>OZ030009.1:60890009-61490009 GCA_964023405.1 Apodemus agrarius | reverse complement strand
AAGCCATTGAAACCATTGGATGGCTGAGAAACACCTTAAAAAATGTTCAACATCATTAGTCATTACAGAAATGCAAATCAAAACAACCCTGAGATTTCACCTCACACCAGTCAAAATGGAAGATTATAAATTCAGGGGACATCAGGTGTTGGCGAGGACGTGGAGAAAGAGGAACACTCCTATACTGCTGGTGGGGCTGCAAACTGGTACAACCACTCTGGAAATCAGTCTGTCAATTCCTCAGAAAACTGGACAGGATACTTACGGAGGACCCAGCCATACCATTCCTGGGCATATATCCAGAAGATTCCCTAGCATGCAATAAGGATACATGCTCCACTATGTTCATAGCAGCCTTATTTATAATAGCCAGAAGCTGGAAAGAACCCAGATGTCCATCACTGGAGGAATGGATACAAAAAATGTGGTATATATACACAATGGGGTACTATTCAGCCATTAGAAACAATGAATTCATGAAATTCTTAGAGAAATGGATGGAGCTGGAGAACGTCATACTAAGTGAGGTAAACCAGTCTCAAAAGAATGCCCATGGTATGCACTCACTGATAAGTGGATATTAGCCTAGAATCTTGGGATACCAAAGACAGAATCCACATACCAAATGATGTCTGACAAGAAGGAAGGAGTGGACCCTGGTTCTGGAAAGGCTCAAAGCATCAGTGTAGGGGAATACCAGAACAGGGTAGTGGGAAGGGGTGGAGAGGGAATAGGGGGAGGGAAAAGGGCATGTGGGACCTTTGGGGGGGTGGGGAACCAGAAAAAGGAAATGAAATGTAAATATAGAATATATCCAATAAAAAAATTTAAAAAAAAAAGAAACCATTGAAGAAAACTCAAAAAAGTTGTGCTAGCAGCCGGGCGGTGGTGGCACACGCCTGTAATTCCGGCACTTGAGAGGCAGAGGCAGGCAGATTTCTGAGTTTGAGGCCAGCCTGGTCTACAGAGTGAGTTCCAGGACAGCCAGGGCTACATAGAGAAACCCTGTCTCGGAAAAAAAAAAAGTTGTGCCAGGGATGCTGAAGTACTGCTAGTCACAGAATATAGCTTTTATCAGGGGCAGCGGTGGGGAAGTACTGAGGTTTCTGGTCACAAGGAGTTTGACAGTGCTCCAATAAGTATATTGGCAAAAGAAATTGGACCTCGTATTTTTCTTTCTTCTTTATTTTGAATAGGAGGTCACAAGAGTTGGGGGTGGACCATAGAAGCCTGGGAAGTGAGTCTGATCAGGGTGCATTATGTGGAATTCCCAAATATTCAATAAAAATATTATGATGAATAATACAAAATAAAAGCAAAGAATAAAAAAAAACATACAACAAAACTACTGTCTTAATTCAAAGTATTGCTATTTTTATTTTGCCAGTTTTATTCAACATTACGGCCATGTAATATGAAATACTTCTTAATACACTATATGTCTGATATATTATATAAATCAAAGTACACAATAAGTTATGTAGCATTCACCATATACTTGCAAAAGTTGTTCACATAATACCTATGTTGGCAATATGGAAGATATTGCTAAAATTTAAGGCAGATGATAATGATTGCCAACATATTTCTGTCTCCTCACTGTATAAAGCAATTGTTTTGAAGAAATGCTTTCTTGTTTTTGTGTGGTTATATTTACTGAATATGCATTTTGAAACAATAGTTTTCTATTTATAAACCTTTATATAAATTATATTGTATACAGATAAATATTTTGTCTATACTTATTCAAATTGTGCTTGAAATTTCAGTCATTTGTACATTGCATCACTTTTTTCAATATTCTATGTCTGTACAGTTCATTTATCTGTCCTATTATTTGTAGTGATTTTATTTTGCATTGTTTGGCTATTGGAAACACTGCTCTGTGCAAACACACTTATGCATGTTCTTGTGCAAGCATTTCTGGAGTAAGGGGTATTGCTGGGTCAGTGGGCATATGTTTCATGTTAATAGATTTTCCAGTACAATTCCCTCAAGTGACTTGACCAATTTATACTACAAATAGAAACACATGAAAATATCCATTGATCTACATCTGAAATAAACTGTAGTATTCTGTGTTGTTTTACTTCACCTGTTCTCTATTAGTGGTACACATGTAGGTAATGTTTATTTTGTCAATGAATAAACATTTGAGCATGTTTCATGAACCCTGTCCATTAGAAAATTCTAATTTGTAATGAGCTTATCAATCTACTGATGGTCTAGTTTTTGTGTGCCTTTGTTTACTGAATATTTTATAGATTAAATTATCTTGTTCCATTTAGTAGACAACCTCATCCCAAACCTCTTAGAGTATCTGACTTAAATTTTTCCTTAATGGTGAATGTTAAATAGTAACTGAAGTTTAATCATCAAGTACCTCTTGATCATGAATTAGTGTGCTTTCATCTATAGAATTTTGTTTTATTTTTCTCCTTCAAATCTATTGACTAGTCATAAAACACATTTTTATGGCATTAATAAATTCAGCATTTCTTTCTACCAAAATACATATTCTTAATGCAGAAAAACCTCACATAGATATATTTACATGTACTGATTTATGACAACACACAAATATAGACAAAACAGTAATGGACACGTATACACACAGATTTATAAAAATATGCAAACACACATGCTACACAGAAACACACACACTTCCTAAATCTATTAATTAAAAATAATTACCATTTACTTGCACAGTCTGCTATTTTATGTTGAGATACAGAAGGATGTGGTTTTGGATGGAAGAGGAGGCAGGGAGAAACTGGGAGAAGTTTAAGGTTCTTCAAACCATCATAAGAATATGTTGTATGAACAATAGTTCTAATTATAAGCAAGGGTTGGAAAGAATATCAGCAACAAATCAAAAAATAAAAACTAAACATACCAAATAATCAGTATAATCCACAATGAAAACTTTAAGACTCTTAAAATAGAAATGAAACAAAGTGTTAGAAAATGGAAAGCCTTTTAATGCTCTGGAAGACTCTGAATTAATATAATCATGGTTATGTAACCAAAATTTTGTTAGAAATTCAACACAATGCCCATCAAAATCCTAATGAAATATACATTTCAAAGAATTAATGTGCAAAAATAAAAAAGCATGTGTAACCCAAGAAATTGTTAGAAGAAAGAAGAGTTTTTGAGGCATCATAATACCTGATTTCAATTTATACTGTAGAGGCATGATGACAAAGCCAGTGTAAATGGCAGCAAAAAAAGTGGGTAATGAGATGGGATGACAGAGAAAGCTTTCCATAGTTTTATATATTTGAATACTTGGTCCCCAGTTGCTGGAAATGTTTTGGAGAGAGAAAAATATAACCTTGTTGAAAGAAGTTTCATTAGCAGTTTGATTTGAGGTCTCAAAAGCCCAGGAAGTTCCCCGTTATCTTTCTCTGTCTCTATCTTGTGCTTATAGGACAGATATAAGCACCTAGCCACTGCTCCATGACATGCCTCTCACTTCTGGGCTCCCAATTGCAATGGTCATAGAGTCTAATCCTCTAGAATACTGATAACACAAACTAAATGCTTTCTTCTATGAGTTGCTTAGGTTGTGGTATTTTGTCACTGCAATAGAAAATTAACCAAAATTTGTAGTTGGAGCAAAAGAATACAATAGAGGACAAGAAAATAAACTGACGTATCAATATACACCTAATTTTTGACAAACCTGACTGAAATAGGCAGGGCGTGAAAAATAGTCTTTCAATAAATAGTGCTGCCAAAACTGGATATACATCTGCAGAAAAATAAAAATAGACTCTTTCCTTTCACTATGTACAAAAATCAACTTGAAGCACTTCAAAAGCCATAATTGAAACCTTGAATTTGCTAAAGGAAATTACAAAGAATATTCTCCAAGATATTGGGGCAACAATTTTCTGACAAGATTTCATATAGCATGGGAAATAGGAGTATAAACTAATGGATAAGACACGAATAAAAAATACTCTCTGCATAGCAAAGGAAATAGAAAATAAACTCTTGATGATCCATAAAGTGAGATAAAGTCTTTATTGACTGTATCTCAAAAAGAAGACTAATAACCAGAGTTTACAAAAAATCTTCCAAAGTTAAATAGCTACTACCCCTAATTAAAACAACCAATCAACAAATGATGTAATGAAATGAATATATAGCTCTCAAAAGGAGAAAAACGAATTGCCAATAACTATTTTGAAAAATTGTTCCATATCCTTAGTCATCAGGGAAATGCAAATTAAAATTACTTTGATGTATCACGTAGCCCAGTTGGAATGGGTATCATCAAGAATCTGACAACAAACTGGAGAGGATCCAGGGGAAAAGGAATTATCATTCATTGCTGGTAGGAGTGGAAATTAATATATCCATTATGTAAATTAGTTCCTCAAAAAAATTAAAAGTTGAAATACCATATGATCCAATTATACGATTCCCAGTTATATACTCAAAGAATTGAATATTCTACCACAGAGGTACTTTCAAATCTATATGCCTTTATTGATGCTTTTTTATAGCATAGCAAAAAGATGAAAATAGCCTCTGTCTTTCAACAGATGGATGGATGGATATATATATATATATATATATATATATATATATACACATTCCAAAAGCTCTTCTTAGGAACTTAATTTAAAATCTAGTTTGTATGCTTGATTATTTGATGGTTGTTCTCATTGTTGTTCTTGTTGTTTTAATAGTGAGAGACTTTATAGGGTGGATAGGAAATATGTTTTGAATTATTAAAGTCAAGCTTTTTGAAAATGGGTAAGTGTCAGAGAAGAGGCTTCATGGGTACAACTCCTTTCTGCTAAGTCTGATGACCTAAATCCCATCTTAGGGACCAACAGGATAGGAGAAAACCAACCAACTTCTACAAGTTGTTCCATGACCTCCACAGGCAAAATACGGCATGATGGAGAGTACACATGCATGTGCAAAACATTTATTTTGATAGTTAAAATTGTATAAAATATGATAAAAATTGTAAATATTTTCTCTCTTGCTTTTGTGTTTTACTTAATTGAATTAAGGAAAATAAAGCTTCAAAGGTTGCATAGCTAAAATCATTTTTTCCAAAGCATTTTAACCTAAGCATATGACTAAAAGCCTTAACCATGAGTCTTACTTTTATCCACAGAAACTAACCATCTACCCTGAGGTCTGCATGCATATTTACTTACTGGGAGTATTGAACCAGGGCTGGAAACTTTAATTTATTGATTTGATAGCACAGAGCCTTTTAAACTAATACCTGTGCCATTCTGGAGGCCACAGTCCTCACTCTGGGAGAAAGACACCAGCCCCGCAGGACTGGACATTTATACACCAAACAAGCAGCTGTTCAGCACACTGGCTTCCAAGGCTCATCTTAGCCCCATGCTAATCCCTGAATATTTGCAAATTGTTATGAACATTGCTCAGAAATGGCATCAGTTGCAGCTGCAGCAATTCTGAAAATATTTCAGACTTGAGATGTCTGGAACAACAACACAGAAATTATAATCATCAGATACCCATCACTGCTGTTCCTTTCCTTGATTGCACAAGACAAACACTGGGCAGGAAGAAGGAAACTAAGAACAACAAGAACCTAGGTGACTCAGGGAACATTTGTTCTCTGCCTCTCAACATCACAGTTTTCTACTGTCTTCTTCTTGCTCTTTTCAAATATGAAAATAAATGAAAAATGTCATGCATCTAACTTCTCAATTATATGCTACGCCTTAAAACAGCCAACAGAAATCTGTCTCTAAATAGCCCTCTTTTATGTGATGCCATCCTTTCACTAAATATTATTCTGGATGCAATTTCTAGTAGAAAATCAGGTAATATTATTTTTGGCCTTCTTATACTTTCCATTGATTTGCTACTTTGACTTGACCACATTGTTCTCTCCATACTAAAAGACCAATATTTGATGGTACTCTGGACCTCTTCACAGGGTTGTAGTTTTCTCTCCAATCTCTTACTCTACACAGAGTTTTGCAACTTTTCTCTAATAAAGGTTACTCTGGTTAGGGATACCTATGAACTCTCTATGGATAATTCAGAAAATGATCATTTTTCACTGTACTTTTAAATATTTTATTGATTACTTGAATATTTCATACTTTATATATTGATCATTAACTCCTTATCCAAAGTCCTTATAGATCTATCCTGACTTCCATATTTACCAAAGTTTGTGTCCTTCATAATTTTTAAATCCATGGAATCTAACTTTTATAGTCTACATATTTTTGGGTTTTTCAATGGCTCACCATTGCCTGTAACTATGGTCACAAGAAATCCAACACCTTTTCTGGTCTCTGCAGACAAATATATGTACAGGTATGTGCATATAAAGATACATGAAAATGAAAGCACACATAAAATTATTTGTGTTTATTTATAGATCTATCATCTGCATGTCCTATGTTTGCAGAAACTAGAAGGAAGTTTTAGATACAGTGGAATTGAAATGTCAGATAGTTGTGAGTTGCAAACTAGATGCTAGGAATCTAACTCAGCTCCTCTATTCATCCAATATCCTTAAGTGCTGAGCCCTCTTTCTAGCCACAAAGTAAAATTATTTTTAAATACTATTACATTTTATTAAAATTTTTCAAATATGTTATTGTCTTTTTGTGGGTTTCACTCTGGTTACTTTTCAATTATCATAAAATTATGTTTACCATCTTATTATGGACAGTTACTATTTGTTAAAATTGTCATCACAATTTTCTATAATTAAAATAATATCTTAGTTTATTTATGTTTTTAATTATGGGATACAATTAATAAAGTATATTTTGCATTTTTACTAAGGTTATACATTATATTTCTTATTGTCTTATTTTGCTTTTTTTCCTTGCTACAGATATCTATATCTATATCCATACCAATATCTATATCTATCTATATCTATATCTGTATCTACAGATACACACACACACATACACACACACACACATATACATATATATATATATATATGTATGAATATATACCTAGATATAGATCTATGAAGTTTTCTTATACTTGTCTCACCATTTGAAAGAAAATATATGGTCAAAAGTAAGGTTCCTGAATATGAACATTGAAGACAGACAATAGAAAGAGATACATTCACACACAAATCAGAGACAAACAATTGTTTCTTTCATCTAATGACTCATTTAAATTTAATCTTTGAAATGGGTTTTCCCTGCTCTGCATAGTGTTTTTCATTCCTTTCATCCATGCTACAGGTTGTTGTTTTCATGTTTATGTATTTTAGTGTGATAACCAAGATTTTACCTTTGTTCTTTATAGTCAGTCCATTTGCAGATACAAGTACATTCAAATGCATCTCAGTAACAGACATTCTAGTCTTCAGCTTTGTGACTATTTATAACTTTCAGGACATTACCATAAGTAACCTTAGGGTTTGCACTGCCATGCCATGAAATACAGCTAGAATATTTCTCAAGTTTCATGTATGACTTGGTCATAGATGATGTGTGCTACTTCTGCTGTAGTAGATATTTTGTAGATGCCTTTTTTTTCTGGAGAAGGTGAATGTTGAAGAATATCTTACCATTGGTTCTTTTCTTTCTTTGTTTCATCATCACCATAAGGTAAGTTGCTCTGCTGTGCCTATTCACCATGTTAGTCTACTCAGATATAGTGTTTAAAGACAAACATTGAATATGGAGTGAAATTCCTGAAGGAAGATAAATAAACTTTCATACTTTTCAGTTTTTCACTAGGGTATTGTTACAGCAACAGAAAGTCAAATCTATGCATATTTGTATATGGCAGAAGCTTAGAAATTCTCCTTCAGTAATATCTAAAAGAACATAGAGTTCACTGTACACACAACTCTTTAGAGTTCCAGAGGCTCACATAACTATTTAAATACATAGATTGGCCAGTGTGTGATTAAAGGTTGGGTTTAGGTCTCATCTGCCTATTGATTTTTACCTTTCATTAATGGATGTGTGTATGGCTGGGAGATGCTTTCAGGTGTATCCTATAGTCTGCTCTGGAATAGATGCAGCTTAGTAAATGGGAAAAATCTTCCAGACTCAAATAGCAGAACATGATTCCAGGCATAAACTAAGCTACCTATTTCCCCATTTGCCCCTGTTAATGACGACTGATATTATTATACAACAAGGTATTGCAAACAAGAAAGGTGAAGCCATAAAGTTAAAAATGTGTCCTTTCAAACAAGTCAAAAATATGAAAACACTTTGCATTTAATAGGAAATGTGGAAGACATATGGAATTTGAATGCTACAAAAGCAGACAAAATAAGCATAAATATTATTGTTACCAGTGAGGTTGCCTGATGAATTGAGCCCAGCTTTACACAGTGGGTGATTTTTATTTAAATATTCCCACCATGGTGACCACATATTTTCTCACTAATAATGAACATTTGTCCTGAGAACTCCACATTACCCTAACAGAACATTAGGAATAAGTACAAAATAGTGAAAAATCAGAAAAAATTTAAGTGTTCTCTATATTCTGAGGATGCAGGGGAATTAACATATATGACTAATTTAATCCTAAAAATGAACTGCTGTTATATGGTTATAACAGTACCAAACAAACTAACATTCTTTAATAAGAGTAAAAACCTAGATAGGAGAATAGGGATGCTGCTTTCATAGCCTCTGGAGGAAACAAAGAGATAAAATGGACAGGACAGTCTTCTAGGATAAGCAAGTACATGCAGCTTAATTTTCCAAATTCATTTAGTGTATTCCACTTACTGATATAAAAATTAAAATATATTGACATTTGCTTGCAAGGTTAATTAACTGTATCCTACAAAGGTATTCATCTCTTTGTATAAATAATGTCTGAATATAGTGGCTACATGTTTGGGTAATGCTAATATAGCATTTTCTTTTTCTGGAGTCCTGGATAGAAATGTTTCTGTGGTTCTGCTTTTACAGGGGAATTTATTGTATTAGGCCACAGCTGTAAATTTTTTCCCTCCAATCCTATAAATTTCTTCTAAATGTTTAATGGTTTATAACTGTAATTATTCTTGTGTGCCAACATTAAACTTTAAAAAGTTTAATTTGGAGACTATTCGGAGAAACTCATCTTTTTTACAGCCTCATAAATAGTTCTTTGATGAAATGAGCAGAGGCTCTGTGTCTGCCCGAGGTGAATACAAATGACACCACATAGACTCTACTGAAGGAAAGGAAGCACATGCATTGATGTCTGGAGTCATCAGCCATACGAGAGCCTGAGCAATGTGTGTAACGATGGGAGGGGGAGAGATTATTCTGCTTTATAGATTTTGCCTTAATTTTTTGTTGGCTTTATCTTCATATTTCCCTTATGCCATGTGCTTTAACATATTTAACAATTTCTACTAGTTCTTACTTATACATATATGTATAAATTACTATTGAGAAAATAAAGATGAAGACATATTTAGTCGGGTTATAGCCCTACTTTAGAACACTGTGTAATGGAGAGTACCTACCTGTGAATAAACTGATGACACCAAATGCTGTTCTTGCATCATGCTGTTTCAGAGCCTTGGAAAAATATTATTTCACTTTCAAAACTGGCTATGGAGGTTGAACAACTCTAAAAATCTCTCATATGAATAGTGTCACAGAGAGTACTTCCAAAAGGAACTTTATAAGGAATGTTTAATGAAGTCAGTTTATGACAGATAAGCCATTCTGTCACAGTAAAACCAAGGGGAAGATATTGAACAATGTTTATTTATAAGTATATAGAATGATCCATACATATTCTCAGAAAGATTTAATGTTCAGTAAATATGTGTAAATTTTTCATGTTACATGTAAGCCCATATTTTACCACTCATCAAGATATACTCATTAGCATATCTATTTCCAATTAATTTAATTTAGGTTTAATATTTCCAATTAATTTAAATATTTTTAATAAATTTACAATATGTACAATTTATATTAATTAGAAAATCATTAACTTGTTAACAATGAAATATATAATTTAAACCTTATTTATATATATGAAAACATAATATTGTGTAGTTTATAAATTTCTCTCATTTTAAAGGTAAAATACAGCTGAACAAAACAATATAAAAATTAGAAAAAAAATAAATAAATAAACTTTGCATGGATAAAATCACAAATCTTCCTATACAGAACATTCTACTTATTTGGTAAATGTAATTCAAATATGGAAAATATTGCCTCTTCTGGTATGCTTTTCTATCCTTTGATTTATAGAAATTTAAGATAGTGAATTCAGTTTGTTTTAAGGCATCGATTATAGCCATTAGTTGTAAAAATGAGATAAAATTAACAAAATACAAATTCAACATAAGTGTGATAAAGATAAATTTAAATGAGAAGGAACAGAGTATTGATGTGTACTTATACACTAAAGAACATCAAACCACTTAAAAGTGGATTATAATAAATCATATTTCTGCTATAGATATTAAAAGAATTACTGAAATAAAAAAGAGGTTAAAGATAGCAGATTCATAAAGTAGAGGAATCAGTGGAACAGGATGATGGTCAGATACTGCACTGACATCACAAGATGGTGGAAAATGAAGCCTTCATTCTTATTCCCCCTTAAGAAAGAGCTAAATAACCATATATGACCTGGAACACCTGTGAAGTCATGACTAATACCCAGCGTCCACAATTAACATAGAGAAATACAAATTCAGGTTTATATAGCTTCAGTCCTTCATATATAAACCTTTAGGCTCTCTCTTTATGTTCTCTACAACCTCACTTTGCAGCCACCTGACTTAAACACACAACACAAACTCCCACACTCAAATGTAAATCTTAGTGCACCCACATAAAAAAGTATTTAAAGTTGATTCCCATGTTCTTAAAATGGTCATTAGATAATCTGTTTTCTATTAGTTGCACATTTATGAACTTTGCTTATTTTGTTGCAGATTTTTGCTTTATTAATCAATTTATATAATAAAGTTATATGTTAAAATTTTGCTTCACTGGCCAGTGAAATATCTTTGTCTGTAAAGCCACAATTTGTCAAGTGGGACATCCTGAGTTCAATCCCCCAGGAACCATGAAATGATAGGAAATAACTACTTTATTTTGTCCTCTGATATCTGTGCAATGCACAGTAATTCCAACCATAAAATAAACAGAGAGAGAGAGAGAGAGAGAGAGAGAGAGAGAGAGAGAGAGAGAGAGAAATAAATTTATGAGGTTATTTTTGCTAAAAGGACAATATTTTATTATCTCCAGCATTCTGTAATAAAATATGCAAATATATAAAATATATTGCTAGTGATTATAATAGCCAGTTTGTAGTACTATTTTCTATTGCTGTGGCAAAATACTTGGATCAAAAGTATCTTAAGGAATAGAGAGCTGAGTGGCTTATGGTTCTGTAGTGACTCCATTTGGAGAGGAAGGGCATGATATCAGGAGGCTGTAGCAAAAAAGTAAGTAACAGTTAATTACCAAGGAAGTGTACAGATTACCTGTCAGCCATACCTAGAAAACAGAGTGTACATTGGTGGAGGGATGGCATAACTTTCAAATTCTTTCTTCAGCGATGTAATTTCTCTAGCCACACTCCACCTCCTATAAGTTCCATAAAATCCCCTAAACAGACTGATGACCGATTGCCCCAATTCATAAGCTGGTTTAGGAGATTTATCATTCAAAACCCTCCCCATGCTCTTCTGAATTCTTGTCCTCTTGTTCATTTTTATTATAGGCATATATGTATATACAAATATATTCCTAAATATAACCTGATTAGTTTGTCACTGGTAGTTTCATCACCTCAGAGTCTATAATTAGCTTATTTAGCTTCTGAGAGTCAAATAATTAGAAATAATAAATACTCAGATAGATAAATGCAAATATTGTTTAATCATTGGGACTGGGGATCAAAGAATATACCAAGTATACATCAAAACTGAATTTTTTATTCTTTGTTGTTGTTTGCTGTTCTTTTTGAGACAGGGTTTCTCTGTATAGCCCTGGCTGTCCAGGAACTCACTCTGTACACCAGGCTGGCCTCGAACTCAGAAATCTGACTGCCTCTGCCTCCCAAGTGCTGGGATTACAGGTGTGCACCACCACCACCGCCCAGCCTAAAACTGAATTCTGAAACATTTACATAAAGACGTTTTATAGTCAGATCAAGACTATCATGCCTGAATTGGGTAATTTGCAATTAGTTAATACTTATTGGCCGTCTTGATTTGGACTCATCAGTTTATATGGTTAACGTAAAAATTCTGGGTCACATTTTCATTTTCATCTCTATATTTTGTTTTCAGATCCATTGCCAGTGTATAAGATTTTATATGTGTATGTATATCTTTAAATTATATTTCCTAATTGCCTAATGATATTGGGACATTTATTTTGTTGGGACAATTCTTCTTTGCCATCATGCCTCTTTAGTTATTTTTCTAGTTTTCATCAATTATTAATGAAACGGTCTATTGTGTTAATCTGAAGCTCCATCACTTTCCTCGAATTATATTTTAATTTTCCATTTTTCACTTTTTTATTTCTCTTCTGATTAGTTTTGGCACAAATTTTTCACAGAAGCATCATAGAATTTTTCAATATTTTATAATATTTAGGCATCTTTCTAATTAAAGTATCCATACATCATATTTATTCATATACTATTTGTATTATTTGTTACTTTACTTTAATCTGACATTGTGTTATCAGTTCTTCCCTAAATACATGTTCTATCTCATACATAGTATGAGGCAGAAAAAAATTATTCATTCCATTTTGTATAATAGTATAATATTTATATATAAATAACAATAGAAGTTCAAAACTACTATATTCAAATAGTATATATTTATCAGAGAATTAATTTAGGTTTATATAACACTTTATATTTTAAGGTCACATAATACTCATTATAATGAATTTATTAGTAAATATGTCAATATTTTATAAGTACACAGCTTGGCCCCAAAATATGTTTTAATGATGATAGATAGCTGATGTTTAGCTACCTAATGGGTAGACCATGTTGAGATGATTCTGACATGTTGATATTGATTTTAAATCACGTTATTAACATAATTTAAGGATTTATAGCTATATAGTACATATATAGAGAAAAACAAGTCTTTTAAGAAGTCATTTAAGAGTATCTATTTAACCTCAATAATGATCCTCTAAATTTTCAATTTAATGCCTTGTTAAATGTATTTGGAGCAAATCACTTGAGTTGTAACTATGTTCAGATAAATGAAATTAAAGAGTAAAGATAGACACGAATTGTTCCTGTCAAGAGTAAAATTTAAGGACTCAATTAGCAACCTCAAATGTAAAATTTTAAAAACTGAAAATTTCTAAAATTATTAAAAGTCTATAAAATTGTTGTCCAATCTTTTATTCACAGAATGTTCTTTACATTGGTAAAACCCTATTGTAAATTTATTGTATAAACCTATAATTCAAGCATGCAGAGTGGAAAAACACCTAAATAGAATAATTGAATAAATCAGCATTGGTACAAGTGAAACACATCACATTTTTCTAAAAACCTATTTAACCACGATAATAACTCTAAATAGTATCTGTATAATACCAATTATTAAAGAATGGGGAAACATTCTTATCATAAATCTTATTAATATTGTGGCAGTTCCTCAAGTGTTCTTATTAATAAAATATACTAGGGCTACAAGGGGATATCTAGGATTGTCCCTGGTTTTGTAACAATTGCAGATTGAACTAGTAAATATGCAGTGGTATCTCAGTAACATGGCAAAACAAACACTGTTATCATTACATTTTTGTGGCATGTTTCTTTTTATTTTATTTATTTATTTTCAATATTCTTTGTTTACATTCCAAATGATTTCCCCTTTCCAGGTTCCCCCCGCCCCCATAAGTCTCATAAGCCCTCTTCCCTCCACCCATTCCCCAATCACCCCTCCCATTTCTCTGTCCAGGTAATCCCCTACAATGCTGCATCAAGCCTTTCCAGGACCAGGGCCCTCTCCTTCCTTCTTCTTAGCATCATTTGATATGCTAATTGTCTTGAGGATTCAAAGATTCTGGGCTAAAATCCACTTATCAGTGACTCCATTCCATTTGCATTCTTTTGTGATTGGGTTAGCTCACTTAGGATGATATTTTCCAGTTCCAACCATTTGCCTAAAAATTTCAGGAATTCATTGTTCTTAATTGCTGAGTAGTAGTCCATTGTGTAAACATACCACATTTTTTGTATCCATTCCTCAGTTGAGGGACATCTGGGTTCTTTTCAGCTTCTGGCTATTATAAATAGGGCTGCTATGAACATAGTGGAGTATGTATCCTTATTACATGCTGGGGTTTCCCCCGGGTATATGCCCAGGAGTGGTATATCAGGGTCTTCCGAAAGTGTCTTGCCCAGTTTTCTGAGGAACCGCCAGACTGATTTCCAGAGTGCTTGTACCAGCTTGCAATCCCAACAGCAGTGGAGGAGTGTTTCTCTTTCTCCACATCCTTGCCAATACCTGCTGTCTCCTGAGTTTTTAATCTTAGACATTCTGATTGGTGTGAGGTGAAATCTCAGTGATTTCATTTTGTTCTATTGACAGTGTTCTTTGACTCACAGAAGCCTTTCAATTTTATAAAGTCCCATTTGTCTATTGTTGATCTTAGAGCATAAGCCATTGTTGTTCTTTCAGGAAATATTCCCCTATACCCATGTTTTCGAGGTTCTTCCCCACTTTTTTTCCTATTAGATTCAGTGTATCTTGTTTTATGTGGAGGTCCTTGATCCACTTGGACTTGAGCTTTATACAAGGAGATAAGAATGGATCAAATTTCATTCTATTTGCTGACTGCCAGTTGAACCATCATTGTCTGTTGAAAGTGCTTTCTTTTTGCCACTGGACGCTTCTTAACTCCTTTGTCAAAGATCAATTGACCATAGGTGTGTGGGATCTTTTCTGGGTTTTCAATTCTATGCCATTGATCTACCTGCCTGTCTCTGAACCAACACCATCCAGTTTTTATCTATATTGCTCTGTGTTGTAGCTTGAGGTCAGGGATGATGAT
Organism: Apodemus agrarius; assembly: GCA_964023405.1. Classification (NCBI taxonomy): domain Eukaryota; kingdom Metazoa; phylum Chordata; class Mammalia; order Rodentia; family Muridae; genus Apodemus; species Apodemus agrarius. The sequence continues at coordinate 61,474,977 of OZ030009.1, read as the reverse complement.
TTCCCCAGAAGTTCTTTTATTGTTGAGAATAGTTTTGGATATCCTGCTTTTTTGGTTATTCAAATGAATTTGCACCTTACTCTAAATCTATGAAGAATTAAGTGGGAATTTTGATTCATATTGCATTGAATCTCTAGATTGCTTTTGGCAAGATGGCCATTTTTACTTTATTAATTCTGACAATCCATGAGTGTAGGAGATTTTTCCATCTTCTGAGATCTTCTCCAACATTTTTTCTTCAGGGACTCGAAGTTTTTGACATACAGATCATTCAGTTGCTCAGACAATTCAAAGACCATTTGAAGCACAAGAAGAAGGAAGACCAAAATGTGGATGCTTCAGTCCTTCTTAGAAGGGGGAATAAAATACTCAAGGGAGGTAGAGAGCGGGAGGGACTTGGAAGGAAGAAAGGATAGGGAAGGGAAAAAAGGAGGACAGGATCAGGTATGAGAGGAAACAGGGATGATATACGAAGGGTCAGGAATTTGAAGAGATGTGTGTAGCAATGAGAGATGGGGAACTGGGGGTAGCCACCAGAAAATCCCAGAAGTCTGGAAATTAAGAGGATCCCATGAGCCAAGAATGATGAGATTAGCTAAAATGTCCAACAAAGTGGAAGGAGAACCTGTAGAGACCATATCCAGAGGTTAGGTAAGGCCCACAATTGGGGAATGGGGCCACCCACTCATTCTCAAATTTTTAACCCGGAATGGCTGCCGTCTAAAAGAAATACAGAGACAGCATGTAGAGCAGAGACTGGTCATCCAGATACTGCCTCACCTGGGAATTCATCCCTTATACAGACAAAAAACCCAGATATTATTGTGGATGCCAAGAAGCTTGCTGACAGGAGGCTATTATAGCTGTCTCCTGAGAGGCTCTGCCAGAACCTGATGAATGCTAAGGTAGATGGTATCAGCCGGACATTGGACTGAGCATGAGGACCACAATGATGGAGTTTGAGAAAGGACTGTAGGAGCTGAAGGGGTTTGCAACCCCATAGGAAGGACAACAATACCAACCAACCAGACCCCCCAGATCTCCCACCTAAACCACCAAGAAAAGAGTACACATGGAGGGACCCATGGCTCCAGCTGCATAGGTAACAGATGATGGCCTTGTCTGCCATCAGTGGGAAGAGAAGCTCTTGGTCCCGGGAAGGCTTGATGCCCCAGTGCAGCAGCATTCCAGTGAGGGAGGCAGGAGTGGGTGGGTGGGTGGGAGCTGGATCATAGAAGCAAGGGGTGGGGGATGGAATATGGGAGTTCCAGAGAGGGAAACACTGGAAAGGGGATAAAGAGAATAACATTTGAGATGTAAATACATAAAATATCCAAGAAAAAAAAAAGAAACTAAGTCTATTTATTTCATAACCTGAAAGGTTGTCCCAGCCTTTCCATGACATTCCACAGCTTTGATGTGGCCACGACTGTTGGAACTGAATGTTAGCATTCAGCTTCCTTTCCCAGGAATGACACTGGCACTGCACCCTGTTCCATTGATAAAGAAGATTTTCATTGTGCCTTCTCGGTTAACAGTATGATGCTCACACAACTTCTAAGACACCTCCAACCCTGACTATGAGTAAAAAGGATTGCAAATGACAAAAAGCTTTTTCCCAGAGACACAGAGATAACAATCACAGAAGAAAATTAAATGCTTGGGGATAGACACACAACAAAACCAAACACGACCCTTAATGGGACTGAGCTTCCCAATGAGCTATAAGTCGTTTCATATAAATTTCTGATTATTTGTAACAAAATTAAAATCATTTGTCAAAATGTAAAATGAAGTTTGATTAAACTTCAGGTTATATAAAATTTTACCATGTTATACATGGATGGTCAGACTGGCAAGGTGGCACTTTGGCAAAGAATAGTGCCCTGAAGTCTTAAGAACTGAGTTCTATCCCTAGAACCTACATAACGAAAACAAAGAACTCACTCCCACAAATCATCCTTTGATCTATACAATCTACACATACATGCCTACACTCCTGCATGCACGAATAAATACAAATGAATAAATAAGTATGGTTTAGGTGTGGAACGTTTATGGTATACTAAAAAATATCCACAGTATTTTTTTCAACATCAAAAATGTTCAGTGTCTTATGCAGGAAAGCAGAGTTGCTGTGAATTCACATCTGTAACAACTATATCATGCTTAGATACCAGTCCTTAACAGCATTACTTCCCATCCTCCAGTTTTTACATTAGTTTCTGATATTCCACATAGTCAGCATTCCCTGAGTCTTGGGAGGGATGCAGACAGATTTTCCATCTACAAATGAGAACTCATGGTTTATTCTCAGTACTTTGAATAGATAGAGTCCCTCTATCTGCTAGTACATTATGGAATGAGAAGCTTCACTGGCCAGGCTTTACAGTAGCCCAACCACTCATCAAAGTTGGTTTGCCTGGGACAGCCTGCACCCATGAGTGGCACCCATAATCCTCTGAACACCATTGTCTAGATCTGGTCTTGCTGTTTGGTCCGAAAGAACCTTGAAGGAATCCACATGAACACTTTGCCTCCCTATAGAATCCCTCAAAGGCACCAAAACTAGCTTTGGAACCCTGTTTTACCATCCGCCCAACCTAACTGGATCTTCCTGCCACAGTAGTTGGGTCTGACTAGGACACAGTCCACAGAATGGTGTCTGCTTAGGCACAACCAACAGAGTAGTCTGATCCCTATTGTCTGGCTCATGGCTCCGCACACTTTCTCAAGAATTCCTGATGCCATCAGGAGCATCCAGTCAACACCAGAGAAATCAAGATGCCTAAAAACACAAACACAGACTTAGGGTAATATGATACCATTAGAACCCAGCTAATCTGCTACAACAGACCCTGAATATGTTAATGAAGCCTAATGACAAGAAGAGGATCTTAAATCCAGTCTTATAAAAATTATAGAGGCCATTATAGAGGACATGAATATATCCTTTAATGAAGTACAAGAAAATACATTCAAACTGGTAGAGGCACTAAAACAGGAAGCAAATAAATATAAAGCAAATAAATATAAAGAAATACAGGAAAATAAAACAGGTAAAGGATATGAATAAAACTGACTATGACCTGAAAAGGGAAATGGAAGTAATAAAGAAAACCCAAACTGAGGCAATGCGGGAAATGAAAAACCTAAGAAAGGGAACAGCTACTACACACAAGAGAATACAGGAGATGAAAGAAAGAATCTCAGTGGCAGATGATAACAATAGAAGAAATCAATATATCACTATGTTAGGAAGAAATAAAGGAGGAAATTAAAGATTTTCTACTCAATGAAAATGAGGGCAGACCATGTATAAACTAATGGAATACTGTGAAAGCAGTGATAAGAGGAAAGTTCATACTATTAAATGCCCTCATAAAAATATTGGAGAGTTCTCATACTAACAAATTAAAGCACATCTGAAGATTTTAGGAAATAAAATGAAGCAAAATCACCCATGAGTAGTAGAAGGCAACAAATAATCTAACCCAGGGCTAAAATCAACCAATTAGAAACAAAGAGAGCAAAAAATATAGCAACAAAACTAAAAGCTGGTTCTTTGACAAAAATCAATAAACTAGACAAACCCTTACCAAAACTAACTAAAAGGAAGAGAGACAGTGACCAAATTATCAAAATCAGAAATGGAAAGAGAGATGTAACAATGGACATTGAGGAAATTAAAGAATCATTAGATCTTACTTCAAAAACCTGCAGAGCAACAAAACTAGAAAAATCTAAATGAAGTGGATGATTAGATATCAATTACCAAAGCTAAATCAAGATTAAGTATACTATTTAAACAGACCTAAAACTCTTAAGAATAGAAGTTGTCATTAAAAGTCTCCCACATAAAGAAAAGTACTGGGACAGATATTTGTATAGAATTCTACAAATCAAAGAGGTAATGCCAATACTCATAAAACTATACCACAAAATAGAAACAGAAGGAATACTGTCAAACTCATCCTAACAGTCCACAGTCACTCTGGTTAACTAAGCCACAGAAAGACTCAACTAAGAAAGAGAATTTCAGACAAGTTTCCCTTATGAACGTTAATTCAGAAATAATAAAATATATGCCAAATGCAAAACCACATCAAAGATCAAGTAGGCTTTATCTTTGGGTATTTCAATATACAAAAATCCATCAAGGTAATCTCCCATATAAACAAACTGAAAGACAAAAACCACATGATTATCTCATTAGATTCTGAAAAAGCATTTGACAAAACCCAACACCCCATTATGTTTTCTTGAAAAAAAAAAGCAGGAATGCAAGGGGTATACCTAACCACAATAAAGTCAATATACCACAAGCAAAGAGCCAACATCAAAAAATAAATAAAAACGTAAAGCATTGCTACTGAAATCGGGGGCAAGACAAGGCTTGTCCACTCCTCTTATATCTCTGCAATATACTACTTGAGTACAATAAAAGGAGCTCAAGTGGATACAAATTGGAAAGGAAGAAGTCAAAAGTATTGCTATTCACAGATGATATATTTCTATACATAAGTGACCCCAAAAAATTCTGGCAGGCAACTCCTACAGCTGATAAACTCCTTCAGTAAAGTGGCTGGACACTAAACTAACTCAAAGATATTAGTAGCCTTTCTCTATATAAATGATAAACTGGCTAAGAAAGAATTTAGGGAAACAATGCCATTCACAATAGCCACAAATAATATAAAATACCTTGGTGTAACTCTAACCAAGCAAGTAAACGACCTGTATGACAAGAACTTCAAGTCACTGAAGAACTAAATTGAAGAGAAAATCAGAAGTTGCAAAGATCTCCCTTGCTCATGGATCAACAGGATTAACATAATAAAAATGATATTACCAAAAGCATTCTACAGACTCAATGAAATTCCTATCAAAATTCCAACAAAATTATACACAGATCCTGAAAGAACAATTCTTATCTTCATATAGAAAAACAAACAAACAAAAGAACTATGATATCTAAAACAATCCTGAATAATAAGGAAACTTCCTGACTTCAAGCTGTACTATATAACAATTATAATAAAAACTGCAGGGTATTGGTATAGAAACAGACAGGTGTATCAGTTGAATTAAATCAAAGACTGAAAAATAAATCCATACCCCTACAGATACTTGATTTTTGACAAAGAATCCAAAACAATACCACAGAAAACGGAGAGCATCTTCAATAATTGGTCTTGGTAACTGGATGTCTGCACATAGAAGAGTGCAAACAGATTCCATATTTATCATCCTACCCAAATTTCAAGTCCAAATGTATCAAAGACTTCAATAGAATACCAGATATATTAAATCTAATAGAAAAGAAAGTAGGGAATAGCCTTGAACTTGTAGGTAAAGAAGAGAATTTCCAGATAAAAATACCAATGGCTTGGGCACTGAGATGAAGAATTAATAAATGGGGCCTCATGAAACTGGAAAGCTGCTGTAAGTCAAAAACAGTGTCATTAGGACAAAACGACAACCTATAGATTGGGAAAAGATCTTCAGTAAGCTATTTGACAGAAGGATAATATCCAAACTGTATAAATAATGCAGTAAATTAAACAACAACACAAATAACTCAATTAAAAAATAGGACACAGGGCTAAACAGGGAATTCTAAACAAAGGAATCTTGAATGGCTGAGAAACATCTAAAGAAACTACTAATGTCCTTACTCATATGGAAATGCAAATAAAACAGAATGAATTTCCACATTTCACCCATCAGAATTGCTAAGATCAAAAACTTAAAGGACAGCACATGCTGGTGAGGTTGTGAAGCAAGGTGAACACTCCTCCACTGCTGGTAGGAGTGCAGCATTTTACACCTACTCTGGAAATCAATTTGTTGGTTTCTCAGAAAACTAACAATAGTTCTACCTTAAGACCCAGCTATAAAACTCCTGGGTATATACCAAAAAGACAATCCACCATCTCACAAGGACTCTTGCTCAATTATGTTCATAGCAGCTTTATTCTTAATAGCCAGAAACTGGAAACGACCTAGCTGTCCCTCAACATATGGATGAATAGAGAAATGTGGTTTATCTACACAATGAAATGCTACTCAGCCATTTAAAACAAGGAAATCCTGAATTTCTCAGGCAAATGGATGAAACTAGAAAATATTATCTTGAGGCAGGTAAACCAGACCCCCCCCAAAAAAAAAACATGCATTTTATGTTCTCCATTATAAGTGGATATTAACCATAAGCTACAAGATAACCATGCTATAAACAACAAAACAAAATCACCAAATAGCCAAGAGGGAGCAAAAGGGGATGTTTGACTCTGTATCAAATAGAGAAACTAAATAGATTTTGGAGATCAATAGAAGGAGGGAATTGAGTGAAAGAGTGGATGGCAAGGGGAGCATGGACAGAGGAGGGGGGAGATCATATGAAAGGACAGAAGGGAGATTGGCTGGAGGGGGACATCACTAGCATGTGCCAGAGACCTGGGAAGGAGATAGGCTCTAGAGTGCATAAGGGGAAACTCTAGGTGAGATTCTTGGCAGTGTGGAATATGGAACCTGAAGTTACCACTTCCCAGGCAGGACACTCAGTGGAAGGATAAAGACAGCAAACCATCCACAAAGCCAAAATGTGTCGTGCTTACAAGTTGTGCAGGGCCAAAAATAGATCAGAGGCTGAGGGAATAACCAACTGATGATTGCCCTAAATTGAGGCCCACCCTCATTGGCAAGAACCAATCCCTGAGCCTCTTAATAATACTCCATTGAGTTTGCAGACAGGGACCTAAATAACTATCATCTGAGAGGCTTCATCCAGCAGTCAATGGAAAAAGATGCAGAGACTCACATCCAAATATAAGATGGAGATTAAGGAGTCTTATGGAAGAATAGGGAGAAAGATTGAGGAACCCGAAGAAGACATGACTATACAGGAAGAAGAACAAAGTCAACTAACGTGGACCATGGGAAACTGTAGACTGAATTGCCAACCAAAGAGTGAGCACCAGATATATTTAGGCCCATCACATATGTAGCAGATGAGCAGTTTGGTCTTCATGAACAAGCAGAGGTTGTCCTTGATCCTGTCACCTGACTGTAGATATTGTGCTGTGATAAATGGACAGCCTTGTCTGGCCTCAATGGGAGATGATGTGCCTAGTCCAGCAACTTGATATTCTGGTATGAGATGGGTGTAGGAGTTAAGGAGAGCAAGAGTGGAGGTTGGAGATACAGCAGTAGTTTTGGGCCAGTATTTTTACACCCACCTGGGGAGCTTCAAGAAAAAGGGAATGAGGGGAGAAAAAGTGTTGTGGAGTGCTGGGTGTTGAGGAAGGGCTTATATTGGGTTATAAAGGGAATAAATAAATTTAATTAAAATTGTTTAATGTGATCTAGTTAGTTTCATTTCCTCATGAAAAGATAGGTCAACATACATCAATTAAAAAAAAAGTAATTCAACTCATATACAGAATTAGTAGAAGAAAACATGTTCACTTTCTCTTTTGCTTATCTGTTCTTTGTCTGATCCCAAGAAAGTACTTTAATCTTTATTCATTCAATAGCACATATTTTAAAATTTTGAATGAATAAGCAGAATGAGATTTTTTTCTACAGAAGTTTGTAAGACTTTTACAAGGTAAAACATTACTTTATTGATCCCTGCAGACCCAGAATAGCACACAAAACAGCAGACAGATGTTATGAAACTATATCAACCTGTTGCAGACAACATTCACAGAATGTTTCTGTCAACCTGTTGGTTGCTTTCAGGAGTGATTAACACATACACACAGGCACACACACTCACATGCATACACACATGCACATACACAAACAAGAACACAAGCAAACAAATACCCTCTTCACAAACATGTGATTTTGAGTCAGAGGCATGGAAAATATGTACTTTAAGAGTAAACCTATATATTTACTTTAACTTGTAAACGCAGATTATGAGTCGAGCTCTGAGTATAATAATGGTTACATTGTTTTCTTAAGGACAGGATGCATTTACATAGACAAAGTGCAAGATAGCAAAGCAGAATCAGTACATAGTTTTTAATAGACTCAGAGCATATTATTAGCTAAGTGGTAATGTCTGGGAGAAGAATGAGTTTATGAAAAATATCATTCCTACCACAGAGAAAATGCCAATTAAAGATGATTTGAGATTAGAGCTCATGTCTGTCAGAATGGTTGTCATGAAGGTGTGAAGGATATCAAATGCTTGTGAGGATGTGGAGAAAGGGGAACCCTCATACACAGCTGCTGATAATTGATCAGGGCAGCCATTGCACAAGCCAGAATGGACGTTGCTAAAAAATTTAAAATAGTCCTAGTACATAGCTTAGCTATTCTGCTGTTTTTACCATAAGAAATCAACAAGACCATGCCATATAAATATTTTCATGTATGTTTACTTATATTTTATTTCTAATATTCAAGATAACAACCCTCTAATGTAACATAACAAATTAACATATATATTAAGGAAACATGCTACACAAATACAATGGAATTTTATTTGGATTTGGAGAAGAATGTAATTATCTCATTTAAGAGAAAGTGGTAGACCTGAATATTATCATGTTTAAGGAAACAAACTGTCAAAGTAAGAATGATGTATATTGAAAATGTTCTGTCTCACCTGGAATTTAAAATTAAATATATATTTATAACATTAAAATACAAGATGAACTATGAAAAGATAGGGGCAAAGAATCATTTTTTTCTGTTATGTTCAGTCTAAATTTAATCATATTTATATAAGAAAGTATGATGAAGCACTTGGTAACTTAAAATTTAGAAAAGGATAACAATCATTTCTTTTAAAAGAACACTGCAAAATTTTAGCATATTTATTTGAGAAATCTGGAAGATCTGTTAAGTTTTTCAGGGTCATGAGGTGATTTCTAATTTGGCATTTTTTACATCTTATACACAGCAGTTATTGTTAATAGAGGAATTACAAATGTTATAGACACTGTCCTTCCTTTCTGGGATTTGAAATCTCTATTTTCATCAGTTTTAGGTTGCTATTGTTTCTATGAGAGAGTTAGTGAAAATTCTTTACCTGTAGGAAGCAAGGTACTTTCACATTAATTTGAGCCAAAGATTTTATCAGTGACTCTAAGTGTCAAATGTAATATTGTGTTTGACTAAACACCATCTTATTCTATTCATCTTTTTATAAAAAATTTATAATTCTTGGTATTAGTATGTTCAAAACTGCATCATTATGGCCACTAGAAGTCTACAGATTTTTTTTCCAGATTTTATTTTATTTTTTTAAAAAAATGTTCTTCTCGGATACAATACCTTCAGAATACAGTTTCTTTCCATTACTCCTCCCTGATTCCCCCCCCACCTGTCTCCCAGATCCATTCCCCCATGAGTTTCATCTTCAGAAAAGAGCAGGCCTCCAAGAGATGACAGCCAAGCAGGACAGAACAAAATACAAGAAGACAAAGCAAAAACCCTTCGTATCAAAGCTGGACAACAAAATATAACAGGAGAAAACGAGCACCAAGGGCAGGCAAAATAGTCTGAGATATACCCACTCCCACTGTCAGGAATCAAAATAAATGGATGAATGAATGAATAATAAATAAATAAATAAATAAATAAATAAATAAATAAATAAATGGAATAAACTGCCAAACACCACAACCTACAAACCTGTAGCCAGGCTTATATGTATAAAAGCAGATGTCATGCTTGCTACCTCGGTGTTTGTGATCCCTGTCATGTTGACTGCCAGCCCGGTTAAGCTCCCTATATAAGGTCCTATCTGACAGAACCTGAAATTCCTCCTTATGCAAATGAGGCATATACACTCACCCCTGTTCACTCCCAAAGTTTTAAGTATCTGTTGTTCTTTCCATTAAATGAGCTGTGTCCCTGTAGCTTTCCAAATGTCTCTCCCCTTGAAGGTCCCTGCTACCTGAGGTTTTTCTACTCCTGGCCATCCTGCCTATCCTCCCCTCTCAGAATTCACTAGTTGCGGTTTCTGGTTACTCACACTTGATAGGCAGGCAGGGAAGCAGAGCCTGACCACAGCAGTGGGTCGTGTTCTTGTGCAGTTCTCAATTCCCTCTGGCTTAAAAGGGGGAGAAAAGACTGTAGGAGTGAGAGGCTATGCAGAACACCATATATTTATTTTTATATACAAAACTCTATATAATTTCTGTATGTGTATAATAATTGATAGAGCTAATATGTCTAGAATCTTCTCTTTCAACCTAATTAAATTTACATATTTTGAGGAGGAAATAAAACGTTTGGATTACATGAATAAGTAAAACAAATTTTTACTATTGGAAGCACTAGCTACTTTACCAATAAGTAACCAACTTTGAAGAGAATGGAGTAAGTTTGTAATGAGATGATAAAACTCTTTTGTCTCCTAAGAGAGTCCCTCCTGGACTGAGTCGTGATATGCCTCTCAGTCCTGAATTCAACATACAAGTTTCTGACAGCTCTTAGATAAAAAGAACTTAAGCAACCTTTGATACCACACCAGGTATCAAACTGAAAACAAGCAAACTAAAACTAAAACTAAAACTAAAACAAGACAAACAAGGACAACAACAAGAGTAAAGCCTCTTGAAACTAACATGTTTCTTCTTGTTTGTTCACAACACTAGGGCATAAGGATCTTAATATTACTGAGAAGATGCTATTAGAAACAAAGTGAGTATAATTACACTAAACTGGCTAACCCTTGTGCCTTTTTTATTTGTATCTTTCAAAAAAGCTCCTTACATCTTCCCGACTAACCCACATTTTCTGTAAATCAAGTCCATCCAGTTTTAAAATCAAAAGTTGGAATTTTCCTAGAACCTTGCTCTAATCATAGTGTTCAAATATATGCTCATTATTTACACTAGTTTCTAGCCTTTTCTAACACTAGTTTACCTCAAAGCTACTTATCACTAATTCACCCCAGAAAAAACAACATTATCCAGTTTTGACCAATATTCAGTATACTTGTATGAATCCATCTTGCTACTCCCAATTTTCATGAATTCTCTTTTTCAGATACATACTGGTTTTCAAGCTGGCCTCAAATATTGGCTTCAATTTTGAGAATAACTGAACTATAAAATCATTCAGCTTAGCTCTTGTGTTTTACCTTAAATTTTATTTCTAAATTTATGAAATATTTAATATACTTATTGTTAAATCTTTGAAAAATGAAAGATTTTTTATTTAGTATTGTATCCAAAGGCCTTGCTCCAATGCAGTTGTATAACAATTGTTATTGAATGGTATGGTGGCTCATTCTGCCAATCCTAGTACTAGGAGTCAGAGACAGACTGCTCTTTGAGAACTCCAGACTGTCCAGAACTATGTGCGATGGTCTAAAAAATCTAGCCAAGAAAACAAGCAAACAATGATGAAATATTTGTTGAAGAGATGATATTAGAGAGTTGATTTAAGAAGAAATTTTATTTCAAACATCCCTTTCAGCCCACAACTTAGGAAAAATAATCTCGCAGATATCTGTAAGAGTAATCAATCATTTCTAGCCAATTAATATTTATACCTACTTGTAAGAATAGTCTTAGAATGTGTATAGGGTATGAGAATTAATTTTTGACAAACAGTATTTATTTGAAGAAACCGAGACTATAAATGCAATTAATATTCACATCTCCTCTCATAGCTTAATCAATAGGCTCACTGAACAAACTTGACAGATTAACATGACAATACTTCTCTAAAAATCTCTCATCACAAAAGGGATGAATGTAAGTGTAGTTCAGAAACACCACGAAAGAACTCTGCCTTTTAAAAACACATACCAAAATTGCAAAAATGAGAATATAAAGTAACATTTATTGATGGAAAATATTTTCTGAAGTTAATCATGTGCAAATACTCTGTATATACTGAGGATGTAGTCTTGTAATTTAAATTCAATCTCTGTTTCTGGTAGTAATGGGATGTGAATTACTGAATATTTTCTGAAATCTTGTATCTCTGATATTGGCTCCACAGTCAGGAGACTTCAGTCACCTACAGTAATCTCTGAACACTGTATTGCATTCTTGAAACAAAACTCTTATATTCCGGTCCATAATCAAAGAAAGTCAGTACACTTTATCTCACAAATGCATAAAAAATACTGGTTGAAAAATTCTGATAAATTCAAGAAAAACAAACAAACAAAAAAGCACTGAGTGAAACTAAACTGTTATTGGTTTTTTTTTTAATTTTTTTATTTTCTATATTCTATGTTTACATTCCAAAGGCTTTCCCCTTTCCCAGTTCCCACCCACCATAGTTCCCATAGTTCCTCTCCCCCCCCCCAACTATTCCCCAATCTGGTGATTAAGGATACATGTAAGAAAGGAAGATTGCCAGAGATTTTGAAAGCAGTGAGAAAGCATGACCTTCTATGTAAAATTAAATGATCATCATCACTATGTCTGGAGGAGCTGCAAAGTATTGAACTTTACAACACCCACTCCAAGTCATTCATGTTGAAGCATCAGTGTGTGGGAAGAGACAAGCCTCACTTTACAACTACGACTACTTTTCCCCTAAAAGCACAGGATTATAAACAGAAACTACTGTCAGGCCAATCTTTTAACACTTTTGTAAACAATTTACTTTAAGTAATTTTAAAGTTATTTTAAACATTTTAAGGTCAAAAGTTTGCTGTACAATTACTGTACCTTCTCAGAAATCAAAATCAACCCTTTGGAGTGAGTCATTTACTACTTATTAGTTAGCATAAATAAGCATAATATATTTGGTAAAATGGTTTTTAATACATATTTAACTGAAAATTTATTTGTTTCTCTTCACACCATATCAAAACTAGTAGTCAGACAAATTTTAGAAAACACAGACACACAGACACACAGACACACACACATACACATACATATATACATATGTATATATATGGATATTCATATGACATTTGCTATTTGGCATTGATTGTGTTAACCCTCCTGTCAGGAACATGGCATGGATATCATTATGTCCATGTTATGAAAGATGCACCTACAAATCAGAGAGGGAGTAACACTTACTCCAATGTGATGTTTCAAAGATTTAGGCAGGGGAATCTTAATATAAAATTCATACTGGAAACCACAAATTTCATGATGTTCCTAATTATAAGAAGATTACTACATACAAAGTTTGTCAACCTACCATTTTGGAAATTTGTATCTTTTCATCTAGTTGTTTTCATTTCTTATGCACTCTTTAATTTGACAATTATATTTGATTCTCTTTGTTTACTTTTATTTGACATATAAAATAATAGTCATCATTTATAATACAATGTCTTCAAATATGAAAACATACTAGGCTATTAAATTTAACTAATTAGCAGATAGATGACTGGCAACATTGCTAATTACAAATTAAATTAATATCTCTTCACTACTCCAGCCCCACAGAAAATACTATCAAAAAAATAAAATCTCCAACCCAAGGAGAAAACACAGGAAATAAACAATGATTAAACCCAGCTAATAACTTACTTTTAAAAAAGTTTTTCCTAAATGCTTCATACAAGGTTAATATTCAAATTTCATTTCTGTGGCTGTGATAAAACGCATTGATCAAAGAAGTTGGAGACAATTTGTTTATTTGGCTTGCTATTGCAGGTTACAGTCTACAATTCAGAGATGTCCTGAAGACAGGAGCTAGGGGACCTGGTCACAACCTATCCACAGTCAAGCACAGATAGAATGGGTGGTGTCCATGCTGCCTGCTTCCAGCTTCTGTGAGCATTCTTCACTCATGCGAGTCAGGTTCCAGCCACAGGAATGTTACCACTTACAAGGGATAGGTCAATTAGCACTAAAGCTAATACTCACCAACATGGTATTAATTCCTCAATTGAGACTCTCCTCCCAAATGATTCTAGGTTATGAAAAGTTAGCTTTTAAAAGGAGCATAACAGCTTCCCAAAAGGAAGTTCCACAGTATTATTAACTATAACAAAAGTTCTGGAAATTGCTTTGGCTTTTGAGTTAATAATTATCTCTGAAAAATAATGAAATATGAATATGACTTAGATCAACGCTATCCATAAATTTCTATTTATAGTTATAAATACATACACATACATGCATATACATATACATATATGTCTACATATATTCCATTACAGTGTGATTCTAATATGAAACACATATTCTATTCTATTTCTCATTGACACCTTTTAATTTCTCAAAAGCTCAGCAAGTGGCTCTTCGAGTGTTTATTTATTTGAAATTGCAATACAATTTCAACATTTTTCTCTTTCCCTTATCCTCTTCATGTCCACCCATATAATCATCACTAGTCTATTTCAAATTCATAGATTTCTTTTTCACTAATTGTTATCTTATGTACATATTAACTCACTCATAATATTCTTAAATATAATTCATTTAAATGTTTTAAAGGGACTATCACATTGAAGATGAAAGTAATCTGTTATCTTCATTTTTAGAACTATGTATATGCTATGTCCAAGATACAACGTGAAATATCATCAGTCAGACATCATTTACAGAATCAATACTCGCAAGATTTGTAAAATGTATTCAGATATTTGTCTCTTACTGTATCATATCTCCCAAATACATGTGCGATGCACCTTGCATGAGGTTGGAACAAAGGAACTGTGTCTTGAAAAGGATGCAAGTAGACTAGAGAAAAGCTGGGAGGCGGTGGCACTCCTACATAGCAGAATGCCTTCTACTCCTCTCTGCTGACAGGAGATAAAAAATAAGTGCTCTGTGTATACCTTTTGCAAATTAAAAGTTGCTTCATATGAAATGTTCATTAATGGCTTTTGTTTTCTTGTCCTGAGGCACATAGCTCTGTCTGTTTATGCCTTTGGTAAATGAGGTCTTTTTTTTGCCATTATTTATTATTCGTTCTTGTCAGATTTTTAATTATATAATTAAGATGCAATTGGTCTTCCCTAATAAAAAATATTCATCAAAGTGCTGTAGTGTGACTGTTCTAAATTCATTCTGCATTTCTTAAATACAAAATAAAAATTAAAGATCCACAACTATATGACATATAACATATTTTCCTCAAGGATAAGCTTAATTTGTTCAATAAATTAAAGTTTGTACATACCTGTGGAAACATTAAAAAACCCTCTAAATTCATCATTGACATTACCAAGGATTATGATCAAACTACAGAATCTCAGAAAAACCTAATTGTAGGTAAGCATGCTGAGGGACAGCCACAGGGGGAAGGGTCTCCTTTCCTGTTGGTACTTCTTGTTGTTTTTTTTTTATTCAATATATTCTTGAGGCAGATGAGGGGAAGAGAGTCGGCAAAGGGTAAGACTTTTGTCTTAAGAGATATTTATGGTTGCTGTATAATAATTAAAAGTTTACTTATCTAAATCTAATTTACTTTGCTACTGTAGCTGACCTGCCTTCTTTGTTCCTCTGAGGCCAGATACTGCAGTCTTTGGCACTTCATTCTAAAACAGCAAGGAATTAAATAAAACAGCATTCTTTCTATCTCAGCAGTAACTGTTTGGCTTTAACTTTCAGCCTGCTGGTCAAAGTTTCAGGAAAAAGGGCCACTTTGAAGAGTGATTTTAGTATTTATCCAAGTAACCCTATTAAAAAAATGGGGAAAAGAGCTAAACAGAGAATTCTCAGCAAAGGAAACTCAAGTGGATGAGAAACACCTAAAGAAATGTTCACCATCCTTAATCATCAGAGAAATCCAAATCAAAACAACCCTGAGATTCCACCTCACACCAGTCAGAATGGCTAAAATCAAAAACTCAGGTGACAGCAGATGTTGGCAAGGATGTGGAGAAAGAGGAACACTCCTCCATTGCTGGTGGGATTGTAAGCTGGTACAACTATTTGGCGATTCCTCAGAAAACTGCACATAGTATACTATCTGAAGATCCAGCTATATCAATCCTGGGAATATACCCAGAAGGTGCTCCAACATGTATTAAGAACACATGCTCCACTATGTTCATAGCAGCCTTATTTATAATAGCCAGAAACTTGAAAGGACCCAGATGTCCTTGACCAGAAGAATGGATACAGAAAATGTGGTACATTTGCACAATGGAGTGCTCCTCAGCTATTAAAAATAATGAATTCATGAAATTCTTAGGCAAATGGATGAAACAAAAAAAAAATATCATCCTGAGTGAGATACCCCAATCACAAAGGAACACACATGGTATGTACATACTGCTAAGTGGATATTGGTCCAGAAGCTAGGAACACCCAAGATACAATTCACAGACCACATGAAGCTCAAGAAGACCAAAGTGTAGAATCTTCAGTCCTTTTTAGAAGGGGTATCAAAATACCCATAGGAAGTGATACAGAGACAAAATGTGGAGCAGAGACTTAAGGAAAGGCCATCCAATGACTGCCCCACCCAGGAATCCATCCCATAGACAGTTACCAAAGCCAGACACTCTTGTGGATGCCAAAAAGTATTTGCTGACAGGAGCCAGATATAGCTGTTTCCTGAGAGGCTCTGACAGAACCTGACAAATAGAGAGGCCAATGCTCTCAGCCAACCTTTGGACTGAGCACAGGGTCCCCAATGGAAGAGCTAAAAAAGGACAGAAAGAACTGAAGAGGTTTGCAACCCCATAGAAGAAACAACAATATGAACCAACCAGTACACCCAGAGCTCCAAGGAACAAAACCACCACCCAAAAAGTACACATGGAGGGGCCCATGGATCCAGCTGCATGTATGTAGCAGAGGATGGCCTTGTTGGACATCAGTGGGAGGAGAGTTCCTTGGTCCTTTGAAGGCTTGAGGCCTCAGTGTAGGAGAATGGCAGGCCAGGGAAGCAGGAGTGGGTGGGTTGGTGAGCAGGGGTAAGAGGAATGAGATAGGGAGATTTTGGAGAGAAACAAGGAATGGGGATAACATTTGAAATGTAAATAAGGAAAATATCTAATCAAAAATAAAATTAAAAAAAGTAAGTTTCCTGTGAAAGCTATAAGAAAAAGGAAAAGATGAATGATGAAAAGGGGGATAAGGGAAAATTTCTCTTCTCTCCTCTCCTCTCTTCATCCTCAGTACTTATACATCTTTCAGAAACATTATCCCATTGTAAAAGTTCATCTCAAGTTCATACATAAAATCAAATCATAAATTGAAATAAAAGTTTACAACAGAGAATACTTATATTCATATCTATTAGGATATCCATTTGTCTGATAAGTATGCTGAACATTCTTTAGGAGTTTTAGAGCCATTCAAGTTTCCTGTTAAGAATTCCCTGTTTAGTTCTGTATCCCATTTTTAATAGGATTATTTGACTCTCTTGGGGTATAACATCTTCAGTTCTTTGTATACATTGGATATTACCCCTCTATAGGATGTAGGATTGGTAAAAATCTTTTCCCAGTTTGTTGGTTACTGTTTTGTCTTATTGACCATGTCCTTTGCCTTACAGAAGCTTTGCAGTTTTATGCAAAGGTCCCATTTGTCAATTCTTGTTCTTAGAGCATAAGCCATTGGTGTTCGAATTAGGAACATTTCCCCTGTACCCATGCATTCAAGATTCTTCCCCACTTTCTCCTCTATAAGCTTCAGTGTGCCTGTTTTTTTTTTTTTTTTTGTGTGTGTGTGTGTGTGTGTGTGTGTGTGTGTGTGTTTGTGTGTGTGTGTAGGTCCTTGATCCACTTGGACTTGAGCTTTGTAGGAGGAGATAAGAATGGGTCAATTTGCATTTTTCTGCATGCTGACCTCCAGTTGATCCAGCACCATTTGTTAAAAATGCTGTCTTTTTTCCACTGGATGTTTTTAGCTCCTTTGTCAAATATCAAGTGACTGTATGTGTGTGGGTTCTTTTCTGGGACTTCAGTTCTATTCCATTGATCTTCCTGCCTGTCTCTATACCAATACCAAACTCTTTTTATCATTATTGCTCTGTAGTAGAGCTTGAGGTCAGGGATGGTGATTACCCCAGGAGATCTTTTGTTGTGGAGAATAGTTTTTGTTATCCTGGGGTTTTTATTATTCCAGATGTTATCAGGGAAATGAAAATCAAAACAACACTGAGATTCCACCTCACTCCTGTAAGAATGGCTAAGATGAAAAACTCAGGGGACAGCAGATGCCGGAGAGAATATGGAGAATGAGGAACACTTTTCCCTTGTTGGTGGGATTGCAAGCTGGTAAAATCACTATGGAAATCAGTCTGGCAATTCCTTAGAAAATTAGACATAGGACCTGAGGACCTCATTAGACCTGAGGACCCAGATATACCACTCCTGGGCATATACCCAGAAGATGTTCCTACATGTAATAAGGACACATGTTCCACTATGTTCATAGCACCCTTATTTATAATAGCCAGAAGCTGGAAAAACCCAGATGCCCCTCAAAAGAGGAATGGATACAGAAATTGTGTTATATATACACAATGGAGTACTATTCAGCTATTAATAACAATTAATTCATGAAATTCTTAGGCAAATGGATGGAACTAGGAAGTGTCATCTTGAGTGAGGTACCCAAATCCCAAAAGAATGCACATTCACTGATAAGTAGATGTTAGCCCAAAAGCTCAAAATAAACAAGTTACAATTCACAGACCACAGGAAGCTCAAGAAGGAGGACTGAAGTGGGGGTACTTTGCTTCCTCTGAGAAAGGGAACAAAATACTCACAGGAGCAATAATGGAAACATAGTGTGGAGCAGAGACTGAAATAAAGGCCACCCAGAGACTGCCCTACCTGGGGATTTATCCTATAAACAATCACCAAACCCTGACACTATTATTTTTTTTAATTCGATATATTCTTTATTTACATTTCAAATGATTTCCCCTTTCCTGGATCCCTCCTCCCTGAAAGTCCCATAAGCCTTCTTCCCTCCTCCTGTTTCCCAAACACCCCCTTCCCATTTCCCTGTCCTGGTATTCTCCTACACTGCTGCACTGAGCCTTTCCAGGACCAGGGCCCTTTCCTTCCTTTCTCTTGGGCATCATTTGATATGTGAATTGTTTCTTGGGTATTCTGATCTTCTAAGCTAATATCCGCTTATCAGTGAGTGCATACTATGTGTGTTCTTTTGTGATTGGGTTGCCTCACTGAGGATGACATTCTCTAACTATTATGGACAACAAGAAGTGCATTCCAAAAGGAACATGTCATGGTTGTCTCCGGAGGGGTCCTGCCAGAGCCTTACACATACAGAGGCAGATGCTAGCAGCCAATCATTGGACTGGGTGGGGGGTGTCTTAGTCAGGGTTTCTATTCCTGCACAAACATCATGACCAAGAAGCAAGTTGAGGAGGAAAGGGTTTATTGAGCTTACACTTCCACACAGCTGTTCATTACCAAAGGAAGACAGGACTGGAACTCAAGCAGGTCAGGAAGCAGGAGCTGATGCAGAGGCCATGGAGGGATGTTACTTGCTGGCTTGCTTCCCCTGGCTTATTCAGCCTGCTCTCTTATAGAACCCAAGAATACCATCCCAGAGATGGCACCACCCACAAGGGGCCCTCCTTCACTTGATCACTAATTGAGAAAATGCCCCACGGCTGGATCTCATAGAGGCACTTCCCCAAGTGAAGCTCCTTTTCCTATGATAACTCCAGCCTGTGTCAAGTTGACACACCAAACTAGCCAGTACAGGGGGTCTCCTGTACTGGAGGAGCTGGAGGCTGGTCTGGAGGAGCTGAAGGGGTTTATAGCCTCATGGGAAGAACAAGGATGTCAGCCACCTAGATGCCTCAGGACTTCCAGGGACTAAACCATCAACCAAGGAGTACATGTCTTTCCAGCCAAAAATGTGGTAGAGGAATGCCTTGTCAGGCATCAGTGGGAGGAGTGGTCCTTGGTCAGGTGAAGGCTCAATAGATGTCCCAAAAAAGGGAAATCAAGGGGGGGGGGAGGTGGGAGTGGTTCAAGAGGAAGGGCATATACTTGGAGGCAGGTGGTGGGAGGAGGAGTTAGGGGTTTCCAGGGAGGGGTAAACCAGGAAAGGTTTTAGCATTTGAATGTAAATGAAGATTATATTCAATAAAAAAAATTAAAAATGAGTATTTGACTCATTCTGTCAAATCTTTCCCTGATTTGTCACTTTGTATGCCCCTCAATTAGATGTCACTCTCAAACATAGCTGCTTCCTACCACAATCTAGACCTACCATCATTATTATGAATTATTATGAATTAAATGTTAATAAGGCTATCTATATTAATAAGTAATTAAAAAGGGTATATATACTAAGGATATTTCTGTTTTTCCATCAGACCTTACTTCACTAGAGGGCTTGTCTGCATTCTAGCTGTATCATATTGTCTTAGAAGTCTTTGGATGTAATTCCTTGCCAAAGAATCCATGCTGGTGAACCAAAATTATCTATACCTATGATCTCCCAGTGACTTATCATGCCATGTCAATTCAGTGCTATTTAATTTAAATCAAATAAACAAATTAATAACTTTTATCATATAAATTTCATAATTTGTTTAGCTTATTGATTCTTTCCCTACTTCTCTGTGTCCTCTTATGCCCCTTGTATGCTTCCACCCCAGGGAAAATATCTTTTCCTCTCATGTTGCATGTAATTTATCTATTACATGTACCCCTTCACCAAACCTTTATTCACTTTTTTCAAACATCATTTCTTCATATACTTTTTCTAACACATTGCCTCGCTTAGTAGTAATATCCATAGCAAAGCCACCCAAACCTTTAAGATAGTGTTCTAAAATCATAAATGTAAACATTTATAGCAAATTCCATGACTACCTTCATTTTTTCTACAAAAGCACCTTTCTTTTTAATATATACTGGTTTAAATGAATCTGAAATCCATAATAACAAAGCATACAATTGAAATCAGATAATATAAAACAAGGATTTTATCAAACTTTTTAAATCTTCAAGGTAAACATAGTTCATTAATTTCTACAAGAATAATGCCTTAGTCTTATTCTCCTTTCTCCTATGTTATAAAATAAGCTTTTCTTTGTCAATTCTCCTTACGTTTCTTCTTGTACATGAGCTGTATCTTGTAATCAAATTTGTGTCCTTTTCCCCCTCTTCCATGTGAATAAGCCTGATGCACACACATGCTGGAATAAAGCATTCCCAGTGCTCTCTGTGGAGAATCTGCTGACACCTGAAGTGGCTTCTATTGGAATTTGTTTTTGGCTGATCTTTACATGACCTTTGAAATCCTGGCATCTGACCTGCTTTGAGCTTGGACTCCATGGCTCTAAGCCTGTCTTCTGCAGGGACTTTCTCCTCTCCATCTCATATTTCCTGCCTTAACCCTGTAGAAGCCAAAATGTGAGAAGATAACTCATTTATAGACCTGTTTGTCAGCCTTCACCTTCTAGGAGACAATATATGAGAAAAATGCAAAGATAAACACCTTTTATTACTGGCTGTTTGTCCCAACAAAGCTAACATGCTGAGAGATATCTTTTCCATGGTAGAAGAATCGGATAAAATACAAAATATCAGGCACTGGGGATCTTTTATATTTGCAATTAAAAAGAAAGTCAAGCCAAAAATCCAATTACTTAATAAATTATTTTTTCTTACCAAACTCTTTTTCTTTATTTTTTAAAACCTATAGTATAAGAGAGGTGCCCAAGAATCAGAAGGGATGACCTTAGCAGTGACTTACAGCACTAGAAATATGGAACCTGAAGAGACTACCACATGTAGCTAGGCAGGAACTTAGTGGAGTGAAGGGACATCAACCCACCTAGAAACTTGTGACCCAAAATTTATTCTGTCAATGAATTATTCTTAAAGAGGAGAAGTTATATTGGTAGGGAGACAGATGAGCATATTAAATATGCCCCAGATCATAAAATTAAATATAGTCTTTTGTTGCACATTCTTTTACATTTTGATGCATTATTTGATTCTGGCTTTGGCTATTGACAGATGTGCCAGCACAAAACATGGAATACTCATAGGGCTTCTGCCTAACTAGAAAATGGAAACACCATCTTCTAATACTGTCTGTGCTCTGGAAATGTGTGACTCTATTTTGTGGACTTAATGGGACTGGAGATGATTAGAATAAACACTGAAACATTGGTTGCAGGTTAGTCAAATTCTGGCTAATTTATATGTCCTCTGTGATTTGCCCTCCACAAATTTAAACTCTTTATTTGCTCTTTGTTAAACTCCTTGTAGTAACTGCTTACCAAAATTGTTAGAACCCTGCGACGCAAAAAGCGAACAAGTAGAGTGACATTCTTCATTGTGTGCTTTAATCTACAAAGAGGAATTTCCTGAGCAGTTTAATTTAGCCACTAGCATGTTTAATTGGATGAAAACATGGGTTTTGTGATCTTTGATACTGTGTGTTGGCTCAAATTAGAGTATAGCAGCTTGTAGTCACACAATTTTGCTTCTCAAATGCTTTCAGGGAGTTTGGATACCCTAAAGATAGCCTTTATCAGAGTTATTGTCAATATCCAAGATTTCAAATTGTTACTTGTTAATATCAAGATTCATTGTCAAACAAAAGAAAAAAGTTAATATGAACAGATACATTAACAAATATTTAGAAGAAACAAGATGTGCTTTGGAAAACTATTAGATGAGATGATTGTAAGAACCTTAGTTAAAAATATATTTAAAATGTATTAATTTAAAATATATATATTTTAAAATAATTTAAAAATAGAAATATTGTATTTGCAGTGTCATAACACACATAAAGTTTTCAGATCAACTTGAATTTATATAATCACTGCTGGCCTATTAACTGTATTTGTTCAATGGGAAAAATTTGATCTTGGCCCGTTGTGGTGATTACATTGATTACCCTAATAAATTAATCTTTGCTTAAAACACTGTAGTGTTTTGAAGCTCTACTGTATTGATATTTCTGTAATTATCTTGTTTTGCAACATAGACATTCACTAAACAAAACCACTTATTCCAAAATCAGTAAATAATTAGGAAGTGTATCTACTCATAGAGGCCAATACCAGGCGTGGCTTTAGTGAGCAGGGGAGGGGCCAATGGGGTAGAGTGGTTTTGGAGGGGAAATCAGGAAGGGGATAACATTTGAAATGTAAATAAAGAAAATATCTAATAAAAAGCAGTTTAAAAACACATTTTCCCTCCCTAGAGAGAATGCACTCAATCCTTGGGAAATGAACAGAAAAAAAAAAAAAAATGAAGGGAAATACTTACATAAATGCCATTTTTATGGTGGTGCACAAAACGCATCCTGTACTTAAGGTTATGTCTGTTCCATAGAGTGAATATATGTTTTAGAAGCTAAGTTTTCAAAGCAAAAACATACTCTGACTTTATACACCTTTACAGCTAATCTTGAGAGATGAAGCTATGTCTTCAGTTAAAAACAACAACAAAAACAAACATAACAACAATATCTAAATTCTCAGTGAGTCCGTGGATACTTTGTGAGAAGTGCAAATACATATTTCACTAATCTTCTTGTAATAATGCAACAATGTCACAGCTTTCATGATTTTTTATTACTGTTCTTACTCTCAAACCTACCTCAGATACATAATATCAGCCTATGAGGATCAATCCATGAGTAGAAAAATTCTATAATCCTGTTTGCTTCTGGTGCGTTTCATGGTTCTAAGCTGGGCTTCTGTGATGTCTTTGTCTTTACATATTTATAGGTTCCAGAGGAGCAAAAGGCACTCTGATCGTACTAGGTAAATCATCAAATATTTCACAGAGATCAGTCTCTTTGAAAACAGCTACCTTATAGCTCCTTTCAGTACATCTAAGCAATTGCAAATTCTTATGACTATACTTTATCCATGTTCTTAATTATCTAATTATATATCCCTAATTATCTAATTATATACATATTATATGCATACATATATATGTGTGTGCATATATATGTTACTTTTGAGATTATAATACGATTACTGATTTTACATTTCAAAATACATTTATACGAACATAATCTATGGAATTTAAATAACAGTTGTGTTTTGAACAATATCTTTTGGCAGTTAATGGTTTGGTAGCAAAATACAATAGTTTAAGAAAGTTCAAGTTTAATAAAAGTCATATCTTAAAACTTTCATTGTAAATTGTGCACGAATTAAAATACTAATAATTATTTGCTTGCTTGAAAGTTATAAATTATAAATCTGATATGTGACTTTATGCTATAACTGCTTTTACTTCAAAATCAAGTCAGTTTTAGCATTAAAAATCTGCAATAATGTTTTAAATAAAAAAATCATGCCAGTGGTTGTAAGGAATTAATTGTAATGTTTAGAATAAATCAGTAAGACTCATTTTTTTGTGTGATTTTGAAAATTCATCATGAAAGAGTATGGACATTTGTATGCAAGCACATGCATTCTCTTTTTATGCAAATCAACAAAGATGCATTAATTTCCCTGAACATTTAATTGACATTATACATTGCAATGAGGGATTTGTTCAGAATCACATTTGTATGAAAGCAAAGGTTCCTGTCAAGCTGTACACACTGAAAAGCTAAGCATGAGAAATTGCAACAGGCAGTTCAGTATACCTTAAAGAAAAGCATGTGTTCCAATGGGGATTCTGCTGTGTGATGGTTCATACATGCAAGCAAACATTGCCACAGTAATAATTGGGATCTTCTGAAGCCTAGACAATGGAGCTATATTCCCAACTATCTACTGGGTGTATAGTGGAGTAGAGAGCATTTTCCGGGCTTTTTGTCTGTGTTGGTTCAAAGAGCCGAATGCCACTATCTCTGCCCTTATCCTGCTTTTGGCATTTTCTGCAGAGTGTGGCTCTCATCTAACAAGAATGGAGCAGAGGTGCAGGGAACCTCTGAGCATTTCCTGACAGCACAGTCTTTCCTTTTTTGCTTACTGGAACAGCTCCAATAGGTACTGCTTATTACTAGGAACCAAATGGAGATAGCGTAGCAGATTTCAGATTTTTTTCAATAGGGTTAAACAAACAGGCAAGCAATCAATCAGCAACAAAAAACAAAAATGTATTGATGTCAAACAAAAAGGACAAAAATTTACCTCTTCCTTTATTTCCAAAAATGAAACTGAATTTCCTCAAGGAAAATATCCAGGACTCTGGTATTGTTTTGTACAATAGTCCACACTTTGTACAAAACAAGACACTCTAATTTATCCCAATTTTGTATTCTAAATTCAGTGTGAAACTCTCATTCTACTCTATCCCAACTTTATTGAACATTATGTTCTTTGTCATTTGAAATAGACATTGAGGCCTTAATCTTAATGAGTATATAAATATATATTATAATTTTATAGCCATATATGATTTAAATATAAAATACAATGTTTATTAAAATAACTATCAAGTATAAAGAATAATGCTATTGTATTATTTCTTACTTGATGGGTGATGCATGTCAAAGGCAAAGAGAGTCACCAGCAGACTGTGTTAACTCTGTGATCAAGCCTAAGAGCGCAGAGTACTTCTCAACGAATAACAACGAAGGATGCAGGGCCGGATCACTGTAGGTTGGATTCCTGGCTATGTCACTCACTAGCCAAGTGATTTCAGGAGAATTACTTAACTTTCAGCGAAGCAGAAATTAAAATTAGAACTTACCACATAGGATGATAGAGTGGAATGGTGTGTAATATACTCAGATGAGTTCTTCACACTACACAAAGCACAATGTAAAACTTTTTTTGTACATATAAGACATAATTTCATAACTATAAGTAGCTATGAGATAATAATATCTTTTTTCTATTTAAATGTATATATTATTCTGAAATGAATGTTTATGATATCTCATATTGATAAAACAATATTTTGTATAGGTATATAATACGTATTTGTAACATATGTCTTCATTAGCATGATATACAAAATCTATATGTACATATAAAACAAATCAATGGCATGTGTTCATACTGAAAATTGCATGTGTTTGTAGATAGATAAATACCTTAAAGTAAATAAAGTATGTATAGAGAATTTAAGCTATATATCATTTGATGTGTGGGTTTTACTTTATAACTACTTGTCCTTACATAGTATGCATTTACTTATTCTGTCCATCTACAGAATGCTAACAACATTTATATTCATCTTGGTGTATTTACTCCATTTAATCACTCTGTTAAGTCTTTTGGTACCTGGATATGTCACAGTTTGCTGCCACGTAGAGGGTGAATACACTCTTATGAAGACAATGCCACTATGGAAAGACTTTTTTTGTCTTTTTATGATACAAAGTTTCTGTTGGCCTTAGAACCCTAGGAATCTAACACTTAAAACTTGAACCTGTACTCAGAGCATGTCCCTGCTATACATTCTTGGACAGAATTACAAATCAATTTTTAAGTCTTCCTGTCTTTACCCAAACTTTGTATGTGCCATTTTTAGAGTTTATAGTTTTGAGAATATCATACTGTGAAATGAGTTTTTATTGTATATATTTTGAAATGCATTAGCCTCATGAAATTAAATATTTTGAACAATATTTACTGTTCCCGAATTTTCTTTTCTGCGAGTATTAGCACACAAATTCCAAAGGTATTCTTTCTGCCTTGATTTTTTAAGAAGGTTCTCTAGATAAATCTCTGTAGAATATCAATGTTCTACATATTAATAGTCTATTTTAATACTTGGTATGTTAATCAATTGCTGATAAATACTTTAACTATTTTATGTGTCAAGTCGTTTTTAATGATTTATGCAACTTTTATATGTTAGCATAACTATAACTTACTATTTCATAATTTAAGTGCTGAATGTTTTTCCTCATGAATACAAACCGCATGCTAAAGTGATGAAAAACATTAGAGAAAGGCACATATAACAGAATTCTCATCTAAATATACATGGAAAACTTTACAGTGAAAGCAATACACATCTTACATGTTAGCAGTACACTTGTGTACTAGGAAAGTTTTCAACCAATCTTTACTTTGATGTTTGCAATAATTCTATTAGGTTATAACATCTCTGTCAAGTATGCAGCAAGAGACAACAGAAATTGAAAAACTCATGAGTCAACAGAGGGCACAGCTAGATAAACCTAATAGACTAAAT
The DNA here is from genome assembly GCA_964023405.1 of Apodemus agrarius. NCBI lineage: Eukaryota > Metazoa > Chordata > Mammalia > Rodentia > Muridae > Apodemus > Apodemus agrarius. The sequence continues at coordinate 61,447,991 of OZ030009.1, read as the reverse complement.
GAGATTGTGAACATAGGAAACCGTTGAAAGTAAGCACAATCTGCAGATTGCTACCTTTCTTTTACCTGGATTCCCATAGGGAGCCATAATTACTGAAGATCCTCCACTGATTAAAATGGCAATCCCTTTCAAATCAGTATGCAAAGCACAGCACATAACCTTAATCCTGGGAATTCAAGTGTGTTGATGGATAACAATCTCTGAGTGTATTTGAAAGGGGGAAGGGAGGACAGATGAGAGCAGAATGGTGACTAACCTGGAAAAATAGGGCAATTATCAAACAGCAAGCTGTCTCTCCATGAACAAACACTTTGTTGCAACACAGTAAGCTTCTGCAGCTGGGATCTCTTTCACTATAGCAAGCTGAGGTCTTTCCTTCTGATTAGGTCGCCTCTCTTGAGGATAGTAATTCCTAGTGTCACAACAACACAGAAGCATTAACAAAGCAATGGTAACAACAAAGCCTCTGGGGAGTGACAGGCTTTCATGTCTGCAGGTTGTAAGATTTTGTAAATTGCCTCCACTTTGTTCACGTGCAAAGACAGACTAAGTTTCTTTTCAAAGTGATGCTTTCATCTCTAAGCTAGTGCCACTAAACAGTGGTAGAAACTCCTTCATTGCTCACATAGCAAAATGCTATTGTCCATATTCTTCAACTGATTAATGTTGAACTCTCTTTGCAAGGATAATCGGCCATAGTCACTTTAGCAGATAGTGTTAATTCAAGGTGAGGCTGTGAACACAGTTTTGGGAGCCTAGACAATAAATATGTCATAATTTGAGCCCATTTCTTATAAAACAATGTTTAATAGTATGTTAATCTATTTTATGTAAAGAATGCATGTGTAATTTTTATTGCATCACACAGGTATCCAAACTTTGCTTCAAATTCTCAGCTGCCTTTTTTTTTCTAACTTGCTTATTTTGCTACCAAAACATCTCTTGAGGGTTATCCTTCAAGTTCAGTTCAGTAGTGACAATGTCTGTCCTGTCCCTCCCTTGGGGCATGAAAGCAAAGACTGAGGGCATTTCTTTTGTAGAGAAAGCAACAGATATCTGAGAAATTGCATACTGGGGGGTTAGTAAGAGGGTTCCAGCCATGCTCCTTGGTTAGTCCTCTCTGATTTCCTTCTGGGATGGTAACTAGAGATCACAATTTCTCTGGTTCCAAGAAGACCCCGGTTCTTTCCTGGTGTGCAGGGTAATGTCAGTATAAAAGAGAGAACAAATGTTTTATGATTTGTGTAATTTAAGTATTTGAATATTTACCCTGAGTAAAATTGTTTATACTCTATATCTTACTAAAAAGATTTTAAGTATTGGTTACCATGTCTATAGAAATGAGAGAAAATGGACTATTTTTATCCAAAATCTGTCACCTAAATATTTTATTAGGTATAAAATGTATTATTTGATCTTGGGAGGTTCTTCAATATTTTCATTTAATACCAAGTGGAATTTCTAACCTAACTGCACATTGTTCTCCCTACAAGTCCCCACCACTCATGAGTACACATGAACACAATCAAAGAATTTTGCATCAATGAAAACCTAACCATAGGTACGGATAAGACAAATAGAATCTGTAAGTGCTATAGTAACATATTTTTTATTGCTATTATGCATTTCAAAACTTTTACACAATACCTTTAAAAATGTTTCTATTATAGAAACAGGATTTCTGTATTTCTTAACTTTAACATAAATATTTAAAGTAAAATCAAAATAAAATTTATTGCATTTAACTCTGAAGAAACATTTGTAAGATGTATTATAGTATATGAATCGAGTAATTATTTTCAATTGAGCCACTAATTATGAATTTTAGCATATATAAATTAAATTTCTTCACTATCTAATTTATTCAATTAGGTCATGTCAGTACACTGATACTCATTATAATTATCAATATTATGTGATATATGTACAAAAATAAGTATAGTGGTGTACTTAATATTACCTATTTTAGTGAAGGTTCAGTTTAAACTATGTACACATAGTAAAATTGTACACATTCCACCTCCAATGTACATGACCATTTTCATACCTTTGGCAACAACACTGATTTTATAGGCTTAATCAACAGATCAATATGTCTAGAAACTTGTGGCCATAATAGCTTTATTATTTTTATTTGTTTTCTGAGAAAAGTTCTTCCTATGTAGTAATGTCAGATCTGGCACTTACTATGTATACCAGGCTTACTTTGAACTCATAAAGAACTCCCAGCCTCTGCCCCCCATATGCTGAAATTAAAATTTGCCCCAACCTTCCTGGCCACTAGTTCTGATTTAACAACTTTTTCTGATTATAGAAGTATCTGGATTGTCACCAAAGGTGATTTATGAGTCCTATTTGTAAGCTATAAACTCTGAGGATAAATAAGTACTTTTTAAAGAAGACTTGGTCCTGAGATTCCATGATTGTATCCTGGACAATACCATCAGACCTATTTGCATTTTGAGTAAAGTTTGACAAATTGAAATTGAGAGACTGACCTTCTTCTGAAATGCTGTTTTTCCAATTAGAGTAGTTTAGTACTAGGATAGCAATTGTTATATGAACTCTCATATAAGACATGATAGTCTCATGTTAGCTCTGCAAATGGCACCAGTTTAAGATATGAAAGAACAATTCCTTAAAGGTAATTCTCTCAAGAGTTAAAAAGTAAGGAGTATTGCTATGGAATATTAAAAATAAAACATTGATTTTTAGCAAAGTAATTTTATTGCGAGACATACTAATCAATAGAATTTTCAGAATGCATTGAATAATCTGTGGTCAGTGGTATGATAAGTACATTCAGTCAATGAAAAAAATATACAACACATCAGGCAAAAATATGTTAAGAAATCTGAAAATAGGCATGTTGAAGATATTTTGTTACCATTGAACTAATAAATGAAAAAAATCAAGGTGAAAAGTATTTCTATTAGAGGACAAGGCAATTTTTATCTTAGTAAAGATAGTTACACATATTATTTAACTTCAAAGAAAGTCAGAGAAACCTTGAAAATTAAATGTAAGTATAAACTGGCTGATTCGTGTAGGCAACACTTCCCACAATTATACTGAGCCTTTGGGACGATGAAAATAATGTAATTGAGAATAGATACGTTCTACTCAAACATGGTCTGCTGAGTAACAATAAACCACCATGACCTGAGAACTTGTAAGAAATACAAAAATCTCGTGTTTACAGCATAATGACGAAACAAGAATCTGGTTTTTACTTGGTTTTGCTTATTTTTAATAATATTTTTATTTTTATTTTCCCTCTTATTAAACATTAAATCTTTCCCCTTACAATAAAATCTTAATTCAATTTTTCTTCTCTTCATGCCTTCCAGTTCTTTCTCTCCTTCTCTCTCATCCAGATATGCCTTTTCTGCCTCTCATTGAAAAAGGATGGGCTTCTAAGAGATAAAAACAAAACATAACAAAACGAAGCATGGTAAGTTAAAGCAAAATCATCATATTAAAGTTAGACAAAACAAGCAAACAGAAAAATAAAAGTGTTCAAAAAAGACACAAGAATCAGATATTCACTTTTGCACACATTCAGGAAGCCCATCAAAGTCCTAAACTGAAAGCTATAGGATATATGCTGTGGAAGGACCTGGTGCAGCCCGGTAGATCTGTGACCTGTTTCTTCAGCCTGCTATGCTAGTTTGTTACCATGGCATGTCTGCTGGTGTTGGAGGCTGGGAAAATGGGATGAGTTGCAGGAAGAAAGGTTGAAGATCTTTGGGATCAGTTGAGAACGGCTTCAGAAAGGATCAAGGATCCACACCAAGTTTTCTACTACAGAGCTGACAGGAGACTAGGGGTGATTGTACCTGGAGGAGTAGAAGAGGTGTGGTCTTTCTGTCAGCCTACTTGTTGCCCTGGCAGGAGTGGTTAGGGTTGGGTTAACAACTGGTACCTGCTGAGGTAGGGAGCTTGAACAAATCAGCAAGGTTGGGGAGGAAAGTTAGAAGGGGAAGACCGTGGGATTCAGAGGAGATAGGGACACCGCAAAAGGGGAAGGCTGCCACAGGTGTTCAGCTACAGGGCCTGGCATGGGAGTGGGGACTGAGTATGGGAGTGAGGGAACAGACGGAGTAGAGAAGATCTTCTGGCAGTAGAACTGATGTGGGCATGGCAGACATGCTGTGGGTGAGCACAGCCGTACCTGCTTGAGTTAGGGTCTGGGACAGAGACAAGTGGGAGGAGGAAGGTAATGAGACAATGGTGTGTGAGATCCACAGGAGATGTTGAAGAGGTAGCCAGGGCTTAGGCTACTGCTGGTTCTCTGGACAGACCTAGGGATGTGGCTAGGGGATCATATTTGGAGGGGAGGCATGAGTTAGAAAAGTCTTTAGTCCGCTTACCTGTTTCCTTGGCATGCCTGGCAGGTATATTGCCAGAGAATGCCTCCAGATGTTGGAGGCTGGGGTGATGGGATGCTTTTGGGGAAAGAGGATTAGGAGAGAAGAACTTTTTGATCCTTATGGATGAGATCAGAGAAAAAAGAGGAGACTGCAACAGTTTTTGTGCTGGAGAAACCAGGGTGTTTGGAATTTGGAAGAGCAGAAATAGAGATAGTGATCTGCAGTCAGCCGAAGGAGTATCGTTTGCAGTAGAGTTGGGAAGAAAGTAAGTTGCTTGTAGGGGATTGCGAGGACAGAGAAGTGGGAGGGGGTTGATTGAGGAACTGGTGGAGGGAAGAGGACTTATGGGACTTAGGGGGAGTGGGGAACCAGGAAAGGGAAAATCATTTGGAATGTAAACAAAGAATATAGAAAAAAAAAGACAGAGGAGGGCGTCATCTTTCCTCAGGACACTGCAGGTGGTTCGCAGCTCTAGCCAGGTACGTGGACAGACTCTTAACTTAACATCGACCACCCCGTCAGGAGTGCACCCAGAGCTAGAGCAGCTCGGTGGCGGGAGGTCTGTGCACCAGCAGCTTAGCTCTGCCGACTGGCTGCTGGGGTCCAGCTCGATCAGCTTGCAGAGGAGGGCACCATCTTGCCTTGGGGCACTGCGGGAGGCTGGCAGCTATGGCCAGGTGTGTGGACAGAGTCTTGGCCTAACATTGACTGCCTTGTCAGGCTCTTGTCAGCACCCAGAGCCAGAGCAGCATGGCAGCAGGAGGTCTGTGCACAGACAGCTCAGCTGTGCACCCAGAGCCAGATCAGCTAGGCAGGCGGTCTCTGCGCTGACCTGGGCAGGCACCACCAACTTCCTCGGGGGTCTGTGCCTGGAGTACAGCCGAGGCTGACATCTTGCCTGGGGGCACCACAGACAGCTAACCAGACAGAGCCCTGTGGAATGGGAGCACTACCATCTAGGCTCAACCAAAGCTGAAGAGGTTATTTCGGAGTCCAGTAGCAGAAACCTTCTGGTCTCCACCTCAGGAGCAAGGATGCCCTCTACAACAGAAGCACCAAACCCCAGGCTCACAGGAGCTTCAAACACCAACCAGAAATAAGACCAACTAACTCCAGAGATAAACAGATGGCAAAAGGCAAATGTAGGAACATTACTAACAGAAATCAAGGCAATAGGGCAGAATATGAACCCAATTCGCCAACCACAGCAAGTCCTGGATACCCCATCTCACCAGAAAAACAAGAATTGGATTTAAAAGCACTAGTCCTGATGCTGCTAGAGGAACACAAAAAAGACCTAAACAAATCTCTTAAAGAAATGCAGGGGAACAAGAATAGGTTAGAAGCCCTTACAATGGAAACACAAAAATCACTTAAAGAATTCCAGGAGAATATGTGTCACCAGACAGAAGCTAATAAAGAGAAAATGAAAAAAATCACTTAAAGAAATGCAGGAGAAATTGAGTCAACAGGCAGAAGTCATCAAAGAGGAAACTCAAAAATCTCCTACGGAATTGCAAGAAAACACAAACAAACAAGTGAATGAACTGAGCAAAACCATCCAAGATCTAAAAACAGAGGTAGAAACAAGTAAGAAATCACAAAGGGAGACAACTTTGGAGATAGAAAACCTTGGGAAGAAATCAGGGGTCATAGATGCAAATATCAACAACAGAATACAAGAGATCAAAGTAAGAATCTCAGATGCTGAAGATACCATAGGAACCATTGACTCCATCGTCAAAGAAAATGCAAAATGCAAAAGGCTTATAACCCAAAACATCCAGGAAATCCAGGACACAATGAGAAGACCAAACCTAAGGGTTATGTGCATAGACGAGAGTGAAGATCTACAATTAAAAGGGCCAGCAAATACCTTCAACAAAATTATGGAAGACAACTTCCCTAACCTAAAGAGAGAGATGCCCATGAATATATAAGAAGCTTACAGAACTCCAAACAGACTGGACCAGAACAGAAATACCTCCTGTCACATAATAATCAAAGCCACAAATGTACGAAACAAAGAAAGAATATTAAAGGCAGTAAGAGAAAAATGCCAAGTATCATATAAAGGAAGACCTATCAGAATCACAGCAGACTTCTCACCAGAGACAATGAAAGCTAGAAGATCCTAGGCAGATCTCATGCAGACCCTAAGAGAACACAAATGTCAGCCAAGACTTCTATACCCAGCAAAACTCTCAATCAACATAGATGAAGAAATCAAAATATTCCATGACAAGACCAAATTTACACAATATCTTTCCACTAACCCAGCCCTACAAAGGACAATAGGAGGAAAACTCCAATACAAGGAGGGAAACTACACTCTGAAAAAGCAAGATAGTAACCTTCTTCCATCAAACTCAAAAGAAGATAACCACTCAAAAACAAAAATAACGTCAAAAATGACAGGAAGAAGTAATCACTATTCCTTAATATCTCTTAACATCAGTGGACTCAATTCCCCAATAAAAAGACATAGACTAACAGACTGGATACAGAAACAGGACCCTACATTTTGCTGTGTACAGGAAACACACCTCAGGGTCAAAGACAAATACTACCTTAGAGTAAAGGGCTGGAAGAAAATTATACTAGCAAATGGTCTCAGGGAGCAAGCTAGAATAGCTATTCTAATATCAGATAAAATTGACTTTCAACCTAAACTCAACAAAAGAGATACACTTCTTGCTGGTCAAAGAGAAATTACAACAAGAAGAATTCATAATTCTAAACATCTATGCTCCAAATGCAAGGGTACCATCATTCGTAAAAGAAACTTTACTAAATCTCAAAGCACACATTACACCTAACACAATAATTGTGGGGGACCTCAACACTCCACTATCCTCAATGGACCAATCAGGAAAACAGAAACTAAACAGGGACACAGGGAAACTCATTGAAACTTTGGACCAATTGTATTTAACAGATGTACATACATACATATATATATATATATATATATATACATATATATATATATATACACACACACATACACACACACACACACACACACACACACACACACACACACACATATATATATATATATATATATATATATATATATAAAATTTCACCCTAAAGCAAAAGACTATACCTTTTTCTCAGCACCTCATGGTACCTTCTCCAAAATTGACCATATAATTGGTCACAAGTCAGACCTCAACAAATATAAGAAGATCAAACTAATCCAATGCCTCCTATCTGATCACCATGGAGTAAGAGTGGTCTTCAATAACAACAAAAACAACAGAAAATCCTCATATACATGGAGGCTGAACAATACTCTACTCAATGATACCTTAGTCAAGGAAGAAATAAAGAAAGCAATCAAAGACTTTCTAGAATTTAATGAAAATGAAGGTACAACATACCCAAATCTATGGTGCAAAATGAAAGCAGCGGTAAGAGGAAAACTCATAGCCCTGAGTGCCTCCAAAAAGAAACAGGAAAGAGCATATACTAGCAATATAACGGCACAGGTGAAAGCTCTGGAACAAAAAGAAGCTATTTCACCCAGGAGGAGTAGAAGACAGGAAATCATCAAACTCTGGGCTGAAATCAATCAAGTTGAAACAAAAAGAACCATGCAAAGAATCAGCAATCCCACCAAGAGTGGAGGAGTGTTCCTCTTTCTCCACATCCTCGCCAGCACCTGTTGTCTCTTAATCTTAGCCATTTGGACTGGTATGAGGTAGAATCTCAGGGTTGTTTTTATTTGCATTTCCCTAATGACTAATGATGTTGAACATCTCTCAAGGTGTTTCTCGGCCATCTGAATTTCTTCTGGTGAAAATTCTTTTTTTTTAGCTCTGTACCCCATTTTTTGATAGGGCTATTTGGTTCTTTGGGGTTTAACTTCTTGAGTTCTTTGTATATATTGGATATTAGCCCTCTGTTGGATGTGGGGTTGGTGAAGATCTTTTCCCACTTTGTTGGTTGCCGTTTTGTCCTTCTGACAGTGTCCTTTGCCTTACAGAAACATTGTAATTTTATGAGGTCCCATTTGTCAATTCTTGATCTTAGAGCATAAGCTATTGGTGTTCTGTTCAGGAACTCCCCCCCCCCCTGTGCCCATGTCCTCCAGGGTCTTCCCAAGTATCTTTTCTAATAGTTTCAGTGTGTCTGGTTTTATGTGGAAATCAGTTTGGCGGTTCCTCAGAAAATTGGGCATGTCACTTCCAGAGGACCCTGCCATACCACACCTTGGCACATACCCAGAAGATTCCCCTGCATACAATAAAGACACATGCTCCACTATGTTCATAGCAGCCTTGTTTATAATAGCTAGAAGTTGGAAGGAGCCCAGATATCCCTCAAAGGACGTATGGATACAGAAAATGTGGTATATTTATACAATGGAATACTACTCAGCAATTAAAAAGAGTGAATTCATGCAATTTGTAGGCAAATGGTTAGATCTAGAAAATATCATCCTAAGCGAGTTAACCCAAACACAAAAGAATACACATGAAATGCAATCACTGATAAGTGGATATTAATTAGCCCAGAAGCCCTAAACACTCAAGGCACAATTAGCAAGTCAAATGATTCCCAAGAAGAAGAAAGGAGAGGACCTTGGGGTTGAAAAGATTGGATCCAGTTTTGTAGATCCAGAACAGAGAAATGGTGTGATTAGTATGATGTTCTCCAGCTTCTTCCATTTCTCTAAGAATTTCATGAATTCATTGTTTCTAATGGCTGAATAGTACTCCATTGTGTGTATATACCACATATTTTTTTTATCCATTCTTCCGTTGAGAGACATCTGGGTTCTTTCCAGCTTCTGGCTATTATAAATAGACCTGCTATGAACATAGTGGAGCATGTATAATTATTGCATGGTGAAGAATCTTCTGGGTATATGCCCAGGAGTGGTATGGCTGGGTCCTCCGGAATTATCCTGTCCAGTTTTCTGAGGAACCGCCATACTGATTTCCAGAGTGGTATCAGCTTGCAGTCCCACCAGCAGTGGAGGAGTGTTCCTCTTTCTCCACATCCTTGCCAGCACCTGCTGTTTCCTGAGTTTTTAATCTTAGCTATTCTGACTGATGTGAGGTGAAATCTAAGGGTTGTTTTGATTTGCATTTCTCTAATGACTAATGGTGTTGAACATTTTTTAAGGTGTTTCTCAGCCATCCGAATTTCTTCAGGTGAAAATCTTTGTTTAGCTCTGTACCCCAGTTTTGATAGGGTTATTTGGTTTTTTGGGGTCTAACTTCTTGAGTTCTTTGTATACATTGAATATTAGCCCTCTGTTGGATGTGGGGTTAGTGAAGATCTTTTTCCAATTTGTTGGTTGCTGATTTGTCCTTTTGATTCTTTTTTTTCATTTTTTTTAAAATTTCATTTTCTATATTCTTTGTTTATATTCCAAAGGCTTTCCCTTTTCCCAGTCACCCCCCACGATAAGTCCCATAAGTCCTCTCCCCCTGTCTTGAAAAACCAAAAACCAAACCAAAACAAAACAAAACAAAAAACCCAACAACAACAATAAAAGTGTGGCTGTAATCAGTGAGGTACACACACACACACACACACACACACACACACACCACAAATATATGTGAAAAAGACTTGAAACTGAGGCACAATGGTAAGGTATTTCATGAATGAGTTAGTCTGTGAAGACAGGAGTGAATACAACAAGCACTGTGTGCTCGGAAAAAGAAGAACTTCTGCCATGAAAATATCCAGAGCACACCAGGCTCCTTTTTATCCAGAGGAGATATTTTCTCTAAATTCATGATAACAAAGCATGAAAAATCAGTAAGAAGATGGTATCCCAGGTAAAACGTCTGCTTTTTTAAAAAAAAAATTTATGTTCTATATTCTTTGTTTATATTCCAAAGGCTTTCCCCTTTCCCAGTTCCCCTCCCCCATATGCCCCATAAGTCCTCTCCCCCCAACTATTCCCCAAATACCCCCACATCATTTCTCTGTTCTGGATCTACAAAACTGGATCCAATCTTTTCAGGACCAGGGTCCTCTCCTTTCTTCTTCTTGGGAATCATTTGACTTGCTAATTGTGCCTTGAGTATTTAGGGCTTCTGGGCTCATTAATATCCACTTATCAGTGATTGCATTTCATGTGTATTCTTTTGTGATTGGGTTAACTCACTCAGGATGATATTTTCCAGGTCTAACCATTTACCTAGAAATTACATGAATTCATTAATTTTAATTGCTGAGTAGTATTCCATGGTATAAATATACCACATTTTCTGTATCCATTCCTCCTTTGAGGGATATCTGGGCTCCTTCCAACTTCTGGCTATTATAAACAAGGCTGCTATAAACATAGTGGAGCATGTGTCTTTATTGTATGCAGGGGATTCCTCTGGGTATATGCGCAGGAGTGGTATGCCAGGGTTCTCTGGAAGTGACATGCCCAATTTTCTGAGGAACCGCCAAAATGATTTCCAGAGCAGCTTTACAATTTTTCAATCCCACCAACAGTAAACGAGTGTTCCTCTTTTCTCTACATCCTCTCCAGCGACTATTATCTCTTGAGTTTTTAATCTTAGCCATTCTGACTCGTATGAGGTGGAATCTCAGGGTTGTTTTTATTTGCATTTCCTTGATGACTAATGATGCTGAACATCTCTTAAGGTGTTTCTTGGCCATCTGAATTTCCTCTGGTGTAAATTCTTTGTTTAGTTCTGTAACCCATTTTTGATAGGGTTATTCGATTCTTTGGGGTCTAACTTCTTGAGTTCTTTGTATGTATTTGATGTTAGCCCTCTGTCGGATGTGGGGTTGATGAAGATCTTTTCCCACTTTGTTGGTTACCATTTTGTCCTTCTGACAGTGTCCTTTGCCTTGCAGAAACTTTGTAATTTTATGAGGTCCCATTTGTCAATTCTTGATCTTAGAGCATAAGGTATTGGTGTTCTGTTCAGGAATTTTCCCCCTGTGCCCTTGTCCTCCAGGGTCTTCCCCAGTTTCTTTTCTAATAGTTTCGGTGGGTCTGATTTTATGTGGAGGTCCTTTATCCACTTGGAGTTGATCTTAGTACAAGGAGATAAGAGTGGGTCAATTCGCATTCTTCTGCATGTTGACCTCCAGTTCAACCAGCACCATTTGAAAAGGCTATTTTTTTCCACTGGATGGTTGTGGCTCCTTTATCAAAGAACAAGTGACCATAAGTCTGTGGATTCATTTCTGGGTCTTCAATCCGATTCCATTGATCTACTTGTCTGTTGGTGTACCAATACCATGCAGTTTTTAACACAATTGCTCTGTAGTACTGCTTGAGGTCAGGGATATTGATTCCCGGAGAAGTCCTTTTATTGTTGATAATAGTTTTAGCTCTCCTGGGTTTTTTGTTGCTCCAGAAAAATTTGATAATTGCTCTTTCTAGATCTATGAGAAATTGAGTTGGGATTTTGATTGAGATTGCATTGAGTCTGTAGATTGCTTTTGGCAAGATGGCCATTTTTACTATATTGATCCTGCCAATCCAGGAACAAGAAATATTTTTCCATCCTCTGAGGTCTTCTTCAATTTCTTTCTTCAAGGACTTGAAGTTCCTGTCATACAGATCTTTCACCTGTTTGGTTAGAGTTACGCCAAGGTACTTTATGTTGTTTGTGGCTATTGTGAAGGGTGTTATTTCCCTAACTTCTCTCTCAGCCTGCTTGTCCTTTGAGTACAGGAAGGCTACTGATTTGCTTGAGTTGATTTTATAACCAGCCATTTTGCTGACGTTGTTTATCAGCTGTTCTCTGGTGGAGTTTTTTGGGTTGCTTAAGTAAACTATCATATCATCTGCAAATAATGATAGTTTGACTTCTTCCTTTCCAATTTGTATCCCTTTGTCTTCTTTATGCTGTTTAATTGCTCTTGCTAGAACTTCAAGTACTATATTGAAAAGATATGGAGAGAGGGGGCAGTCTTGTCTAGTCCCTGATTTTAGTGGGATTGCTTCAAGTTTCTCTCCATTTATTTTGATGTTGGCTACTGGTTTGCTATAGATTGCTTTTACTATGTTTAGATATGGGCCTTGACTTCCTGCTCTTTCCAAGACTTTTAGCATGAAAGGATGCTGAATTTTATCGAATGCTTTTTCAGCATCTAATGAGATGACCATGTGTTTTTTTCTTTTAGTTTGTTTATGTAGAGAATTAAATTGATGTATTTCCATATATTGAACCATCCCTGCATCCCTGGGATGAAGCCTATTTGATCATGGTGAATGATCATTTTGATGTGCTCTTGGATTCAGTTGGCAAGAATTTTATTTAGTATTTTTGCATCAATATTCATAAGGAAAATTGGCCTGTAGTTCTCTTTCTTTGTTGGGTCTTTGTGTGGTTTTAGTATCAGTGTAATTGTGGCTTCGAAGAATGAGTTGATCAGTGTCCCTACTGTTTCTATTTTGTGGGATACTTTGAAGAGTATTGGTGTTAAGTCTTCTTTGAATGGTAGAATTCTGCACTAAAACCATCTGGTTCCATACTTTTTTTGGTTGGGAGGCTTTCTATAACCCCTTCTATTTCTTTAGAGGTTGTGGGACTGTTTAGCTGATCTAATTGATCCTGATTTTTGGTATTTGGTATCTGTCTAGGAAATTGTCCATTTCCTCCAGATTCTCCAGTTGTGTTGAGTATAGACCTTTGTAGTAGGATCTGATGATCTTTTGAATTTCCTCAGTTTCTGTTGTTATGTCCTCCTTTTCATTTCTAATTTTGTTCATTTGGATACTGTCTCTGTGCCCTTTGGTTAGTCTGGCTAAGGGTTTATCTATCTTGTTGATTTTCTCAAAGAACCAGCTCCTGGTTTTGTTGATTCTTTGTATGGTTTCTTTGTTTCTACTTGATTGATTTCAGCCCTGAGTTTGATGATTTCCTGTCTTCTACTCCTCCTGTGTGAATTAACTTCTTTTTCTTCCAGGGCTTTAAGGTGTGCCGTTAAGCTGCTAGTGTATGCTCTCTCCAGTTTCTTTTTGGATGCACTTAGAGCTATGAGTTTTCCTCTTAGCACTGCTTTCATTGTGTCCCATAGATTTGGGTAGGTTGTACCTTCATTTTCATTGAATTCTAAAAATCTTTGATTTCTTTTTTTATTTCTTCCTTTGCCAAGGTGTCATTGAGTAAAGTATTGTTCAAGTTCCATGTGTATGTGGGCTTTCTGTTGTTTTTGTTGCTATTGAAGACCACTCTTACTCCAAGGTGATCTGATAGGAGGCATGGGATTAGCTCTATCTTCTTGTATTTGTTGACATCTGTCTTGTGACCAATTATATGATCAATTTTGGAGAAGGTACCATGCGGTGCTGAGAAAAAGGTATATTCTTTTGCTTTGGGATGAAATGTTCTCTATATATCTGTTAAATCCAATTGGTCCAAAGTTTCAATTAGTTTCACTGTGTCCCTGTTTAATTTCTGCTTTCCTGGTCGGTCCATTGAGGTGAGTGGAGTGTTGAAGTCACCCACAATTGTTGTGTTAGGTGCAATGTGTTCTTTAAGCTTTAGTAAGGTTTTTTTTTTTTTTTTTTTTTTTTTTTTACGAATGAGGGTGCCCTTGCATTTGGAGAATAGATGTTCAGTATTGAGAGCTCTTCTTGGTGGATTTTCCCTTTGACCAGAAAGAAGTGACCTTCCAAGTATCTTTTGATGACTTTAGGTTGAAAGTCAATTTTATCTGATATTATAATGGCTACTCCAGCTTGTTTCCTGAGACCAGTTGCTTATAAAATTGTCTTCCAGCCTTTTACTCTAAGACAGTGTTTGTCTTTAACACTGAGATGTGTTTCCTGTATACAGCAAAATGTAGGGTCCTGTTTCTGTATCCAGTCTCTTAGTCTATGTCTTTTTATTGGGGAATTGAGTCCATTGATGTTAAGAGATATTAATGAATAGTAATTATTACCTCCCAACATTTTTGAAATTATTTTTTCATATTTGAGAGGTTATCTTCTTTTGGGTTTAATGAGAGGAGGTTTCTATCTTGATTCTTCTGGGGTGTGGTTTTCCTCCTTGTGTTGGTGTTTTCCCCCTATTATCCTTTGTAGGGCTGGGTTTGTGGAAAGATAATGTGCAAATTTGGTTTTGTCATGGAATACCTTGGTTTCTCCATCTATTGCGATTGAGAGTTTTGCTGGGTATAGTAGTTTTGGCTGAAGTTTGTGTTCTCTTAGAGTCTGCATGATATCTGCCCAGAATCTTCTAGCTTTCATGGTCTCAGGTGAGAAGTCTGGTGTTATTCTGACATGTCTTCCTTTATATGTTACTTAGCCTTTTTCTCTTGCTGCCCTTAATATTCTTTCTTTGTTTAGTACGTTTGTGGTTTTAATTATTATGTGACGGGAGGTATTTCTGTTCTGCTCCAGTCTGTTTGGAGTTCTGTAGGCTTCTTGTATATTCATGGGCATCTCTCTCTTTAGGTTAGGGAAGTTTTCTTCCATAATTTTGTAGAAGATATTTACTGGACATTTAAGCTGTATATCTTCCCTCTCATCTATGCCTATAATCCTTAGGTTTGGTCTTCTCATTGTGTCCTTGATTTCCTGAATGTTTGGGTTACAAGCTTTTTGCATTTTGTATTTCCTTGGACTGTTGAATCAATAGTTCCTATGGTATCTTCGGCATCTGAGATTCTTTCTTCTATCTCTTGTATTCTATTGTTGATATTTGCATCTATGGTCCTTGATTTCTTCCCAAGGTTTTCTATCTCCAAAGTTGTCTCCCTTATGATTTCTTAGTTGTTTCTACTTCTGTTTTTAGATCCTGGATCG
Organism: Apodemus agrarius; assembly: GCA_964023405.1. Taxonomy (NCBI): domain Eukaryota; kingdom Metazoa; phylum Chordata; class Mammalia; order Rodentia; family Muridae; genus Apodemus; species Apodemus agrarius. The sequence continues at coordinate 61,432,865 of OZ030009.1, read as the reverse complement.
TTTTGTTCAGATCTTCCACTTGCTTGTTTGTATTTTCATGTATTTCTTTAAGAGTTTTTTGTATTTCTTCTTTCATGACTTCTACTTTTTGGCCCATGTTCTCCTTTATTTCTTGAAATGATTTTTGTACTTCCTCCTTATTGACTCCTAATTTTTGATCCATATTCTCCTGAATTTCTTTAAGTGATTTTTGTGTTTGCCTGGACAGGGCTTCATATTTTTGATCCATTTTCTCCTGTATTTCTTTAAGAGATTTATCTCTGTGTTCTGCTATCAGCATCCTGACCAGTGATTTTAGATCCAAATCTTGTTTTTCTGGTGTGGTGAGGTGTCCAGGACTTACTGCTCTTGGGGTGCTGGGTTCAGATGCTGCCATATTGCCTTGATTTCTGTTAGAAACATTTCTATGTTTGCCTTTTGCCATCTGGTTATCTCTGGCCTTAGATGGTGTTGTAGTCACTAGCTGGTGCTTGAACCTCCTGTGGGCTTGATAGGCTATTTCCTCACCACTGGTTGACTGGGTTTCCCCTGGCACAGATTTCTGATGTGTTGTTCTCCTCTTGGGTGTTGTTGGACCCCTGGTGTATCTTGTTCTAAGCAATGTTATATTTGGTTATCACTGTGGACCTGATGCTGCTTGTCTTCTCTAGATCTGTTTGCTTAGTTCTGTCAGCAGCAAGGATGCTGTCTGAGGCCTCGGGGAGTGGGGAGTGCATCTGCTTTTCTCCTCACAGATAGCATGGTGCCTGTCTAAATTTTACATTTGGAAGTTTCACTTGACAGAACAATTCTCCCATTGATAGCATCTCACCCACTCTTTCATTGTTAAACCTTTGTCCCTCAGACAACACTAAAAATTTTATGTCTAGAGGAAACAAAACATAGTCATTTTCATAAAGGAGAAGAGAGTACTTCATTTATAAAACTTCCTGATTAAATACTAGATGTTTATTTGTCCCTTGACAATTATGCCATCTTGTTTCTGGATTTAAAGCAAATTATATCCCCCATGATAATACAAATTGAGGCTGATTTTTTTGTAGCTTTTATTTAATATCACAAAACCATGAACCCTTTTATAGCACAGATCTAAAAGTATAATAGACTCCAATTTTGTCATTATACAGTTATTACTTTCTTGACATTAAAAAACAGCGAATGTGCCATATTTGTGTGCAACATTGAGCTAAGCACAACACCTGACCCATAGTAAGTAGATAATAGTTGTATTGATTAATAAATAAGAGAATGAGATAAAGATTAAGTAATTTTTCTAAGTCCCACAGAAAAATATTTCTAATTTTAAGTTATACTTTTCATATCTATAGTGATTTTACCCTACTTGGCTGTATCTCAAACCAGTTCAGCCTATGCATATGAAGTACTTATTCGAGTACTATTAAAAGCTTCCCAAGTACCACAATGTGTCACTGCAGCTGAGGGTCTCTATTCCTTGTCTACTTCTAAGATAATATACAAATTCCATTGTAAAAAATAGCATTTGAAGAAGTCAAACATCAGTTTGAGGGAAAAGGCTAGGATTAAAATTCCTTTTATTATAAAACACAACCTAGAAATTAAACAATTATAGCCCCCAAAGGACACAATTATTTTATTGTGTAGGATATTAGAGATATAATTATTATCTCTTTGTGCTCCTTAACTGAAAGATCACATGGGAACAGTGCTGGAGACATAACTCAAAGTCTCAACATTCTTCCAACTTATACTGCCAATGACTTAGAACGACACAACCTTTACTAGAGTTTTCTGCTAACAGAGCTCTATTTTAACTGCCTGAGAGTCTTGTTTGTTCAGATGAATTAGTATTGCCTGTCCTAGATGCATTGAAGTATTAATAAGTACTTTAAATGTGTCTCTCCTTATAGTCTTGTGAAACAGATAGATCCCAGAAATGATGTCATTCAAGAGTAAATACAAAAGGTAATAGTTCCTTATCCTCCAGTTTGAGCTCTTTTTCTACCTGATGTTTGGTTCTTTGAATCGGCTCTCATCACCTACTGAAGGAAGCCTCTCTGATGTCAAGTGGGCTAGGTATCAATCTATAATTAAGGAGAATAACAGTAGGAATCATTTCATTGGTATTTTTGTCTTCATTAGGTCTCCAGGCTGTCCAGTCTACAGTTTCATGGGTTATATTTCCTTACATGGACCTCAAATTGGACCAATCAATTGGTTTGCCATTTTCTCAAGATCTATACTTTCAATGACCCTTACATTTAACAGGCTGGATAGATATTAAGTCAAAGGTTTTGTGGCCAGGTTTGTGTCCCAGTTCCACCACTGGAAGGTAACTAATTATAGAAGATGGCTGTTTTAAGGCCTGTATTCTCCATTATTAGAAGTGCTGGCTAGTGTTCCTTGTAGAACCCAATGAGTGTCTACTGCATTAGATGTCTACATAGTCTCCCAAATATACTCTAGTTTCAGGTGTCTCTTCTTTTCTTCCATCACTCTCTGTCACCTGCTCCCTCCTGCTCCCAATGCTTTCTGCTCCCAGATCACCTGCAAAAATGTATTCTATTTCCTCTTCCCCAGAAAATCCATGAATCTGCCACAGCACTCTCTTTGTTACTTAGCATTCCTGTGTCTGTGGGTTGTAGCATGCTAAATCATTTACTTAACAGCTAACATACATTTACAAATGAGAGATATCATGTTTGTCTTTCTAGATCTGCCTTACCTCACTTGGCATGACATTTCTAATTCCATTTGTTTGCTTGTAAATTTTATAATATAAGTTTTTGACAGATGAGTAATACTGTATTGTGTAAATATACTACATTTTTGTTATTCATTCTTGAATTGGGGTCATATAAGATGTTTCCAGTTTCTGGTTATTATCAACGAAGCTGCTATGAACATTTGGAAAAGTTTCTTTGTGGTAGGATATAGCATAATTTGGGTATATGCCCATGAGTAAGATAGCTTAGACTTGAGACTGATCTATTCCAAGGTTTCTAGCTTATTCTTAGAAAGTCATCTGATGATAAGTGGATATTATTTAGCCCAGAAGTTCTGAATACTCAAGTCACAATTAGCAAATCATATGATTCCCAAGAAAAAAGAAGAAGAGGGCCCTGGTCCTGAGAAGACTTGATCCAGTATGGTAGGGGAGTACTAGAACAAAGAAATGGGGGGAGTGGGTAATTGGGGATTGAGAAGAGAGAAGAGGACTTATGGGACATGTGGTGGTGGTGGTGGGAACTGGCAAAGGGGAAAGCATTTAGAATGCCACCAAAAATATAGAAAATAAAGTAAAAATAAAATAAAATAAAATAAAATAAACCAAACCTAAATATTAAAAAAAAAAACAAAGAAAATCATCTCATTCATTTGGTTGGTTTATTGTGTTTGGTGTGGTTTATTAATTTTGTATATAACCATAACATTTCCCTCTTCCTTTTCTCCATTCAAACATTTCCATATAATATTTCTTGTACTCTTACAACTCACATCATCTTTTTTTATTAATTATTGTTATATAAAAGTCTCATAGAATACATCTACAACTCCTATATACAAGTCCCAGACGTTGTTGAAGAGGGAACAGATAGTTTTGCATGTTTTTCTTAAGTAGGTTATCTATTTACCTCATATCCTGATCATAACTTTCTTTCCCTCTTCTCCTTCCTGTTTCTCCCTCTCATCTTACTTCAACCAACCTGCTCATCAGTCCTCCCCTTCTCCTAAGAAAAGTAGAGCTCTCACATTGATATCAACCTTAAAGTAAGACTAAGTGCATCTTCTTCTATTGAGGCTAGACAAGGCAACCCAGTCATGGGAAGGAATCCAAAGGCATGCAATGTAGTTAAAGACAGACCCTGCTCCTGTTTTAGAAGTCACACAGAAAGACCCAGCTGCAGGTTGTTACCTATGTGCAGAAGGCTTATGTCCTTCCCAAATATGCTCTCTGGTTGACAGTTCAGTCTCTATAAGTTCCTATGTCAATGTTAGTTGATTCTGTACGTTTTCTTGCAGTTAGTCAGAAGTTAGTGAGTTAGCTCAATTGATTGTTCAAAGATAGTTATAGAATATTTTTATAGCCTGATAACCAAGGGGTTTGCTACGAGACTGGGTCTCTCATGGGCTTTCCAATTGAGAAGCAGATGCATTCCTGAAGCATTTACTAGCTATACCCTATTTTCATATAAAGTCTCCCTGCTTTTTTAGTATTCATGAGCAAAATAGCTGCCATTATGCTTCAATAGACTTCATTTTACTGTTAACTATCACAAGTAAATATTTCCTCCCCTACCAGAAAAAAAAGTTCTATTTGAATTTTTATTTAGGCAAAAGTGTATGGTTGTTTTTTAAAACCTTAATATTTACTTATAATCAAAAATTCATGTAGATATTATCCAAGGTCATCTAGACAATTTTACCACAATATTAAACAGTTTTTGTTACTATTTTCCTTACTACAAATACATTCAAGGGGTGGTAAGTTTTGTGTAAATTTCAGAGAAAAATATGGTGGAAATTGTATCACAAAAATCTAATAAGTTTATCTAGGCTTCTGATTCTTTGTGTCCATTATAGAATATATAGGATTGGTAGCTACCTATGAGTCACACCTCTGATAGTTTCTATGAGAGTTTTTTACAGAATGGTTTAACTGAAGAATGAAGTCCCACATAACTGTTGGCACTAACATTCAATGAATGGAATCTCAGATTGAACAAACCACAGGGGAAAGGGTAAAAAGTAAGGTTAATACCAACATTTACTTCTTTCTAATTCTTGAGTGGGGAAGGAGTGTGAGTGGTTAAGTCACAGTCATACTAATTAATGGCCATCATGCCTTCCTTGCCATGTGTCCCCCAAACCTGAACTAAAGGACGTACTGTTTATATTCGTTTTCTTTTTATTAAAGTTTTTCCAAAGCAATGAGAGAAAAGCTTTATTAGCCTCTTTATCCAAGATACTCATGTTCACATTTCACATTAATTCAAGAGACTATTTTAAAGGTTTTAGTAAGTTTGAAAACAATAATTAGTTAAAATGTGTATCATATAAGAATATATTAACATAATGAATAACAGAAAATAACCACTATAATTAATTTGTAAATGTACTTAGATTCCATAGAGTAGAGATTAATTGTGATCTAAGTTTAATAAAACGCTATAAAGCATTAAGAGGAGTGATATATTATCCACATCTTTGGAAGATATTTGATAGAAATATGAATTTCTACAGAGTATCTAATTTTTCCAATGTTCCAAACTCCCATATCAATATGAAAATCTGTTCAAATGTGTCTAAATGAGTTAGGCCTAAATGATGTCTTTCTCTAAAAATGACACTCAAGTTCTGGAAGAATTTAAAGTTCCAGATGGGGAAACTAAACTTCTACTTTCGTATAATACACAGATTAAGCAAAGATAAAGTCCACTAAAGCATATGGATATTTAGGATCTGAACCAAACCATCATGATATTACTCTAGTACATTTTGCCTATAAGTAAAAATATAAACTACAGGTAATTTTATTTCTCCCTGTGCTGAATGAAAGGAGATTCTTTAAATATCTGCATTTCACTTAGTGGCTTGCCATGAGACTGAGCTTACTTTTTGCCAAATAATGGTTTATTGCACAGAACTGGACCTTATTGGTTAGCAGACCTGAATTTGTTTTATCATCCATCACATTTTTAGACAAGCCTCCTAGAATTGTGAATATCAAAATTCTAATCATAACACTCATGAAATGAAACCAATATTACAGTGTGACACATAACAGATTCAATAGAGAATGTGACTCTTGGCAAGCAGTTTATTTTTATTATGTAAGTACGTGAAGTGAAGTCCAACAGGGACTTACTATGGAATCTGTAAGACTATATTATTTGATACATAATGATGATAGATGAGAAACCTATGTAATTTTCCAAATTGAAAGTACTTTCCTATGAGTCAATCTATTGGTACTTTAGATTTGAGTAGTAAAATATGTAGCTATGAAGTATATTATTGTCCTATAGCTTTACAATAATGTTGCATATTTTATCATTTGGAGTCATGTGAACTACAATATGTATTTCATAAGAATCGAAGTTTCCTGAACAGACTATTAATCCTATCCTTATTTCTTCTCCTTCAGAGACTCTTCATGTCAAACAAAGGAAAGATGATTTATCTGGCACAATTACAGCCTGTCACAGTATTGTTTAACATTGTGGGGAGAAACATGACAGCACACAAATCTGAGAAATGTTTTTTTTTGGGGGGGTGCTTTCTTCTTTTTTCCTCCCTTTGTTCAGAATTTTAGGTTCACATTTCAAATGAAACTTCAGAATTCGAAAGCTATTGGAAAACAGAATTTGAAGCAAAGGACAGTTCTGCTTCTGCTGTAGCAGTCTCATAAGCTCCATAAATATTATTTAGTATCTCCATGGTGCATTGTATATTGCTTCTTTCTCTATAGTCACTGCTATGATTAGTAGCTTCAAAATGTATTTTATCCCTATTTACAATTCAATAAGTTAGCAAACAAATAAGACACTAAACTAATACTAAAAGCAGCTTGAGTCCAAGCACAAATCTCTTCTGTGAAAAATGAAATTCAAGCTACAAGTGCACATGACTAAGAACAGGAGCAAAAATAATATTATACCTGGAGATAAACAGGAAAAATGTTTCAGGTCATTTTTATTTCATTCTTTTAAAATAATTTAAGGAAGGCAACAAAATCAAAGGCATAAATGCATTTATCCTGCATATATATATATATATATATATATATATATATTTGGACATATAAATAAATACACATGTTATTGTTGGGCCTAGATATATTTTATTTACTTTATATGTATCTAGTTTAATATATAGTTATTTGAGCATATATGTGCATATAACTGATATATTCTTTCAAATATTTCTATTACTGCTGTATAGAATATATGTTATATAAAAGCATAATAGTTGTATATGAGGAAACTATAGTGAAAAATTTCAATACCATGAAGAAATATATATTCAAAGTCTTTTCTGCCTTATAAATGTGCAATCAATATTTGCTGGTAGAGGAGCCCAGTGGGTGGATGGCTCATATTTCCCAAAAGTCACGTGTTTATGGAAGAAAACTAAGTATGGTGTCCAGCACAGAATTTTCTTATTCTAAAACTTGAGGAAGACTTCTGTGATTTTTCTAAAATGTGACAAGATAAAGATTAAATTAAAGGTTTTTTTTTCAAAACCTCAAATAAAATAAGTTATATAATCTCATGTGGGATCCTTTTGTTTTACATGCTGATGATGGTTTCTGTTGTTGTTACATATTTGTTTTTCTGATACAAGATCTCACCATGTAGTTTCCAGGTTTGGCTGGAATTCACTATGTAAGCTAAGCTGTCCAATACTCAGAAAGATATGCTTATTCTTCCCCAGTTTCCTAGGATTAAAGGAGTATGTAATGAAACTATGTCTAATGCTATTTTCTTAATAGAAATTTAGGAAATAACATCACAGAATAAGATAGTTTTCTTCAGTGTTAGGTCATTGTTATTACATTGAGCAATTGTGAACTTCTGTAAGCATAGGCACTCTAGGTTAACACACAGACACAATTACAAAGATTTGTTTGAGAATCCAATTGTGATGAGTCTACATTTTCAAAAGCAAGACACTTTTATTTACAATTTCTCATTTGTGTTGTTTGATAAACAAACACTCTTCTGTTTAATTAGGTCCATAAAAACTAACAGAGAAGGAAAAGTAATCCAGTTCAACAGGAAAAATTACATCTTCTAAATGATAACCAAGGATTTTGTAAACTTTCCTAAACAAGCCCATCAACAGTAAAATGCAAATACAAATTAAAATAACTGCAAGATACAACAAAATATAAATTATAATAAAATATTAATTGAATGCTTCTATGCATTTGCTAAAATAAGCATTTACATGAATTTTAATAACAACATTGAACATACTGTTTAATGCTAGACAAGATCAAATAAAATGTCCATCAGTAGTGTGGTGGATAAGCATATTATGTATATTCATTTGGTAAAATCCTTTATGACAGAAGGTTCCTACATTTGTGAAGTGATAGCTTCCCACAGCATCATGATTGACTCATTTCCATAATGAGGATGCCTATGAGGAAACAGAAAGAAACCTCAGACATATAAATGGAATCCTACATGGTTTGCTTATTTAAGTTCAATCATACATTGCCAATATATAGAATAAACAAACAGAATACTGGATCTAGCCCTGGTTGTGTAGACTTTTCTTTCAGGTACTCAGGAGGCTATGGCCAAAGGCATGCAAGATGTACCAGAGCTCAAGTCCACTCTGGACAATGTTGTGACACTGTCTCAAGCTAAAATGTAGTAAATAAATAAATGGCTGTAGATATGGTTATAACATAGAAGGGGAGTGTTGTCTAGCAGAAATGGTCCCTAAATAAGCAATCCTTTAATCCCCTGGGAATAAAAGACAATGTAATTCTCTTTATATGGTGACATACAAGTAGTTAATAAAGAATAAGAGTAAGCAATTTACAGTAGGATGTTTCTGCTTTGAATAAAATATCATCAAGCTATACACAAATTATTTGTGTAATTTTTAAATTAGCTTTCTCATATATTACATTCCATCCAGTTTCCCCACCCTCCTCTCCTTCCAGTCCTTCTTCCATTACCTCAGCTCTCTTCATTTTCCTTTTTTTTCCCTTCAGAAAAGAAGAGGACTTCCAGGGCTATGAACTAAAAATTGCATAACAAGTTACACTGAGACTAGGCACATACCATCATTTCAAGACTGCATGAGGAAACCAAATAGGAGAAAAAGAGTCCCAAGAGCAGACATAAGATAAAACAACACCTCCCATAAGTATACCATATTGCAGAAAATATTAAAAAAGACTAAAATATAAAAAAACAAACAAACAAACCATTTTCCATGTTACTGCTGGCCACTCTCTATCCTGGTGCCACCCATCCTGGCTACTCTCTGCCCACCAACTCCCAGGCAGAGCCTGAACTCCTGAGTTCCCTTTGTTGCCATGCCAACCCCATGCAGCAAGTGTCCACCCTGCATTCAGCCATCACAACTCTCTGCCCTGGTAGAAACAAAACTATAGAAGCTTATAATTAGCCAAACAGATTTATGTATCAATAACTTCTCACTTCACAAGATGCCAATACAATAATTTCAGAACCAATTGATAATGACAAAAGCTGCCCTCCTAGATTAGACAAATTATCCCAATTATTCTAACCTTCATGATATCATAACTACTTGTGGCTATTCAAAGCCACTGGTTCAGGTTCTCCTTCCTGTCAGTCCTCATCCATCTTGGCTTTTTGTCTTTTTCCATAGACCCTCTCTGTCTCTGCAATTCTTAGCTCTGCCTCCCTTTTCCTTGTACAATCGCAGGCCTCCTGCTGCACTAATATTTTAATGTGATTGGATGGGAAAATTTCTGTCACAACACCAACCTACCCAATAATAATTTAAAAAATATTTTAGATTGAATCATTTTTTATGTCTTTTAGTGTTTTGTCTTTACACATACATGTGCACACATTTATGCTTGGTCACACAGAAGCTAAAAAGAGCACCCCTTCACCCAAAACTTGAGTTACAGTTATTAATGACAGTGGATATAGGGAAACAAATTTTGGACCTCTGTTAAAAACAACATATGTACATAACTTTTGAGATATCTCCCCAATAATGACTTTTAAATCACTCAGTATAAGGTACAATCTTTATAGAAAAACTTTCAGTAAATTTGTTCAACAAGTGAAATGAAATATAAAGAATAAAGCCTCTGGTGTTTGCAATACTGCTGCATGATGAGATTTCACACAGAGTCTGTTATAACTGTCTGGTACTTAATACTCTGAGCTGTATATAACTATGTACAGTACTCCTGAATAACCTGAGAATTTCTTTTGGGGAAAAAAAGCATTGAAAACCATTAATAATAATATATTTCTGTCATCTGTATTTTACAAAAGTTAACCTAATATTTTTTTTTGCTGGATTCCATGCTAGAATTTTTCCACTGTGACTCAAACTTTATGGTTCAGATTCACTATTGCCACTCTCAAATCATAACATAATTTAGTTAATTTCAAATTTCATCTTATCCCTTCTAAAATCAATATTAATAAGGCATGAATTCCAAGTCAATAACTAATTGTGTATGAAGTATAAAAAGGCTATGAAAGAAGTCATTAGTTACCTTGTTGTATTTAAATAAAAAAGAATATATTTTAGAGTTTAGACAATCATTTTTAAACAAATGCCCAGCCAAACAAAAATGATTCAGTAATATAATTGTATTATAAACAAAAAGAAATAACAAAGACAAGACTCTAATGCTATAATTGGGGATAGTAGCTAGATGTACCTGTTACTCTTATTCTTCTACTTTACACTCAAATGCATACTTTTTATTGGACCAAGTGTGGTATGTACACCTATCACAAGAGTGCTTCTCTATGTTCTGTCACTTGAATGAGTAAACAAGCCCAACCTATAAAATTACTTTTATGATTTCCATCTGAAATGTCCCACAAGAGCCCCATGTACTGGAAATTTGTGCTGACACTTGTAGTTACAAAGGGGTAATGGTCGAGGAATGCACAAACCTAACCAGTGGGTTGACCTGCTGAGAACTCATAACAAAGTGGGCTCATAGAGTATTTGAAGGAAACTGAGAATTGTATCTTCAAAGGACACATCTTGTCACTAGATCCTTTCCATTCTGTGTTTCCTAGCTATTGTGAAGTAAATAATTTCCTTTTGTCATGATTTTTCTACCTTTCCAAATTTTAATAGATACTGGGGTCAATAAATCATGGACAACATATTGAAAAAACTGTTTTTGATTTTTTACCATTTTTTCCAATATATTATTTATTTACATTTTAAATGACTTCCCCTTTCCTGTATCCCCTCTCCACCAAAAGTCCCATAAGCCCTCTTCCTTCCCCCTGTTCCCCAATCAATCACTTCCTGCTTCCCTGTCCTGGTATTCCCCTACACTGCTGCATTGAGCCTTTCCAGGACCAGTGGCTTCTTCCTTGTTCTTGGGTATCATTTGATACGTGAATTGTTTCTGGGTTATTACAAGCTTCTGGGCTAATAGTCACTTATCAGTGAGTACCATGTGTGTTCTTTTGTGATAGAGTCACCTCAATCAGGATGACATTCTCCAGTTCCACCAACTTGCCTAAGATTTTCACGAGTTCAGTGTTTTTAATAGCTGAATAGTATTACAGTGTAAATATACAACATTTTCTGTATCCATTCTTCTGTTGAGGGACATCTGGGTTCTGGCTATTATAAATAGGGTTGCTATGAACATAGTGGAGCATGTGTCCTTATTACATGCTGGGGAATCTTCTGGATATATGCCCAGGAGTGGTATAACAGGGTCTTCTGATAGTATCATGCCCAGTTTTCTGAGGAACAGCTGAATGATATCCAGAGTGGTTTTACCAGCTTGCAATTCCACCAGCAGTGGAGGAGTGTTATTCTTTCTCCACATCCTAGCCAGTACATTTGTTTCCTGAGTTTTTGATCTTAGCCATTCTGACTGGTGTGAGTTGAAATCTCAGGGTTGTTTTCATTTGCATTTCCCTGATGACTAAATGTGTTGAACATTCCTTTTTTTTCTCATTTTTATTTTCTATATTATATGTTTACATTCCAAAGGCTATCCCCTTTCCCAGTTCCACCCACCATACGTCCCATAATTCCTCTCCCACCCAACTGTACCCTAATCATTCCCCCCCCACGATTTCTCTGTTCTGGGTCTACATAACTGGATCCAATGTTTTCAGGCCCAGGGTCCTCTCCTTTCTTCTTCTTGGGAATCATTTGACTTGCTAATTGTGCCTTGAGTATTTAGGGCTTCTGGGCTCATTAATATCCACTTATCAGTGATTGCATTTCATGTGTATTCTTTTGTGATTGGGTTAACTCACTCAGGATGATATTTTCCAGATCTAACCATTAACCTACAAATTGCATGAGTTCATTATTTTTAATTGCTGAGTAGTATTCCATTGTATAAATATACCACATTTTCTGTATCCATTCCTCCTTTGAGAGATATTTGGGCTCCTTCCAATTTCTGGCTATTATAAACAAGGCTGCTATGAACATAGTGGAGCATGTGTCTTTATTGTATGCAGGAGAATCCTCTGGGTATATGCCCAGGAGTGGTATGCCAGGGTCCTCTGGAATTGACATGCCCAATTTTCTGAGGAACCTCCAAACTGATTTCTAGAGTGGTTTTACCATTTTGCAATCCCACCAACAGTGAAGGAGTGTTTCTCTTTCTCCACATCCTAGCAAGCACTTGTTGTCTCTTGAATTTTCAATCTTAGCCATTCTGACTGGTGTGAGGTAGAATCTCAGGGTTGTTTTGATTTGCATTTCCCTAATGACTAATGATGTTGAACATCTCTTAAGGTGCTTCTCGACCATCCTAATTTCTTCTGGTGAAAATTCTTTGTTTAGCTCTGTACCCCATTTTTTGATAGGGTTATTTGGTTCTTTGTGGTCTAACTTCTTGAGTTCTTTGTGTATATTGGATATTAGCCCTCTGTCAGATGTGGGGTTGGTGAAGATCTTTTCCCACTTTACAATCCCAACTGAATTCTTCATAGATCTAGAAAGAGCAATTCTCAAATTCATCTGGAGCAACAAAAAACCCAGGATAGCTAAAACTATTCTCAACAATAAAAGGACTTCTGGAGGAATCAATATCCCTGACCTAAAGCAGTATTACAGACAATTGTGTTAAAACCTGCATGGTATTGGTACAGCAACAGGCCAAGTAGATCAATGGAATAGGATTGAAGACACAGAAATTAACCCACAGACTTATGGTCACTTGATCTTTGATAAAGGAGCCACAACCATCCAGTGGAAAAAAGATAGCCTTTTCAACAAATGGTGCTGGTTCAACTGGGAGTCAACATGCAGAAGAATGTGAATTGACCCACTCTTATCTCCTTGTACTAAGATCAAATCCAAGTGGATCAAGGACCTCCACATAAAACTAGACACACTGAAACTATTAGAATAGAAACTTGGGAAGACCCTGGAGGACATGGGCGCAGGGGGAAAGTTCCTGAACAGAACATTTCTTTAGGTGCTTCTCAGTCATTTGATATTCCTCAGGTGAAAATTCTTTGTTTAGCTCTGTACCCTATTTTTTATTATTATTTATTCTATATTTTTTATTTACATTCCAAAGGCTTTCCTCTTTCCCAGTTCCCCCCTCACCATATGTCCCATAAGTCCTCCTCCCACCCTGCCTATTCCCCAGTCAACCCCCCCCCATTTCACTATTCTGGTACTCTCCTACAAAACTGGATCCAATCTTTTCAGGACCAGAGTTCTCTCCTTCCTTCTTGGGAATCTTTTTTTTTATTTAAATTTTTATTTTCTATATTCTATGTTTACATTCCAAAGGCTTTTTCCTTTCCCAGTTTCCCCCACCATACATCTCATAATTCCTCTCCCCCCAACTATTCCCCAATCATCGCCCCCCCCTCATTTCTCTGCTCTGGGTCTACATAACTGGATCCAATGTTTTCAGGCCCAGGGTCCTCTCCTTTCTTCTTCTTGGGAATCATTTGACTTGCTAATTGTGCCTTGAGTATTTAGGGCTTCTGGGCTCATTAATATCCACTTATCAGTGATTGCATTTCATGTGTATTCTTTTGTGATTGGGTTAACTCACTTAGGATGATATTTTCCAGATCTAACCATTAACCTACAAATTGCATGAGTTCATTATTTTTAATTGCTGAGTAGTATTCCATTGTATAAATATACCACATTTTCTGTATCCATTCCTCCTTTGAGGGATATTTGGGCTCCTTCCAATTTCTGGCTATTATAAACAAGGCTGCTATGAACATAGTGGAGCATGTGTCTTTATTGTATGCAGGGGAATCCTCTGGGTATATGCCCAGGAGTGGTATGCCAGGGTCCTCTGGAAGTGACATGCCCAATTTTCTGAGGAACCACAAAACTGATTTCTAGAGCGGTTTTACCATTTTGCAATCCCACCAACAGTGAAGTAGTGTTACTCTTTCTCCACATCCTAGCAAGCACTTGTTGTCTCTTGAGTTTTCAATCTTAGCCATTCTGACTGGTGTGAGGTGGAATCACAGGGTTGTTTTTATTTGCATTTCCCTGTTGACTAATGATGTTGAACATCTCTTAAGGTGTTTCTCGACCAACCGAATTTCTTCTGGTGAAAATTCTTTGTTTAGCTCTGTACCCCATTTTTTGATAGGGTTATTTGGTTCTTTGGGGTCTAACTTCTTGAGTTCTTTGTATATATTGGATATTAGCCCTCTGTCGGATGTGGGGTTGGTGATCTTTTCCCACTTTGTTGGTTGCCGTTTTGTCCTTCTGACAGGGTCCTTTTCCTTACAGAAACTTTGTAATTTTATGAGGTCCCATTTGTCAATTCTTTATCTTAGAGCATAAGCTATTGGTGTTCTGTTCAGGAACTTTTCCCCTGTGCCCATGTCCTCCTGGGTCTTCCACAGTTTTTTTTCTAATAGTTTCAGTGTGTCTGGTTTTATGTGGAGGTCCTTGATCCACTTGGAGTTGATCTTAGTACAAGGAGATAAGAGTGGGTCATTTTGCATTCTTCTGCATGTTGACCTCCAGTTGAATGAGCACCATTTGTTGAAAAGGCTATTTTTTTTCCACTGGATGGTTGTGGCTCCTTTATCAAAGATCAAGTGACCATAAGTCTGTGAGTTCATTTCTGGGTCTTCAATCCTATTCCATTGATCTACTTGCCTGTTGCTGTACCAATAACATGCAGTTTTTAACACAATTGCTCTGTAGTACTGCTTGAGGTCAGGGATATTGATTACCCCAGAAGTCCTTTTATTGTTGAGAATAGTTTTAGCTATCCTGAGTTTTTTGTTGCTCCAGATGAATTTGAGAATTGCTCTTTCTAGATCTATAAAGAATTGAGTTCGGATTTTGATTGGGATCACATTGAATCTGTAGATTGCTTTTGGCAAGATGGCCATTTTTATTATATTGATCCTGCCAGTCCAGGAGCAAGAAATATTTTTCCATCTTCTGAGGTCTTCTTCGATTTCTTTCTTCAAGGACTTGAAGTTCCTGTCATACAGATCTTTCACTTGTTTGGTTAGAGTTATGCCAAGGTACTTTATTTTGTTTGTGACTATTGTGAAGGGTGTTATTTCCCTAACTTCTTTCTCAGCCTGCTTGTCCTTTGAGTACAAGAAGGGTACTGATTTGCTTGAGTTAATTTTATAACCAGCCACTTTGCTGAAGTTGTTTATCAGTTGTAGAAGTTCTCTGGTGGAGTTTTTTGAGTCGCTTAAGTAAACTATCATATCATCTGCAAATAATGATACTTTGACTTCTTCCTTTCCAATTTGTATCCCCTTGACTTCCTTATGTTGTCTAATTGCTCTTGCTAGAACTTCAAGTACTATATTGAAAAGATATGGAGAGAGAGGGCAGACTTGTCTAGTCCCTGATTTTAGTGGGATTGCTTCAAGTTTCTCTCCATTTAGTTTGATGTTGGCTACTGGTTTGCTGTAGATTGCTTTTACTATGTTTAGGTATGGGCCTTGAATTCCTGCTCTTTCCAAGACTTTTAGCATGAAAGGATGCTAAATTTTGTTGAATTGTTTGGCTCATTGGAGACTACCTTCTTGAGTTCTTTGAATATCTTGGATATTACCCTCTGTTGGATGTAGAATTGGTAAAGATCTTTTCCCAATTTGTTGGTTGCCATTTGTTTTTTTGTTTGTTTGTTTTATTTTGTTTTGTCAGTGTCCTTTGCCTTTTTGTCATTTTATGAGGTCCAATTTGTCAATTCTTGATCTTAGAGCATAAGCTATTTTTGTTTTATAGTTTTACATCATTTAACTCCAATATTTTGTCACAATGATGAAAACTAACACACACGTGAAATTGCATCCATTTCTAAGGTTTAGCGATTTTTATTTCTACGAGTAAAATTAATTTTAAAATGTTATGCTTTGATGATTATTTTATTCTTAAGGATTATGTATCACAATTTCATATTTCTTTCCAATTAATATTAGAATAAAAAAAGCTAGTTCACTAAAGAAAAGGTTTCTTGAAACAATGACATCTTTTACCCTAAGCCTTTTAATGATCTGATATGAAAATATACCACGAGTGCTAACTACATGAACAATTGATCCTAATGTACATGCCTCTCTTAGAGAAAGTAAGCATGTCATAAATGCCTCAGAGATGATGAAAACTGTGAAGTGTAAAAGCAGGTGTGGGGATTTCTAAGGTGCTGAGATCAATATTTAAGAGCAGGTTGAAGCTACTCCTGATGACTTTCTTTGCCCAAAATTTTCAATAGAGGCTAAAATGTCATCGTAAAGATTCCTTGCTCTGTGAACAATGACCGACTTCCCTTTTACACTTCTGGAATCCGAGAACAAAATGCGGCTATAAGTGGTTGTTTAGTAGTTCATGTTGAAAAACTAATTTCCTCTCTCATATATGCTTCTGCTCTGGAATGCCTGATAGGAAAGCTGTTGATTAGGAGAGGTGTTCAGCAGTTGATCAGTAGTGTGCAGCTGCATGTTTATGTCTGAATCAAGACAGATGTGTCCATAAAATATGACAATGTGATTATCAAACTTTGAAATGAGCAGTACAATGTAAGTGTGCACAAAACTGGCTGTGACAGGCAGTCCATGACCTCTGACAGACAAAACTGTTAGAAGACAATGCCTCATATTAATTTAAAAGAATTGAATGTTCTTTTTAATTAAAATGCTACATCGTTTATCCCTTCTCCTCAAATCTCACATGCCCTTTGTTTCCTCTCAAAATCATGAGCATTAGCTATATTTATTATTGATACACATACAAAGAAACAAATACAAGCATACATATAAGACATGGAAAATACCTCAAAACAGCCTGCTGCATCCATTTATGTGCATGTTTCCAGAATTTATGTTACTTATGTGCATGTGTTCAGTACTGACCATTAATTGTTAAATAACCATTAAGGAAGATCATCATTTTGTCCTAAGAAAACATTAATTTATTATAGCTCTTTTTCTAGTGGTAAGACCCATGATATTTTCCCAATCATTGCTGACTTGTCAGTATGTATTCTTCTTGCTCATGTCTTGTTTAGGCAGCATTTATTGAGATTGCATGAACAGAAATTCTCAATCATATTAAGAAGTCATACTCACATGTACTTCCTGATCCTTAGTTAAATTCAATCTTTCTAGCTTTTGTTCTAGATCTTCCCTGATTCTTAAGTACAGGAGTTGTTGTAGATATTACAAATTGTGTAGAGCATTGCAAGATCAGTTATTCTCTGTATTTTGACCAGATGTGGTAATCTGTAATGATATCTCATCTCATCTCATCTCATCTCATCTCATCTCATCTCATCTCATCTCATCTCATCTCATCTCATCTCATCTCTCTCTCTCTCTCTCTCTCTCTCTCTCTCTCTCTCTCTCTCTCTTCTGCATAAAGAAGATTCATAATGAGGGCATGAGTGCTACAATTTCTGTAGGTTGTAAGGATAAGTATTTAGAAAGCATTTTAAAATTAAAATGTTTAGAAAAATGGTAGCAGTACATTTTCCTTTAAGATCCATGAGCTCACTAGATAATTGTTTAGGTTTACAGTACTGATCATGAATTCCTTCCTGATATTAAACTACTATTAGCTAAACCTATTGTTAGTCGAGATATAAGAACTACTACGATAACTTTTGGGACATTTTGCCATGCTTGCCATTATTTTTATTTCATTAACATCACAGTTGTGTTAGAGTATTGATTTTTTTTCTTTATTGCAAGCTCTCCTCTTACCTTCCCAAACTATGAAAGATAATCATCATCAAGGAAGAGACTTTTGGGTGAGATACAGGTAGAATCCTCCAAGACTTGAAGAGTGTTAAATGAATAAACTGTTTTTCCTTTCTGGTCCCACAGAAGGAGATAAAAACAGTGTGGAGTAGAGTCTGATGGAAAGACCATTCAGATACTACCCCATCTAGGAATCCATCCCACATACAATTACAAAACCCAGACACTATTGTGAATGCCAAAAAGTGTTTGCTGACAGGAACCTAATACAGCTGTTTGCTGAGAGACTCTACTAGAGCCTGACAAATAGAGAAGCAAATATCTCAGCCAACCATTGGACTGAGTGTGGGGTCCCCAATGGAGGAGCTAGAGAAAGGACCAAAGGAGCTGAAGGGGTTGCAGCCCCACAGGAAGAACATCAATATCAACCAACCAGTATTCCCAGAGATCCCAGGGACTAAAACACCAACAAAAGAGTACACATGGATCCAGCTGCAGAGGATGGCCTTGTTGGACATCGATGGGAAGATAGCCCCTTGGTTCTGAGAAGGCTCAATGCCTCGGTGTAGGGGAATGGCAGAACAAGGAAGCTGGAGTGGGTGGTTTGTTGAGCAGGAAGACAGGGGATGAGATAGAGGGCAGTTGAAGGGGAAACCAGGAAAGGGGTTAACATTTGAAATGTAAATAAAGAAAATATCTAATAAAAATGTGGAGGCAGAATTTTTAGGGATGGTGGAGGATGACTTCTCAGAGATGAAGGAAGGAGTAGATCCTGGATCTGGAAAGGCCAATGCATCAGTGAAGGAGAATACTAGAACAGGGAAGTGGGAAGGGGAGGATGGGGGAACAGGGGGAGGGAAAAGGGCATGTGGAACCTTTGGGGGGCTGGGAACCAGGAAAAGGGAAATGAAATGTAAATAAAGAATATATCCAATAAAAATGAAAGAAAGAAAGAAAGAAAGAAAGAAAGAAAGAAAGAAAGAAAGGAAGGAAGGAAGGAAGAAAGAAGAAAGGAAAATCAGTAAATATGTATTCCTCTTTCTCATCTTTTTCTAATATTTTCATTCATTCAATCTTTGCATGTGCTATCATTTTCATTTGTTATATATTCAATCATGTAAAACGATAGGTAGTTCAAATATACTAGTAGAAGTTCATGCTCAGATTGTGTTGATCCATACCTGTTGCTCTTGGATGAACTGTGTGCCCAGGTCCCTGACAATAGTAGTTTCTTTGGTAGCAATGATGTTGCAGAAATAAATAGGAAATTCACACAACCATTAAGTTTTCACAGCTGGGGGAGAAACATATTTAAGACTCGACTGTTTTGTTTCTTTGTCTCATCTATACTGCCTTATAAATATATTTAGGTTCCCAGAATAAACAGAGTAACCTCAAACCCCTCAACTTAATCTAACCTGTAAACTCTCTTATGTCCTACAAGGTAACAAATACACAAATTTTAGAGATTGGGGGAGTGTGTTTATAAAATGATACAGGATCCCATCTACTAACACAGAAACTGTCAACTCCACAGTTAACTTCATTAGGACTCCCTCTTTCAAAGTTGCTGCTCTGTCTCCTATTCTCACCTGTAATGCATGAGGTTATAATTGCTTAGTGTTCTAGCGAAGACTTGTTTATTACCAGTTGTTTTCATAATAGCCATCCTAGAGGTTCTAAGTGTTATCTCACTGTGATTTTGATTTGCATTTCCTAATGACTAATGATGTTGACAACCATTAATGTGCTCACTTGCTGCTCTTATACCTTTAATGAAGACATGTCTACTCAAGTGTACAAGGATGTGTGGTAATGATTATTGATTACAGAATTATTGAACAGTCATTGTTTTTCCAAAAGGGTAAGACAGTAAATAATTCAATTTGACTCCATTTGTACTTAACAGAATGAGATCAATTTAAATATTAGCATACATAGATTAAAGATATTGTTCTGAAAACACTAAATATTATTATATCAATAATTAGTAAATATTATAATTCACTTAATATTCATGTAAACTTCTTATAGCTTTTAATTATTATATATCCAAAATATTAAAGAATGCATGATATTTGTATATGTGCCTTAGTGCATGTTTGTGTGTGTACATGTGTGGGTTAAGCACCTGTGTATGTATTTAAGAAACATTCATTTTAAATATAACAATGTTTTGCAAAAAAGTCTGGCATATGTTTAAAAATTACATACCCAAGCTCTCTTTTAAAAGTTGGTATGAGTCATAGTCTTATGATACTTATCTAATAATAACATGAATATTCTTAGGCAAAGTCTAACAATGGAATGAATGCCTATAAGTAAGCTGGTCTATAATACAGATTTCAGGATAAATGACTAGATTATATTGTTGCAGTTTTTAAATTACTTCTAATGTGAGTAATATTTAAATTTATTGATAATATCTCTTTAAAGATCTATTATAATTTTGCTATTGGTTTTTAGGGTTTATTGACATTAGGAGAGATAAGAGTATATGTTACATGCCTATATAATGTAGTTTGGGCAAGTTTCTATCCTTGGCCATTCTGCATCAAATTTCCCAAGTATTGTGATTGTAGGTATGTGCCACCAAACCTGACTGAGTTATTAGAACATTTTGCTAAAATGCTCTAAATTAATTTTCTAAAGTTTTGTAATTGTTTGATATTTCCATCTCAAATATATAAAATGAAAAATAGCATTTTTGTTATATTTATTTAAAAATTTTTTTAAAGGATGCTACAAATACCTCAGAGATCATGTTTGCTTAACAATGGCATGCCCTGAATTTAAACACCGTTAGCATTAAAAAAGCGTATATAGTTATAAACCTTATAGAAAAGATATTAAAATGTTAAGTCTTGATATAGACATAAACCACATGAGAGTTTTTAGGTCAAATGTGGGTCACATACGCAATAGAACAAGCTGCATAGTTAGTTGTGCATAAGGCTATTCAATGCAGACTGGTATAAACATTTTCTATGATAGCTAAAAAGCAGCACAGTCTAACATTGCAAAAAAAAAAAAAAGAAAAAAGAAAGAAAGAAAAAGAACCACTGCTCCTGGGTGATAAACACCTCCAACAAATAAGTGATAAACAACTATTATTATTTTTAAATTAAGTTCTCCAATTTTTGGCCTGAGATAAATTTCAATTGTATTGCATTCTAATTCCCTCATCATTCCTGACTTGATATCTTTTGTTTGTTTGTTTGTTTGTTTTTTGGTTTTTCAAGACAGGGTTTCTCTGTGTAGCCCTGGCTGTCCTGGAAATCACTCTGTAAACCAGACTGGCTTCCATCTCAGAAAACCACCTGCCTCTGCCTCCCAAGTGCTGGGATTAAAGGTGTGAACCATCACTACCCAGCTGATATGTTTTGTTATAATGTTGAAAGTTTTCTTCTAACTTCAGATGGTGTCAGTGTTTGGCATTTTTGACTAAGGTCAGGCATAATATTGAATCTCAAGTTGTGTTTCAAAATATTCAAATAAGCTCTTATTTGTGTTTGTAATTATCAGAAACAAGTGATTTTACTTTTCATATAATTCAATGTGTACATGTGGAAAAAATTGGAAGAGATTTTTCTACTATGATTTTTGTTTTTAATCTGTTATTTCATAGTACCCAAAGTCTGATTTTCATTCTTTCTGATGTGCTTTGTTTTTCTGTTACTACCAACAATGGTATAACTGATTGTACTCATTTCTGTCTCCATGATAAAAACTGTAATAACTGGGTTCACATTTCTCTTTTATTCTAAAATTTCATTGATTATTCTCATTTGTAATATTCCCACATAATCTTTAAGGTCTAT
Organism: Apodemus agrarius; assembly: GCA_964023405.1. Taxonomy (NCBI): domain Eukaryota; kingdom Metazoa; phylum Chordata; class Mammalia; order Rodentia; family Muridae; genus Apodemus; species Apodemus agrarius. The sequence continues at coordinate 61,411,150 of OZ030009.1, read as the reverse complement.
CTTTTGGCATCATTGTCAAAAAACTTTAAAAATATTCAAATTATTGAAGTTGCATTAAATTTGTAGTTGTATCTACATCTGATCTAGGAAAGAGCTAAATGCTTCTATTTCTACTTGTCATGGAAACATTCAGAATATTTAAATAATTTTTTAAAACATTGCAGATATTTTAATGAATGTCTATATATTGAGTCTATAAATTTCCTAGATCTCCCTGCTCTCATGTATTACACTGTATTTATTTGCAGACAAAATTTAGACTTCTTCAAGTTTTTCTTCCCCTTTAAAAATGAAAAACATTTTCTTTGTTTTTTTTCCTTTATTTTTATTCTACTCTCACATAATACATTCTGTTCTTAGCCTTGACTCCCTCTCAACTGTACCCCCAACTTCCGGTCTCCCCATGATTCACTGCTCCTCTGTTCCTAGTCAGAAAGGAACAGGCCTTCCAGTAATATTAACCAGATACAGCATAACAAGATGATGATATAAGACTAGCCGTAATCCCTCATATCCATGCTGGACTTGACAACACAGTAGGAGAAACAGATTCTCTTAAGCAGGCAAGAGTCAGGACATCACTACTCCTAGTATTAGGAGTCCAAAAGAAAAAAGACCAAGATAAATAACCATACCATGTATGCACAAGGCCTAGCACAGACCCAGTCAGGCACAATGATCACTATGAGTCCTTATGAAGCTTGCTTAGTCAATTCTGTAAGCCCTCTTTTCCTAGTGTTCCTTATCCCTCTGGTTTTACCATTCCTTCCTCCCCATCTTCTGTGGGGTACCTGAGCTCTGCCTAATGTTTGGCTGTTGCTTTCTGTATTTGCTCTAATCAGCTGCTGGTGGAAACTGCTCTGATGACAGTTGGGCTGCACCAGTCCTAAGAGTCATTGGGAGTCATTCATTGGCATTTGCTTGTTGTTTGTCTGTTTGTTTGCTTGCTTGCTTACTTGCTTGCTTTTTTGCTGTCAACCACATTTGGTTCTAACATAGGTCTGGATCCCTGCTAACAATGCAATGTCAGGCATGAGCTCCCTTCATGGAATGGGCTTCAAGTTAGACCAGGCATTAGTTGGCCACTCCCACCAGCTCTGAGCCATCATTGTGCCTGCACATCATGTAGACATGACAGAGTGTGAGGATTTTTAGCAGGATTGGTATCCCAGTCCCAACACTGGGAGCTTAGTTTTGTTATATAAGATGACCAGTTCAGGCTCCATATCCTCCATTATAAGGATTCCATGATAGAATTACTCTAACAGAATCCAGGACATTTTCACATTGGCCCTAAATGGACATCTCTTTCCATTGTTCCCCCCAATATTCTCTAGCTTTGTTGCTCTTTTCTGATCCTTTCTGTTCCCCATCCCATCTGCCTAGAGTCCACTCACAAAATCTATTCAATCTACACTCCTGAGAAATACATGCGTCCTCTCACTAGACCTACTCCTTATCTAATGTCTCTGTGCATGTGGGTTATAATGTGGTTATCCTTTACTTAACAGCCAATATCCACTTATAAGTGAATACATATCAGGCTATCTTTCTGAGTTTCAGCTATCTTGTTAAATGATTTTTGTTAGTTCCATCCATTTGCCTGCAAATTTCATGTCATTTTTCTTTCTAACACCTGCATGAGACTCCATTGTGTAAATGCATCACATTTTCTTCATTCATTCTTCAGTTGAAGGATATCTAGGTTGCTTTCAGTTCCTGCCTATTTTGAATAAGGCACTATGAATATAGTTGAATAAGTGTCCTTGTGGTAAGATGGAGCATCATTTGAGAATGTGCCCAAGTATTATATGAATGGACCTAGTGGTAGATAAATCCAATTTTCTAAGTAACCACCATGCTGTTTTAATAGTTCCTATATGAGTTTTCGTTCCCACTAATAATGGAACAGTCTTCTGCTTGCTCCACATCTTTACCAGCGTGAGCTGCCATTTGGTCTTAGCAATTCTAACAGGCTAAGATGTAATCTTAAAGTTGATTAATTTTGAATTTTCCTGATGGCTAAGAATATTGAACATTTTTAAGTGTTTCTTGGCCCTTTGAGATTCCTTTGGGTGTGGGGAGCACCCTCATAGAAACAGGGGGAAGGGGGAAAAGGATAAGGTATTTGCAGAGGGGAAACCAGGAAAGAGGATAACATTTGAAATGTAAATAAAGAAAATAAGCAATAAAAAACAAAAAAGAGGAATACACACACACACACACACACACACACACACACACACATATATATATATATATATATATATATATATATGTAATGAATAAATTTGAATACACACATTCAACTTCAGCTTTTTGTCAGATGTGGAGTTGATGAAGATAATTGTGTCCTGTGGGTCATCCTTTGCCTTAGAGAAGCTTTTCACTTTCATATGGTCCTATTTATTAATTGTTTATCTTAGAGCCTGTGCTATGTGTTCTGTCTAGGGGGTTGTCTTCTGTGCCAATGTTCTCAAGGCTATTCCCCAATTTCTCTCTTATCAGGTTCAATGTGTCTGATTTTATGTTGAGGTCTTTGCTCAATGTGGACTTGAGTTTTGTGCAGGGTGATAAATGTAGATATATTTGTATTCTTCTAAATACAGACTTTCAGTTAGCCCACCACAAATTGTTAAGGATATTTTATTTTTTCCAGTGTGTATTTCTCATTTAATACAAAAGACAGGCGTCCATAAGCATGTGGATATATACCTGGGCTTTTGGTTTAATGCCAGTAATCAGCATGTCTGTTTTTAGGCCAATACCATGTGTTTTTGTATTATTTTAACTCTACAGTACACCTTCAAATCAAGGATAGTGATACCTCCAGAAATCCTTTTATGGTTGAGTGTACTTTTAGTTTTAGCAATCCTGTTTTGTTTTGTTTTGTTTTTTAATTTTTTCATGTAAAATTGAGTATTGGCACTTCAAGATCTTTAAATAATACTGTGGCAATTTTGATAGGTATTGCATTGATTCTGAAGAATGCTTTTGATAAAAATGGCAATTTTTACTATGTTAATTCTACTGACCAGTGAGCATGGGTTATATTTCCATTTTCTGATATCTTTGTCAATTTCTTTCTTTACATAGCTGAAGGTTTTTTATATGCAAGCCTTCTACTTAGTTAATGTTACCCCAAGATATTTTATTTTGTTCATAGCTATTGTGAAGGGTGTTATTTTTCTGAGTTCTTTCTCAATCCATTTGTTACTTCTATACAGAAAGGTTACTTTTTATTTTTGAGTTATTCTATATCCAAATACATAGCTGAAGTTTTATATCAGCTCTGGAAATCACTAATAGAATACTGGGATGATATGGAAACTACCATATCATCTAGAAATCATGATGCTTTAAATTCTTACTTTCCCTTCTTACTTTCTACTTTGTATCCCTTTGATCTCCTTAAATTTTCTTATTCTTCTAGCTAGAATTTCTTCTATTATTCCTGAGGTCATGTCCCAGGTCATAGTTTGCAAGGTCTGTAATTAGGTTTTCAATTTACAGGAAAATGTTAATTTTGCCGATTATGCCTTTTATTTTATATTTAATTCTTTAATACAGAAATTAAATATACATTGCCATAATTTTTGTTAAAATGATAGTATGACATATCACTTTATTAAAGATAATGTAAATTGAGAACAGATGATCTTTGAAATATCTTGTTAATTGATGAACTGTTATCATTTTATTCTTTGAAATTAAACACTTTTATACTGTGATTGATATTTTAAGTCTTTTAAGTCTATAGATGATTATATCTAAGTCTGAATTTTGAAGCGATTCATTTCATATTTACATTACTCTACCATTTTAATGTGTGGGATCTTACGAAATATATCTACCACAAATGTGTGGACTTAAAATTTTGCTCTGTTTTTGCCTTTCTGCATTTCTTTTGTTTTAGGCTTTGTTGCTTCTGATTTGTTATCTTTTCCTTGTTGTTATGAATGGCTTATCAGAACTTACTAGAAAGACTGTATTTAGGTAATTTTAGCTATTGTTATATTCATCTTCTGCTTTAGGGATCAGAAATGAATGAGAGTAGACAAATGTGTCAATTAAGATATATTGTCTCAGGACACTTTGCATTGGGATGTGGTGTTATTTTTCCTATGTTAAATACCTGGTTTACTAGTTCATCTTAGTTTGAGAACAAGTTAGTTTGAGAACAAGTTCTGAAACTGGAAGTGATTGCATATTATACATAAATCTTTGTTTGATTCTTTCTTGGTTAGAGCCATGCAATTTCATACATAAAATAAAATTAGCTATGTTTTCTACTTCGATGTCGCTTCACAAGTCTCATGGTACTCAGTGTAATACCATGATTCCAACAGTTTTCCTAAGACCAAAAAAAAAAAAACCTAAAAATAAGATTATATTTTACATAGCAAAATGTAAAATATATATATATGCATGTATGCATGCATACATACATACATACATACATATACAAACACACACACACACACACACACACACACACACAAACATGCACACACCTCCACTTGCACACAGGCACATAGGTATAGGTATAGATACAGAAAAATTATCTAATTTTATCTGATATTAACTAAAACCTCTGTGAATAGTGCAAAGTGTTTACTAAACTTGATATTATGAAGGAGCATTGATATTTAAAATCTAATTTAACAGTGTCTAGGATAATATTTAAATAGTTAAGAACACATGCTACTCTACCAGTATATTGGGTTGAAATTTCTATGCCTTGGCCATCTATAATGCCAGATCCAGGGAATCTAATGCCATCTTCTTGCTTCGAAGAATTCTAAGCACATGCTCGATGCACAGTCATACATTTAGCCAAAGCACCAATACATATAAAATGTAAAAGAAAAAATAAAATTATAATTTATCAATCTGTGTTTATGAGTTATCTCCACGCAAAACCCTTAGAATATATAACCCTGTTAGATCTATATTTCTATATATGATATGACTTTTTTTTCCTAAAAACACTACAAGGAAATGTGAATTTTATATACATATATCTTAGTTGGCATACAATTTTGACATTTATATATATATATATATGTGTGTGTGTGTGTATCTAAGTGTTTATTTATATATATATATATATATATATATATATATATATATATACATCTCTTCCTCTATGTGTGTGTATCTAAATGTTTATATGTATATATATATATATATATGTATATATGTTCATATACATAAATGAATACATTGATACAAGTCACCTAGTCTGTATGTGGCTTGGTTGTCTATTTTCATGACTGACCATTTGTTTTTGTTTTTTTTTAAAAAGCAAGTGAAGTGCTCTCCTGTTCTTGCCATTTTCTATTTCTCTATAGTTATTTGCCAAGATCTGAGGCCTGGTAGACTTTCTATCCTCCACCTCAAATCATGTATAATTTTATTATCCTTGCTCAGAACATACTTAAATAGTCATATTGTTGAGACTTTATGTGTTTGCATTTTATCATTCCTAGAAAACACAATTCCACTAAATACTACCTGGTTCTCTACCTCTTTCTGATTATCTGCAATGTGCTCTGGGCCTCAGCTATGGAGTTAGGTTGTAGATGTATCCACTTGAGACTGAGCTTCACAACTATGCATTTTTATAGGATGTGATATTCTGTACCGATTTTTGGCTTTAGGAAAGAGAAGTTTCTTATTTAGAATTGAATACTAAATGTAAAATTTAGTATTGCATTAGTTTAGTAAAGTAGTATTTGTGGATTCTAAACCAAGATCAATGACTGCACTACCACTACAACTATTAGGCATGATTTACCTTTTTTTTTTTTTTTTGGTTTTTCGAGACAGGGTTTCTCTGTGTAGTCCTGGCTGTCCTGGAACTCACTCTGTAGACCAGGCTGGCCTTGAACTCAGAAATCCGCCTGCCTCTGCCTCCCGAGTGCTGGGATTAAAGGCGTGTGCCACCACGCCCGGCTTTTTTTTTTTTTTTTTTTTTACCTTTTTTTTAATAGGTCTCAAGTTTCATTAGAATGCTCTTGGTTTTTTCAAAGGTCTGGGACTAAACCCTTAATGTGATTGTGCCATGACAGTCACTGTGGTTCATAGGCATCAATCATAGCTGGGAGAACTCTCAGTTTCAATCTCCCATTGGAAGTTTGCATGGTACTTTCAGGTACCATGAAAGTGCTTCTTTTAGGAGAATACTTTCAGGTTATTTCTAGCTAAAGGGCATCTGAGCCAGGTGTCTGATGGGATTGTGTCTTCACTAATGAAGACTTACATTCCACTCCTGGGGGACAATCAAAGGAAATAGAAATAGACTGTAATGTAATGGTAAACTCATCCAATCCTCAGCAACAGCTCAAAAGCTGAATCCACATGTCTCATATTGAATTTCCTTGTTAGATTATTTAGACACTGAGAGGGAGTATTGTCAACACATATGGGGAATTTTTAATAAACTATATTTGCATCTTTATAGGCTGCCTGAAAATATAAAATGCTTCTGAATTTTTAGGTCACCATTGTATAGAATCAGGCTAATCTCTGTATTATTGAAATTTTAGAATAGTTGTTGACAAAACAAGCACAAATAATGAAGATATATTTTAATTATTGTAATTAGTTACTTGGGAACTTCACTTATTCATTCAATGTATTTTGATCATATTTATCCCCCATTTCACCAATTCTTCTCAGGCCTACCACCATTCTCTAGCCTATTCCAGCTCCAACTCTTCCCTGCAGCCATACTACATTATTTTAACCCATTTCTTAAAGATGAAGAGGCAATTTGTTTAACTAATTGCTTATGGTTATGAGGGCATACCTGGAAAGTGGTCTAATATTTGTTGTTATTGTTGTTGTTTTGTTATGAAAGGACAATGTGTCCTTTTGAAGCCTAGGAGGCTTGGCACTCATTACATAGTCCATGTTGACTTACAATTGACACTTTTCTACCTCCTGCTTTCAAGTGTTTAGAGCACGCCTGCACTTTCAATCCAAGCTTAACAGTATCATAACAGAAAAAAAGAAAAAATATATATACAGAAGAGACATTTTTCAACAGAAATTTGTAAGACAGTTGCCTAGGAAAAGATTCAACTTTACTCTACAGGTAAATATTTATCAAAAGATGGTTTAGTTGGAGGAACTATTCCGAACATATATTTTGTAATTTTTCTGCTAATCTAAGTGCTAAGAGTATCAGTAAACTCATAGCAAAAGTCAGAACTAGTGACATGATCCTTCTCTTTGAGACCATCATTATTAGTTAGACAATAAGCAACTTCTTTCCTCAGTAATCAAGTACTTATTCAACATCTCCCAATGACACTGCTATAATTTATATACTTCAATAATAAATATACATTGTTTATGTTGTCAAATGTCTTAGAGGATACATTATGAAGTTTGATCATAAGTATGTAGTTAATTATCATTTAAAATAAATACTATAGAAGAAGAAAGTAAAGGTCTTGAGCCATCTTGGGTGACATTGGAAGAAAGACATTATTCTCCATAAACTCTGTCATTGTTTCCACATGAAATAATTGCAAGTACAACAGGCACAGTGTTTCCTTTCTTGTAACTGATAAGCTGAAAGATTCATTTAGGAAACAAATATAGATAGGCTAACACCCAAAATAATATAAAAATAAATCACAATGTAGCATTTAATTTTTGTTATACATGGTTACATTGATTTTTAACACTAAACTTATATTTCATTTTACATTTTCTTTATATCATTGCTCTTTTGAGAAGTTATACTACTGATGGCATTCAAAATACTACAGCAGATTCAAGTATTGAACAATAGCACAGTATAGTCTTTATTTCATTAAATGACATAGTATAAAAATATAAAAGAGGTTTGTGAATAATTATAAGTTGAACATAAGCAAAGGACTCAAAATTACTAATTATTTTATTATTTTTATTTTTAAATCTTTTTTTACAGTCCAGACTTTATCCACATCCTGGTCTACCCTCTTACTGTTCCACATCCCAAACTTCCTTTCCCCCATAATGTCTCCAAGAGGATGTCCCCACGCCACCCCCACCACACCACACCTTCCTATTCCCTGGGGCCCCAAGTCTCTTCAGGGTTAAATGCATCTTCTCTGACTGAGTCCAGACCAAGCAGTGCTCTGCTGTATATGTGTGACGCCTCATATCTTCTGGCATATTGCCAGGTTGGTGGCTCAGTTTCTGAGAAATCTGGGGTAAGTCTAGGTTAGTTGAGACTGCCGTTCTTCCCATAGGGTCACCTCTCTCCTCAGCTTCTTCAAGCTTTTCCCTAATTCACCTACAAGTGTTAGCAGCTTCTGTCCATTGGCTGGGTATAAATATCTGCATCTGACTCTTCCAGATATTTGTTGGGCCTATTGGAAGGCAGTCATGATAAGCTCCTGTTTGTAAGCACACCATAGCCTCAGTAATAGTAGTCAGGCCTTGGAGCCTCCCCCCCACCCCCGAGCTACATCTCAATTTGGGCCTGTCACTGGACCTCCTTTTCCTCAGACTCTTCTCCCTTTTTGTTGCTATAGTTCTTTCAGTCAGGAACAATTCTGGGTCAGAGTTTTTGACTGTGTGATGCTAACCCCATCCCTCCACTTGATGCCCTGTCTTTTTACTGGAGATGGACTGTACAAGTTCCCTCTCCCCTTTGTAAGGCATTTCATCTAAGGTCCCTCCCTTTGAGTCCTGAGAGTCTTTCACCTCCCAGGTCTCTGCTACATTCTAGAGGGTCCCCCACCTCCTACCTCCTGAGGTTTCCTGTTTTGATTCTTTCAGCTGACCCTCAGGGCTTCAATCTTGTCTCTCCACACCCACCCCCAATACCTGATCATGCTCCTCTCTTCCCCTCCCTGTTGTCTTTCCCACCCAGCTCCCTCTTTCTATCCCTACCCTCCTGTGATCACTTTTTTCCCTCCCAAATTGGATTAAAGCATCCTTACTTGGGCCCTTAAGCTTGTAAGCCTTCTTGAGTTCTGTGGACTGTATGCTAGGATTTCTGTTATTTTTGACTAATATCTACTTATTAGTGAGTACATACCATGCATATCCTTTTGTGTCTGAGTTCCCTCACTCAGGATGATATTTTCTAGTTTCATTCATTTGCCTGCAAAACCTGCGAAGTTCTCATTCTTAATACATTAGTAGTATTCCATTGTGCAAATGAATTTTCTGTATCCATTCTTTTATTGTGGGACATCTGGGTTATATGCAATAATGATTTTGTATCAGAACTCCAAAGAAACCACTGTAGCATAAGCCTTATAGAACAAGTGCAAGGGAATCACTGTGCCAGAACATTTACATAATACCTCTAACTCTTTCATTTCTACTAATCAGTTTTGCAATGACAGAAACATCTACTTATGAACAGCTTTATTTTCCAGATGCTTGGTGAAAGACTATGACACTCTTACTGTTGTTATGTTGCCCTTGCAAACAGAAGACTAACATGGCTATCCTCTGAGAGGCTCTCTTCCCCTCCCTGTTGCCTTTCCCACCCAGCTGACTGAGAAAGATGTAGATAATCATAGTCGTGTGGGCACTGGACATAGATCAGGAAACTCTATGGAAGAGTAGGAAAAGGACTAAAGGAACTGAAGGGGATGGGTACCCCCATAGAAAGTCCAACAATGTCAACTAACAGGAAACCCTGGGAGCTCCCATAGACTAAGACACCAACCAAAGAGCATACATGGCCTGGTCTGAGGCTGCTGGCACATATATAGCAGAGGTATGCTTTGTCTGGCCTCAGTGGGAGTGGGTGTGCTTAATCCTTTAGAGACTTGATGCCCCAGAGAGGTGGAATGACTGGAGAGCACGCTTTCAAAAACAAAGGGGAAAAGAGATGAAAAAAAATCTTGAGAGGGGAGATAAAGGGTAATATTTGGGATGTGAATACATAACTAATCCTTAATGATTAATGATAATAATTTTTCAATAACTAAAAAAAACCCAATTGGCTATTTTCCAAATTAACCTATTTAGATGATTTTTAATAGAGAAACAGGAGAATTTTGTCATCTTTCCCAATTTGCTTATTCTACTACTGTAAATAAATGTCTCATGTAGGTTCTTTGCAGACAATAGCAATAAAAAATTAAAAGAATTAAAGCAATATGAATAATGTAAAGATACAAAGGAAATAGCAAGAATTTAGAGGTATAAGGGATTATTATTATCATTGAAAATATATTAGAATCAGTTCACTCTTTTCAATTATTAAGTTTAGAATCAATTTAAGTTAATTGATAAGTTGATGATGTTGGTAATTAAATAGTACACAGCATGAAAAGTGAATAAATTTAAGAATAAAATTTTTAAAAAGTACCAAACTTATTAAGCAAAATATAAACACTTATATTTATATATCAAAAGCCAATCTCAACTTTGGTATGTCTGTCTATTTCTGTGTCTATCTGTCTCTCTGTCCTCTCTGCCTCTTTGTCACTTTCTTTCTCATGCATACATTTTAGGCAATATTATGTAGGTAAAGAATATGTCTTTATTTATTTTAGGACAGCACCAAACATGTGGAAGTAACATCCGCTAAAATGGAATATCCTGATGTCTTAGTGAATTTTGAAATGTTTAAACACTTTACAATGAGACTGCAACTCACATTGGCAGTTGACAGCTGGTTGGCAGTTTACACTCGGCAAGTGCACCTGACCCATCATTCTGTTTTCACAGCAGCTTACCTGCAAAATTGAGAGTGGCCTTCCTTTGCTTTCACAGAAAATGTCTATTTTAAAGTCTCATCCTTATGCAGATGTAAAGTGACTGAGTTCTGAAAGGCCACATAATCAGTCTGAGATGACACCATACCTCTACTCTAAGAATCAAAATATGAATGCAGTAATGAAAGGAAACATACCAGATCAGAAAAATTTTCAAGATTTGTGAAACACGGAGCAGACACTGAAAATCAGACTCCTGTTTAAAAATATGTGGCTTTATCCTTTTTTTCTAAAAAGCTATTCTTCTAATAATAAGCACAATAAAGACAAAGATGCAAAGATATATAAATTACTAACGAAATATGATCTTTATCCAGCTATAATGCTAGACCTCCTGTATATTCTGGGAGATCTACTGAGAAGCCCCAGAGAATTCCTCTCTTCTTGAAATGGCAATGCTAAGAAAGCTACTGAGAGAGTCTATGGCTCCAAGTGTAACCGAGATAACAAAGACTCACATAACACCAAGCAACAAAAGTCTTAGAGACAAAAGCAAATTTCAGACGTCCCTAGGGTCGACCTGCGGAGAAAAGCTGTGTTTTCTTCACAGCACAGCTCTCTCTAGAACAGGTCTGATGCCATGATGGCAGCTGACGTAGATGGAGCACATAACGTGACTACAGGCAAACACACAACAGCACAGCCTGCACTTCAGAAAAGCTGGACGATGTAGCAAGAATAAAGAAAGGACACTTAGCATCAAAATCAATATTCTAAGTGAATTAAGTGGCTTTTCAGCATTGATATCTCCTGAAAATTAGGTCTATAAATTATAATATGCCTAGCTATCATACAACTAGAAGAAATGGCTACAAATGTAATTTCCGTGTCATCAGCAGCTAGACAAATATACTTTATTTGTAGTAAAAACACTTAAAAAGTTGTAAAGATTATTAGTTGAAAACTCATCAGCGTATAAGATAACTATCTTTGTCATTTTTTTAAAGTATAAATAAAACAAATTTGTTTAAGAAGATATTGTTTGCAGAATGAGTTTCAGTCTCTAAATCAAAATTTGAGGTCAAAATATGTAACTGTGTTTAATTTTGACAAGTCAGGTAGTATTCACATTGTAATATGAAATAGTGACCTCATATCACTAATATTTCAATTTTAAAAAGTGAAAAGATTTTTCATAAAAATAGTATGACATATTTAGCAATTTACATCAGAAATGATTAGGATGCTGTAATGATATGAATGTGATAGCTTCCATTTTCATTGGCAACTAAATGATTGGTTTCTGGTTGGTCACAGTACTTTGTAACAGTTAGTGTTTATGGCCTTGCTGAAGGAAGTGTATCACTGAGGTGAGTTTTGAGGTTTCTGATTCTTCCCTGCATCCCAGCATTACTCATTGTTTTCTGTTTGCAGTTCTGGATGTGAGCAGTTCTTGCTGCAGTATTTGGTCCTTGTAGCATTGCTTCCCCACAAATACTGTTCCCTCTCTACCCCTCTGGAACAGAGATCCCCAGATAAATCCATCTTTCTATAACTTGCTCTAGTCATTGTGTTTTATCATAGGAATAGAAAACGATTACAGAAATGAAACGATTTCATTGTGGGGAAAAGGGCAAGGAGAGTGTAGTGTTTTGTAAGCCAAACTATTAGCTTACAGTGCAATATTAAAAATCAAACTTACAGTGACTATCAATAAATAATTCATCACTACCAAAAGTCATTTCATTAAAATTGAAATGGAGCATTATCAAAAGAACAATATCAAAATCTGTTTTCATTGTAAAGATTAAAAGCTAAGCTGAGAGAAGAGATAATTTAGTTTGTTTCAACACACACAAAACAAAAAAGAAATTCAAAACAAAAGCTACTCTTTGAAAATAAAAGCCTGAGCATAACTTCAATCAGGCAATAAAAATTATATACAATTCCAGCTAAATATAATTAATACTGGGAAAGTAGACTTAAAAAAATCCAGGAATTCTAGAACAAACCACATGTATCAGTTATTAAAAGATGAAGGGGAAAAGAGAGATTAAAAACTTTCTAAACATTTATTATTTGTAAAACATAAGATGTAAATATCTGAAAACCTTATCACTGAGAAACTTTAGCATTCACAACACTCTCAAGATCTGGAAAGACTTTGTTGTGGGTTCACATAAACCTTTGTTGTTTTATCCTTATTGTCTCCTTTCACATTTCCAGTTGTAATTTCTCAAACATGTATGTCGAAAAACATGTATAGATACTGGGTATATATATTATACTGTAGTTACAAATATTGAAATCATAAATAATAGTGGGAAAACATGGCATACAATAATACACAAAAAGAATATGGCATAAGAGACAATACTGGAAAATTTAAACTAATGGTAGGAATATTAAGAGATATTTAACTAAATTTAATAAATAATATTTACCTAGTAAACATCAAAGCATCAAGATTTGAACAAATGTTTAGTACATATTTTACCGGTGGAAAAATTTACAAAACATCTTAGGCTTAGTGTCTAAAGAAATCTGGGCAAAAAAACCTGTGAGAATTCTTCAGTACTTGAATGACCATTGATTTAAAAAAAATGACTTATAAGAAAACAGAAAGAGAGAGAGAGAGAGAGAGAGAGAGAGAGAGAGAGAAAGAGAGAGAGAATTTCCCTCTCTTTTCTTCAGAAAGAATTGTTGACTTTCTTGTTATATGCTCATTTTTAAATTGTGAATGTCATCTAGGCTATTAGTAAGAGAAACATTTATATTTCTGACTCTAGCTTATTTCATTTAACAATGTGATCATCAGTTTCCTTCATAGTCTTGCAAAGATGAGATTTCATGGGCTACATCTTCATGATAATCCCTATATATTTTTAGACACTCATCCATTGGTGGGAATCTCTGATGATTCAGTAACTTGAATGTTGAGAAAAATAGTTTAATATATGTCACTGTGCAGACTCCTCTGTTGTATTTTGACTTTGTTTCCAATACATACTCAAATTTAGTACCATCCATTCTGATATCCAGAGTAACTAGATTCATTTACATTTCCACCCACAGCATATGGATAATTCTCCCTGCATATCCTAACCAGCATTTGTTGTTTATTTTTATGATGGCAACTTTTTGGACCAAGGGAATATCAAATGTCAATATAATTCTCATTTTTTCTTTCCTTGATTGCTAAGGATACTGAACAATTTTAACAGATGTATTGAATTTCTTTGAATTGTATCTTGTTTGAAATTGCTCATTTGTTCACTCACTGAATTTTTTTTTGAATTCTCTCTACATATCTTCAGGATGATTACAGGATGAGGAAGTAAATTTTTTTTCTTGCATTAATGTTCTCCATTAATGGTATCCACATTTCATATAAGTGTTTTATCAGATGTGATGCTATATGTCAACTCTACTATTAGCTACTGGGCAAAAGAATAATTTCAAAGAAGAAAAACAGAATTATGTGACCATGACAATATCTCACAGATTTGCTTGGTCTGTTCATAGTATTAATCTTCAATCATTTTAAATGATTTTTGTTGAGTGTGATAAGGGTTTTCTTTTCATTTATTTACATATCTATCTATCTATCTATCTATCTATCTATATATATATATATATATATATATATTCTCACACATTGTCGATTAAAGAGCCTATGTTTCTTTGAACACTTCTTTGTCCCCCCCCCATGGGAATCAGATAGTTAAGTAGGTGTAAATATATTTCAAGAATCCTTTGAATGGCTTCATTCATCTCCATTTCTGTTTTATATAAATACATTCTGAGAATGAAATAAGTAAAACAGTACCATTGCCTAAGCCTGAAAAACATTTTGAGGATAAAAATAAATTAAAGGAAACTAAAGATGTATCACCACTCCTAATTTTAGTTACGTTTTAGAGCTAAGGTAATAACAACAGCATGCTACAATCATAAAAACAGATATTTAGATCAATGAAATAAAAGGAAAGACCTACATATAAGTCCATGTATCTGTGGACATCTAATTGTTTTGAGAAAGAAGTCAAATATATGAGACAGAAAAGACATCTTTTTTCCATAAATGATCCCTGTCAAGTTATCATCAGATAGCTCTGTTAAAGATTTAAACTAGGTCTACATCTGTCACACTGCACTAAATTAAACTCCAAAAGGATCTTCATAAGAACTACCTCATAAGACCTGATTGTAGAAGAAGAGGATGCAGAGAATATACTTGATCTTAAAGGAAAAATCTTTCTAAACTTCATACACAGAGCATAAGATCAACAATTCAGCAATTAAAAATGGGGAGCACATGAAACTAAGAAAAATAAAGGACAACAAAGGACACAATAGTTCTAAAGAAGCAGCCTACAAAATGAAAAATATGTTTACATCTGTAAAATACATATAATACAAAAACATAAAAATCAAGAAAAAATGCATAAAAATAAGACATGAACTAAACAGGGATATTAAGATACAAATATTAGAAATATTTTAAAATATTACATAATCTTTGCTCTTAATATACTTGCAAATTTAAATTATTTGAGATATCATATTGCCCCAGGCAAAATAGCTAATATTTTTAGAAAAAGAATAGTTGCTGATGAAGATATAGTGGAAGGTGAACACTTATTTAGAGTTGCTAAGAGGATAAATATATAGAGACTATAGAAATTAGTGTGGATACACTTCAGAGGGCTAAATGAAAATCTACTGTATGATCCAGATATTTCATTCTCAGTAATAAAAAGTCATCGAAATGTTCCTATAGGAATATGTGCTCATCTGATGCTCTACTCACAACATCTAGGAAGTGAACATACAGTCTTGTCAAGTGATAATAGCATTTCAATTGATCTTTCAATTTAGTTTATGGGACTTAGCATTTCCATCATTATTTCAGTTTGTTTTTCCTTCATTAATTTCTCTCTCTCTGTCTCTCTGTCTCTCTGTCTCTCTGTCTCTCTGTCTCTCTGTCTCTCTCTCTCTCTGTCTCTCTCTCTCTCTCTCTCTCTTTCTCTCTCTCTCTGCATTTTATTTCCGTATATTCTGCTTTACTTCCTTATTTCATTCAGGTTTTTGTTATTCTCTTGGAATGCTGCCATGCCTTCTCTGCTTAGTATAAACATAGTATAGTTGTAATTGTTCTTTTAAATTACATGTCTAAATTCTTTCAAATCATTATCAGTCGGAATCAATGCTATAATATTAGCAATTTTTGAAGAAAATGTCTTACTTAATTTTTTTATGTTGGCCTAATTTGTGCATATTTCCATTTACTTTGTTGATTTTGTTTGTTCTTATTTTAGAAAAATCAGGTATCTTACCTATGGGAGTATTATTTCATAGAAGGGTTGACTTGTCACTTTCCAATTTGGTACTGTTTGTTATTCAGGTCCAGAAGATGTGTTATTAGTTTCTTTGAGTTACAAGTGTTATCTTGGATCAGCACAGCTACTGCCCCATGTGTCAGATTTCACTGATATTGTGAATGGACTTTAACATAGGCTGAAAAGACTACTGCGAGGTGTGGACTTTAAGATAGGGTGAGAAGCCTATTGTGGGCCCACTCTGAGGTGTGGAACTCACTATACACCTCTGCTTAGGCTTTATAGTTTCAATTTTTCAGTACAAGAAATATTTGCCAAAAGTCCAATTTGGGCCAAATTTACATGAAAAACTAAAGGAAAAGTTAATGTAGATTATTAAACTTCAGGAGCAAACTTTGATTCATCATTTAATCATAAAAACAAATTTGGTATAGTTTATGTTTTAAAGCAATGTATTTGCAATTGTGTTATTTTATTGGTTATCTAGGTGCTTGCAGTACATCATTGTGATTTTAATTCTCAATACAGCAAATAAAACTTTTGTGCAGAATTAACAGGGATGATCTATTTTCGTAGCATATGTTCAGTGTGTTGTGATTTTCCTCAAGGGTGAAATGTCAATGTAGAAGAGCAACATTTTTCAAAAACAAAAGCTGAACTTTATTTTCACTGGGTAGACAAAAATGTTATAGAAAAAACTGATTAATGGTGTCATTACGGAGAGAGAAAATAGATCATTCTCATCATGTGACCAGTCTTGTACATTCTTCATCTGCTGGTTATTCTAAAACAACATTTTTGATTGAATATTCAATATGTTTATTTTTACTGTTTACAGAAGATTATCATCTTGTGAGTACCAAAGTGCTTTTCAAGAATAAAAAAGAGAAAGTTCCATGATAATAAAAACAGGGAAGTTTTTAAAGACACCAAGGTGAAGTTTTTAAAGACACCAAGGTGATAGGCAGATAGACAGACAGATAGCTAGCTAGCTAGATAGATAGATGCATAGATACATAGATGATACATTAATTGATCATTTAGATAGATAAATATATTGATATGTAGATATATTTATAACAATAATAACTATAGAAAAATCATAAATTTGAGATATAGTAAGAACATAGAAAAAGTTGGAGGAATTTAAAAAATTAAAATTATATATATTCTGCTATATCCTTCAATTTGGTGCTTTGTCCTGTAATCATCAGAGATTACTATTGCAGCAGAAGGGAACAGGTACAGAGATGCAAAGCAGATATTATACAGAGATGTTTTCTAAACAGGAGATCTCCAAAAGATCCATCGCCACAGAGCCCAGGAAACGCCACAGAAGAGGAAGGGAAAAGATTTTAGGAGTCATATGGGGATGCAGGAGAACAGGAAAGCATAGCCCATTGAATCGACTTAGCATGGCTCATAAAAGTTCTCAAACACTGAAACAAGAAGCAAGTATGGGGTCTGCATGGGTCTACAACAGGTCCTCTCCTTATACAGTATGGCTGTTAGCTCGGTGTTTTTTTGTTTGTTTGTTTGTTTGGTTTGGTTTTTTTTTGTATTATGTTGATCCCCAAAATTACATGGGAATTTGCATAGCTCGGTGTTTTTGTGGGATGTGTAACTAACAGTGAAATCAGATCTCTAACTTTTTGTTTACACTTGAGACTCTTCTTCCTATTGGGTTTCCTTATCTAGTCTTGATAGGAAGACTGTGCCTTGTCATGTTTTGTGTTCTGTCCTGTTTGTCTGTCATCTCTTGGAGGCAGGCCCGTTCCTTTCTGAAGAGAAAATGGAGGAGTGATTCCGGGGGAAAGTGGAAGTGGGATGGGTGTCTAGGAGGAAGGAATGGAAGTGAAACTAGTCAAGATGTACTGTTTAAGAGAAGAATTTATGTTCAATAAAAATAAAGAAATAAAAAATTATATATATATATTAATATATAATTTGTCAATATATAAAAAGTTAAGTACATACAGGAAATAAAAGTCATCTTATTGACAGTATCTCAAACACAGTTTTCAGGAAATATAAAATAATATAAATCTTTTAGTCTTTCTCTAACAACCTTGGTTGTGTTCTGTCTTTTGCCTTCCTTGGTACTGAACTCCCTACTTCCCCAATGAAGAACTTTTCCCTTTATGCTGTTCCCGATTCCAGGTAACCTGCATCTTGATAGTTCCATTCCTACACACTTCACACACACAATACATACACCATCTATTTATATTTTTCTTGTTTCTGTGCTTACTCCATGCTCTATACTCATATCTGAGGATTTGGAAAAAGGAACCAGAGACACGAAATAACAAATAGCATTTGTCTTTCTTGGTTCTGATTTAATTCACTCAATATAATCTTTTCCAGGTTCAACAATTTATCTGAAAATTTAAAGATTTAATTTTTCTTTACAGCTGAGTAGTTTTCCATTGTGTATATATTATACATATTATCAATTCAGCTCTTAAAGCATATTTAGATATTTAAATTTCCTGTCTATAGTGAATAGGTAAATAAATATCTTTGGTCAAGAACCTGTGGAGCAGGATATGGGCTCCTGTGGACATATGCAAAGTAGTGTGTGTGTGTGTCTATAGATATGTAGATAAATATAGAAATAGACAGATATAGAGAGATATAGAGATAGATACAGATATAGAGAGATAGATATGGACATAGAGATAATAGAATAGATACAGATATAAAAATGATACAGCTATAAATAAATATATAGAGATGGATGCAAATGTATCTGATAGACTATATATAATCTTATGATAGATATATTTTAATCTTGATATACATACACACACATATGCATTTAATTGCTGAAGACACTGCTTATTAGGAGATAGATCTTGTTGATGTGAGCTGGGTATGACCTGCAAGTCAAGCTTACAGAAACTGCCAATGGAAAGAAGATAATAAACATTTCTACCCTGATGTGACACTTATGAGCCTAGAAAATTATCATCATGACAAGATATACATAAAAACACGGGCAATTTTAGTGGAGAGAAAATGTATTTAAGACCCACTCAACAAGAGCAAAATTGCATCTCTTATTGGAAATCAAACCACTTTACTAATGCCCACAGTCAAAAACCTTAGTAAATAATAGACTCCTGTAACTTTGCTAGGTCAGCAAAAGTCCTTTAACATTCTAAATATTATCCTTACACCCACAGATAAATTAGGGGCACTGCTCATCAAAGAAGCCTCTTTTAACAGTAGATGGAGAACATTACATGTACACACACACAGACACAGACACAGACACACATACACACAAAATCACATCTGGACATACTGAAGATATCAACAGATCATGGCAAGCCCACCCCTCCAATGCATAATTCTAAGTCATTCTTCCTACTTCTATGGAAATTGAAAATCACGAAATATGGGTAAGACCGAGAAGACAAGGAAGTCTGTTCTGAAACCATGGTCTCCTGGAAATAAACATGAACAGAAGAAAAATGACAATTTCAATGAACATGTTAATGAAAAATGGGGAAATTTTGTGGGATACCAACCCTAGACAAAGAATTGTAGGCAACATATGACTGCTGGGAAAAGGAGAATTATCTTCTCCTGGGAAAGAGCCTCCTTATTGGTTGTCTAATGCATTATTGTTGGCCCTGAAACCAACTATGCCCCACCAACCACCACCAATATATGCATGTGTATATTTTTATATACATATATGTATGTGTGTATGTGCCTCAATTCACCAGTTTCTGCTTTTGTTTGATATATTTTATTCTATAGTTTATTGTGCAATTTTCTCATTAAGAGCTACATAAGTATTTCATAGCTTTTAATATAGTTTTTCATCTATGTATATATGTTTGTGTATTTGAGTATGTGTGTGTGTGTGTGTGTGTGTGTGTGTGTAGTGTGTACATGTGTCTCTGTAAGGGTTTCTTTGTAGATGTGCATGGGTGTGTGTAGTGAGAGAGAGATTCATTTATTGTGTATCTGTAGATTCTATATTTGGTTATTAGTGATTTAATTTTAATAAATCATAAAGTATTTATCTGTTTTGTTTCCCCTAAATATATAATGTTTATATTATTTTGATGTAAGTAATATACAACTTATTTACAAAATATAGGATTTAGAGTTTATTTGTATAATTGTTCTAATACAAATTTGAAACCTGATAATTGAGTAAATAAAAATTTCAGCACCATAATACCATCTTAAATAACTGAAATCTCTTTTTACACTTATTCTCCAAGTTAGAAAACCCCTCTTACAGTTATTAAAGTGCAATAAAATCATGGACTTCAAGGTCTCAGTGTTATGCTACAATTAATTACATAGCCAACTATCAGTTATTGAGATGGCCCATTAGTGTTACATTTTATTTTATTGGACATCATGTTTTTCATGTAATTTCTATGTGCATGTATATTTATAATGATGGAATATATTCCATTTCATACCATACAATTTACTCAATAGCATATCATCAATATGTTTAATGTAGCAACATAATGTGAATCAATTTTACTTTTAATGAATTGTATATATTTTAAGTAGTGAAGGTTTGTAACTTAATAAATACAAGCCTAGTAATGGGCAATTTCTTAATGTATTTAAACATGCAAATCTTATGCACTATAATAAAAAGGCCAGTTCTAAACTCATATTTTATATACATTTTGAAAGCCTGTTTGGAAAGATATCAAGACTTAACTATATTCATTTTTATTGACCCACAAATTCCATTTCTGGGAAGCACTCCTAAAGAAATTATCAGAAATGAGGACAAAGATTTATGTGCAGATGCCATATCATGCCATTATTTATGGTACCAAAAATTTGGAAGCAATCCAAGTGTCCAGCAGTGGCTGATTATATCATAAAACATCCATTAAAATAAAGAGCTGGGATCCATAATGAAATTTACATATGCTGAACTTTAAAAATACAGGAAGGTTTATAAAGCAATGTGAAAAGGGAAGTAGAACAAGATTTATATTTACAAAATCATTACCAACATATAATATATATATATGTATATGTAGAAAAACCTTAGCCATGAGAATCACTGAGAGCTAATATTCCTTGTTTTCTTCCATTCTTAATGTCTTCTCTATTAAGCACCAATGACGTTAAAAATAAAACTGTAAGATAATTTCAAAAGTGATATTTGTGTTAAATATGAAAGGATAACATATATTGGGAATATCAAATGATATGCCCACCCTTGTTGTCATTCCATGCTAATGACATAATTCTTCTGTTGAGGAACAGGATATCATTTTCCCAAAGGCAGTGTAAGTCCATATACTTCTAATTTCAGCTGCTCTCAACTCTATGGAAAGTTTCCAAAATACATTGTTGTAAAAGGAAAATAGAGTTAGAGTTTTATGAAGTTACAGGCTAATGAACAGTAGCAGCAGGTTCATGCACAATCCAATTACTTGGAAAGTAAATGTACCATATCTAGCTAGTGATATTTTTTAATATTTAATCCTGTGAAATAAAAGCTTGAACATTAAAGTTCTATAGCAAGCCCTAGAAGCATGAAAATAACACATAAAAGTAACAGATTTTAATGTTTCCCCAAGAAGCAAAACCCTGTAAAATGCCCCTTTCTCAAACTTTGCATATGATGTTAGAACAGAATAAATGAAAGCAGATATCATTGTCATTTTTCCTTCTGTCAAAAGTAATTAAAACTATATTAAGGTTGTTTCAGTCTCTGCATTGTCTTCTAGGATTCTGAAATGCATGGTGGCATATTTTAAATGAGTGTTAGTTAAGGTCACCTCTGTACTGAATTTCTACTCTTAATAAGTCTCTAATAAAATCATAGTAGCAAAATATTCTATAGGGTTAGACTTGACATTATTAATTCCTACTTTTCCTAAGCCTTCATAGATGGATAAACATAGACTTCAGATTATCACCTTACTCTCAATAAAAATTCTATAACTAATTATCTATGCTAATATCAATAACTAAGTCTCACCTAAGACTCTGTGCAGAGCAAACTCAACAATGGTAAGACTTGGAGCTCTTAGACCTGTACTCAGCATACTGTGTGTTGTTACCTGATGAGAATAAGGTGATCTGGTGTGGCCATTCAATTACAGTAAATTTGAGATGTAGCTCAAATTTGAGATGTAGCTCAAATTCTGATTTTACTCTATTTTCACAGGAACTTACTTGACAGTATTTTTTAAATATTTTATTAGATATTTTCTTTATTTACATTTCAAACGTTAGCCCCTTTCCCTGTTCCCCTACACACACCAGGAAATCTCCCCCATCCCATCATCTCTCCCCCTGCTTCTATGAAGATATTCACCAGCCCACTGCTGCTTCCCCATCCTGGCATTCCCTACACTGGTGCATCGAGTCTTCACAAGACCAAGGACCTCTCCTCTCACTGATGCCTGACACGGTCATCCTCTGCTACATATGTGGCTGGAGCTATGAGTCCCTCCATGTGTACTCTTTGGTTGGTGGTTTAGTCCCAGTAAGCTTTGGGAGGTCTGGTTGGTTGATACTATTGTTTGTCCTATGGGGCTGCAAAGCTTTTCAGCTCCTTTAGTCCCTTCTCTAACTCCTCCATTGGGGATTCCTTGATCAGTCCAATGGTTACCTGAGAGCATCCACCTAGCTTTGTGTTTGTCAGGCTCTGGCAGAGCCTCTCAGGAGACAGCTATATCAGGTTCCTGTCAGCAAGCACTTCTTGGCATCTGAAATAGTGTCTGGGTTTGGTAACTATATATGGGATGGATTCCCAAATTTGGTAGTCTCTGGATGGCTCTTGCTTCAGTCTTTAGTCCACACTTTTCTCTGTATGTCCTCCCGTGGGTCCTTCTAAGAAGGACCGAAGTATCCAACACTTAGATCTTCTTTCTTAAGCTTCATGTGGTCTGTGAATTGAATCTTGGGTATTCCAAGCTGTTGGGCTAACATCCACTTATCAGTGAGTGCATACCGTGTGTGTTATTTTGTAATGGGTATCTCACTCAGGATGATATTTTCTAGTTCCTTCCATTTTCATAAGAGAACATGTGCCCCACTATGTTCATTGCAGCCTTATTTATAATAGCCATAAACTGGTAAGAACCCAGATGTCCTTGAACAGATCAATGGATTCAGAAAATGTGGTACCGGAGTACTACTCAGCTATTAAAAACAATAATTTCTCTACCCTCTGCCCGTTCCCTGATCAAACCCCTCCCACTTCTCTGTCCTGGTAATCCCCTACAATGCTGCATCAAGCCTTTCCAGGACTAAGACCCTATCCTTCCTTTTTCTTGGGAATGATTTGATATGCGAGTTGTGTCTTGGGAATTCAGAGTTTCTGGGCTAATAGCCACTTATCAGTGACTGCATTCCATATGTGTTCTTTTGTGAATGAGTTACCTCATTTAGTATATTTTCCAGTTCCAACCATTTGTCTAAGAATTTCATTAATTCATTGTTTTAAATTGCTGAGTAGTACTCCATTGTGTAAATATACCACATTTTCTGTATCTATTCCTCTATTGAGGGACATCTGGGTTTTTCCAGCTTCTGGCAATTATAAACAAGGCTGCTATGAACATAGTGGAGCGTGTGTCCTTATTGCATGCCAGAGAATCCTCTGGGTATATGCCCAGGAGTGATATAGCAGGGTCCTCCGGAAGTGGAACTTATGGGGAGGGGGGAACCAGGAAAGGGAAAATTATTTGGAATGTAAACAAAGAATATAGAAAATAATAATAAAATGAAAAACAAACAAAAAACCAAAAAAGAAATATAACCAATGTAGTTTCGAAATAAAAATCACTTCCTGGTCAAAAAAAATAATAGTAGTAAGGAACATTGTACTTAGAAATTGTTCCTTCATTCTCGAGATTGTGAATGCTAGTGCCTTTGTAATTATAATAAAACTATAAGAAGACATTTGACCTTAATATTGAAAAAAACAATAACTTCATTAAATTCATAGGCAAATGGAACGTGCTTGATATTCTTAACACGGTTATTCCCAAATCTTCACAGCATACCAGTCAGGTGTGGCCCTCCTACTCACGTATTAATGCTGCCAACAATCAAGTGTTAAGCATGATTGTTACCATTCGGGTGCAAGTTTCTCCTACAAAGACCTATGGAATTTGACTTTTGTATCTTGTTCAATGTATTATGCTTTGGTCTCTATGAAATGTGAACAACACTAGTTTTTAGTTTGCATAGCTTGATTTTTGAACTATTTCTCCTAAGATAATATCATGCAGCCTGGTGGAGCTGACTTTTCTAAAGAATCCATTTCCCCAAGCCATAAAGGCTGAAAAAATAACAGATGGCTAATAGATTAAATGATTATATGGTTTGTATTTCAGCTTTAGAACTTTTATTTAAATGTTGAAATATGATATACAATTTGATCCACAATTTGCAATTATAGAGGGTAAAGTGCTGAACATAATACTAACAGGCCAACTACCTCTCCTTAGAAACTACGTCTTTGGTGAGCACTTAAACTCCTTTTACAATACCTGATTTTCTTAGACTATGGGTTTTCCTAACACATAGAACTGTCTTTGTATATCTGTGGCAAAATAGACAGCATGGATAGTTACCACCCAAAAGACGGAGAAGGTCATCAGAACGAGCATCTTCTGCATGGTGTTGCCTCCTCTTCTTTGGCTGAAGAACCGGAAAGTGATGGCATCTATGCAGTTGTTTATGCCTCCTTCATGCAATCACTAATGAAAACTTGGTAATGTCATCACTGAAAACTTTCTTGCCAGGCCATGGTGACACATGCCTTTAATCCCAGTGCTTGCGAGGCAGGGGCACACAGATTTCTAAGTTCGAGGCCATCCTGATCTACAGAGTGAGTTTGAGGACAGCCAGGCCTATACAGAGAAACTCTGTCTTGAAAAACCCAAAAGGTGGGGGGGAGAGAAAACTTCATTATGGTGGTTTTTTTTTTTTCCTTTCAATCTCATGTGTCTGCTAGAAAACCAGAACCCCTGAAAGCACGTAACTTCCATCAACTATTCCATTGATATATTGGAGGCTTTCTGTTTGAGGCATGAAGGAATGTGAAAAAGCTGGTTTGGCTTCAGTTCCAGAAGATTAGAAGCAGCATTGTAAGGCAAAAGAAAAGAAAAAAGAAGACATGATGAAGCTTTTCTTGATTTATCCGACTCAATATAGAGGCTGAAATTCCTCAATGTTTGCGATAGGCATGGGTCAAAAATACAACAATTCTGTGACAAACACATTTTTCCAAACCTTCCACACTTCTGTCAAGAAAATTTTCTTTTGACATCCGCATCCCTCGGCCATATCCCCTCTCCTGCTTTGCTACCCTGTTCTTTTGCTGGTCTAAGAGTATTTTTCCCTACCAAGTTTTTCTCAAAACCTGGTTCTCCTCTTAGGGAATGACTGGAAACCCTGTCATATGGCCTCTTTCCATCACTGTTTTCCTCACTACCCACTTCCCATCCTTTCCAAAAAGTATATTGACTGTGTCAGAAAAATCTAGCACCTTTCACCTGTTTCATCCTGTAAAAATTTCTTTTCTGAACTTATATTTTATCGCATAAGAATAGATTCTATAAAACAAAACAAAACAAAACAAAACAAAAACCAAAAAAGAATAGATTCAGATACTGTGTCTAGCCAAGAAAGTGGCATCAATAACTATATGGAATGAATAAACAAAGAATGCTCACTAATATTATGAGAGCTGATCATTGTGCTGTCTATTTTTTTAAGTCAAAACTATTACAGTGGCATTTAGTTATTTCAGGGTATATTCCCTAAATATCATTTAATACAAAATGTCACCAAACTATAGCTATACCACACAGTAATTAATAGAAAAAAAAAGAACCACAGTATTTCTATTTTTAACAATTTTTAAACAGTTTGTAATTTATAGATTTCTTATGTGGAAAGAAAAACAAGATAAAATTATTATATAACATTTAAAACAAAGAAAGAGTTAAGACAATATGGGTGCTGAAAAATTAACTTCATGAAATTCAGTAAAGCAATCATTTTTTTTCAAGAAAAAGTATAAAGAGGCTCCAATCCATAGATCCAGGGATGCACACATTCATGGGTGTGATGCTTGTATATTTTGAAGCTAGTTGATAAATCACAGTGTAAATTGTCCAAAATATAATGCATTCAGCTATTGAGTGAACAAAAATGATATGAAGATCAAAATACTTGATATAGTTTAATGAACATGAAACCTATATACATATACTACATGGTTGTAAAACATGTCTTAGTCAGGGTTTCTATTCCTGAACAAACATCATGACCAAAAAGCAAGCTGGAGAGAAAAGAGTTTATTCAGATTACACTTTACACATTGCTGTTCATCAACAAAGCAAGTCAGGACTAGAACTCAAGCATGTCATGAAACAGGAGTTGGTGCATAGGCCATGGAGGGATGTTACTTACTGTTTGCTTCCCCTGGCTTGCTCAGATTGCTTTCTTGTAGAACCCAGGACTACCCACAATGGGCCCTTCCTCCATTGATTACTAATTGAGAAAATGTCTTATAGCTGGATCTCATGGAGGCATTTCCTCAAGGTACTCCCCTTTCTCTGTGATAACTCCAGCTTGTGTCTTGTTGACACATAAAACCAGAAAGTTAAACAATAATCTACGAAAATATCAAATATTTATCTTTTGAACTGGACTGGAATTAGTGGATGTTGAAAAGTCTTCAGCAAATCATGTCATTCTAATTCTTACTAAACTCAAAAGAATTGTGATTAAATCTATATTAACATGGTATTTACATCAGTGCCATGAAGTGGGAAGGGGAGGATGGGGGGACAGGGGGAGGGAAAGGGGCACATGGGACATTTGGGGGGGCGGGGATCCAGGAAAGGGGAAATGAAATGTAAATAAAGAATATATCCAATAAAAAATAAAGTTTATATGCTCCTTTGAGCTCTTATGTAGGCACTGGTAATTTCATTCAGAATCAAGTATAAGTAAATGATGCAATTAGGCAGCTGAGGGAAGTGTCTACTTATAAATAAAGTTTTGTTGGCACATAGTTATTATTGCTTACATATTATCTTTACCTGTTTTAATACATTGGTATCAAGTTCAACAATTGTAGTAAAGAAGAGTGACCTAAAAGGACCTTGTAGCTGTCAAAAAGTTCTATTTGTCTTATATCCCTTTATAGAATATGTATTAAGACAGAAGAAAATTCAGTAAATTACACAATTCAGAGAAACAAATACACACTAAAATAAATGACTTATTTAGTTATTGAAAATCTTAAATGAATTTATGATAGTACTCCAAATTAGTTCAATTCCCTCTAACAAAATGTCTCAGATCATCTGGAAACTTTGTGAGTTTCTAAAAAAGATAATTTCCATATGAATTACTGAGAATAAATTTTATTGATTAAATTAAAGATTTCTTCATTCAGACAGCAGAAAGCACAGAGTGACAATCTAATTATTTCAGCATCTTCACACATACACACACACACACACACACACACACACATACAGACACACACAAACTCAAACATACATACATACATACACACACACACACACACACACACACACACACTCTAATAAGTGTTCTGTATACTACCAGACATGAATTGACTCAGCAAAACAGCTACCAGGTAAGAGATCTCACACAGGAGTTATAGGATACAGTAACTGGTAGGTATGTATTATTGCTATTTTATGAGCTAATATATATTTAGTGTGTGTGTGTGTGTGTGTGTGTGTGTGTGTGTGAGAGAGAGAGAGAGAGAGAGAGAGAGAGAGAGAGAGAGAGAGAGAGAGAGAGAAAGCACAATGTATATTTAATTTAGGTACCCTATTTCAACTAATATTAACCATTCATGGATCAAAAATGAAAGACTAAGCAATTAAGACTGTGTAGTTTAATATCTTTCATTTTAAGACTTTTCACAAGTGTTTGATAGTGGCTATACATCAAATTTATTGTAGCTGTCATCTGTGTAATACAGGGAATTTTGTCTACCACATTCTACTGGTGAACTCATAGAAGTTAATTGTCCTGTAACACAGAGAGCACATCCAGTATGTTAAAAGTCACATATGATTCTAGTATGCGGGATAACTAACTACTCTCGACCCATCTCTCTGAACATTCCTGACAATATTGCATGCCTCTGTGTGACTTGCAATCACTGATTTAGACTTGATCACAAGATTTTATCTCTTGTAATTTTTAGTTTTTATATATATATATATATGTATATGTATATATATATATATATATATATATATATATATATATATATAATTTGCCTTTATTCCTTGAACATTAAAGTATCATTCACAAATTTTTATGATTAGATGGCTTGGTGTCATGGCCTGTAATCTTCTCAGATAATCAGAGGGTAGGTTGAAAAAGAAGGATCACTGTATTGATAAAGGCCTGGCCTGTATTAAGCTGAACATGTTGTAAAAGACAATACAATTCCCCAATGATTATGGGTGAGCATAATAGGGTATTTGAAGGATTTGCAAAACCAAATAAAGCTATACACTAAAGCTTTTGTAGTTTATTATACCCAAGGACTTGATTAGTGTAAATTTCCGAAATAAAAGTATTCATTTTAAATATATTTATTTATTCATGTTTTCACTTACATGTAGCTGGTGTAATACCAACCAGCACTCTCCCCAAAACCCTTTGGTTTGATTTGTGAGTACTAGAACGACTTGCTGGTTTATTATGTACATTTTTGTCTCAGATATCTAGGGCTTATATACTAAAAGATGCTTGCTTTATCTGTATTGTGCATGAAAATACTTACCAAACACATAGAACTATTTTAGGGATAAAAGTGACGAATGCATACTTCTATTCTTCCTTTATATCTCTGGGTATAAAATAGAAGGAATAGCAATATGCAAATACGTACATTATATCTAAACTAATGAGAGCAGATTGACTCCAGGAATTAAAATCACCAGAGAAATGGATTATCATTGCTTCCTAAAGGTTATTATATGAAGAAGGAGATGAAATAACTCATAAGTATTACTTTATGGGGAATGAATAATTTTAGCTTGATTGAACTGAAATGCTCCTGTATTTCCTTTAAAGTGTTTCTCCTGAGATTTATAGCATTTTTTTCCTAAAATATTTTAAGTACATCTTTAAAGCAAGAATTGTGCTGATTTTGCATAGAAAGCAAATGAAATTTCTTGGTTTAATATTTTAAATAAAATATTGCAGTACATTTTAAAAGTAGAAATGATCCTGATTGCTTTACATAGGAAACAGTAACTTCTATGCATTCTGAAAATTAGATAATGAAATTTCCTATTGTCTATAACAAACTATTATCCCTCAGTGGGTTTATTTTATCCTATCTTACAAGTATAAAACAATTTAGAGTGATATTCATTGTACAAATGTAATAAAAGGAAGAATAAATACCTAATATTTAATCACTAAAAATATATAAATAACATGAAATGTAACCGAGAACTTTTAAAAATATCATTCCTATACATAAAAGTCATGATCTCTGTCAAAAAATTGTGACAAAATATTATCTTATTTATTAAAACTAAAATTACTGTTGATCTTCATGCCTGGCTATTGGGGATTGGGGCTGCTGGTTTTAATGTGCCTGCCCAGATGCTGAAGGCCCTTGTTCCCAATTGGTTTTTGATCTATCAAAAAGGATGCCAGTGGGCAATGGCTGGGCACGGGGCATGACACTTAGAGTTTCCTGGGTAGGAGGCAGGCCGAATTCCTACAACTGGAGAAAAAGCAGAGGACACAGTAGCAGTGGGAATAAAACCAACCAGCCATGAGACTCTTCAGAAAAGTAGCCACTGGCCACTTCCCTGATTGGGCCTGGGGTAGCAGCATAGATTTTTAGGAGGAGTTTTAGGAGTGCCCCCATATTGGAGTAGCCAAGGCATTTTAAAATTAACTCTCTCTCTCTCTCTCTCTCTCTCTCTCTCTCTCTCTCTCTCTCTCTCTCTCTCTCTCTCTCCCTCCCTCCCTCCCTCTCTCCCTCTCCCTCCCCCTCTCTGTCCCTCTCTTTCTCTCTCTCTCTCCTCTCTCTCTCTCTCTCTCCCTATATATCTCTCTTCGTGTGTGTGAGTGTTTGTGTGTGTGTGTGTGTGTGTGTGTGTGTGTGTGTGTGTGTCTTTTACATTCACAAATCCAAGATAGCTCCTGAGTGATTCATGACCAAAACTTGTATGGAGCACAAAGTGGTGCAGCCAAAACTCAGGGCTACACCTAACTTTCATTATGGTCTGTCTCCTCCACTGTCGTCATATCTTTCTGAACCAGGCCAGCAGTTCTCCCTGGCCTGCCACTAGTACATCTTTTGAAAGAATTAATCATTTTAAGAGATCTCAGAGATACATTCAAATGGCACAAACTTTATAGCTGACTTTGTTAATTAAAATAAACTATAAGGAAGAAAATATTTTAATCTGTATATGTTTATGGGCATAAAATCAGAAAGAGAAAGAAGGAAAGATCAGAAAGATTGAATGGGGATGGGAGATATGGGGAGTCTGTTCTTCATGGAAAAACTTTCAAAATTGCATTTATTCTAATCTAAACGTGAAATGTGCTTGATCCAGTATGGTGGTTAGAATAAGAATGTTCTCCAAACTCTCAGATTTTTGACATCTTTTTCTTCAGCTCTTGGCACTTTTGAGTAGATTTGGAAAGTATATCCTCACTTGAAGCAGTTTGTTGCTTTGTATGAGTTAAGGTTTCAGAGGCACTCTTTATACTTAAATCGCATTTGCTGTAAATCATTGCAGTTTAATATGGGAGCTCTCAGCAGTTCCTGAAGCCATGTTGTTCATTTCCCTGTCATGAGGTACTCGTATCCCTCTGGACTGTTAGTCTCAATAAATATTTCCTTCCTACCCTTAATTAATGTCTTTTATCACAACAATAGAGAGGTAATTAGTCAAGTCAGGAATTGGGTTTTCCAATATGAAAGTTGGAGCCTGGATTTGGGTCTTGAATGGGAAGGACTAATTAAACACATGATACAACGGAAATTCAATAGATAACTTTCTATGATAGGGGCTAGGTAGCCCAAAAATGTTAAACTATATGCCAAAGAGATTAAGAACCCGGATTCAGAATTCTATCTGTTTAGTCTCAGACTAGTTTTTCCAAGGTTTTAATATACTTCCTGGGCAATTTTAAGAGTGCATCTGTTCTTTAACCCACATTGGAACAGTAAAGAACCAGGGTTCTGATATCAGTGAACAGTACCAGCAGTAGCAGAAGAGTAGAGGTGCTTGCCTGCAAGAATTGAAAAGAGTAATGTTGGCAGAAAAATAATCAGCCAGCTTTTCCCTCAAGTCCTTTTATATCTGTGCTGCCTCTGAAGGTATAGCTTGCTCTGGGGAAACAACCTTTAACCCAAAATTACCTTTCAGCAAATACATTTTAAAACCTTCCCAGAATCATATTTTTCATTGATCCCAGATAAAGTCAATCTGACAACCAAGATTAACTAAAATGGAATTTCTTTCTTCTTAGCTGAGATATTTTAAACTGTATATGACTATGTACAGGAAACCCAATTAAATATGGAATTCAACTTGTCCAAAGTCATCCTTAGGTTAAGCTAGTTTTCAAGAGTGAGAATTGGCCTGTTGACTAAGTAACTGTTTTTAGCAACCTGCTAATGTATAGCTAACGTAATAAAGCTCCTTGATAGTTTACTGTCTTTATTCTAAAGTGTAAAAACTAAAACACTACATGAAGGAGATTATTTGCATTAACAACTGGTACAGGTAAAAAAAAAAAGGTAGATTTTATTCACCATAATGGTAGCTATTCCTGGTTATATAACTTTAGCTGACATGAGCCAAGCAACAACAAAAGTAACAACAACAACAAGGACAAGAGAACTTAGGAAACATAACATACATAAATAATGGTTCAAACCATTTAGTGTATACTTAGAAAAGCCATGATAATACCGACTCCACTCTCATAATCCTATTTAACACAGAAACTTAAAAAGCTAACTCTGATCATCCTTGGAGACAAATTTAACTTCCTGAGTATTATGTTTATTTTTTAAGAAGAACAAGTCTATTTCAGTACAATTTTCTACTTGACTTTCCCACAGCTTGTATTTAACTTATACTTGAAAATTGAGATTTGTCATTAAAAGTTTATATTGATAGTTTCACTTCTTCCTTTCCAATTTGTATCCCTTAGACTTCCTTATATTGTCTAATTGCTCTCGCTAGAACTTCAAGTACTATATTGAAGAGATATGGAGAGAGAGGGCAGCCTTGTCTAGTCCCTGATTTTAGTGGGATTGCTTCAAATTTCTCTCCATTTATTTTGATGTTGGCTACTGGTCTGCTGTATTATATTGCTTTTATTATATTTAGGTATGGGCATTGAATTCCTGTTCTTTCCAGGACTTTTAGCATGAAAGGATGCTGAATTTTGTCAAATGCTTTTTCAGCATCTAATGAGATGATCATGTGGTTTTTTTTCTTTTAGTTTGTTTATGTAGTGGATTACATTGATGGATTTCCATATATTGAACCATCCCTGCATCCCTGGGATGAAGCCTACTTGATCATGGTGAATGATCGTTTTGATGTGCTCTTGGATTCAGTTGGAAAGAATTTTATTTAGTATTTTTACATCTATATTCATAAGGGAAATTGGCTTGTAGTTCTCTTTCTTTGTAGAATCTTTGTGTGCTTTTGGTATCAGTGTTATTGTGGTTTCGTAGAATGAGTTGGGCAGTGTTCCTTTTGTTTCTATTTTGTGGAATAGTTTGAAGAGTATTGGTGTTAGTTCTTCTTTGAAGGTCTGATAGAATTCTGCACTAAAAGCATCTGGTCCCGTACTTTTTTTGGTTGGAAGACTTTCTATGACCCCTTCTATTTCTTTGCAGATGATATGATAGTATACAAAAGTGACCCAAAAAACTCCACCAGAGAACTCCTACAGCTGATAAACAACTTGAGCAAAGTGGCTGGATATAAAATCAACTCAAGCAAATCAGTAGCCTTCTTGTACTCAAAGGACAGCAGGCTGAGAAAGAAGTTAGGGAAATAACACCCTTCACAATAGCCACAAACAATATAAAGTATCTTGGCGTGACTTTAACAAAACAAGTGAAAGAACTGTATAACAGGAACTTCAAGTCCTTGAAGAAAGAAATAGAAGAAGACCTCAGGAGATGGAAAAATATTCCATGCTCTTGGAATGGCAGGATCCATATAGTAAAAATGGCCATCATGCCAAAAGCAATCTACAGATTCAATGCAATCCCCATCAAAATCCCAAATCAATTCTTCATAGATCTAGAAAGAGCAATTCTCAAATTCATCTGGAGTAAGAAAAAACCCAGGATAGCTAAAACTATTTTCAACAATAAAAAGACTTCAGGGGAAATCAATATCCCTGACCTCAAGCAGTACTACAGAGCAATTGTGCTAAAAACTGCATGGTATTGGTATAGCGACAGGCAAGTAGATCAATGGAATAGAATTGTAGACCCAGAAATGGACCCAAAGACTTATTGTCACTTGATCTTTGATAAAGGAGCTACAACCATCCAGTGGAAAAAAGGTAGCCTTTTCAACAAATGGTGCTGGTTCAACTGGAGGACAACATGCAGAAGAATGCGAATTGACCCACTCTTATCTCCTTGTACTAAGATCAACTCTAAGTGGATCAAGGACCTCCACATAAAACCAGACACACTGAAACTAATAGAAAAGAAACTGGGGAAGACCCTGGAGGACATGGGCACAGGGGAAAAGTTCCTAAACAGAACACCAATAGCTTATCCTCTAAGATCAAGAATTGACAAATGGGACCTCATAAAATTACAAAGTTTCTGTAAGGCGAAGGACACTGTCAGAAGGACAAAACGGCAACCAACAAATTGGGAAAAGATCTTCACCAACCCCACATCTGACAGAGAGCTAATATCCAATATATACAAAGAACTCAAGAAGTTAGACCCCAAAGAACCAATTAACCCTATCAAAAATGGGGTACAGAGCTAAACAAAGAATTTTCACCAGAAGAAATTCGGATGGCCGAGAAGCACCTTAAAAGATATTCAACATCATTAGTCATCAGGGAAATGCAAATCAAAACAACCCTGAGATTCCACCTCACACCTGTCAGAATGGCTAAGATTAAAAACTCAAGGGACAACAGGTGCTGGTGAGGATGTGGAGAAAAAGGAACACTCCTACATTGTTGATGGTATTGCAATATGGTACAAACACTCTGGAAAACAGTCTGGGGGTTCCTCAGAAAACTGGGCATGACATTTCTGGAGGACCCTGTTATACCACTCCTGGGCATATACCCAGAAGATTCCCCAGCATGCAATAAGGATACATTCTCCACTATGTTCATAGTACCCTGGTCCTGAAAAGACTGGATACAGATTTGTAGGAGACCTTCAGAACAGAGAAATGGGGGAGGGTGATTAGGAAATAGTTAGGGGGGAGAGGACTTATGGGACATATGGTGGGGGGGAACTGGGAAAGGGGAAAGTCTTTGGAATGTAAACAAAGAATATAGAAAGTAAAGAAAAAAGTTTATGTTGAGATAAGATTTGAGATATCATAAAGCAATTACAATAAATCTTCAACCTTTGTTTGTAAAAATAGTTTGTTTAGTTAAAATTTTTTTGCATTTTGAATGGAGAAATGTCTTGCTTATGAGAGTCTGAGTTTAGATTGTAGTACTTGGTAAAAATCTGGACATTGTATGAGCACATTTAATCCAAGTGCTAGGGAAGAGGCAAGGAGTATCCCTGGGGATTTCTGGACGACCGGACTTGTTGAATCAGTAAGCTTCAGATTCAGTGATGGTCCTTGTTTCAAAAATATAAGGAGAAAGCTAGCTTGATGGCCCAGTAAGGAAAGGAACTTACAACTCATGCTGATGATGAGTTTGATCCTCTGAATCCATATCTATATGGAAGAAGGAAGATAACTTCTGTATGTAGAGCTCTGATCTCTAGGCTTTTATGTTCTCTCTCTCTCTCTCTCTCTCTCTCTCTCTCTCTCTCTCTCTGTGTGTGTGTGTGTGTGTGTGTGTGTGCACGCACCACACACAAATGTGCATATAAAGGCAAAAGAAATTTTTGAAAAGAATTTATTGAGAGATAGCCCAGTGGTTAAGAGCATTGGTTGCTCTTCCAAAGGTCCTAAGTTCAATTTCAAGCAAACACATGGTAGCTAAAAATCATCTACATAATCTGATCTGATGACCCTCTTCTGCCATGTAGGTATACATGCAACTAGAGCACTCATATGTGTAAATAAATAAATAAATATTTAAAAACATATAGCAATTAAAGTGTACCACACTTAAAAACAGTATTATTATTATGCTGGTACAACAAAGGAAATTATAACTTTGTGAGTGGCTGGAGCTAGAAACCATCATGACAAGTGAGGTAATCTAGACCCCACAAGACAACTATTGTTTGTTTTCTCTTACTTGCAAATGTTAGATTTAACATTTTCCCCCCATGGGTCTCACCTGATTTCTTTATATATATATTCTTTGTTTACATTCCAAAGGCTTTCCCCTTTCCCAGTTCCCCCCATCATACGTCCCATAAGTTCTCTCCCCCCAACTATTCCCCAATCATCTCCCCCCACGATTTCTCTGTTCTGGGTCTACAAAACTGGATCCACTCTTTTCAGACCCAGGGTCCCCAGATTTAACATTTTTAATATGCATGGTACAATCTGAGTAGCTTCGGATGTTAGGTAGTTAGCAAGGAACCAGGTGTGAGGTGATCATCCAAGG
Organism: Apodemus agrarius; assembly: GCA_964023405.1. Lineage (NCBI taxonomy): Eukaryota > Metazoa > Chordata > Mammalia > Rodentia > Muridae > Apodemus > Apodemus agrarius. Next base: position 61,375,308 of record OZ030009.1, on the reverse strand, counting down.
AAGGGGAAATAGAATATAATATTATAGAAACACAAAGAATCAGAAAATTCCATGGGTAGGAAAGATAAGAAGGGTATTCTAAGGAAAGACAATCAACACTAATGGCCCTTTGAGAAACCATATGGAAGTCCAATATTGTAGAAGCATCTGTATATGTGAATTTCAATTGAGTCACAGCATAATGAAGAAGACAAGTCCTGAACTAGACACCTTTTACTACCACATAAAACCTCCAATATTGAAAATTAGCCAAAACCCTCAAACAGCAAAACTTATGCTATTGTTTACTTTAATAACTTAATCATAAGGCCCCACTGCTGAGGACCACATTTACGTATAGCCCTTGAACCTGGAGAAGTTCAGCTGTTGCCTGAACTTACTTATTACTGCTCACATTGCTAGAAGGTACTCTGTATACTACTGAAGGACAAATGTAATCAATTGTATGAGCTATAAATGTTGTGAGCCACAACAGTGACCTACCTGAAATGTATTCTACTGATGTAGTAGCATACATGTTATAAGGATAACAAATATATTTTTATTGGATTTGTTGATCCCTTTTATGAGACTGAACCCATACCAAATCCAGCTAAATTAGCCAACAATCTGACCTTACAGGGTCTTCAACTTAGGGGAAAATCTTCTGTGATTCATTATTCTGCTGAAGGAATATAAAATCACTCCTAATGATAAGTTGCTATGCCCAGAGACTAGTGCACTGCTTAACTATAATTAGAAAAGCATAGTCTTTCAGTAGGTAAGAAATAACATACAGATTGACAAATAGACAATGTGTAAAGAATAAGAGACTTTGGAGGACTCAGCTTTAAGTGCTCACTAACTCCTTCCCCCAACACACACACAAACACATGACAGACACACACACACACACACACACGCACACACACACACACACACACACACACAGTCCCAAGAAGCTATGTAGAAAATGAGACAGAAACACTGTAAGAGAAAAAGGTAGTGAATAACTTCAAGGAAATAGTGACTTCTCGATCTGCACACTTTTTAAGCACTGAGGAGGAAGAAGTGTATAACAGGGCCTATCCCTTAGTGACAAACTATCTGAAATTGATAAACACTTGCAAAGGAAAAATCAGTTTTCTGATGGAGTTTCACTAGAATGTCAACCACTTTCCAGGGAAGACCACAGCCTCAAGATTTGTTGGCAGACAAAATGAATTATGTAGGTTTTGCTTTGCTTTGTGCTTGTTGTGTGCTTCATTTCATTTGTTTTGGCATTTGTTTTTGTCTCATTTTTCTTGTTTCTTTGTTTTTATTATTAATTTCTGTTTTTTAATTTTGTTACTGTTTGGGAGGGCCATGAAGTTTGGTGCATGAGGATATGGGAGTAATTGGTTAAGAACAAAAACTAATCAAAATGCATGTATGTGTGCTCCACTGTGTTCATAGCAACCTTATTTATAATAATAGGCAGAGGGTAGAAACAACCTTGTTGTCCCTCAAGGGAAGAATAGATACAGAAAATGTGGTACATTTACACAATGGAATACCACTCAGATATTAAAACAACGACTTTATGAATTTTTCAGGCAAATGGATGAAACTAGACAATATCACAGTGAGTAGAGTAACCCAGATCCAAAACGAAAAACATGGAGTATATTCACAGATAAGTGGATAGTAGCTCAAAACTCAGAATACACACAATATAACTCGCTTACCATATGAAACATAACAAAGTGTAGATGCTTCAATCCTACTTAGAAAGGGAACAAGATGATCTTAGGAGGTAGAGGGAGGAAGGACCTGGGAGAGAGAGAGAGAGAGAGAGAGAGAGAGAGAGAGAGAGAGAGAGAGAGAGAGAGAGAGAGAGAGAGAGAGAGAGAGAGAGAGAGAGAGAGAGAGAGAGAGAGAGAGAAGGGGAAGGGCAAAAAGGTTGGCAGAATCCAGTACAGGAAGAGACAGGAGAGAAGTCCAGAGGTTCAGGTGAATGCCTATAAATACATAGCAGCTGAGAGTGGGAAACAGGGAAATCACTAGAAAGTCCCACATGCTAGGGTAGCAAGAGAATTCCAGGACCAAACGGGGATGACATTAGCTAAAATACCCAACAGCGTGGAGATAGAACCTGAAGAGACCACCTCGAGTAGATAGGCATGGCTCCTAGTTGAGGGATGGAGCCACCCATCCATCTTAAAATTTTTACCCAGAATTTTACCTCCTTACAGGAAACACAGGGACAGAAAATGGAGGGGAAACTGAAGGAAAGGCCATCCAGAGACCACCACCCCACCTCTGAGTTCATCCCATCTGCAGTGAACATATATTGCTGATGTCAAGAAGTCCACACAGACAGGAGTCCAGTACAGCTGTCCTCTGAGACACTCACCAGCATATAACTCCTCACAGCAAACCACAGAGTGATCCCTGTGCCCACAATGAAAGAGTTAGGGGAAAGACTGAAGGAACTATACAACCCCATAGGAAAAAAAACCAAGATCAACTAACAGGACCCCGCACAACTTCCAACCAAAGAATATACATGGATGGGCCCATGGCTCCAGCCGCATGTGTAGCAGAGGATTGCCTTATCTGGTATCAATGGTACCTTGGTCCTGTGTAGGCTTGTTACCCCAGCATAGGAAGATGCTAGAGGGGTGAGGTGGGAGTGTGTGAGTGGGTGGGAGAGCAACCTCTTAGAGGCAAAATAGAGGGTAGATGGGATGGAGGATTTGTGGAGAGGAGATCAGGAAGGGGGACAACATTTGAAATATAATGATATGTAATATCATTATATTTCATGATCAAATATATGATATATAATGAAATATAATGAAATGTAATAGATGGGATGTTGGATCTACGGATAGGAGATCAGGAAGAGGGACAACATTTGAAATAAAATAACCAATTAATAAAAAGTTCAAATGTAAAGCAGAAAGACCTGTGATTTTACCATAAGATTCTAAATGCACACACATGTAAAGACTCATATGCACAATATTTGTTGTTTCTCAATATTTTGTAAAATATAAGCTTATTCTCTTAATGATTTTAACTTGTGCCATGATATGTTTTCTAAGTGTAATCCTAATAATAATCAGCTGCCAGCCATTAACACTTCATAAAAACATTGAATTATTTTATTGCTCTAGATATCTGTTAATATATTTGATAATATATATAGAAAAATTATATATTTTTACAATTTTTAGATGTATAAAAATTGGTGGGATAAAATGCTTTTGAGAGATAAAGAAGCAATGAAAACAGCAAGACTTTGTGAGCAACGTACATAAAGCCGCAGACGTGAATGCATTGCTATTGTTCCTGTAGGCATCAATTAAAACAGAGTCTCACATTATGTTATATTTTTATGAAGAATCCAAAAGTATGACTAGAAAGATAACAAAGATGAGAATAATGGAATCAAAGGAAAAGTATTGGAAGAGATATCACCAATGATATTTGGCAAAACAAGCTGCTCTTTCCAGTTATCATTTTCACATATTCATTGCACTCTCACTTGAGTAACTCAAACATTAATTCCTACTCTTCTCCAAGAGAGTCTTTTTCTTAGTCCTCCAACACAGAGCCATTCTAGACTGCTGTTGTTAGTTTCTCAAAAGGGTATCTGTTTGTGCTGAAATCTCCACAAACCTCCCTATGACTTCCTCTGAATTTGTATGTATAATGTATTTTAAGTGAATTAGATTTATGCTGTCAAAAGTAAACAGAACATTTAGCATACCAATTACTTAGATATGGCCAACACTGGCTCACAGTGTTTAATTCCATAGCTTTGCCCTTTTAAAAAGCATATTCATACATTGTGCATTCCTTGTTTTAGACATGATCCAATCTAGAAAATCATTGATCTAATTTCCATTTTCTTAGCAAGTATTTTATTTCAATGAATATCTTCTTTTTTTTGCCTCCTACCAATGCTTTATTATTTGTTCAAATACACACACCTAGACACAGGTTGAAACTTCTCATGTGTCCACATACAAGTACGGGAGAGCCCGGCCACATATGTAATCACAAAACAAATGCAAACAATGGTATACTAACCCACTCTGGACCCCACGGACAGACTGGTCACATTAAATTGCCCAGTACTATCTACAGAAGATACATTAAACAGCACCAGCTTCCAAAGGAATAAGGGATGGGGGGGGGCGGGATACAAGAAAATACTATGCAAGCTAAGGAACTGATCTACATTATGAAAAGAGCCTGGAAGCTTATTAACCACCCGAAGGCGTACAAAGCACATTTAGGCATTTCAGACATGAACCACATAGAATATCAACTACTTGGTGCCTGAAGAAGCCTGCACCCCTTTCTCTGGGCCCTTAATTTCAAGAGGGAGGTGCACTCCAGATGCTCAAATGAAGTGAAGTGGAGCTGGCTGGAGGATCTGAATCTCACGGAGGGGCTGGAAAGTTTCACTGCTCCAACTTCAAGCCAGACCTGTTTAGCTGTGGGTCTGGCGCCAGGTCCAAGAAGAGTTCTTCAGATTCATCAGGGCCTCGGTAGCCTCCAGTGTTTCCTGACACTCTAAGGTGGCTGAAGCCGAGGCCTCGTTAGAAGCACTGGAGCCCTGTGGCTCCAGAGGATGGTGGTGGTAGGTGGAGGTATGTGGCAGGCAGATCATATTTGAGCATGGGCTGGACAACACAAAGCCCCATGAAGCTCCGTGGAAGGAATGCCCATCAATTGCTGCTCCGAGGACACTGACTTGTACGGCAGAGGTGAACGTGCAATAGAGTTGAGACCGGTAGGGACTCTCCACAACCTTGTCCTTTGGTAGAGGTCTTCTTGGCCTGTTTGAGGGGTTTGCGGGGGACAGTCGTCCTTGGTAGTCGAATCTGGCCTCTCTCTCTCTCTCTTTCTCTCTCTCTCTCTCTCTCTCTCTCTCTCTCTCTCTCAAAAAAAAAACTGTGACATTTTAATAGTGTAATTATAAACACGGACATGCACTTGTGTTCTGTGGATTAGTACCACCGGTTTTGGTTAAGGCACCTGAGAAAGCTCTCTCAAAAGTTGTTGCTCAAAGAACTGCTCTGAAAGTATTCTTGAAATAGAGAGGCGCCATCAACATGCCTTTAGTATTTCCCATAAGCTGGATAAACTGTAAAATTTTTATACTCAAATGTCCTATAACATTTTTATCAAGTTTTAAAAATATGCTCAGGTATAGAATTATCATATAATAAAATATTGCAATGATTTAGTTATCGCATATTTTCTAACATATGTCTAGATAGCTTTATCTTTTTGTTCTTTATTTTACTTTCTTTTTTTTTTGCAATTTTATTGGATGTATTCTTTATTTACATTTCACTTCCCTTTTTCTGGTTCCCTGCCCCCAGAATGTCCCTCATGCCCTTTTCCCTCCCCCTGCTCCCCCATCCACCCCTTCCCACTTCCCTGTTCTGGTATTCCCCTACACTGATACTTTGATCATTTCCAGCACCAGTGTCCACTCCTTTCTTCTTGTCAGACATCATTTGGTATGTGGATTGTGTCTTTGGTGTCCCAAGATTCTAGGCTAATATCCACTTATCAGTGAGTGTATACCATGGGTATTCTTTTGAGACAGGGTTACTTCATTTAGTATGATGCTCTCCAGCTCCACCCATTTGCCTAAGAATTTCATGAATTCATTGCATCTAATGGCTGAATAGTACTCCATTGTGAATATATACCACATTTTTTGTATCCATTCTTCTGTTGAGGGACATCTGGGTTCTTTCCAGCTTCTGGCTATTATAAATAAGGCTGCTATGAACATAGTGGAGCATGTATCCTTATTGCATGCTGGGGAATCTTCTGGGTATATGCCCAGGAGTGGTATAACAGGGTCCTCCAGAAATGTCATGCCCACATTTCTGAGGAACCCCCAGACTGGTTTCCAGAGTGGTTGTACCAGCTTGCAGTCCCACCAGCAGTGGAGGAGTGTTCCTCTTTCTCCACATCCTCGCCAACACCTGCTGTCTCCTGAGTTTTTAATCTTAGCCATTCTGACTGGTGTGAGGTGAAATCTCAGGGTTGTTTTGATTTGCATTTCTCAAATAACTAATGATGTTGAAAATTTTTTAAGGTGTTTCTCAGCCATCCAAATTTCTTCAGGTTAAAAGTCTTTGTTTAGCTCTGTACCCCATTTTTGGATGGGGTTATTTGGTTTTCTGGTGTCTAACTTCTTGAGTTCTTTCTATATATTGGATATTAGCCCTCTGTCAGATGGAGGGTTGGTGAAGATCTTTTCCCAATTTGTTGGTTGCCGATTTGTCTTTTTGACATTCAGCATTATCAAGTTGGCTTCATTCCAGGGATGCAGGGCTGGTTCAATATATGGAAATCCATCAACGTAATCCACTACATAAACAAACTCAAAGAAAAAAAAACACATGGTCATCTCATTGGATGCTGAAAAGGCATTTGACAAAATTCAGCATCCTTTCATGTTAAAAGGCTTGGAAAGAACAGGAATTCAAGGCCCTTACCTAAACATAGTAAAAGCAATCTACAGCAGACAGGTAGCCAACATCAAAGTAAAAGGAGAGAAACTTGAAGCAATCCCACTAAAATTAGGGACTAGAGAAGGCTGCCCCCTCTCACCATCTCTCTTCAATATAGTACTTGAGGTACTAGCTAGAGCAATTCAACAACATAAGGAAGTCAAAGGGATACAAATTGGAAAGGAAGAATTAAAAATATCACTATTCGCAGATGATATGATAGTATATGTAAGTGACCCCAAAACTCCACCAGAGAACTCCTACAAGTGATAAACAACTTCAGCAAAGTAGCTGAAGCAAATCAACAGCCTTCCTATACTCATGAGCAGGCTGAGAAAGAGATTAGGGAAATGACACCCTTCACAATAGCCACAAACAATATAAAGTATCCTGGTGTTACTCTAACCAAACAAGTGAACGATTTATATGACAAAAATTTCAGGTCTCTGAAGAAGAAAATGGAAGAAGACCTCAGAAAATGGAAAAATATTCCATGCTTGTGGTTTGGCAGGGTTAATATAGTTAAAATGGCAATCTTGCCAAAATCAATATACAGATTCAAAGCAATCCCCACCAAAATCCCAACTCAGTTCTTCATAGAGTTAGAAAGAGCAATTCTCAAATTCATCTGGAATAACAAAAAACCCAGGATAACTAAAACTATCATCAACAGTAAAAGAACTTCTGGGGGAATCAGTATCCAGACCTTAAGCAATACTACAGAGCAGTAGTGTTAAAAACTGCATGGTATTGGTACAGTGACAGAGAGGTGGATCAATGGAATAGAATTGAAGACCAAGAAGTGAACTCACACATCTATGGCCAATTGATCTTCAAAAAAGGAGCTGAAAACATCCAGTGGGGAAAAAATGCCTTTTCAACAAATGGTGCTGGCTCACCTGGAGATCAACATGCAGAAGAATGAGAATTGATCCACTCATCTCCTTGTACTAAGCTCAACTGCAAGTGGATCAAGGACCTCCACATAAAACCAGACACACTAAAATTAATAGAAAAGAAACTGGGGACGACCCTTGAGGACAATGGCTTAGGGGGAAAGTTCCTGAACAGAACACCAATTGCTTATGCTCTAAGATCAAGAATAGACAAATGGGACCCTTTTTTATTTTCTATATTCTTTGTTTACATTCCAAAGGCTTTCCTCTTTTCCCAGTTGCCCCCTCACCATATGTCACATAAGTCCTCTTCCCCCTGCTCATTCCCCAATCACACTCCACCCACCATTTCTCTACTCTGGTAATCTCCTACAAAACTGGATCCAGTCTTTACTGGGACCAGGGTCCTCTCCTTCCTTCTTCTTGGGAATCTTTTAATTTGCTAATTGTTCCTTGAGTATTCAGAGCTTCTGGGCTCATTAATATCCACTTATCAGTGATTGCATTTCATGTGTATTCTTTTGTGATTGGGTTAACTCACTTAGGATGATATTTTCCAGATACAACCATTTGCCTAAAAATTGCATGAATTCATTGTTTTTAATTCCTGAGTAGTATTCCATTGTATAAATGTACCACATTTTCTGTATCCATTCCTCCTTTGAGGGACATCTGGACTCCTTTCAGCTTCTGGCTATTATAAATAAGGCTGCTATGAACATGGTGGAACATGTGTCTTTATTGCATGTAGGGGAATCCTCTGGGTATATACCCAGAAGTGGTATGACAGGGTCCTCTGGAAATGTCATGTCCAATTTTCTGAGGAACCACCAGACTGATTTCCAGAGCAGTTGTGCCATCTTGAAATCCCACCAACTGTGGAGGAGTGTTCCTCTTTCTCCACATCCTTGCCAGTACCTGTTGTCTCTTGAGTTTTTAATCTTAGCCATACTGACTGGTGTGAGGTGGAATCTCAGGGTTGTTTTGATTTGCATTTCCCTGATGACTAATGATGTTGAACATTTTTAAGGTTCTTTCAGCCAAATGAATATCTTCTTAACCCAATATTCTACAATATATTATTAGTGTTGAAATAAAATTGTATGCTGAGTTTTATATTTTAATATTCTTAATAAAAACTACAGTTTGTATATCAACAAAATATATCTGTCCAGAGTTCCATAACTTATAATATCCATCCCTTTTCTTCCCTAAACATGCATTTCTAGGCTTCACGTGTCCTTTCACAATGAATATTTGAAGTCTTAATGCTGTAGGAGCATACAATATGATAGCATTAGTGTAATAAGATGTTTTAAATTTTAATAAAATTTAATTATCATGTTCCTTATTCCAATATGGATAGGAGTATTTAAAGCAAGACAAATGCAGAAGGGATAGGATGTATGCACAGAAAGAAGATAGAAATCTTCCATTCTGGGAGACCTTTGTGTGTGAGTTCTCTCCTTTCCAACTGACAGAAGGAATTCACTCTTCCAGATATTCCTGGTTAACCTACAAAATGAAAACAAATAGTAAATATTTATTAATGAATTCATACATTCTATGATACTTAAGTACAACAACATTTGTCGTTCAACATTTTGGACACAATACTTACTTTCTTCCTTTGCTAGGTCTGCAGTTAATTAATTAATGTAAAACTCACTATAATTCATTCATTCAACATTTCGCTTTTCCTGTAAATATTTCATCATTGATTTAAATTTAATATTTCATACATAGTAAAAAACAAAATACATACTTACTTTGCCCACAATTTCCTAATGAACCTATTGATTTACAGGGTTTAAAATGCTAATTCTATAAGACATATCCAGACTGGTAGTGGTGGCTCATGCCTTTAATTCCAGCACTTGGTAGGCTGAGGCAGGCTGAATTCTGAGTTCAAGGCCAGACTGGTCTACATAGTGAGTTACAAGACAGCCAGGGCTACACAGAGAAATCTTGTCTCAAAAAAAACCAAATAAACAACAACAACAAAAACAAAAAAAACCACCAAAAATATCATTTAATTCTAAATGCACAGCAATGTAGAATTGACCTAACACTACAAAAACATGCTAGCATCTATTTAGCTCTCTATGTATGCTAAAAAGATATTGAAACATATTGGGTTCTTTAATATTTAAACATCCCCAAATTAAGATAACATTGAACACTTATACAAATAAAATACTAAAACCCACAAAATGTTAAATATTAAGTTTAGTACCACTTATCAATAAATTAAACAAGATATAAAAGAACAATGACAATTGCCACATAATTTTGTTTCTGATATTTTTTAGTAGCTTTGAACTAGATGGAGTATCCAGACAGGACAGTTGTTTTCAAAATTTTCCAAGTATTACTAATATTTTCATTTTCATTTTTTAATTCCTTGCTACCATTTACATTATTTTTAATGTTTAAGTTTAGTGGGTTTTCACAACACTTAAAATGTACAAAGGTTTATGTTAATTCAGTTTTCATTTAAGTTTTATAGTAGAAATATAAATTATGGGTATTGAGGTATATATTGTACCTTTTCACATATATGTGATAACTATTTTTATATATTTGAATACACTGTCACTGCCTTCAGACACCCAGAAGAGGGCATCGGATCCCATTACAGATGGTTGTGACCCACCATGTGGTTGCTGGGAATTGAACTCAGGACCTCTGGAAGAACAGCCATTGCTCTTAACCACTGAGCCATCTCTCTAGCCTCTGCATGTGATAACTGTTAATAATACGTTCTTCATTTCTGAAAAAAAGTAGCAGACATCACTGGCAGCCATGATTATAATCAGTGCAGCTTTGTGCCTTTGCTTAAATTATGTGAGGTTTCAATTGAACAGTTTGATCATATGATACTCTATTTGTCAACCTAATTTTACAAAGAGGCTTCTCATCTATGTAAGATATTTTTAGTCTTAGCTGAAGTTGAAGTTCCATTCAAAAGTGGGGTAGACCATAGAATCGCTTCAGCTCATCAAATTTTAACTACAAATTAAGCTTCAGTTCATGTGGTTATATTCTAATAAGCAATGAACTTCCTAAAATGTATCAAAAATATATTGCTATTGCTAGGGTTACCAAATATAAAATTGCTAGCATTTTATAATCTATAAAAAGAAACACAGAAATCACTCACATGTACTTCACATGTACTTAAATGGTACGATTTATGTAAACTTGTGAGGAGCTCAATGATGAATCATGAAGACCTCTTGAAACTAAAACTCAAAGTCGCTTCTTGAAAAGCAAATTAAACTAAAGGGAGCAGAAGTATTCTGAACAGTAATAGGCAGTTGTAGTTGTATTTCACATAGTTTCTGAAACTATCCAATGCATGACTTACAATTCTTTTAATTAAAGCATGGTAGAATGCAGGAATTTAGTAATCTGTCTCATAATGCTCATAAGCTAGTAGCAATAAACTTTGCTAAATACTAAGTTTGAGAAAATGCTGTGTAGGCAGATGGTGACTATGAGCCTCAAGTCTCTCCCAGAGCTGCAAACAGTACCATCTGCTACTCCACTGATTTCCTTTCTGTTCATTGGTATCAAATTTAATGGAGGATCACACTTTACATTCTAATTTCACATCCTGGCCACAATAGCAAGAATTTTTTTTCCTTCTTTGCTGTGTATTTGTTCAAGCTAATGAGATTTGATTATTTCCTTGAGAAGCACATTTAGGAACTTTCATTCTTTTATTGATGATATGTTAACAAGAACTGAATTATCTTATAAATGGAAAAACAAAACAAAAAACAGTACACCAAGTATATGAATAACACTTTTCCAAACTTTGCATGCTAGACAACAGAGGGCTTTGAATATCAAAACAGGTAAGAACTATTACCTAATTTACTTCTTCCATAGTTTTTTTTTTATTTTCTATATTTTTTGTTTACATTCCAAAGGCTTTCCCCTTTCCCAGATCCCCCCCACCATACGTCCCATAAGTCCTCTCCACCCCCCAACTATTCCCCAATCACCCCACCACCACCATTTCTCTGTTCTGGATCTACAAAACTGGATCCAATCTTTTCAGGCCCAGGGTTCTCTCCTTTCTTCTTCTTGTGAATCATTTGAATTGCTAGTTGTGCCTTGAGTATTTAGGGCTTCTGGGCTCATTAATATCCACTTATCAGTGATTGCATTTCATGCGTATAGGACAGGAAAAAGACAGGCTGGGACTTAGCTAACTTCCCAGTTAGGAATTCAGACTTGTAAGTCTCAGAAAGAGGGATGACAACAGAGAGAAGTTCTAGTATTCTAATATGGTAGAGTATAAGCATCATTCATGGTATTTGCAGAAAGACTTCCTTAATAATTCAGTAGCAAATATGTACCAGAAGCTATCTGAGTCCTAGAAAAAGTTCTGGCATATACTTGAAGTTCCACAGTCAGCTTGAAAAGCCATCCAGTTTACTAATTGTGCTGGTTTGAATGATAATGAACCCCATAGGTTCATAGGGCAGGACACAATTAGGCAAAGTGAGTCACTGGGCATGGGCTTTGAGATTTCAAGTGCTTAAACCAGGCCCTGTGGGGATCAGTCTTCTTGCTGCTTGCCAATCCCAATCCAATCCCAATCCAGACATAGAACTCTGAACTACCTCTCCAGCACCAAGTGGGCTGAATGCCATTGTATTTTCTACCATGCTTTCAATGGACTAAACCTCTGAACTTGTAATCAAGACCCAGTCAAATGCCTTCCTTTATAAGAGTAGCCATGGTCATAATGTCTCTTTTATGAGTAGCTAGGAAACCACTGATTTCATTTGGTTTAGATATGTTACAGAATAGCATATTGTTTATTTACTTTAGAGTAATGTTAATTTAAATATTTAAAGTATTGACATTAAGACCAAGTAGGTTGAATTCATTTGACTCCTTCCAAATAGTGTCAAAGTTCAAGTGTATTCAAAGAAAGAGACAGATATTTGGCCCTCACATAGGTAAAGCTCATAACATATTATGCTAAAGCAAACCTTCACAAAAACACAATGAAACAGGGAATTTTAACTTAATTAAAGATAATATGAATATTAAATATAAGAGATAAATACATTATAACAGTTGGCTAACATTTATAAATGTACTCAAAGATTAAGTAGAGAAAGGCAATTTCTCCCCAAAGATGAATTTTTTCCAATAATACCAAAACTCTATAAATATGACAAAAGTAATTATTCGATGCTCTGCAAATCAATTATAGGTGACTGTTTGGGTAAACTGTGTGAAGTTGTATCTTTGTCATTCCTTACCTACCTAAGTCATTCTCTGCTTGGCTTTAACAAAATTCTCATGACCAATTATCTGGGCAGGAAGTCAAAGCCTGGACTAGATGGGGCTAGGTGGTCAAATTAGATGAGCTTCCTCAGAATCTGCTCAGTTAAAACTTAAGCTTTGAAATATTTAAAGGTCTCTGTGGTTATTTGAGCAAATGTCTGTCTAAGGAATAACTTCCAGTGTATTAATTTTCAGCATTAATTAATATAAACAGAATACTAAAAATCATTTTACAAATGGCAGCCCAAATTTATATCCTTGTTGGATACAGCACTTATGCTTTCCAAGTATGGTAGGCAAAGAGGTCCCATACAGGCTTGGATTGCAAAGACTAGCAATTTCTACATAAATGTTGAATGGTGGTCACAAATCAGTGACACTAAAGACACTCCTGTATAATAACCTTGTCAATAGATGACTAGCATTTGTGCCACATAATGGGTTCATTATTCTTATACGAGTATTTTATAAATTGGCTATTATAATAAGCTTAATAAAAATCAAGTATGTTAACAAAAAATGAAAGTGGAATCAAGAAGGGGAATGAGAGGAAAAAGATGTAAAAATTCTCTTCAAATAACAGGAAGTGTATATTCAGAAATAGAATGAAAAACACTTACTTATACAGCCAAAATTTTCAATTTATAAATTCCAAAATAAGTACAAAGAAGGATACTCAAATACATGCTACATTTCACTATTTAAGATTATAAACATGTGAAGTCTTCAAAAAGAAAACTTAAAATGGATCATATATTTCAAGGTAAAACTGATTACACTGGCATGAGACTGCTCAGTAGAATTGAGGAAACCAGAACTGAGATCCTGACATTCAAAATGCAAATCTAAAAGCTATCCAGGATTTCTGTATTTAGGTAACTGTCCTTCAAAAATGGAGGTGAAACATAGATGCAAAATAATAAGGAGTAAGGGAATCAATTACAGCCATACATTTTTATTAGAAGTAATGAAATGGATCTCTGAGAGTGAAATACTGTAATAGCATATAATTCCTTCAATGCTTTAAAAAAATCACTATGCTTTCATTTCTGTGATTTACTCTATTAATGAAAAAACCCACTGTAACTGACCAGGATATTATAAAACTCTAGGGAAAGAGACAGTAAATTGGAAAAATATTTCAATATTTCATTCAAAATACAGTTTTCTAATGTTAAAATATTATCATAAATACCAATCTATAGTAAGTTGTGACTTCATGAAACTGAGAAGCTTCTGTAAGGCAAAGAACATGGTCAACAGAACAAAACAATAGCTTATAGAATGGGATCATATTTTCACCAACTCCACATCTGACAGAGGGCTAATATTAAAAATATATAAACAAATTTCAAGAAACATAACATCACCAAATCAAATAATCCAATCAAAAATGGAGTACAAAGTTAAACAGAATATTCTTATTAGAGAAATTTCAAATGGCCAACAAGCACGTAAAGAAATAATCATCATCGTTAGTCATCTAAAAAATGTGATTTAAAAAGACTGAGATTCCATTTTACACCTGCTAGAATGTCTAAGATCAAAAACAAAAGTGAAATCTCATGCTAGCTAGGGTGTGGAACAAGGGCAACAGTTCTTGCTGTTAGGAGTGTAAACTTGTACAAAAACTTTGGAAACCAATATGACAGTTTCTCAGAAAACTTGGAATCAGTCTACATCCAGCTGTACCACTCACGGTCATATTCATATACCCAACTGATGCTATCTATATCCTGCTACAAGAAAACTAGCTCAGTGGTGTTCATGGCAGCTTTATTATTCTAGTGGAAACGAATGCCATTAGTAGGATAAGGGAGAAGGTCATTTTTTAATGTAGTCAGGGCACACAGGCTAAAGGGCAAGAATCATTATAAAGTTCATTATTTGATTTTTAGTTTAAAATAATACATTGAAAAAGGAATGCTTATTATTTTTATTTGAAATTTATTTAAAGTTCAATAAAGACAAAATTCGAAATAAAACTAAAGCCAGGAGTTTGAGAAGAGAACTATGAAATTCTATTTAGAAATGAAATAGCTTACAGGCAAAAATCCTTTGGGATATAATATACTGTTAAACCCAGAAAAGTCAATTTCAACATGCTAGTAGGAAACACCTAAAATTCTATTTTACAAATGTTTTAAATTAAAAATATTTATTTTCTTTTTTTATTCGATATATTCTTTATCTATATTGCAAATGATTTCCCCTTTCCTGGATCCCCCTCCCCGAAAGTCCCATAAGCCCTATTCCCCCCACACTGTTCCCCCATTCACCCTACCTGCTTCCCTGGCTTGGTATTCCCCTACACTGCTTTACTGAGCCTTTCCAGGATCAGGAGCCTCTCCTTCCTCTTCTTGGTCATCATTTGATATATGAATTTTGTCTTGGTTATTTCAAGCTTCTAGACTAATATCCACTTATTAGTGAGTGCATACCATGAGTGTTCTTTTGTGATTGGGTTACTTTACATAGGATGATATTCTCCAGTTCCATCTATTTGTCTAAGAATTTCATGAATTTATTGTTTTAATGGCTGAATAGTATTTCATTGTGTATATATACCACATTTTCTGTATTCGTTTCTCCATTGAGGGACATCTGGATTCTTTCCAGCTCCTGGCTATTATAAATAGGGCTGCTATGAACATAGTGAAGCGTGTATCATTATTATACGATGGGGAAAACTCTGGGTATATTCCCAGGAGTGGTATAGCAGGGTCCTCCAGAAGTGTCATGCCCAGTTTTCTGAGGAACCGCCAGACTAATATCCAGAGTGGTTGTACCACCTTGCAATCCCACCAGCAGTGGAGGGGCATTCCTCCTTTTCCACATCCTCCCCAACACCTGCTGTCTCCTGAGTTTTTAATCTTAGCCATTCTGACTGGTGTGAGGTGAAATCTCAGGGTTGTTTTGATTTGCATTTCCCTAATGACTAATGATGCTGAACATTTCTTAAAGTGCTTCTCAGCCATCCGAGTTTCTTCAGGTGAAAATTCTTTGTTTAGCTCTGTACCCCATTTTTAATAGGGTTATTTGGTTTTCTTGGGTCTAACTTCTTGAATTCTTTGTATATATTGGATATTGGCCCTCTGTTAGATGTAGGATTGGTGAAGATCTTTTCCCAATTTGTTGGTTGCCGATTTGTCCTTTTGAAGGTGTCCTTTGCCTTAGAGAAACTCTAATTTTATGAGGTCCCATTTGTCAATTCTTGATCTTAGAGCATAAGTTATTGGTGTTCTGTTCAGGAACTTTACCCCTGTGCCCATGTCCTCTAGGGTAATCCGCAGTTCCTTTTCTATTAGTCTCAGTGTGTCTGGCTTTCTGTGGAGGTCCTTCATCCACTTGGAATTGACCTTAGTACAAGGAGATAAGTATGGATCAATTTGCATTCTTCTGCATGACCTCCAATTGAACCCTTTGTTGAACATGCTATATAAAGTATCTTGGTGTGACTCTAATCAAACAAATAAAAGATCTGTATGATAGGAACTTCAAGTCTTTGAAGAAAGAAATCAAAGAAGATGGAAAAATCTTCCATGCTTTTGGATTGGCAGGATTAATATAGTAAAAATGGCCATCTTGCCAAAAGCAATATACAGATTCAGTGCAATCCCCATCAAAATCCCAACTCTATTCTTCAAAGCGTTAGAAAGAACAATTCTCAAATTTATCTGGAATAACAAAAAACCTAGGATAGCTAAAACTATCCTTAACAGTAAAAGAACTTCTGGGGGAAATTAGTATCTCTGACCTCAAGCAGTACTACAGAGCAATTGTGTTAAAAACTGCATAGTATTGGTACAGTGACAGGCAAGTAGATCAATAGAATGGAATTGAAGACCCAGAAATGAACCCACATACCTATTTAATTTGACAAGTTGAGTTTAAAATTTGTATTAATATAAAATGGGTCAATGGCAGACAAAATAAAGGAGAAAGAAAGGTTCTTAAGAAAATTGCAAAAGCTGAACCCTGCACTATTTCAAAATTTGCCACAAAGCCATAATAAAGTATAAACTGTAAAACTGGTAAACGTCCCATGTACAAGTCAATGGAACAGAACTGATAGTATGGATTAAATGTTTAAATTTATGTATTATAGATTTTTAGTAAGGGTATCAAGGCAAATTAATGTGTACAAAAATATTTCAACAAATATTTGGGGTTTTATTTATTTGTCCATATAAATGAAAATATATTTATACATATTTTGTGTCCAAACATTAAAAAAAAGCCAACTAACCTGGACCTTTGGAAGCTCTCAGGGATTTAACCACCAGCCAAAGAGCATACAGGTCTAGGACAAGGCTCTGTCACATATGTAGCAGAAGTAAGGCTCAGACTTCATGTGAACCCCAACAGCTGGAGCAGACTCTCCATAAAGCTGTAGCCTGACTGTGATATCCATTCTCCAACAAGACTGCTTGTCTGGCCTCAGTGGGGAGAAGATGTACCTAATCTGGGAGAGAGGTGATATGGGAGGCCAAGGTGTGTCTCAGAGGATAAAGGGAGAGGGGATGATGATAAGGGTCTCTATGAGAAGAAGATCAGGAAGTGGGGCAGCATTTGGACTGTAAATAATTTATAAAAACAGAATGCATTTAAGGCTAAACATAACTATGTGATAATATATTAGCTATCTCTTAAAATTGGTTAAGCAGGAAATAATATAATAAATCCTGATAAAATGATCAACCAGACACTGTAATAACTGTAATCAAAATATAAACAAGAGTAAAGTAGGTACATGTATAGAGGCCTAAAGTTCTTTGTCTTTACCATTGACAATATATCTGGCAAGTACCTGAAAAAGTACTCTGAGACCTTTTGTAAATTTAAACATATATGATATGAATATTAAGTCTTCATTGATTTGAAAGCATAGAGCTGCATACTATATGAACTAAATATATTTGTACATAAAAGCTGTATCTTCATATTCTTCATAGTCTGTAATTGCAAACAACTACATATCTATTAGTAGCCCATGGATACCAAATTTCACTATATCCATGTGATTAAATGGATAACAAACTGTTATTTGTTAAAAAGAAATGAGGTGTCAATACATGTAATAACAGCCATATATTTCAACATACTTATGGTGAGTAAAAAACAGAGTGAGCATAAAGAGTGCACTGAGCAGTTATGTGTATAAAATTCCAGACATCAGAAACCAATTAAATATGGCAAAAAACTTGTAGTTGGTTGCTTGAGAAGCAAAGAAAACTCCTTAGTTAGGGTAGGAGGATGCCAAGGGTCATAAGGAAATTTTAAAACTGACTTCACTATTTTAATTGCTATAATATCACAGGTGTATATTTATGTCAAATGTAACAATTAATATACACTTTAAATGTGTTAATTATATTGCTTGAAACTTTAAAAATAAAATTTCTAGTATATTTTTCTACTATAATATGTCAGAGGAGTGAAATATAGTGTCCAATTCTATGAAAACTAACTTCTCAATCCCAGGACACTTAGAATTACATACTTACTGGGGCAGAGAAAAGCTGATTAAGGTCAAACTTCTCTGATGAAATTAAAAGATGTCTTCCAGCAAAGCTCCTTTAAGTATTCTAGAAAATATAAATAGGTTTTTAAGTTTTCACTGGAATTATAGTAGGAAGGATAAAACTTAGTTCACTTTCTTGTGATTTTTCCATTAATTTATTGATTGATTTTGCATCGCAATTACTGCTGTCCTACCCTCCTCACTGCCCTCCCCTCACACAGTCCTGACCACCGTCCCCCCCCCCACACACACACACACATCATTTCATCATGAAGATCCGGTATTAACAATTTTGGTTTTGGGGCACGTTACAATATAAAATGATTGTAGTGTCATTGACTAAAGTAGGTTGCTTTTATGTTGTGAATATTGGTATAAAATGAAGAATGACAAACTGAGCAAAACAACATGGTCCTAAAGAATAAGGTCAGCGGTGGTGTTAGCTCTTTGTGAGAACACGTCACTCTGTAAGTTGTATTTTATACTTGAAAGGTAGAATTTGACCAAATAATAGAAAAAATACTTCCTGCTTCTGAAATTATATTTCCAGAGAACAATTAGGATATGAATATTGCAATTGCATTTCCTTATTTTAGTGATCCACGTTTGAGACAAGCAGGATTCTGTCAATTTTTTTTCCAAATGATTTTATTTATTAAAGTTTATATAAGTAATAAATCAAGTTTTAAGACTATATTGTAGGTAAAATAAGCATAGGATATATAATAAGTCAACAGCATACTTTTTAACACCATATATATGTATAAAGTTTCACATTTGAAGGGTTGTCATCCTAGATGAATATTAATAAGTTTTTGGCACCAAATCATATCCATCTTATCAGATGAGTCAAACTACTCAGGTTTAACTGAAGCAAACTGATACCTAATGACGTACATTATTTTATCTTTAACACATAACTGCAAAATTATATGTAATTCATGAAATATAAGTAGCTCATGAAAACATATTTCATGAATGAATTTGAAAATGCATCTTAATGAATTTATATCATTTACATTTATTACAATACAATTTACATAACAATCATATAGAATACTGCATAAATATATTTTGTATTTGTTTCCAATACTCTGTCCAAACTGTCATAAACCTAAAATATTTCATCTTTCTTATATTATGTACCCCATCTCATTCCATTCAGAAGCAAATCAAATGGAGTATACAAAACCACAAAAGCCTGTCTACCGTAATGAAGAGCTTTGACTTGTGTGAGATTGAACTCTAAGGGTGAGAGTGAAGGTGGCTGGATCACAAGCAATTTGATTCTAACAGGTTTTGATCCACTTAGCACATTAATGATTAAATTCACAACATACTCTGATTCTGTTGCGATACTACATACAAGCTTCTATGCCATGGTGTTAATGCCCAAGAAATATGAATGAGGGGAATGATACCCCCAAAACTTTATACTGAAGTGCTTTTATTACTTGGAACAATTTTTAAACACTATCTGCCAATATGTTTGTAGGATATTACCATTTTGAACTTTCACACATGCTGTTATTCTAACAGTGTAAAATCTTTTCACCAAAACAATTGTAAACATATTTAATTGATGCAAAATATCAAGTAGTTTTCAGCTGTACTTTTTATAATTTTTTTCATAGTAATTTATGCAGAACAATTTAAATTTTTAGGAGAAAGAGATCTACTTACCACTGGCTCTACTAAACCAAAACTCTGACATAGTAATATTGGGGTATTGAAAGAAAGCCATGACATCTCAGGGGAGGGTGTGTCTTTTCATTCTTATCTAAACATGGTGAACATTTTTAATGCTTTCAGAGAATGTATTATTCTCTTATTACTGTATTGATGCTTCAAGTGTCATGGTATCTAGGCCATTGCAGATACAGTATCAGTATTGACTTGATTGAAATATCTTGGCAAATATTTAAACTGATCAGTTCACTATAGCTTAATTGCATATGTCTATAAATTTAAATAATAAAATAGTGGAAATTAAAATCTATATGAACCTTGAAGAACCATTTTTAGTCTTGATTGTGGCAAACAGATGTGCATACTCACCTCCAGAACAACACTCTACCTCATAACTCTCCCTAACCTCAGTATTTGCCTCTGTCTGCCGTATGTTCTTCCAGTCCCAATTCCACAGATCCCAGAAGTGTTGGGTAAAGAAAGATAGTCTAACAGGCTAGATTAATGAAATGAACTCAGGAGGACTTTTCTAATTAGATCAGAAATTCCATCTATGAATGTAAGGAGAACTTTTTTGAATACTCTACACAAATATCAACAAAAGAGAAAATATGGATGAGAGAACCCCCCTGAGGAGCTAACAGGCAATTTGACTTGGTTTCCAGCCTTTTCTTTACCTTTTCACTGTGTATAAATTCTACTTCTAATTGGTTTCATAAGCTAAATCTGTTTCTTAGGATGCCAAATATGCATTAACCTAGTTTTAATTTAAAACCTAAGAAAATTTTGCATATACTTTCTATATTAAGTTAACTCTTTTGCACTTTGTCACACAACACAAAGATATTTGTACCACAGTCCACATTATATAAATGAGAATCCTGAGGCATGAAGATGCTATAATGTTTCCCCTTTGTTTATGGCCCTTTTATAAACATGGACTGAGTAAACTGTGATCTGAAATAATAAACACGTATCTAAAATATAAAAATATTTAAACTATTCTCTGCAACTTGGGAAAACAAAGACTTTACAGACTTAAACAAAGGCAATATGAAATAGGCTTGGTAAAATTAAAACCATGGATAATAAAGTAAAATAGCTGTAGTTAGGAATTTGAATGTCCCTCAAAAGGGTGTATGTTAAAGAACTGGTCTAATTTTCTGTACATTCAACCAGTGTAGGAAACTGGTTGGGAGGGAGAACCTGGAGGAAGGAATTTCTCTCACAGTGGATAGGACAGTGCAGTGTTCAGGTGCTGGCCCCTGTCCCTCTCTGATTTTCATCCACCACAAAGTAAGCCTTTGGGTCCACTGTGTATTGTGTCATTACTCATAATGTTCTTCCTCAATACAATTTTGAAAACAATGTATTAATGACTCTAAAACTATAGGCCAATGTACCTTCCCTCCTTTATATTACCATACAATGCTTTGGTAGGATTACAATTAAAAAAAATGTATTGAGACATTCCTCTCCAAAAAAACTGATATTTTTACCACGTGTTGACATCACATCTAACACACTATCAACCATTTTTTTTCTCACAAGTGTCCTTTTAAACCATAACAATTGATACTCCTAGGCTTTGAGTTCATCTTTCAGGTTTTTTTTATTCTCAAGCTCATGAAAATTATGCAAGCTGTTTTCAGATATAATGATGTGAAAAAATATTTATGTTTCCTGCCATTAAAAGACATTTTAAAACTACTTTTTGCACTCTTGTGTGATCAAAAAATATCTTCCCTTTAAAAGGATGAGGCTTGTCAGAAGCTCACTCTTCCATGGAAACAGCTGTTCATTGCATGTTTGAACATATTTGCTTAAGAAATACAAAATTATTAACATTCTAATCCTCTAACCTTTTAAAGCGAGCCAGCTGTGATTATTCACAGCTAGAGCTCAGCCTTTGGTTCCAGCTTTGTAGAAGCTTCCTCCTTTGATTTTTCAGAGAATACTATCAAAATGATTTGATATTCTGTGTAGGAACTCTGTTCCATGAGCAAAGCAACCTGAACTATTGGCCCCCAAATTTGCAGAGATACACAAAATGTATAATCTCAGTTTCCTGAATAGAAATAATTTCTCCGTGTTTTTACTTTATTAACAGATAACCGTAGTAGTATGCATAAGATTTTTAAACAGAGGTTTAGGCAGTTTTAAAATATTAACTAGTTTAATGTTCGTGAAATAGATACAATTATCACCCTTGCTGTTTTTATAGTTTTAAGAAACTATGCCAAAGAGAAACTAAGCAAATTGCCAAGGGCCACACATCTGGTAAGCGCCAATGCCAAGATTCAAACAGAGGCCGTCTGGCTCAAAACCCTGTGCTTATTATCATTACATTCCAGGATTGAAAGCACTGAATTAGTTCAGTCACTTACTCCTCTTCGTAAAATCACTGAAGTCCTAGGAGGAGAATGGCTGTCATTCCCTTTTCTGACATCAGAAACACAGAGTATAACCTGGTCCACAGTCCCAATATTATAAGGAATAAAGGCAATAATTGAACCCAGAGCCTTTTCCCCTTTCTGCACTCCTTACTCTACACATCACCTGTTTCTTCACATACCAAGGGAACATACACCATCCACAGAGAATCGCTGCCTTTACCGCCATCCGTGGCTCTCTATTTGATATGTCACACCAGTAGCCACGCTCTAAACCTTTTATTTCTTAACTATGACACACCATATTTGCCCCCAGTGCAACACTGTTCAGTCAAACATGTGACTGCAGCTTACAGAAAGTGGAAGTATCCAGGAATCCGTTGAACCAGGTGTCCTGAAATATCCTCAGAAATTTGACTGTAGATTTTTATTCAAATGAAGATCACCTACATCTTTCATAATCTCAGTGTACTGATTCATCCTATCTTTCTGAAGTTGCCACAGGATTAGTCATGAAGTAACTGCATTTTGTTAATGCATAGTCTACCAAAAGCAAGAACTTCCATTTCTAAAATGATAACAACTCACTAATAATAAAACAATACTATACTTAGTATTTCACTTTACTTAAAAACTCATCTTCTTCCAATTGTAATATCAAAATCGTTTTGTTCCCATTACTTACATGAGGAAAGAAATGACATCCAGATGCCTTGATGGCATTTATCAATGTGAAGTTATAACTGAAAGCTATAGTATATAATTGGATCCAAATAAGTTTATATTTTATGAAAAGCCAAACCCAAGCATGTTGATAAAATTGAGGATATGTAAGCTTTTGTTTATACTTTTACCTTTCATAGTCTTGGATCTTATAAAGCATAATATAGCTACAAAACATTTGGGAAGCATAATATTAACTTGCTACATTATTTCACTACTAGTTAAATAAGTTCTAAGTATAGTATGCCTTCTGCCTATATAATTTACACCTAGATTCTAGTCTAACTTTACCATACATACTCTTGACTTTTGTGGTAACTGAAATACCTATCTGCCTGCGTACACCCACAAGCTGAATTACTCTTTTGCTCCTCGTCTTTCAAGTGCAGGTATCATTCGGCTTGAGCTGCTGATCCACAACTGATGTTCACAGTTTTACAGACTTGCTCCGGGATGCAGACATCTACCTTTTTCACTCTGATCACAAGGGAAATGAAAAGATCACGCAGGAAGAATTATAATTAAGAGACAACTTTGAGATATTCTCCAGAACTGTGATTATTTGGTTTTAATTTTATCATGGAATACTTACTGGTAAGACTTGTCATGTATAAATTTCTGTTCTCTCCTTTTCAGAATATTAAAATAGAAAGGCTGTGTATTTAAGTGACTTCTTTGAAAAGTCACTGAAACCAAACTGCATCCCCAAATAGAACCAACACTATAGCTTCTCAGGACTGGATCCAACATCAGCTTTAAAACAAGGATGGAAAAACTGTTGAAATTTATCTAACAAGTAATAATCATTTACAGACTTTTACAGCCTTCTGTTGCCATGTTCTTTCTCAGTAAAAATAGTAATATTACTGAAGACAAGTTTAGTTCATAGTTGTATATAAAGATGATACAGAGCTCATCCTATAAAGCATGAGCTTTACATTCAGTACAGTACTCAGAGAACTATAAAATGCTCTCACCTGATTTCAGTTGAGAATGAGTGCACATAGTCACAATAAGCCATAGAAATGGAGACTGCATCTGGATGAACACTAAGTTTTTTTCCAAGACTACATTAATGCTTCTGAAGGCTGTCTAGGGTATATTAAGAGTAGACATTCCCACAGAATGTGTGCTGAAGAAGCAGGAATGACTCTAACACAAAATAGAGGCCACATCTCACAGCAAACTTTAAAGTAAATTCACACAAAGCATGCCAACTGAAATTCTTTCAAAGAAAAAGAAGTTATAGAAAACTAATAGCCACAATGTGACCACAGTGGAAATTCCATTTAGTCTACATTTTCATTAGTCATTTGTTTATTTTGTAAAAGTTGTATAGCATCAAGAATAGCATATAGATTTGTTACGTTTATTAAGTATGCTTGCACCATAATTCAAATAATTAAATGTCTTGGTTAGAAACTCTCATTACCAATGTATCAAATAGAATTGTGCTTTTCATATAAAATGGCCGTATTTATAAACTTATTAATATTATTATGACCTGCACTATTTCAGTTTCCTTATGTTAACTAATAACAGGAAAAACCAAATGCAAACCAATAGTCATTCTAAGAAAAATATACTATCTTTAGGTCGACCTCTTTCCTCATGTTCTCTTCTATGCAATTAGCTTCTTTGTCCCCTAGAGAAGGTATATGTATAGTGTTTTGTATTTAGTTGGTTTTTTCTTCTGTTCCTGGCTTCCATTTAGTTTGAGTACTCATATTGAAAAAATAAAAATATTTGTACAAATATGTTTGTTAAATATTTATAAAAGTATTAAATTGTACATACTGTTCTGGTCTGTGCATTTCTCCTTCAATAGCATATTTCATCAATCTGTCTTGTTCTATGCTTTGTAGTTCAATTATTTTCACTCATGTAATAGTCCCTTGGGACACATCACAATTACACTAACAATTCTCTGATGACTTCTTATTAGCATATTTTCCAGCTTTTTAATTAACAGTATTCTTATAAATATTTGTAGTCTTCATATTATGTGAGCATGTAAAATTGCTAACCAAATGGATGTGTTTTCTGGTAGGCAAGTGGATATGTGAATACTTAAGATGTAATATATAATTGCTTTCAAAATAAATTTTATAGTTTAACAAAAGAGTACACTTTCATTCATGTATATTTTCTTCAGCTATTGTCATGACCCTGATGAGGGTCATCTTAGTATTATAAATACAAAATTAGAATATATATATATGTATATGTAAATGTAAATGTATATGTGTGTATATATATATATATACAAAAGTGTATATATATATACACTTTTGGAGGATCTAGAATTCTAGGTGGACCTGCTTTTCTCATGCATACAATCCTCTGTTCTGAATCACATTTTAATTTTCTAGATTTTCTCTAGATATATGTTTAAGGCTGAACATTCAATGTTTTAGAGCCCAAATTATTTTTTTCTCTAATAATATACAGTTTTAAATGTCTGTTCAGAATGGGACAATGAACCAGATAAATAGAAGAAAAGTGAGTTTAAACTCCCCAGATGTGACAAAGTAAACAATTCAACCCTTTTAAATCTCCTTGCCTGTTTCAGTCTTTGTCAATATGTTAAGATAAACAGCAGAACCTTTGTTCTAAACAGCACCTCATTTTACCTATACTAATATTTTGTGTCTGCCACTTAATTGATATCACTTAATCTCATTCAAATTTGTGTACAGGTGTTTGCTTTTAGACTCAGCTTTCCCATTTTAATATTTTACTATATAAATTTTTGAAGAAAAACCTACCCAAAACTGACCAGGTCTCAGATGGTTTGGGGGTTGGAATACAGAGAAGATATTATTCTTGTACTTATTTTTTATCCCTTGGGTGACAGTTATAGTCCAGCATGCATGACCTGTGTATTGTATCATTGGGAATTCAGAGTGGTCCCATAGCCTTGGGTACAACAGGGTAAAAAATAGCATCATCACCAGTGTCAGAAAATGCTGCTCATGTCGGTGCTTTAAGGATGCACAGCTGAAGTATAGAATTTGATTGATTATCTCATTGAAATAAATATAAAATCTTTCCTAATTAGATTTGCAGTTTTAAGAAATCAACATTTATATTGCCATTTCTAGAAAAAAACTAATTAATTTATGCTTTGCTCTTTTCTATTCCACTGGATGTTTGTCGAGGGAATTTGTTATAGGAGTATAAATATTTGACAATGAAGGTGAATAGTCAGAGGTGAATTCAATAGAGTGTCACAAAGTTAATAGGATAAAAACTGTGCAAATAACTTGCTTGAATTTTCATAACAACTTCTTAATGATGACACATATGTGCTATAAACCTAATATTTAAGGATAATATTAATATCACTAATCAATTTTATTAGATTTGATAAGAATCCCAGAGGTTATGCTGACATTCAAAAGCTCACTGTGAACTGCTCTGATGAACTCTAATAGCCAGTTTTTAATATTTCTATATTTGTCTCTATTTTTCAGCAAACATGTTGGAGATAAATGATTTTGGGGCAAGACTATATTCACCCTCAGGTAAAAAAAATCATACAGTAAAAAGAAGTTCTTAGAGAAATTGAAATTTATGGGAATATACAAGAGAAATATAGACAAGTAAGTCTTCCTGGAGCAGGAAGATGTTCAAAGAATCCATAGTAGAATTAAGGACAAGTCACCTGCAGGGGAAAAGAAAGGCTGGGTCTGTGAAGACTGACTCCATGGTATTTAGAGATGCTCCTTAATCTAATGAGGTTGAGGGTCTCTCAGCCAAGCAGCCAGTGAACCCTGATAGGAACTGAAAAACAGGAAATGGAATATCTTGTCATTTCTGGATCTTTCTGAGTCTGGGTTACCACAATCAATTACCGATTCCTTCAGATAAAATGACTGGTCCTGGCAACCTCCTGCATCATCTCATAACACCCGCTTACCCATTTCTAACCTGGGCAACTTAGCAAAGAGGATTCTTGGAAATACTACACAATGATATTAAGGATATCCTTTTAGTTCTAATAGCTTTAAAAATCTGTTTCAAGTAATATCACAAAAGTTAAAAACAAGAAAGTTTACTGAGAGCTGTATTTTACTCTTCACTCTTAGAAGGCAGATTATGTTTACCAATACATATTAATTCATCAATAAAACAAAAATTATTCTATAATATTTGTTCCACCGTGGACTTTAAAATATGAGGTATTTCTGCTTATAATATATTTATATTTTTATTTTTAAATAAAAACTTTATTAAGATAACATGAATTTTATCTTTAAAAAGTCAAAAAACAAAGTTAATAAAATTAACCAAATTCTATACATCTCCAAGAATTTTCTATACAGGTAGACTAGCCATCCTGAAGCTGTGAAGTCAGCTTCAGAGAATCTATTAACTAACTCTACAAGAGAATAAGTATAACTGCAGAAGTATTCAAATCCTCCAAGTATTTTAATCCACAACCTAGGTTGTTCTATTACTTTGTATCTAAACATTTATTGCATTATCTCTCAAAATTATACAATATATTTATTTTCCAATACATTCAAATATTCAACATAATGAAGTTGAACATAATGAAATAATTATGTTAGATATTCTAGGGTAACATTTCAGGAGAAAACAATAGAACATTACAATTGAAACTTCAGTATCTGTACATATGCATATTTTAGCATGTGCTGTGGAAGTCATAAGACTAGATAAATTTGACTTTCAATGAATAAAAACATTTTCTCCAGTTTATGTATTGGAGAGAATTAAGGAATAAAATGTATAAGTACAAAGCAGTAGCAACCATGACCATTATCAATTTTGTATGTGTTATCATTTCCAAGATTGGGTTTTTCTTCATTTCATTATTTTAAATAAATAGTTCACTATATAATTCGCTAAACTTTATTTTGTTCAAGAGCATCACAAAATACAGGTACTTATTTAAAAGCCTTTTTTTAAAAAAGAAAGGAATCCCTCTCAGCACAGATGAATGTATGAAATATGCGAAGGAGGATTACTTTGATACTAAATACTTTTTTACACTTACAAATCCAGTGGGGCAGCTTCATGACCTCAGCTACACATATTAAAGGATTCTGCTCAAAATGCTGACTTTTATATTAGTTACTCTGCACTCTCTGTTTTGAAGTACCTCGTGGAGGACATTACCACCCTGCAAACAGCGATCTTTGTTAATACACGCTACTCATTCTTCTTCAGAGTTTTAAGCAATCAGTATTGTTATTATTCCCACTGTAAATATACAAAAATTGAGAGATGAATTGTCTTGCTATATAGTCAATGTTATGATGGACAAATGCATAATTACAGAATTAAATATCCCTTACAATATTCTCTCTACAAAATTAAATTTTCATATTTCATGCTGTACAGAGATTTTTAAATTAATTTTTATTATTGACTGGTTGTTAAAATTTATTTTGTAGGTGAACCCTTGAAAGAAGCAGCTGAATATTTTCATTTTAAAAGCATTAAGTAATAGAGTAGTAGGTATGTTATAAATATACATATATACATATATCTATATCCAATCTAATACATATCTAATATATATATTAGAGATAACCAATTAATCTTTGCTTCTTGTCTGAGAAATCACTGGAATATGATAATTATTCATAAAACCTTGCAGGGAGTCTGACCTCAGCACTGAGGATATGACTCAAGCTAACAAAGATTCTTAGTGTGACAGAAAATAATAGAAACAGAACACAATAAAGTATGAGGCTGAACTAAGAGAACAGAGTAAGATCTGGAATTGATACTGTTGATTGTCAACTAATACATGTGTTATTTCACAGCAAGTGGAAGAAAAAGCATGGAAGAAAGTCTGTAATTTTCTGAAATATTTGCCTGCTTTCTTTAATCAGTGATGAAGTTCCATAATAGCATTATTCTTGTATCACATGATAATGTGTGGAAATATGTTATATAAAGTAAAGTATTTTAAGATAATCAGCACTATATTAATTACTAATTACCATATAGACATAGTACCTATTCATACCCATACACAAAATCATGTGTGTGTGTGTGTGTGTGTGTGTGTGTGTGTGTATGTGTGTGTGTGTGTGTGTGTGTATTCACTGGTGGAACCTTTAAGGTCAATTATGTATTCTAACATTTTGTTATGTAACATCATGTAACATTCAAAGATACATTAACTGTTCTTTTCTGTTTGTATTCCCTTGATATCCAGTTGTCTTATTGGTCTATAAGTACTATATTTAATAATTATGGGGAGTGTAGACAACCTTGTCTTATTCTTGATTTTGGTGGAATTGTTTTGGATTTTTGTGGTTTTTTTTTCAATTGATGGATACACATTTTCTATAAATGTTCTTTTCCATTTTATCTATGGGCATAAAGTGGATTATATTACAGTTGTCGCAGGTAAGTTCATCCATCTGTACACTTACCTGTTTGCACACTTGCACTGCCTTCAAAAAGTATATTTACATATAGTTTAGGTTGTTTTTATATAAAATCATTTTGTATTAGATTTTCTAGCTTCTACTATATAACCACAAGGTATTGAATTTTCTGTAAATGTGACTCAGACCTAAAGAAATATCAACACTTCGTACATATTATTCTATTGTATACAGATTATAAATAGTCCTTATAGAAAATGTTATGTTCAAGAATAGTTGGAAATACAGAAGTATGTGCTGAGGAGATATCTCGGTGGGTAGCCCTTGTCACAAAAGTATTTGGACCTGAGTTCAGATGAAAAAAATTAAATAAAATTGGAAGTAGCTACCTCTAACCATAACATCAGTCTTCTTATGGTAAAAGGAGGCAAACACAGGGGATTTATACGAAGTTGTATGCCCCCTATCCAAGAGTATGCAGTGGGAAAAACCCAAAAATTACCTGTGTCAAACATTGTGTAAGGCAAAGACAAAGTCCTGAAACTGAACTCTGACCTCTACACATTCTCCATGGGCCCTATACCCTTGCATTCACAAACACAAACAGGCACACACATAAACACATATAGCATACATGAATTTACAATACACATACATGTATAAATACATACAATTACACAAATAAAAAATAAAGTAATACCAAATAATATAATGGAATACTTATTTGAAAAGCATCAAAAGTTCCTCTTAATATTCTCATAGTTAGCTCATCAGTTTCATGAGTTGGTTTCATTTTTTTGTGCAAACAATAATTTGTGTTCTATTTCCATATTTAATGAATATGTGGTCCCTTGCTGGTAATAATTTTTACAAATAATGCTGCTGAGAACATTTGTGTACAAAATTCAGTTGGACATTTGCTTCTGTTTCAGAAAGAAACCCAATAGAAGTGGCATTACTGAATCCTATGGGAGATAGATACCCAACTTGTAGAAGTGTCAAAATTAGAGATAGTGGATTTTTTTGTTTTTGTTTTTGTTTTTGTTTGTTCTCTTTGTTGTTGTTTTTATTTTAGATTTCCAGTGCTTGTGTCTAGATGTAACATATCCATGTGAATAATTTTTAATCATATTTTTAGTTTGATTTCTTCACAGGTATAGTTAGAAGTGGGTTATTGCATTTTATGTTCTTTGGGAGTATATAGAACAACATTGTGTCTGTACCTATTCAAATCAACACTTAAAGACTCATCCATAATTTTGAAATTTAGAGAACAATATTCAATCTTTTGTATTTTGTATGTGTGATATTAGGTTAGAAAAATTAAAGGTTTTTCCATTGGCAATGTAAAAAGATATTCAATAAAAAAAAGAAAAAAATTAAAGACACTAAAATAAGACTAAATACATGTCTTTATCCTGCCCTTCTAATCTCATTATACATGAAGAAAAATGTTAGATTTCTTCAAATGTTTTATATATATATATATATATATATATTCTTAATATCAAATGCTTTTATTTTTTAATTATATGGTTAAATATATTGAGTAAACAAATCTCTCTTCACATAAAATCCATTTGATTATTATTTATTGTATCTCTATATATTAATATATAATTGTAATTAGATTTTGCATTTGTCTGCAGACCACTTGTAATACTTGATTTTCTTGTTAGAATAATGATTACTTTAAAAAGAGCATTGATTACTATATGCATAGCTTCACCCTTCCTAAGTCAGTAAATATATAACACACGAATCATTTTATGTATTAATTTCAATCCATAAGCTAGTCGTTTTTAAATTTAATTTGAATTTAATGATGACATATATATTTCTTAAAGTTCATCAGCAAAAGTTAATTGGGAAGAATTATTTGTAGAATATTTTTATCTAAATTAGTTTCTTTTAAAATAATTTCGTGATTGTATTGTAATATATTATTTTCCTCTTCTCTTTCCTCCTTCCATACTTTACCATGTAACTAACTTTTCTCTTTCAATATATGGCCTTTTAAAACATGTTATTAAATATACATATATGTCTGTGCATAACTATACATGTATATTTAATATTATATCACATAAATTTATACGATCTATTTAGACCATATAATGTTCCTTGTATATGTTTCCAGGAGTAACTGTTTTCACTTAGATAACCAATTGGTGGCCTCTTCTCTTTTTTCCCCATAGTTTATTTTATTTTAATTTACATTATATCCCAATCAGAGCCCCTCCCCAGTCCTGCACTTGCTAATACCTCTTACCCCCTCCCCCAACCTGGGACATCAGGTCCCAGTAGGACTAAGCACCTCCTCTGCCACTGAAGCCCAACCAGGCAGTCCAGTCCGTGTAAGGGAAGGGAATCCAGTGACAGGCGACAGAATCAGACAGGCTTGCATGAAGACGAAGCTGCACATCTGCTACAAATGTGTATGTGGACTAGGTCTCGCCCCTGCATGCTCTTCAGCTGGTGCTTCAGTCTCTGTGAGAATGGGCTCAGATTAGTTGACTCTATAGGTCCTCTGTCTTGTTAAATTTTATTTTCTACTTTTCCACAAGACTCACAAGTTCCACCTGATGTTTGGCTGTAGATAATGCATCTGCCTCCAGCTGCTGGATGAAGCCTCTCAAGAGATAGTTAAACTAAGTACCTGCCTGTAAGCATAGCAGAGTATCATTGATAGTGTCTGTGGTTGACTTTCTCACATGAGGCTCTTTTAAGTTTGGCTGGCCATTTTCTCAATCTCTGCTCCATTTTTATCCTTGTGCATCTTGTGTGTCTTGTAAACTGGACAGATTTTGATTTAAAGATTTTGTGGGTGGGTTGGTCCTCCTTCCACTGGATGTCCTTGCTGTTTACAACAGGTAGTAGTCTCTTCTGAGCAGCAACTCAGTATAATCATGAGTATATTAAATTGCAAATTATCCTTAGTAAGAGTTCTTTAAATTTTAATTAATTATTTTATTTATTTACATCGCAAATGTTGCCCACCCCTCCCAGAAACCCCTTCCAGAGTTCTTCATCCTATTCTCCCACGCCTTTGCCTCTGAGAGGGTGCTCTCCCTTCTCTCTTCTCCCTTCTCTGGAGTCTCTACAGGATTTAGATCCATCCTCTCCTACTGAGCCAAGACAGGTCAATCCTCTGCGACATATGTGCCAGGGGGCCTCAGAGCAGCTGATGCATGCTCTTTGGTCAGTGGCTTAGTTTCTGGGATCACACAGGAGTCCGAGTTAACTGCATTGGTCTTCCTGTGAAATTGCCATACCCTACAGCTCCTTTAATCCTTCCCTTAACTCTTCCATAGGGGTCCTCGGCTCAGTTCGCTGGTTGGTTGTAAGTATGTGCATCTGTCTCAGTCAGCTGCCGGTAGAACATCTCAGAGAACAGTCATGCTAGGCTCCGGTCTGCAAGCACAGCATGGCATCAGTAATAGCGTCAGGGTTTGGTGTACGCCCAAGGGATGGATCCCAAAGTGGGCCCTATTTTGCTTTATTTTTGCCCCTGCATTTCTTTTGAGCTGGAACAATTCTTGTTCAAAAATTTTGACGATGGATTGGTGACTCCATTCCTCCACAGACAGCCCTAGCTACTAAAGGTGGTCTTTTCAGGTTCCATCACTCTGCTT
This sequence comes from Apodemus agrarius, assembly GCA_964023405.1. NCBI lineage: Eukaryota > Metazoa > Chordata > Mammalia > Rodentia > Muridae > Apodemus > Apodemus agrarius. The sequence goes on along the minus strand of OZ030009.1, from coordinate 61,342,249 downwards.
GCCTAAGATTACTGCCATTGTGTCCAGGTCTCTGGGACTTTCCAGAGGTTCTCCTGCCCCTAACTCTCCACAGCTGCATATTTCTATTCATTCTCCTGGTCCTCTGGATGTCTCTTTTGTCCCTTGACCCATACCTGATCCTTCCCCCATTTTCCCCTCTCCTGTCCAGTTCCCTGCCCTTTGTGATTATTTTGTTTCCTGTTCTAAGTAGTATGAAAAAGAAAACAGTTTTCCTTACAGTTGGAAATGTGATTTTCATCCCTGTAATTTTGAGTGCACATTTTATTCATCTCTGTGAACTCATGCCTTCCTCTTCTAGATTCAAATACTTGTCTCACATGAGCACACATCACTCTACTCAGCTAAAAATTCAGCAGAAAATATGCATAAACCTGGTATTTATAATTAAATTGTAGCTAGGCGGTGGTGGCACACACCTTCAATCATAGCACTTGAGAGGCAGAGGTAAGTGGATTTCTGAGTTCGTTCTGGTCTACAGAGAGTTCCAGTACAGCCAGTGCTACACAGAGAAACTGTCTCAACAAACTTATATATATATATATATATATATATATATATATACTCATGCATTCAGCCATTTAAAATTCCTTTGTCCCCAAATTCTCACATTTGTCACACTTTGCAATAAACTCTGGTTGCCTTCATTTGATCATGACCTAGATTCCTTCAATACAACCATTATTTTGGCTTATTTTCCCTTTTTGAACATTTTTCAAAACTCACTCTCCAGGTATCTAATACCTAAATAACTGTTATTTCAGAGGTTTTTTTTTTTATTTTGATTCTGTTTCTCTTCTTTTTTTATCAAGATGATAATTTATAATTATATTTCCACCTTATTCAGTATAGACTGGACGCCACTTCTCTAAGATAAATTAACTTTATTTAACATATTATGAAAACTTTGAGGTATTTTTATAGTAAATCTAGTAATAGCTTATACTACTACTTAACTCATATATCAGATGTTTCACAGAAATTTTGAAGAAAAAGATCTCTGAAAAATGTGACCTATTGGTAAATGTCGGTGAAATTTTACCCAGCAACTCTACTTTAAATAATTAATACAAATTTGAAAACATGCATTTTAAGTATCTAATTTGTGCATAGAAAGATGGGCCAGTGGTTAAGAGCACTGGCTATTCTCTTAGAAAACATAAATTTGATTCTCATTGCCCATATGAGAGTTCACAATCTTCTGTAATTCCAGTTCCAAGAGACTGATATTCACTTCTGGCCAACAAGGGCACAAGGCACACACACACACACACACACACACACACACACACACACCTAAGCAACCATACACAAAAAATAAGTTTGAAATGTCTTATCAGAAGTTTTCTTCTCTTTTCTTTTCAAAAGTAAATATACCTTTTTTTAAAGAACAAAACAAAAGTAGTAATTTCTGAGTCTGTATACACAAATGACTTTTATTTCTAATTATCAGAATTATGCTATCTTTTAATATATAATATTAGATCAAGGTGAGATGATTACACATCTAAATAAAATCTAAATACAAAACTAAAATTAAAATTAGATTTATGTATTTAAATCAATTGCTTTCATGAATGAAGAGTATTAAACACATTTGTAAATAACAAAAAGTGTAATAAATACCACATTGACTTAATATATTAGAATATCCAATAATGTTTGAATTAAACATTATTAATACGTCATATATATCACCATTCCTAGTAGGAAATTTTAAACTAGGTTTTAATATGTTGCTTCAACATACACGTGTTGGTATTTGATTGCTGATCATTTAGAAACTCAAAGAGCTTCAGAAATTTCTAGTCTGGTTCTATTGATTCTGAAAAATCAAAAGGAATGGAATAGATATGAAAAATATAAGGATAGCCGAATCAACGGATGGTTTTAAGCATGAGGAATCTAAGACTGTCTTCTGTGTTAGAATTCCAAGCAAGTTCTGAGCACAAGATATCAAGTTATATTCTAAGAATCATGCTAAAATTAGGCTTTGCATGAGAATATCCATGGCTGGTGTATTATTAGCAGTCCAACGTTGTCAGCACTGTGAAACACAGCAACTCTGTGCTTCCTCTGGGCCTGTAAGGCAGCATTGCTTTGCTCTATAGTCTGTGGAGCAGTCAACATGACTCCAGTGAGTTCTGGAATTAGTCCCTGAATGAGTGCCAAGCATGTTGAATAAGCTCCACATCGGGAGCATCTAAGATGGAATGATCACAGCATAGTTAGATTTAAAATGCTCATGAGGCCAAGTTCTAAAGGAAGCAACACAAATTATCAGCCTTCTAAAAGTGCCAACTGTGAGCAAGGACGAAGTGATTTAGACAATGCTTAGCAGGAATATGAAATCAGAAAACTCCACCAAGACAAAACAAGGAAAAATATATCAGTCAACTGACAAAGAAGAAGAAAGACTGTAGGAAATCCTGTTATCTGTATTAAATAGAACCAAAAAATTAGTAATGTGGTCACTGAAATGTAAAAACAAAACAAAACAAAAACAGTTTTCAGGTAAAATGCTGTTTTATATGAAATAAGACTGATTAGTTAATATCAAACTAAAATTCATAACAAAATGTGGCTTTCTCTCTCTAATTTCTTTCACATGGACTTTTAGGGCAATTTGCCTTTGTAAAGAACAAACATTTTTAGTCTAAGTGAAAGCCCACAAGGGGCAAGCTACGAATTAGTCGGTTGACTTCAGTTCCCCCAATTCTACCAAGGATAAGTCCCATGAACTTTAGCTTTGAGCCAGCTCTTATTGAATGTTAACATAATTTGCTGAGTTAATATACTAAACCTTTTCTATTTATTCATAACTGAAGTGAACTGATTTATAACCAGTTGTTCCTAGTTTGTAAAGGAAATCAATTTTGCAAACGTAACTGAAGGGTATGTTGATGTGCCCGTGTTGCAGTCTAATCGATGTCATACTTTTTTGTATATTTTATAAAAATGACCAATTGGTGTCACTGCTGAAGTGAATTGGTGGAAGACATCACAAAGAGCAAAACCAACCTACAAAAACACACTATGGAAACACATATCTAGATTTCTAAGTAGTCAAAGGAGGGTATAAGAGAGGAATGGGTTTGATAAAGATTTATTGGAAAATCAGGGTTAGAAACTACAGAAGAAAGTCAATTCTTATTTACTTCACTTTCACCAAGGAAAGACAATATTTTTCACTGTGCAGAGAGGTGTAGAAGAGACATGCAGACAATGTGAGGGTTTAGCCTTGCTAATGAAAATGTGGTCTAGGACGTATAAGTTGAATGATTTTCCAATAGAGCTAGGGAGAAGAAACATGAGAGTTTAGGGGAAGGATGGGAACAATTTTTAACAAATGTAGTTGTGAGAAATCATCTCTGAGAGCTAGACACAAATTGAAATCCATCTTGCACACTGATTTACCCATCTCATAAAGTCAACAGTACTCCTTAATACACCATTTAGAGAGGTGCAAATATTAATGTCAGGAAGACTTAGGCTTGAATGTTTCCTTTGCTGCTTCTTGTGTGACCTTAGTTCGGGTATTATCTCATGTTTGTTTCATTCAGAAATATAAGGATGTTATGATTTGTGAGTATAGGTTTAATGTTATCTTGCGTGCGTGTGTGTGTGTGTGTGTGTGTGTGTGTGTGTGTGTGTAATTATACTTGTGCTGCTCTTTTGTTTCCTTTTTATTCTGGTTTGCTTTGCTTGCTGGCTTTTTTGATTTTTTAAAGAGGGAAAGAAATAAGACCTGGAATTGTGTGTATGGGAAATTGGGGAGGATGTGAGAATTGGGAGAAGGGAAAACAATCAGAATATACCCTATGAAAAATATTTTCAATAATATATATAATAACACACAACTCAGAATGGCAATGGTTTTATTAATTTAAATGAATATTAGTCATATCATTTAAGCTTGACAATCATGCATTAGGAACGTTGATGAAATCTCCAGTACCCATGCAAACGACCATGTACAGAAGGGCACCTCCGTGTTGGGGAAAACAAAGCCGAAATTTCAGCCCTAAAAACATTCATACAAGTAACACAATATGGACTCAATGTCTTATATTTATGTATATATATACCTATAAAATATATTCATACCATAATAATTAATGAACAAAGTGCGAATTAGAAATAGAGTGCAGAAGTGTCTGTAAGAGGGTGTGTAAGGAGTGATAAATGATGATGTAATTATAACCTCAAAAATAAACAGAAAATGACACAAACACAAAAGAAAGAATTTGTGGGATTTTCTGGCTACTTACTCTGCCCCAGTTAATGAGCTTTAGAGTCAGTGAGAGGTTCTGTCTCAAAACACAGGAAAGTAGGATGTGATAGGTAGAAGTACCTAACTTCAAACTCTGGCATCCGCAATTGTCATCTCAGAGGGCTTACAAGTGATTAAAATCACACCTTCTAGATCTTTCTGAACTCTAGCTGGGTGGTTCTACACAGATATTCTGCTTAAAACTCCTCTTCAAGCTGACTGATTCAAATTGGCTTCTGAGTAAATTGCTCTGCTTGGACTCTAACTCTGGTGATCTATTCTAATCTTCTGGCTTTGTCTAATTCTCTGGGTCCTTCTGTCTTTTGCAAATTGTCTCTGTAAAATCCTCTTCCTCCTTCCTCTTTCTCTCTCTCTCTCTTGTCTCTGTCTCTGATTTTTGTCTCTGTCTCTGTCTCTGTCTGTCTCTGTCTCTGTCTCTGTCTCTGTCTCTCTCTCTCTCTCTCTCTCTCTCTCTCTCTCTCTCACACACACACACACACACACACACACACACACACACACACACTGCTCCTCTTGTATTATTGCTCATTCTTGACTGTTTCCATGAGAATTGGCTGTATCCTATCTCTGACTCATTCTGTTAAAACTTTCTCTGTCATTTTGTCTGATTCTCAGTTAGACTTTACTTTCAAACATGGCTGCATCTTCTACAAATTAAGCTTATCTCCATTTTTCAGAGACTAAAGGTGTGCATTAAAAAGCATGTAGGCATTCCAGCCAGATCACAAAGACCTAATAGGCATTGGGATATGATCCCTTGCCAGAGCAGACATGTTGCTGGATTAAAATTCCTTGACATCTTCCCCCTTTCTGCTTAACTTACATTTGTACACAATTTACATTTTACAACAAAAATAATTATCAATCCCGCAAATGTCCTTATGAAGATCTGTGGAGGAGACGATCCTTTCATAACAGAAGTTCTGATCATCTGTCCTTTGGCAAATGTCCACTCCAGCAACTTAGTTTTTCAATCTACCAGTCTGATGAACCATTTTCAGCCAGTTTGTTGAGTTGTCCTCAGGCAGGGGCGTCAGCTGTCATCTTTCTACATTGTCTGCACTGCAGTCTTTCTGAGTGAGTCTCTTCCTTCCTTGAGTCATGCCTTTCATGTGAAAATTTCTTTTTTATAGATCAGACTTTTATCAGTGTTGATGGACCTTATATTCTTTCATCAACTGTGAAAATATAGAGAAGACCCTTCCTCAACACAACACATTTCCCGCCTTCCATTCTGATGTTAAAATATTTCAAACATAGATTGATCTAATTCACCAGAATTTTTTTCTACTACCCATGTCTGTTAGCTAATCTTATCCCCCATTTCTGGCACAATTATATCTTTATGAATCTACATATAATCTAGAAATTTAGGCACTCACATTCCATGTACAGTTGCATGCTAATGAACCAGGCTTCTCACCCAATTAAATGCAAAACAATACAGTCATATTACATATAATGTCAATATACAGTGTCAGTTAAAATAGGTATTCATTGTCTGAAATTGAAGGAATATTAATCTAAGCTTCCCATAGTTGTGGTAGATCTCTTCCCTGTAGGATAATGGCTACACCTACCACATAAGGCTTTAATATTCTTACATAACCTCAAGTCCCATAAATTCAATTTGTCTTACACTTTGTTTTACTTGATATATAGTTTCCATCCTTACAAACTGTGTTGATGCCTCCTGAAGGCTCCAATATGGATTCCAAGATACTCATGAGATTTCAATTATGTCAGCTTCTGGGTCCACCAAATCTTCCATTTTAATACCATTTTATTTTATTGTTTAATTTTGGTCTCTGGTTATTGATAGCAGTAGGGAAAACAAAAACAGAAACATAAAACAAAACAAAAACAAAAAAAAACACAAAAAACACAAACTGTCTTTCAGTGCTTTCAAATCCTCCTGTTCTTTCTATTGGGTATGTTTGCCTTTGACACTTGTATGCAGTAAAAGTTGAGCAAACCTGCCTCCTGGGTACAACTACATATTTTTCTTTATGTAAACTATAATCTCAATCTTGATCTTGAAGCCTTCATCTGTAATTCCTGAATACACAAAGAATCCTTGAGATGTTACATTATGTCTCTGTAAAGCCATCACTACTATTTGGAGGAGGGGGGTCATGTAGAAGTCCATGAACTCCAATATGTACTTGATAGCATTGAGTTTTTGGTGATAGTTTGAGATTTTTTTCTCTTTTATTGAATATTTTCTTTATTTACATTTCAAGTGGTATCCCCTATCCAGGTCTCCCCTCTGGAAAACCCCTAACCCATCTCTCCTCCTCCATGCCTCTATGAGGGTGCTCCCCCACATGCCTACCTAACTGCCCTGGGATTCCCCTACACTGGGGCATCCAACCCACACAGGACCAAGGGCCAATCCTCCCACTGATATCCAACAAGGCCATCCTCTGCCACATATGTGGCCAGAGCCATGGGTCCCCACATGTGTACTCTTCAGTTTGTGGTCCAGTCCCCAGGAGCTTGTGGGTCTGGCAGATTGATATTGTTATTCTCCCCATGGAAATATAAACCCCCTCAGCTACACAGTCCCTTCTCAAATTCCTCTATTAGGAATCCTGCATTCAGTCCAATAGTTGGCTGTTCTGGTAGAGCCTCTCAGGAGACAGCACCTGTCAACAAGCATTAGAGTCCACGATAGAGTCCACGTTTGGCAACTATATATGGTATGGATCTACTTATGTAGTCTAGGGAAGCGTTTCCTCTGTAGCATGCATTAGATCTCCAATACTTAGGTTAATTTTCTCTAGTTGCTCTGTGGATTGCTGACAGGAAATACCTGGCTCATATTGTTTGTTGCTAGGGTACAAGTGAGCCACCTTTGGGAGTTTTCTGTATTTAAAAGCTTATATCATAGGGATTTTCCCATTGATAAGGGATTACCTTACATATTTCTCAATGATCCTCATTCATTAGTCCAATACCTATCCTTAACATAACTTTTACAAATACTGGAAACCCGAGGTCTTCTAGAAAAGTCTCTAGGAATGCCTGTTCTACAATCCCTTTTTAAATGACTTCCTCTCCCATAGTCAAAACAGCAGACACTTTGATGTCTTGGATTATTGTCTATTGGTTATCCAATTATATAGTCATGATGGTCAATGTCAGCAAGAGTTCTAGTCTCTTAATCCATGGGTACTGATTGAGATTTTAAAGGTCTAAAAACTTTTTAACATTTTATAATTTCACTTTCAAAAGCTAAAGTTTTAATTAATACCTGTATCACATCTGGTTCTGATATTACCCTGTTTATAGGGGACACTAATCTATATAAGAAATCATTAAAAGTCTCTCTGGGGCTTTGTATAATCTATGTGAATGACATAGACCTTTCTCCTTGTCACTCCACCTTATCTCAGGCTCTTAAAGTTACTATAGTACATTGTATAATAAAAGAGTCATAAAAGTGCATCTGCTATCTTAAATCATCAAATTAGCCTTCACCTAACGATTGGTCTTTGGTGATATTAAACCTATTGCGATCTTCCATGATTTCAGATGCTTCATGTCAGCCATTATAATTGAGAACCAGCTTGCAGTAGAGCTGCTGCCAAATTGTATATTGGGCCAGCCCAGGTATTTAACATCTGTATCATATAGGGTACTTTTGATTCTTTAAAAGTTTTCTTTTAAAACTATTGATTCTTTAAAAGGTTTCAAATCTTGTATTTTAAATGTATTCCAAACTAGTTCTTCATTTTGTGAAATTTCACCATTTTCTTGTATTTATTCCCGAGTAACTAGAAATGCTGGTGGTGGGGTCACCCCAGTTTCATTAGCAAGTGATATTGTAAGCTGAAAGGGCTATCAACTTGATCCTTAATTTCATTAGGTATCAAAGATTTACAATGAAGCCTTTCTGTTCTCTTACTGTGTCTAATTCTATCTCTAAAACCTTTGGACTATAAAAGCTTATTGTGTAAAATTGTGATTAAAAGTATGGAAGGGTTTACTCCAATGGTCATGAAAGTTACAATGGCTTTTTAAAGTATAATTTCTATTCCCCAAATTCATACCCCTGCTCCCAAAGGATCTAAAATAGAGCTTCTTGTTTTATAATATAGGAAATTCTGTTTATATAGTTAAAATTGTCTTTTGGGGTAACTTACTATGATTCATTTTCTCAGATGCTCCTGTAGTTCAAGAGTCTCCCAAGTCTCTTTGGGAGCCCAGCCAAACTCAAAGAACTGATGCGTTTTCTGGATATGATTCCAGGAGATTTTCTTCTGTGGCTTTCTGTCAGATGTCTCCTGTCCTCTGTGATATTTCTTTCAGATATCCTCTGCTTTCTGCAAATTTGATGTGCTTTCTCCCCAGTTATTTTGAGTGCCAGGTATCATACATTCAGATTACTCTTTTTTTTAATTTTTATAGATTATTTGTAGAACTCACATCATGCACTGTGTTCCCATCCATTTCTCCATTCTTTAATGTCCTCCCTAAACCTTTGAAATCTCCAATTCCCAAATTTAAAAAAAATTCCCTCATTGAGGAAGATGTAGTGTATCACAATGTGTCACACAATATACTCTTTTTGTTGACCCATGTTTACTTGTAAATATTCATTACAATGAGTCATTGGTTTGGTTCAAAGCCCCTGGCTTCTGCTACATTATCAATACTGAATTTGCACCAGAACTCCTCTAGATATCCTGTTTTTGCCCAGTGTCATAGAGATCTCCCAGCTTTCATGAATGATCCTTTCACATGCTCTAGCAGTTCTTACATGGCCTAGAAGTAGAAGGGAGTATAGAGAAATTTTAATCCAGAAACATGACTGCTGTGGCAAAGGATTGAATTCAATGTCTTTCTAAGTTTGTGTGATCTGACTAGAATACAGATACAGCTTTAATCCCCCTGGCTGGAATATACACACAACCTTTTAGTACACTCCTTTAATCCCAAACAATTTTGGTAAGGTTAGTTTGTAGAAGAAAGAACCATATTTGAAGGTAACATCCAACTGAGGGACAAAGTGACAAATCAGAGAAAGATTTGACAGTGTAATGGTCTGACCTCTCTACAATAGCTGTAGCCATTTTCTTACATGCCTGTCAGCTACTCTGTATTGTTGATGTCACATGATTTCCAGTAAACTTGGCGAAGTCTTGGTTCAAGGACATGCTGACTACATACCTTTTTTTGTTTTGTTTGTTTTTGAATGTTCTGTATGAGGTTTTCTAATCTTAAGAAATTCCATAAAGCTTTACATAGAACCCATTAAATCAATGAACTACTATGTCTAAAATGGCTTGACTTAGGAGGCAGCCCTTCCTGCATCTATGTATGAATTCACCCTTTGTTTGTTTGTGGCTGACACAGAAGTAGAAGAATGCTACTAATAAGTCAAGAAGTTATGATTATAATACTCATGCCCTGTTATCTCAATCTCCTGAAATTCCCCTGTTCACCACCCATGTACCACCCCCTTACCTTACTCAGGACCAATCAGCTTAAAAGTTACCTGATAACACTTTGCCTACTAAGCCAACTGCTCCCCTCCTTGTCCTTCAAACTTTTGAACCTGGTTATTTCCTATAATAAGCCTACCTTAGAGCAGACATACTGCAATTAGGCTCCCACGGTCCTGGACATCCAGTATTAGGGTGTGCAGTGTCGATTTGAGTGTCGATTTCTGACCTCCTCCAGACAGAATGAGTCAAAGGAAGGTATATTCAACTCACATGATACCAGCCGAGGAGGGGGAACAGTTTTACCAGGATGGTTTTACAGAGATAGGCTGCCGGTGAAGACAGAATGAGCCAGAAAAAAAAGAGCCAAAAGATAAGAATATATTGCCAAAGAGAGTTTGAGGCCAAGGTGAACAATTTAGTCCGAAAGCCAGATTGGATCAGTAACCCCGGAGAGGGGTTTTGATCCAGAACTGCTGAGTTGAACCAGCTAGCCTGTGTGCAGAAGGAAGGATAAGATAGAAAGAGTGAACTTGTTCAGTAGTAAGCCTCTGTGATGACAATTACATCTGGTGAAAAGAAAAAGTTACTTTATAAGGTGAGCTTACTCAAAGCCTGAATCTGGGCCTGGGTGTTGGCTGGGCTGTCCAGTCTCCCAGCTTTCCTGTCCCCACACCACCAGGGACAGCTCAACTATGATGCTCTGGTGTGGTGCAGGGCCACTCTCCAGAGTACTGCAGCAGGTGAAGAACAGAGCCAGCTCTCTAGTTCTTAATGACTTTATAGCCAACTCTCCTGCCTGCTTCAGGCGGTGAAAGGTGTGTGAATTGGTGATTTCTCCCTCCCCTACTCTACCTCTCCAGTGCTCATTTCTTTGGGGCAAGCTTACCTATGACCCTGCAACCATGGAAAGTTCTCCTGTGTTCCCAGGTGTGGTGGAGGGCCTGCTTTTCCAAATGCTATAGGATTGTGGTCAGCTCTCCAGAGTGCATTGCCTGTGAGGGTCACAGCCAGCTCTGCATAGCCCTTGGCTAGAGACATGATCCTAGACTACAGCCCTGACCTGAGAATTCAGGATGCTGTTTGGTGGTAACATGAGCCATGAAGATCAACATAGACCTTTGATGCTGCTGCTTGGCCCCAGACCCAGAGTAGGCTAGGACTCCACCATGAGCTTAGTTGTCATGGTGCTACTCACACCAGGGTATTCCTCTCTACCCTCCTGTCTCCAGTGCTGACTTTCGTCATCGTGCTCAATCAATTCTGCTCCTCGCTCCCTCCCATTGCTCCATCATGTACATGCACATGCACCTCTTAGTGGCTCTGGTTCTGGGCAATCCATATGGTGGGAAGACCTCTGGAGTCTTCTGCATAGCCATGTTCTCCCTGCCTCTGTCATTTGATTGTTTATCTTGAATTCACCCAAAGATGCCTCAGTCACTTGATTTAATGAGGCATTTTTCTCATACGCACTGAAGGATGCCAAGAACAGCTTGCTTTTGGACTTAGTTTCCATATGCTCAGTCTTCAAAGTAAGGACAAAAGCTGTTAACTAGCTCGGTTTCAGAAACTGTGCTAGATGGCTCTTGTTTTCAAACATCGTTCTTTTCACAGAGAAGATAAGAAGTGCCTAAAGTCCAGCTGTGGTTCTTTTCAGACACACTCTGACTGAATAGCGAGAGCGAGCTTTTAGTTGACAGAAGTGTTTCTTTCTTTTGCCCTCATTCCTTGAGGAGCAAATGGGTATTGGCTGTCCAAATGCAGGTGTTTGCATAGTCAAGGAGGGCCTCTTGCCTTTGGAACTAGGCATATCATGATAGAGGATACATGTTCTATAGGTAATCAGTAGCACACTTGTATAGTCTGTACTTTCTCAACAACTTTGCTACGTTATAACTGACTATAGAGTTTTCTGCTTCTTAAATTAGGAAGTTCCTATGTCTTGGGTGTAAGTTTGGCCTTGGTTTTGAGGAACAGTCCCGAGTTATCCAGAACTGACAGTTGGAATCAGCGAAGACATGTTTCCAGAAAAGGGCTGTTAATCTAGGTGGCAGTGGGCCTGGACAGGGTAGCTTTCTACCAATCTCTGAGCTACAGATTCAGGGTATCATATCTGCCACATTGCAGGCATGTCTAGCTGCAAAACCACTGTCATTCTTGTACGCTTATGTTTACATGCCAATATAAACACACATACATATGCATGCACACAGAGGCAGGGAAGAGAGGGAAGTAGAAGGGAAAGAGAGAGGGGGTTGTCTCGTAAGTCTAACCAATATCTGTGGATTGAGAGAATATATATTCTATAGGACACCTTACAACTGCCATATATCTAAGCTTGTGTAATTTCTATTCTAAATGCTTATTCTTATATCAATAGATAAGTTTAGCTCTCATGTCATCAAAGAATCTGATCAAGATGTAGAGAACCAGTATCCATGAAAATCTCCTCTGATCAGGAACAAGTATAACAGAAGGTAGACAGAATTAGCACTGGCCAAAGGACCGGTTTTCAAAACAAAGCTAAATATTATCAACTCCATGTTGCAATACTCCATGTTTTAATCAATATCTTATATAGTTATGAGTTATTTTATTTATTTACATTTCAAACGCTGTCCCCTTCACAGTTTGCACTCTGAAAATCCATTCCCTCTCCTCTTATCTTCTCTCAGGGTGCTCCCCCACCCACTCACCCACTCGGCCTTGCCAGGCTAGCACTTGGAGCCCCTACACTTACCAACACAGATGTGGGCGTTCACAGCCAAACATCGAACTGAGCACAGAGACCCCAATGGAACAGTTAGGAGAGAGGAACAGAAGGAGCTGAAGTGATGTGCAACCCCATAGGAAGAACAATATCAACAATCAACCCCCCCCCAGAGCTACCAGGGACTAAACCACCAACCAAAGAGTCCAGATGGAGGGACGCCTGGCTCCGGCTGTATGTGTAGCAGAGATTTGCCTTCCTGGCATCAGTGGGAGGGAAGGTCCTTGGTTCTGGAAATAGAACCTGTAGAGAGCACAGCCTGTGGTTAGGCATGAACCCCAGTTGAGGATAGGGCCACCCATCCACCTCAACATTTTAGTCTCATATGTGTTTTCAAAACGAGCAACACTGTGACAATGAGGACACTCAGCAGCCCTCATACTGGAATTACAAAGATGAGTCACTCACTGATGATAAAGTGAAATTTGATTATTAAATCAATTATATGCAATATAACCCAATACTTGAACAAATTAATCATCAAAATAACTGAAATACTAACAACATAGTATGACTCTATAAGCAGGTGTTATGGTGTTCCTTAAGTTATCTAATAAAAGTCACTGTTTCAAAAATATTTTAAAAATATTTAAAACATTTCAGATAAAGTATTTCAATTGTTTTAAAAGTAGCTTTTGATCATTTGTTAAATGCAGAATAATAAACTTTGACCAATTCTCTTGAAAATATTCAATCCAAAAATACCTCTGAAATATATAAAAAAATTCTATCAAAACATAGTAGTAGTACTATACACTAAAATCCCAAATTATTATTTTATACCAAATTTTAAGTGATTTATATAAAAACAAAAAGTACAACAGTTACAAAATCCTAAACTTGCACTGCACATTTTTTCTACTTCAAATACAATCCAAAAGCAGTAAAAGAAACAGCATTTCTAAGTAAACTAAAATTAGTCACACATACAAATAAATCTGATGCTTGCTGATGTCCTATCATCCAATCTTTTACTGCACTGGTTTAGGTAAAGTAATAAGAATAAAAACATACTGCAAGCGTTTGACAGATTAATGACATCATATCTATAGTTCCTACTTAATTTCCTGAATACTAATAGAAACCAACTCATCTACAATGCCTTCTAATAAATTCCAAATATTTTCTTTGAATTTGGTTTACTACAGAGTACTTAAAAGTAAGAATTACAGATTATTTCCTACCAGCCTGAGAAGAAAACATTGTTCCTCTGAAAAGTTCCTAACAGGTTTTTTTTTTTTTTTTCTGAATTGGTCTGATGATAAAATCTAAGAAGAACAATTCTCACAGTATACTTAGAGTACATTTACAGTCCCAGCTATTCTACCATCATCCTTCATTCTGTTAGTGTGTCACCTGGATGTCTGTATTTCTGTGAGGACACAGGATCAGAACAGCAATTGATCTGACTTGAAGACTTAGTGAATACAAAGACCAGCTCTATTGTTCGATCTCTGAATAACTGAAATTTTGTTTTTTTATCACAGTTTATCAAGACCTTTTCGGATTAATACAATCTGTCTTTCAAAAATTAGTACAACCTTCATGGTTAAAATTATTGAAAATTTTGACTTCTTCCTTTCCAATTTGTATCCCGTTGACCTCCTTTTGTTGTCTAATTGCTCTGGTTAGTACTTTGAGTACTGTATTGAACAAGTAGGGAGAGAGTGGGCAACCTTGTCTTGTTCCTGATTTTAGTGGGATTGCATCAAGTTTCTCTCCATTTAGTTTGATGTTAGCTCTGGTTTGCTGTATATTGCTTTTACTATGTTTAGTTATATGCCTTGAATTTCTGATCTTTCCAAGACTTTTACCATGAAAGGGTGTTGAATTTTGTCAAATGCTTTCTCAACATCTAATGTGACCATGTGGATTTTTTTCCTTTGAGTTTGTTTATATAGTGGATCACTTTGAGGGATTTCGGTTTATTGAACTATCTCTCCATCCCTGGGATGAAGCCTACTTGATTATTATGGATGGTCATTTTGATATGTTCTTAAATTCTGTTTGCAAGAATTTTATTGAGTATTTTGCATGATATTCATAAATGAAATTGGTCTGAAGTTCTCTTTCTTTCTTGGGTCTTTGAGGCTTTGTCAGACATCAATGGAGGGAGAGGCCTTGGTCCTAGGAAGTCTCAATGCCCCAGTGTATGGAAATGCCAGGGTGTGGAAGTGGGAGTGAGTAGGTGGGTGGGGGCACCCTCATGGGAGCAGGGGGAGGGAGGATGGGATAGGGGATTTTCAGAGGGGAAAGCAGGAAAGGGGATAACATTTGAAATGTAAATAAATAAAATATCCAATAAAAATATTATTAAAAATACACTTAAAATTCTAAAATGTGTTTTTAGAACAGTTTGTTGGTGGGAGGTTTAAGAAATGTACCAAATAACAAAGGCCATTACCATTTCAAAACTTTGTCTCCTAAAACTTGAAGGTTAAACCATAGTGCTGAAGACACCACACAATTAAGACACAGGACCATTAAAACTCAAGCTAGATATGCCCTGTATTTCTCTTCTGTGAGAACTAGCTTTCATAGTGAGTAAAGTTACTATCCAGGCTGCCAAGGGAGATAAACACAGTGTTGTTGTATACAGCTGGAAAGTCTATGAACCACATAGTGCCTGGCCTGGCTAGTTAACCCCTACTCACCAGGATTAGGGGATGTCACTAAAGGGAACATAAACCCTCTGTAAGAGCCAGAAGAGCAGGATGCATGTTGTTAATGTCTACTAAACACAACAGAGATGTGAAATATCAAAAATACGATTGCAGTAAAAACCTGTCATAATGACAGTGCCATCTGACATGCAGATATGGCATACTAGTAATTTCACTAGGCCACACTCTTATCTGTTTAATGGTTATAATTAAATAACTCAATATTTTTGCATTTAGTTTGCATTTGAAATTAGGATGAAATAAAATACACTTTATGGAAAATGCAAAAATAAACAAACATACATAATATAAGATGAGTAAGCTTGCTACATCACATACGTTCATACCTTTCTCTGTCATTGACCTGGATATTTTAATACAATACAAGTAGAAAGACAAAAAATTAATATATACACACACACACACACACACATATATATATATATATTGAAAGTACAACCAACTCTCTGAAAATTATAAAAGTTATATTTCTAAAATATAAAATAATTACAATTACATAGGTAAAGTTAGTACATTTTTATTCATTAATAAAGGAGAATCTACATTAAAGACTAAAATTAAATCTTTAAGGCATTTATTAATTTAAGGCATGTAAAGGAAATCTGTATTCTAGGTTTGCCCTGTGGTTTCCACATTACTCTAAACTATTCATTTTCCATCTCTAATCTTAAAACATGTATTTTACACAAAAAGAAATAATGATAAGCATACCGTTAAGTTGTAATCAAGAATCACTATAATACCATATTATGCAGTAGCAACTCTCCCTGCTCAAAGAGCTAATAGAGTCCTATAACAACACTGAACTAAACTATCGTAGATATTTAGATACAAATATTAGAATTAACTGAAATTTGGAAAGTTAGATTAGAAATTAATAACTTAGTGACAGTAGATTCCTCATTAGTAATGTGATATTTTGTTCTTTACATTTTTAAAAGTTCTAACACAATTTTGATGTATTTGAAACTACAAAGAAAAATTATGTTTTCATTTTTCATTCCTTTTAATTTATTCTAATTACTGTAACTTCT
Organism: Apodemus agrarius; assembly: GCA_964023405.1. Taxonomy (NCBI): domain Eukaryota; kingdom Metazoa; phylum Chordata; class Mammalia; order Rodentia; family Muridae; genus Apodemus; species Apodemus agrarius. Next base: position 61,325,999 of record OZ030009.1, on the reverse strand, counting down.
AAATTGTCACTGAACTTTGACCTGTACTTGCTAGTTATACAACTTGAAGTGTCCCATTTCACTGACTTTACAACTTTAGAAAGTTATAGAACATATTTTGAGCTAGAGGAATGGAAAGCAAACTAAAAATCACATATCTGTAAGAGTAATAGCAAAAACATTACTAAACACTCACTTTTTTCTTATTCCTAAGGTGAAGCTGGATCATTTTTCCTAAGAGAATTATATTGGGATTAAATAAACTAGCTGGTAAGTATTTATTATGGTGGGACAGTAGATTAGTCAGGGTTCTCTGGAGAAATGGAACTTACAGAATGAATCTACATCTACATCTACATTCATTTTATTTATTATAGTGTCTCACAGGTGGCAGTCCAGCTAATCCAAAAATGGGTGGCTGTGAGCTGAAAGCCCTAGAATCCAGTAGTTGCTCAACAAGGCTAGTGCCTCGGCTGGTCATCAGGGGATACTGGAATATGGAAGAATTAGGCTCTACTGTCAGTGCAGGAAAGGGCTTGGTAAATAGTGACAGCAAGTGAGGAAAGGGCAAAAGCTTCCTTCATCCATGTCCTTATGTAGGCTTCCAGCACAAGGTGTGGCCTCGATTATAAGTCTGTGGGGCTGCCTCAAGATCTTCAAGATCCAGATTAAAGGCTTGTCTTTTTCCTGTTTAAAATATCTGGATTAAAGTTGTATCTTCTTATCTCAAAGATCTTGGTGAGTAGTGGATCTTCTCACTTCAAATTTAGCAAACATCCTTCACAGATATATTCCACCATCTTTGAATTTTAGTTGCTTATAGGTGTAGTCAAGTTGAAAACCAATAATAGAACTTACAGACAGTAAAAGATGTTAATTTGACCACATTCTCAATAAAACGGTTTGACATATATGGGTTTATGCATGTATGTATACACAGAGACAAATGTTGATATAGATTTATATTATACTTTATTTTTAAGCTGGTACCATGAAACAATACATACTTAATAGTGCAAGTTTTATTACATGACTGTGAATATAAGCTGCAATTTACTCAGACTCATCCATTTGTGCTTGACCTCTTTGATGCCTAGATCACTTCAAGTCATAAACAAACATTGATGAGAAAAGCCCCAAGGAAACTATTTATAAGCTAATTTAAGGATGTGATTTTAAACTGTTTCAATGTCAGCCCATGTCTTGAGGGCCATGCTGTGTGTCTCTGATGAACTCACCATGTCTGCCTCCACTGGCCAGCTCCAAACTTAGTGAGCCTAAGAGCAAGAAAAAAATGCAAGAGACTTATTTCACACCCAGATAATAAACATATGGAATACATTGCTCACTTAGAGTACTGGGGCAGATAAAACAAACTGGCTTTGCAGCACAAAAATTTATTTCTACAGGAGATTAAAGACATTAGGAAAACCAGAATGTGTAGACATTAGTGGCTTAGAAAGGAGAATGTCATATATACTTAGATGAAGATATTGCTTTTAATGTTCACATGGTCCCTTTTCCTACCTCTGTCTCAGTTTTCTTTATGTCTTAAGGTTCTTTTAATTTTCTGGAAACCAATATAATTGTGACTAGCTTAGCAAAAATTGCTGCCGTATACCATAATGCATGCTATAAAGCATGCAGTGATCTTAAAGTGCATAATCGGGCTGCAGATGGCACTGTTAATTTCTATTACAGACTGTAAAACCACGAGGGAGATAGTGTTTGCCTCACTGCCTTGCTGTTCTACAAGAATGATTTCTGATGCTTTCCCCTACTGCACAGCTTTTTTACAAAGTGTTTTAGAAAGGCCAAAAGGAATTTGCTCACTATTAAAAGAAATCTGAGTAAAACTGCCAAGCTGCTCTAGGCATTGTCTTTGGCTGGTCCCAGGTTATTACCATTTTCAAGGGAAAATGTAGGTATCTGTTCTATTAGAATGAAACAAATTTTGTCCTGGGTTTTGGGAATTCATGAAAACATCAACTCTTTCATATCTAAAATAACACAAAATATGAAATTCGAGCCAATAGTATTTTCTTAATGATGAAGAAGTTAAGCGTAAATTGTTTAAAAATTATGAACATACAATAGCAAAAAAATTGAAACAAATTATATTTACTTCAATAACATTTGCTGTATGTTGTCTCCTCTGGGCCTTTACCAGATGAATGATTCAAACTTTCACTTTTACATTGCTTAGTTTTGACACATGTGGTCCTTGTTAAATTGAAAACTTTTTTCACTTTAACTATGTTCAGGGCATAGGTTTTAGAATTCCTGCTTTTGTGTCTTATAGACTTTTCATACAGGACATTATTGTTCGCCTAATCTTTCTATATCTTTGCTCTCTTATTTAAAATCTATAATTAACAAGGTCAAATGTAATGAACACAGTGCTTGAGAAATGGAGAGTATAATTCATGACATCTGATAAGGCCATGAAACTTTGGCCAAATTTGTTATAATATGCTTCATCTATATATAATGCCTTGTCTTGCTTCATCTTTATCTATCATGGTTTTCCATAAAAATGTATGTTTTTACTTGGCATTTCTTCTTATAGAGCAACTGAAGAATCTCTGGGGGAAAAGTGTAGCTCCTTAAGATTTTCCTCTAAATTAGGTAGAGGCAAGCAATTTTGAATTGCAAGTACTTTCAAGCTTGAATGGGATTAATGACTAGAAGTACATGCATAGAATATGCAGATGGCATGTTTTCAGAATTATTCATCTTTACATTTATTCTTTGCATTTGCTGCTGTTGATTCATATATGAAGGAGAAGTCATGAAAGTTCTCAAAGGATGCCAAGATAAAACAAGAGAACATTTGAAAACCACAGGCCAATTCTTTTTTTCTTGAAATTGTCTATTTTTGTTTTTGTGTGGTTACTTATTTTAAATGAGTTTGAGTGTGCATCTGTGAGTACAGGTGTTCCCTAGATTCCAGAAGAATCCCTTGTGTTCCTTGAAGTTAAAAATGTAAGCTACCTACCTGAGTAGTATGAACTGAACTTCAGTTTTCTGCAAGAACAATATAACTCTTAAATCCTGAAACATATTTTTCTTTTTGCTATACTATTACAAGAGACAAGCCTACTACTTCCTGCTAGAAGGAGAAACATACAGCATGTGATGCATAACACCCAGAGAATATAACATGGGACTTTATACCACATGGAGAGCATATAGCATAGCACAGCCAAAAATAGCCTTTCAAAAGAAGGCAAGGAAGCAAAAGTCAACCCTGGCTCTTTCTTTCACTCAGAGAGCAGAAAAAAGAGATCTTATTTGAAATTTTGAAATTATAGATTTCTTTCATCACTTATTTAAGGAGAAATATTCACTTTGTCAGAAAACATGCAGATAACCAATAGCTAGAACATAATTATAAGGTCAGAAAACCATCTCTATCTCCAGCTGTAATCTGGAAACTTTTGACTTAGATGAGAGACAAAGAAAGAAGCTGGGGCAACATTTGAAGAAATGGTTTTCTGACATATGAGTTTTTCTTCTCTGGGGTAACAAATCTTTGCTATAATGAGCTTAGAGTTTGCAAGACAATGGGGATGAATAATCATGATTCTTAAAATTTAAATATAACAGAGATGTAAAAATAGTTATAGAAAATAAGCTTATGGTGTTAAAGGGAATTGAATTTCCCTTACATATAATGTATATACGGATATAAACCATATATATTATATATATGTATATATATACATATATATACTATATAATATATACATATATATGTGTATGTGTGTCTTTGTTTGTATAGCATACATATATGCACAGATAATACTTAGTACCGCTGTGCAGGTAGATTTTACCATAATTGATAACAGAGAAGATGACAAGTAATCTAATTCTTCAGAGATCACAGTAGCAGAAACAAGGACAACCTTGGAAATAGCTATCATCACCTGAGCATTGTGAAAAACCAGCTGAGTGAGAGAAAATTGTCACTAAGTTAATTTGAACAGCATTATTTAATTTGATGTCTTCAACAGATCTGCAGTAAGCAAATCTGCCATTACTATATCATAATTTTCATACATTGTTAAGGACAAAGAGAATTATCTCAGGTTTAAGTAGTTTTCAAAAATTACAAGTCAAGATAATATTCATGTACCTTAGATTATGGATTGCTTTCAAGAAATAAGCACGTTTCCATGAACTCAGCCTGTGAGAATATATAGATACATAGTTAATTTTATGCAAACAGTAAAATTTAAAAAACAAGATAACACAATTATTCTGGATATTGGTCAGTTTATAGAACTGTGTGTTTAAACAATCAACATTCAGAAGAATCATTTTGCAGGTGGAGACACTTGTATGCATTGAATCAACCTCTAAAATATGTGCACATTAAATACATGCTTGTAACTACTCTGCTGGGTAAACCAGTTTTGCATCTAAATACATGCATTGAAATCTTTTCACACAAAATATTCCAATCTTTTTTCCTCTGCACTTTCTTTTTTTTCTTTGTGATATCCTTTAATTTTTAATGTTTTCTGTCTTAGTCCTCACTTCAATTGGTCCTCTTGTGTCCCTTGCTCCCATTCTTCTGCACTAAAATATACTGTTCTGCACAGTTTAGAAATTAAATTTCTTTCCCTAACTTCTCTGAAAAAAGAAAGTATTCAGCACACATTGGAGGAGAATATGAGTATATAATGCATGGAAATATGACTAAAAATAATTTGTATATAAGCAAGAAATTCCCAAAGAATAAATTATTTCCTAAATTATAATTTCCTACCCTAATTATTTATTTAGAAAACTTATATTCACATCCTTTATAACTCAGTTCTCAGCTGAAGTTCATAGCAATATCTCCTATTTTTGTCGATGATGATCTGTTGCTCTACCCTCATGAAAATGTTTAGGATTCCATATCTTCTATGTTTTATATTCAACATACTGACATGAAGGAACTGTTAAGTTGGCATTCTTCAGTAAATAAATGTCAACTACTAAATTGTAATATGATAAGAAACATCGCTCTAAATAATTGACTAAACATGGCATCTTATTCATATCCTAATAACTTGAATCTTCTTAATGATAGTGGCTTAAAGATTCACGTCATATAAGTAGAGCAAGGGACTCACACTTGAAATCCAAAGAAAATACAAACCATTATGTTGGTACATGCTTACAGACATATGATCTGAAAAATTGTGTTACACTTGGCCATTCTGCAAGGCACAATGAATTAGAATGCTTGTGAATTAACACGTTTTCCACTTACGTTAAATTTTAGTGTAACTCCAATTCTTAAATGGGACATATTGAATTTAATGTTTAAAATTGCCATTTTTTACAGTTGTGTGTGTAGCCATTATTTTATGAAATTCATGTAGTCCCTTTTTGCACAGTACTTGGAGAATAATTAAGGTTTTCAGAGTGTTTTCAATAGATTTCTGAAATAAGGTGGTCTGTCAGAGGAAGATAAACAATCACCAAGCATCCTCCTAATCAGCATAATAACAAATACAAGTGCAAAATTCATGCTGGCCAGAACTATTTAAAGCACCCTGAAGTCGATGATTGGTAGAACATTTGCTTTCTTTTTTCTTTTCTTTTCTTTTTTTCTATATTCTGTCTTTACATTCCAAATGATTTTCCCTTTCCTGGTTCATTCCCCCCTTCCCATAAGTCCCATAAGCCCTCTTCCCTCTGCCCATTCCCCAATCCAACCATTTGCACTTCTCTGCCCTGGCAATCCCCTATTATGCTGCATCAAGCCTTTCCCTGATCAGGGCCCTATCCTTCCTTCTTCTTGGGAATGATTTGATATGTGAGTTGTGTCTTGGGTATTCAGAGCTTCTGGGCTAATATCCACTTATCAGTGATTGCATTCCATGTGCGTTCTTTTGTGAATGTTATCTCACTTAGGATATTTTCCAGTTTCAACCATTTGCCCTAGAATTTCATGAATTCATTGTTTTTAAATGCTGAGTAGTATTCCATTGTGTAAATATACCACATTTTCTGTATCCATTTCTCCATTGAGGGACATCTGGGTTCTTTCCAGCTTTTGGCTATTATAAATAGGGCTGCTATGAACATAGTGGAGAATGTGCCTTATTGCAAGCTGGGGAATCCTCTGGGTATATGCCCAGGAGCGGTATAGCAGGTTCCTCCGGAAGTGTCATGCCCAGTTTTCTGAGGAACAGCCAGACTGATTTCCAGAGTGGTTGTACCAGCTTGCAATCTCACCAGCAGTGGAGGAATGTTCCTCTTTCTCCACATCCTCGCCAACACCTGCTGTCTCCTGAGATTTTAATCTTAGCTAATCTGACTGGTGTGAGGTGAAATCTCAGGATTTTGATTTGCACTTCCCTAATGACTAATGATGTTGATAGCAAAAGAACTTCTGGGGGAATCAATTAACCCAGACATCAAGCAATACTACAGAGCAATAGTTTTAAAAACTGCATGGTATTGGTACAGTGACTGGCAGGTGGATCAATGGAATAGGATTGAAGACCCAGAAATAAAACCCACACACCTATGGTCATTGGATCTTTACCAAAGGAGCTCAAAACATCCAGTGGTAAAAGGATAGCCTTTTCAACAAACGGTGCTGGTTCAATTGGAGGTCAGCATGCAGAAGAATGCAAATTGATCATTCTTCTCTTCTTGTGCTAAGCTCAATGCCAAATGGATCAAGGACCTCCACATAAAACCAGACACACTGAAACTAATAGAACAGGAACTGAGAAAAACCCTTAAGGACATGGGCACAGGGGGAAAGTTCCTGAGCAGAACATCAATAGCTTTTGCTCTAAGATCAAGAATTGATAAATGGGACCTCATAAAATTACAAAGTTTCTGTAAGACAAAGGACACTGTCAAAAGGACAAAATGACAACCAAAAAATTGGGAAAAGATCTTCACCAACCCTACATCTGATGGAGGGCTATATCCAATATATACAAAGAACTCAAGAATTTAAACCCCAGAGAGCGAAATAACCTTATTAGAAAATGAGGTACAGGGCTAAACAAAGAATTGTCACCTGAAGAACTTCGGATGGCTGAGAATATTTGCTTTCAACAGGAACATATACCTATTTAATCTCTATACTCAACAATTTGCCAGAGAACAAGTGCTCCCTCATTACTTATGTGAAACATGTACAAAGCTCTGGCAAGATGGAGAATTAACCTAGGAACATGGTTCTCTTTCTGAAAATAAAACAGAAAGAAACTATAAATGCAGAGTAAGCATGATTCTCAGAAACAAATATGGGTGGTAAAAAGCCACTGAGAAAAGAAGGCTACTGAGAGGTAGCGTTGATAGCCTTCTGGATTCAAAAGCAGTAGGGAATATATAGCAGTAAGCTCATGCTGCCTCAACAAAATTCCACAACCTAAGTGGCTTAATATTGAACTGTATCTTTCAAAGCTCTGAAACAAAAGTCCAAGTTCAAGATGAGAGTTGATTCCATTTCTATAGTGAAGTTTCTTCCTGAGGTGTAGGCAGCCTACTTCAGAGTTTATTATTAGAAACCTGGCTGGGTGTGGTGGCGCATGCCTTTAATCCCAGCACTTGGGAGGCAGAGGCAGGCAGATTTCTGAGTTCGAGGCCAGCCTGGTCTACCGAGTGAGTTCCAGGACAGCCGGAGCTACACAGAGAAACCCTGTCTCGAAAAACCAAAAAAAAAAAAAAAAAAAAAAAAAAAGAAAAAAAAAAAGAAACCTGTTTTAGTTTTCAAGAAAATAGAAGTTGAGGAGAAAGATCCCTCTTTAGTATGTTGTTATTAAAAGTCACTGAGCATATCAGAATACTACTATTTTGAACTTCATTTAATCTTAATTACATCCAATTTTTTTTCTCTAAATACAGGTACACTGGACTTTGGGACTTCAACAAAGAGATTTAAAGAAATTAAACTATTGGACCAAAGTAGGAAATGTCATTATTCTTCTACCTTTTCTGTATAAGCTAAGCCTGCTCCTTTACAGCAAATACAAGGATAAGTTGAAGATGAAGTGAGCACCCAGTACAAACTTACAGCACACAGAAGTCTTTCTAATGGGAGAAGTTGCTTCAAAGAGCTGACAGCTTTTTACCCCACCATAAACACTTGCTGAATCCCATAAATTCTTGTCCTTCCTACATTAGAATATGATGATTAATCTTACAGAGATTGCCTTTCCCAATATGAGGGCTTCACAAATATTTGGAAAAGACCTCAATAGATGAATAATATGAAAGTAAATCCTTGAGTGTAGTCAACTGTGCTGCCTGCTGCTTGAGGCTCTCCATCCTGAGAAATCTTTTCAACCCTTTTCTCAGAATCCATGCAGGGATAAACCAGAAGCAGCTCTCCTGTTCTCTCTTAAAAGACATTGTAAAATAGAAGTTGTGACTCTGAAGGGTAACAAGAATTTAGATGATAGAAATAAATGGCACTTTTTAAAAAATGAACATGATCTAAATACCTCATAAAAAGAGTAAGTAGATACAAACGAAAACTGCTAGTAAGCATAGCAAATTTTCTTGACGCAGAAATTGAACCTTGTAAAGACATTGCCCAAAACCAGTGAGAAATGGAGAAAGAATAGGTAAAACAGTGAACGCAAAGGGTGACGTATGAATTTGGAGGCTAGAATAATTGGTTGAAAGAATTTATAATATCAACGAAATAGTAAAGGATAATAGATGAGAAAAGACAAAAGGTTTCCAGCATTCATGAAAAGTACCAATAGGCAAAAAGAAAGGACAAGGGAAAAACTGAAGCACTTCACTACATTCTTTATACCCCTATTCAGCTGCATTGAACAAGGAAGAATAGCATACTCAGAGAAATACATTTTTATTGTGAGATATGAATTATCATGGAAACAAATACTTGCAGTATATTGATTTATATTAAGATCATTAAAGGAACAAATAGAACAAGGCATTGTATTCCATAGATAATAGTTGTTGAGAAGTCCTTTTGATATTTTAAGCTACAATTCACCTAAGAGAAACATAAAACATTTTGATCAAATAAAACAATTTATTATATCTCATTTCTAGTTAGCACAATGGTTAATAAAGGACTGGATCATTGCTTGGTGATGGTGCCCTTGTGAAACAACCCTTCTGAAGGTACCCTTGTTTCACAAGTATGAAGACACAGGCTCATGGCCCTGTACTATCTAATGGGAGAAAAAAATAAACTGTTTCCTATTATTAACAAGACTAAATTTCCATGAGATGAGTAGTAATTGAAATCAGACCATGACCCAGGCAGAGAAAAATCCTAAGCACTGTCTATTTATAATTACAGTATCTAAGACAATATTTGTGTAATATACAGAACCATCCAGTAATTAAGCCATTGAGTAAGTGTAAAATTTTACTGAACAGAATTGTCTGTATAATTGGCCACATATTAAACATGCATCACCATTATCTAGCACATAGTTAATCAACTATAAATTATCCATTCACAGTTTCATAAAGTTGAAAATTGTGTGATTAAGAGTGATTTCCCTTTGCTTTCTGATGCATTGAGCACATGGAACCTTATAAATGCAAGCTATGGCATCATAGGCAGTGGTAAGATGCTAAATTGGAAGTTCTGGTAGAGATTATATCCATTGTTCACCAACACTTTGAACTGTGCCTTCACTCACATCAATAATCACTCCTATAATGATTAAATATATAAATTAGCATGTAGAACATAAACATATTGAAATGAATTGATGTTTATATTCAAGGTAATTCTTGACAATTACTCTAAAGGTAATATATTCAGCATTTATTGACTGAAACTGTTTTATTTTGTGACATTTCATTTATTTTTTATTATCCATTAATAGAATATGAATAAAAATAGAGAAAATATCATTGAATAGTACAGTACCACATATTTGATTTTTATATAGATATTTTGATATTATATTTATATCATAAATAAAATAATCTACATTTAATTTTATATTTTTTATTCTTTAAATTTATTCTCCTATCATACAATAAAGTATGACCATACCCTCCCCTCCCTCTACTTTTTCTAGTCTCCCCATGAACTCCCCTCGCAGATCCACTGTTCTTCAATTTTCTTTCAGAAAAAAACAGGTCTCCCAGTGATATCACCTGAACATGGCATAACAAGATGCAATATGACTTGACACAAACACTCCTTTTCTGGCTAGGGTAAACCAGTAGGAGAAATTTTTCTCTCAACAGGTAAATAAATGAGAGACAACCCACTGTTTTGTTAGGAATCCAATAATAACAACAACAAACCAAGCTAAATAACCATAGCATGTTATCAGAGAACTTAGCACCGAACCATGTAAGTTCTATGATTATCAGTTCTATCTCTACGAGTCCCTATAACCCTGCTTAGTTAATTGTGTGGGCTACGTTCTCATATTGTCCATGACACCTCCAGTTCTTACAGTCCTTTCTCTCCTTCTGCAGGGTTCCTGAGCCCTGCATACTTGAATGTGACTTCTTGAATCAGCTGCTGCAGGAAGCCTCTCTGGTGACAATTGGGATAGGCCCCAATCCAAAGAGTATAGGAATTGTTTCGTTGTCTTTTGTTTTTAATGAAAAAATGTTTGGTTCTCCTATAGCTGTGGATCTTGGCAGCCTAGGCTTTCCCATGGGTTTCAAGTAAGACCAGCTATTGGTTGGCAACTCCCACCAGTTCCGAATAATCACTGATCCTCAATATCCACTTATTTCAGCCTTCTTTCTCTGTACTTTTTCCTTTGTCCCTCACTATCCCACTTGATTTCTCCTGTTTCCATCATCACCCAGTCCCAGTAAACCCATAATCTATTCTATTTCCTTTCCAGGAATATTCATATGTCCCTTGTAGATCTCCTCTCTTTATCTAACTTCTCTGTGTCTGTGCATTATAGTGTGATAATCCTTTATCTAACAGCTAATATCCACTTAGAAGTGAATGCATGCCATGTTTTTCTGTGTTTGGGTTGCCTCGCTAAAGATGAATTTTTAATTCTACTTCCATCCATTTGACTTCAAATTTTTCAAAGCTGAGTGATACCACATTGTGTAATATATCACATTTTCTTTAACCATTCTTCAGTTGAGGGGCATCTAGGTTGTTTCAAGTTTTTGGCTATTATGAATAAAGCTACTATGAACATTAGTTGAGCAAGTGTCTTTGTAGTGAAATGGGGATATTTTGGGGTATATTATAGCAAGAGGGGTATTGCTGGATTTTGAAATAAACGAATTTCCAAATTTCTGAGGAACATCTATATTAATTTCAATCATGGCTATATGAATTTTTACTCCCTCCTGAAGCCAAAAATATACAATAGAAAAAAGAAAACATCTTCTACAAATGGTGCTGATCTAACTAGATGCCTGTGTGTAGAAGAATGCAAATAGATCCATTTTTACCACCATCCATAATACTCAAGTCCTAGTTGACTCAAGCCCTCAATGTAAAACCAGAAACACTGAACCTGATAGAAGAGAAAGTAGGTAATAGCCTTGAAAGTGTCAGTACAGAAAACAATTTCCTAAACAAAACACTAATACTGCAGCTACCAAAATTGATAATTAGCCAATGGAATCTCAAAAAACTGAAAAGTTTCATTAGGCAAAGGATACCATATATTAGACAAAATGGCAGCCTTGAGACTGGAAAACAATATTCACCAACTCCACATGCAATAGCAGGCTAATATCCAAAATATATAAAGAACTCAAGTTACATGGCATCAATAAGCCAAATAATCAAATGAAAAAAAAATGGGTACAAACCTAAATAGCAAATTCTCATTAGGAAAATCTCAAATGGCTGCAAAACACTTAAAGAAATGTTCAACTTCATTATTTATCGTGGAAATAAAAATTAAAACTACTTTGAGATTCCATCTTATACCTGTCAGAATGGCTAAGATCAGTGATAGTTCACAGTAACAAGGATGAGAAGCAAGAAAACTTCAATTTCTAGTTTTATCACATTCTAAATAAGAGATTAGCATATACACATGCTATCTATAAAAATAGAGAATATAAAGAAAATATTTCAATACAGGATTATAGAGCTTGCTGAATAGAGAGATTGCCATAGTTCTCCTGAAACACAATTTTGAAAGCTAATACATAAGTAAAAAAATATGATATCAAATCCATGTTTAAATAACATAAACACAACCAATTAAGGAAGAAATATCCTTAATATGTAATAATTCATTAGATAAAGTCAGATGATATTTACATTTATTAAAGCCAGAATTTTATTTGCATATATTAATATACAGAGAAATGCATGTGTAAAACATAGTTTGATCATATTCTCCTGTTTTTAACTCCCTTTCCACAACTCTTATAATGCCTAGTTTATTTTCAAATATTTTTATTAAACACAAAATATGAGGTAAAGCATTTTATTTTCTACTATGAGATCAGCACATTTCACTTAACATGATGATCCCCAGTTAAGTATATTTTCCTGAACTCTTCTTATATATGTATAATATGGCTCACTATGTATAAGTGCCACAATTTATTTCACCTGCATATGTGAGCACCAAGATTCATAGACTGATTCCATTGGAGATACTAAACCAAAGGCACCATAAAAATGCAGGCATGTCATGTAGTTATGCATGAGTTTATTTTTATTTTATTGTGGTAGTTTTATACCGATTTGGTCTCCGGTTGGACATATTCTCATGTTCACCAATGGTTTATGGATCTTTCCTTTATAGTTTATAAAATTTGATATCATTTTGTATTCTATATAATCATCCTGCTTATAATGGAATGGAATGCTAGTGTAATTTTGGCTTTCATTCCCTTAGTAACTAAAAAGAATGACATCTCTGTGTGTATATTTTAGAAATTTGTGCTTCTTCATTTGATACCTACTCATCTCATTTTCACATTTATTAATTGGATTATTTTCTGTTTTGAATTCTTCATATACTATGGGTTTAAATATACTTTTGGTTCAATACTTAGAAAATACTTTTATCCAATTCTTTCAGTTGGCTTTTGATATACAGAAGATATTCATTTGATTTATTCTAAAATAACTTTAAACATATACACAATGCACACAATAATATCCAACTCCATACTTGTCCTATCTACCTTTTTCTCCCCACAAAATATCTTTCTTATCCATGTCTACGGCTTTGGTTTTGTGATCCATTGAGTTTAAATAAGGTTGTCTATCTGTGATAGTGAGTTTGTAGGCAAAGTTCATGTCTAGTGACTGCAGTATAAATACAACTCAAGACAGTGATTCCTCCAGAATCTATCAGTATTAAGTAGAAACCCATGAGGCTCTCCTACTTAGGTAAGTGATTGTTCACAAGGTCTATCTTGTGTGGCTCAGTGTTCTAAATACATTTGATATAAAGTGATGATTGTACTGGTTGTACAAGGCCTAGATGATGTTACTTCATAACCTTTTATTAGGTCTTCCTTTTCTTACATAATTTCTGTCCATCTTCCACAATGTCTCATTCTACCTTAGAAAGTCATATCTTTAGAGTGAAATTCAAAACTATTCTTATTTTATTTAAAATGTGTTTTATTTTATTTAAAATTTAGAGATTAAAATATTAAGAAATATGTCTTGGAAACCTTTCTCAATTTTTAATTTTATTTAATCTTTTTCTGTTAACAATCCCCCCAGTCCTCTCTCTGACTGTTCCACATACCCTACTTCCTACTTGCCTTCTTTATCCCCATGAGGATGTCCCCACTCCCCACCCCACCACACCTCTCCACTTCCTAGGGCTTCCAGTCTCCTCATGGTCAGACACATCTTCTCTGACTGAAACCAGACCCGAGAGTCCTCTGCTGTATGTGTTTGGGGCCTCATATCACATGATGTATGTTACCTGGTTGGTGTTCCAGTATCTGAGAGATCTTGGGAGTCCAAATTAGTTGAGACTGCTGGTCCTCCTACAGGGTTGCCATCCTCCTCAACTTCTTCCAGCTTTCAACCACAATGGTCAGCTTGGTGGACCAGAAACAGTGGGTTTCTGCCCATTGGTCAGCTGCTTCTTGGGTCTTTCAGAGGGCAGAAACGATAGGTCCCTTTTTATGAGAACTCCTTAGCCTCAGTAATAGTGTCAGGCCTAGGAGCCACCCCTTGAGTTGGATCCCATTTTGGGCCTGACACTGGACCTCCTTTTCCTCAGGCTCTTCTCCATGTTTTGTCTCTGCAGATCTTTCAGAGAGGAACAATTATAGGTCAGCGTTTTTGACTGTGTAATGACAACCCCTTCTTTCACTTGATGCCCTGTCTTTCTGCTGGAGGTGTGTTCTACCAGTTCTCTCTCCCCACTGTACATTATTTCATCTAGGGTCCCTTCCTTTGAGTCCTGAGAATCTCTCACCTCCAGGGTCTCTGGCACATTTGGGAGGCTCCCCACAACCTCTTACATCATGAGGTTCCTTGCTTCCATTTTTTCTGCTGGCCCTCAGGGCTTCAGTCTTTTTTCCCCATCCAATACCTGATCATGTCCCTTTCTTCTCGTTCCTGTGCCCTTTTCTACCCAGGTCCGCCTTCCCTTCCCCCTCCTGTGATTTAGTTCTACTCCCTCCTATCCTCCCAAGTGGGATTGAGGTATCCTCACTTGGGCTCTTCTGCTTATTAACCCTTTTGAGGTTTTTAATTTTTTTATTTATTTTATTTTATTTTTTGTTTTTTTTTTTTCGAGACAGGGTTTCTCTGTGTAGGCCTGGCTGTCCTGGAACTCACTTTGTAGAGCAGGCTGGCATCGAACTCAGAAATCCACCTGTCTCTGCCTCCCAAGTGCTGGGATTACAGGTGTGCGCCACCACGGTCCGGCCAACCCTTCTGAGTTTTGTGGATGGTGTCTTGGGTATTCTGTACTTATTTTGTGGCTAATATCAATTTATTAGTGAGTAAATACCATGTATATCCATTTGGGTCTGAATTCCTGTTACCTTCCCTCAGTCATGAGCCAGTTAACCAGACCTTAATTGTCTGCCACAGTCTTCTGCCAACCTAGACAGTCTAGGATAGTCTTCAGATTGCAACTCTCCTTGCAGCTTCCTGCAAGGAAAAGACTGCCCACTGAGCTCATTTTACAACTCAATCCAGCTGAAACAGAGCAACAGGTACTTGGTTTCCCCATATATATTCAGAGCTGAATATTAAACTTTGAGCCTTGATCAGAAAGAATTTTGTCTTGACTCATTATTTCTCTCACCTGTCCATCCTCTTTATTCACCAGCTGTCCTTCCAGGTATAACCAGTTCTTCGGGGCTGCAGGATGGCTGCAAGTTATCTCATTCAGAATGATAGTTCCTGGCTCCATCCATTTGCCTGCAAAACTCAGGATGTCCTGGTTCTTAATAGCTGATTAGTATTCCATTGTGTAAATGAACCACACTTTCTGTATCCACTTTTCTGCTGTGGGACATCTGGGGTGTTTCTAGCTTCCATCTATCACAAACAAGGCTGCTATGAGCATATTGGAACACGTGCCTCTGTGACCTGGTGGGGCATCATTTGGGTATATTTCCAAGAGTGGTATAGCTGGGTCCTCAGGTTGATCTATTCCAATTTTTTGAACCTCCAAATTGATTTCCAAAGTGATTGTAGCAGTTTGCAATCCCACCAGGCAATGGAGTAGTGTTCCTTTTTCTCCAGCATGTGTTTTTGATCTTAGACATTCTGATTGGTATAAGGTAGAATCTCAGTGTCGCTTTGATTTCCATTTCCCTGCTCACTAAGGACATCGAACATTTCTTTAGGCGCTTCTCAGCCATTCGAGATTCCCCTGTTGTGAATTCTCTGTTTAGTTCTATACCCCAGTTTTTGTTTGGGTTGTGTGTATTTTTGGTGGTTAGCTTCTAGACTTTTTTTATATATTTTGGATATTAGCCCTCTGTCGGATAGAGGGTTAGTGAATAATTTTCCCAATCTGTAGGTTGCCGATTTGTCCTATTGATTATGTCCTTTGTCTTACAGAAGAAGCTTTCCAGTTTCATGAGGTCCCGTTTATCAATTCTTGATCTTAGAGCATGAGACACTGGAGTTCTGTTTAGGAATTTCCCCCTGTGCCAATGAATTCAAGATTTCCCCCCCACTTTCTTATCTATTAGATTCAGTGTTCCTGGATTTATGTTGAGGTCCTTGTTCCACTTAGAATTGAGCTTTGTGCAAGATGACACATAAGGGGCCATTTTCATTTTTCTATATATAGACAGCTAGTTAGACCAGCACTATTTATTAAAGATGCTTTTTTTTCCCATTGTATATTTTTGGCTTTTTGTCAAGTGTACATAAGTGTGTGGTTTTATTTCTGGGTCTTCAATTTTATTCCATTAATCAACGTGTCTGTCTCTGTACCAATACCATGCAGTTTTTATCACTATTGTTCTGTAGTAAAGCTCGAATTCAGGGAAGGTGATTCCCCAGCAGTTATTTTATTGTTATGAATTGTTTTTGCTATTCTGTTTTTTTCTCTTTCTAGATGAATTTGAGAATTGATCTTTACATGTTTACCTTTCTATTTCTGGAAAGAAACACCAGGAAAAAGTCAACCTACAGACCAAAAACATTTAATTGGGGTCTTTCTTACAGTATCAGAGGTTTAGTCCATGATTGTAAAGATAGGGAGCATAGTCATAGGAACGTTGCCATGGCAATGGAGTAGAACCATAGTTGTGAGTTTTCATGTGATCCCCAAGCTGGAAGCAAGGATAGCATGAGAATGGGCCACTCCAGGGGAAGTGCTTTTCCAACAGAATGAGACCTCCCTATCCTTTCTAAATAACTCACTTCCTACAAATAATATATGAGTCTTTGGGAGCCAGTCTCTTTCAAACTACCACATAACCAGTTCTCAATACCTTAAAAACCATTATGTGATCCTTTGTTATCTAATCATAAAGAGAAAAAATGATAATCTTCATATACTAAAATATGAACTCATGATACAATAAATTGAAAAAAGCATTACTAAGTTTTTCTTACAAAGGATAGAATGCCAAAAGCTTCTTAGATCACTGTGATTACAAAACTGTCTTTTGCATTTGAATAATCCAAACAAAAGAGAAAATATTTCTAGTGGGATACTGCCTTAAAGGAATTAAGTACTAGAAAAAGCAAGCTTCTGATCTTTATCTAATATCATTAATAATTAATCTATCAAAAGTGTTTTTAAATATTTAAAGGCTGAACTTATAAATTATTGGAAATAAATAAATGCTTTAAATGCTTATGTGTTTATTTCTGCCACAGAGCTTCAAATATTAAGTAAGAAAAATGCACCTTATTGTTTTAAATTATCTATAAAGAATTTATTGGTATTACCAATTTTATAGTAGTGAGAATAACCAAGTTGAAGATCACTAATATTTCAACTGCTTGTAATTAGTTTCATTAGTGATATGAAACAACTCATTCTTTACAAATACTCAACTATATAACTAAAAGTAACTAGATTAAACTCAAATATGAAAGGCACGTACTTTTGAAAAGCAAAACAAGATAAGAAAATAGTTGGCGAGGATGTGGAGAAAGAGGAACACTCCTCCACTGCTGGTGGGAATGCAAGCTGGTACAACCACTCTGGAAATCTGTATGGCGGTTCCTCAGAAAACTGGACGTGATACTTCTGGAGGACCCAGCCATACCACTCCTGGGAATATACCCAGAAGATTCACCAGCATGCAATAAGGATACATGCTCCACTATGTTCATAGCAGCGTTATATATAATAGCCAGAAGCTGGAAAGAACCCAGATGTCCCTCAACAGAGGAATGGATACAAAAAATGGTGTATATATACACAATGGAGTACTATTCAGCCATTAGAAACAATGAATTCATGAAATTCTTAGAGAAATGGATGGAGCTGGAGAACGTCATACTAAGTGAGGTGACCCAGTCTCAAAAGAATACCCATGGTATGCAGTCACTGATAAGTGGATATTAGCCTAGAAGCTTGGAACACCAAAGACATAAATCACATACCAAGTGATGTCTCACAAGAAGAAAGGAGTGGACACTGGTGCTAGAATGGACCAAAACATCATTGTGGGGGAGTACAAGAACAGTGAGGTGGGAGGGGGTGGATGAGGGAGCAGGGGGAGGGAAAAGGGCAGGTGGGACGTTTGGGGGTGGGGAACCAGAAAAAGGGAAATGAATTGTAAATATAGAATATATCCAATAAAAAAATGAAAAAAAAAAAGAAAATAGTCATTTGGATCTGGAAACATGGCTCAGTGGTTATTAACCTGAACTGTTCCTAAAGTGGACAGAGTTTAGTCCCTAGCACCCATTTCAAGAGGCTTACAACCACCACTTAACTCCAACTCCAAAGAATCTGATCTCCACAAGCATTGAACTCATATGACAACACACATGCATGCCCCCCACACACACAGACACACACACACACACACACACACACACACACACACATACAGAGAGAGAAACACATCATACAAAAACTAAAATTGAAAACATTAAGGTATTTGTGTAAAATCCAAATTAATAGTAAAGATCAAATAATCAAATACATCCTGACTCTATTATGGTTTAACTTGAGTAGTGCAATAGTATGTAAAAAATATTTTGCCAAACATCAGATTGCTAATATTCTAAATAACCAAACACATACTGAACAAAGCATGTATTGCATTTTGTTTCTTTTGTTGGTTGACTTGGTGAACATTTTAATGATTACATTATGCTGAGATGAGCATTAAATCAAAACAGACAAATTCCAGAGGAAAAAAATGAGAAAATAAAAATCAATTAAGCCAAGTGCAATTAATATAGTAGAGAAGGCTTAAGGCTATATTCCTTTAAAAAAATGCTACATTTGAAAAACTTTAGATGCTTCTAAAATGCTGATTCCTCAGCTAAATGCATGATATAATAAATATTAATTTTCATTCTTAGAAAAAACCTAATACTAATTATCTTAATATTTCCTTCAAAAACCATAATAGCAAAAATTCTATGCCAAAATGGGAATTTAATGACTATAGAAGTTTTGCTGAATTAGATAAAAATTTTATAAAGAATTAATGCTGACTTATATCAGAAAGTCCCAGACTGTGGGGAAGTGGAAGGCAGCCTGGTCCTTGCTTGAGCTAAGGCTAGAAGCCCTGGGGAACCTGAAATGACAGTAGGAGCTTTGCCTGCTCCAAGGCACCAGGCCCCTGTCACTATCTGCAGACTCCATAGATTTGGGTCCATCGGTCATGTAAGAGCAATGCCCCAATCCCCTCCACATGTAGATGAGGCATACCTAGTATCTCAGTCCAAGACAATAGGAAAAGGATGCGACCTGTGGTCCCTTAGGCTCAAGATAGATCTCTGTGCTAATGAGGCACATAGAGGCCTGGAGGGCATAGCAAATAAGCTTCCTTTCTAAGACATTCCTCCCTGCAAAATGTATGTAATCTCAAGTCCACGCTGAGACAGGGCACATGGTTTTACATATCTACTACCCATCATGGCAACAAAATGGATTTGGAACTACGGACTATCTTTTCATGAGAATCTTGAAAGATGGGGTTCTGTGAAGACGCATGGAGAAGGCTTTTCCCTATAGTACCACTGTCTAGTCTCCCCTAGAAGGCCTCTCTGTACTCTGTAGTCACAGCCACAATTGCCACCAATCTGTCCTTTCAAGCCAAAGAGTCTCCCTCTGGGACTATCAGGAACCCCTCTATTCTCCCTGGACCAAGGCTAGATCCAACCCTTAGCTCCCACTCTGTTCTCAGATCTACAGCTCCCATGGGCAGCCTGAGAACCAGATGACCTGGTTGACCCCTGAACCAGCTCAAACTGTTCTTTCCTACCCTAAGCAGTGCCTCAGCGCTTCCCTGTAGCCCAACACCCTCCATGTGACACCATGGGGTAATTTCAGTCAAACTCCCAGTATCCTGCCTCCACAAACAGCAATGCCCTGTGGTGGAGGAGGCACGGGACCCACAACCCTACACCAAATGCCAGGAAAGCAAGAGGATCCCAGGACACAACAGGAATGACATTAGCTGAAATACCCAACAAATGGGAGAATCTGTAGAGACCATATCCAGAGGCTAGGCATGCCCCCCCCACACCCCAGTTGAAGGATGGGGACACCAACCCATCTCAAAAATATGAACCTAGAACTGTATCTGTCTAAAGAAAATGCAGGGACATAGAGTGGAGCAGAGAATGAAGGAAAAGCCATCAAGAGACTGCCTCACCTGAGGATCTATCCCATATGCAGACACTAAACCTAGACAAATATTGCTGATGCCAAGAAGTGCTTGATGGCAGAAGCCTGGTATAGCTGTCCCTTGAGAGTCTCTGCCAGAGCCTGACAAATACAGATGTAGATGCTTGCAGCCAACCATTAGACTGAGCATGAGGACCCTAATGTAGGAATTAGGGAAAGGACTGAAGGATCTGAGGGAATTGCAACCCCATAGGAAGAACAACATCAACCAACCAGACCCACCTCCACCCCAGAGTTCCCAAGGACTAAACCACCAACCAACTTGTACACAAGGAGGGACTCCAGCTGTGAATGTAATAGAGGATTGTCCTATCTGGCATCAGTGGGAGGGGAGGCCGTTGGTACTGTAGAGGCCCCATATGCCCATGTCCTCCAGGGTCTTCCCGAGTTCTTTTCTATTAGTTTCAGTGTGTCTGGTTTTATGTGGAGGTCCTTGATCCACATAGAGTTGATCTTAGTATGATAGTATACTTAAGCTACCCAAAAAACTCCACCAGAGAACTCCTACAGCTGACAAACAACTTCAGCAAAGTGGCTGGTTATAAAATCAACTCAAGCAAATCAGTAGCCTTCCTGTACTCGAAGGACAAGCAGGCTGAGAAAGAAGTTAGGGAAATGACACCCTTCACAATAGCCACAAACAACATAAAGTTCTTGGCGTGACTCCAACCAAACAAGTTTCAATGCAATCCCCATCAAAATCCCAAATCAATTCTTCATAGATCTAGAAACAGTAATTCTCAAATTCATCTGGAATAAGAAAAACCCCAGGATAGCTAAAACTATTCTCAACAATAAAAGGACTTCTGGGGGAATCCATATCCCTGACTTCAAGCAGTACTACAGAGCAATTGTGTTAAAAAAACTGCATGGTATTGGTATGGCGACAGGCAAGTAGATCAGTGGAATAGGATTGAAGACCCAGAAATGAACCCACAGAGTTATGGTAACTGGATCTTTGATAAAAGAGCTACAACCATACAGTGGAAACAAGATAGCCTTTTCAACAAATGGTGCTGGTTCAACTGGAGGTCAACATGCAGAAGAATCTTCTGATTACAAATAGTACACATCTTTTCCTGCTAGCAGACATTGCTTTGTCTCATGCCAAGCACACATGAAATATCTGCATGCCTACGTACAGAAATATGTCTCAACAGATCTAAGAATCACCATTCTAAACCAGTTTCCATCTGTTAAACTATATGCTAGTAAAGTTTGTAAAGGTAATAGTAATAGTGTTCAAACACAAGAAGAGAGAAGATAGCCTGTCATTTAAAAACTACAGTCATCCAGTAAACAAACAGCATTTTTTCAGCTACTGAATTTTAAGAACCACACAGGAACAAAGAATACAAAGATACACAAAGTGCCTGCCTTTGTATTATTTTTTTCTGAAATCTTAGACATATCCCTTTAACTATTTCATCAGCTTTTAAAATGAAGGTAATTTTTAAATTTTGCTTCGGATCCATTGAAATAATGAACACATGAGTGCATAGTATTCATTAAAAACATGTTTGCCAGATAATAGGATCCTTGTGTGAGTTTTAATAAAAAAGAGTATACAAAACTTTCTTCAGGATGGATTTCCAGAATATGGACCATGATGGGTCTCAAATTACATGGGTCAATAGGTAACTGGAAGGTGGATCAGTCCATAAAGACACCCAGGCCTTACATCTTGAGGGGTATTATATTTGCACATACAAAGTCAGAGGAGGATGTGTATTTGTATAAACAAACTCTACAGCACAAGAGGAGAGGCAGAAGAATCATCCAGAAGGTTGTAGGATTAGGTAGCTTGGAGTACACACCAAAAACAAGAGAGATGCTACCTCAAGGAGGGGAAGGAGAGCACAGATTCCCAAAACTTATGTTCTGACCTCCATATGGTACATGACATATGTGTTCCTGTGTGCATATATGCACACACAAAAGGAAATAGCAAGTACAAAACACACGCTTTTCATTTAAACAATGGGCTAACAAGGAATATCAAACTTGGAAAAATATACTATGTTATTTCAGGGAAAGGTCCTAATTGTTAAAATGAACTCTACCACTAAGAATTTTTTTGTTTTCTCTTTTTTATTGAAAATAATTTCTTCTCTAATACAATACACCCTGATTAGAGGTTACCTTTTCTCCACTCCTCCCTGACTCCTCTGAGCTCCCCTCTCCCCAAGATCCACTCCCCCTTCATTTCCTCAACCAGCTTTGATACAAAGTCTGTCAGTACAGCTCCTTGCTTGCCTTATAGACTATCAGTGGAACTCACTGCTTCCACTTAATGCTATGAATTATAAGTATCTAATATTTTTGTCTTTCTAGAAAATAAAAATTAAGTAGTTTTAGGCACTTCTAAAATTACATTACTTTTATTGTATTTTTAGTGTTATATAAACTGTATTTTCCCAGTTTACTCTGTATTTTATCTTCGGCATGGGATTTATCTTACCTTCTGTACATTTTCAAGAAAAGTAATATAGAATCTACAAATGTCAATATCAGGGTGCTGTTTCAAATCCACCATGATGTTTAAAGTACAATAAAGTTTTAATTGGAGAATAATCATAATGCCTATTTCTTTGTAATTATAACTCAAAGCTTGCTTAAACTACTTTGAATAGCAACACATTTATATTCATGGTATCTAAGTATATTTTCAAAATCTTTAAACTTAAGTATGTTATTTACTTTAAAACATCCATGTACATTTACATAATTGAATCATTCTCTTTTCAGGAGTCATTATTATTCATTAAAACAATTTCTACATACATTTGTATGTATATACATGTATGTATTTAAACATAGCATATAAAATACATGAAAATTTGCTTTTTAGAAATATATGGCAGAATTAATATAGTAAAAATGGCCATCTTACCAAAAGCAATCTACAGATTCAATGCAATGCCCATCAAAATTCCAACTTAGTTCTTCACAGATTTAGAAAGAGCAATTAACAAATTCATCTGTAATAACAAAAAACCCAGGATAGCTAAAACTATTCTCTACTGTAAAAGAACTTCTGGGGGAATCAATATCCCAGACCTCAAGCAGTACTACAGAGCAATAGTGTTAAAAACTGCATGGAATTGGTACAGTGGCAGACAGGTGGATAAATGGAATAGTATTGAAAACCCAGAAGTTAACCCAGACACCTATTGTCATCTGATCTTTGACAAAGGAGCTGAAACCATCCAGTGGAAAAAAGAGTGCCTTTTCAACAAACGCTGCTGACTCAACTGGAGGTCAGCTTGCAGAAGAATGCGCATTGTTCTATTCTTATCTCCTGTACTAAGCTAAACTCCAAGTGGATCAAGGACCTCCACATAAAACCAGACACACTGAAACTAATAGAAAAGAAACTGGGGAAGACCCCTGAGGACATGGGCACAGGGGAAAGGTCCTGAATAGAACACCAATATCTTATGTTCTAAGATCAAGAATTGACAAATGGGACCTCATAAAATTACAAAGTTTCTGTAAAGCAAAGGACACTGTCAAAAGAACAAAGAGGCAACCAACAAATTGGGAAAAGATCTTCACCAACCCTATATCCAACAGAGGGTTAATATCCAATATATACAAAGAACTCAAGAAGGTAAACTCCAGGGAGCCAAGCAACCCTATTAAAAAATGGGGTACAGAGCTAAACAAAGAATTTTCACCTGAAGAAATTCAGATGGCTGAGAAGCATCATAAGAAATGTCCAACATCATTAGTCATTAGGGAAATGCAAATCAAACAACCCTGAGATTTCACCTCATACCAGTCAGAATGGCTAAGATTAAAATCTCAGGAGACAGCAGGTCCTGGCGAGGATGTGGAGAAAGAGGAACACTCCTCCACTGCTGGTGGGATTGCAAGTTGGTACAACCACTCTGGAAATCAGTTTGGCAGTTCCTCAGAAAAGTGGGCACAACACTTATGGGGGACTCTGCTATACCACTCCGGGGCATATACCCAGCGTATTCCCCAGCATGCAATAAGGATACATATTCCACTATGTTCATAGCAGCCCTATTTATAATAGCCAAAAGCTGGAAAGAACCCAGATGTCCATCAATGGAGGAATGGATACAAAAAATATGGTATATATACACAATGGAGTACTATTCAGCCTTTAGAAACAATAAATTCATGAACTTCTAGTCAAATGTATGGATCTGGAGAACATCATCCTAAGTGAGGTAACTCAATCTCAAAAGGACACTCATAAGCAGATATTAGCCTAGAAGACTGGAATACCTAAGAAACAACACACATATCAAATGATGTCCAAGAAGAAGGAAGGAAGGGCCCCTGACTCTGGAAAAGCTTAATGCAGCAGTATAGGGAAATAGCAGAAGAGGGAAGAGGGAAGGGGTGAATGCGGGAACAGGGGGAGGGAAGAGGGTTTATGGGACTTGTGGGGAGGGGGAGCCTGGAAAGGGGGAAATCATATGAAATGTAAATTAATATATTGAATAAAAATTTGAAAAGAGAAATATATGGAGCTATATCATTGTTCACTTACATAAATTATGACAGTTACAAACAGTTAATTAGATTTTGTCAAAATTTTATATTATTCAAACTAAAGTGGCAAAAGTGACAAAAATATATTCTTTAGAATCCAAAATAAAAGTACTACTGAAGGATTTTAAATGTATGTGAAGAGACAAAAGAAAAACTCTCTGACCACCAGAACACAGTGAAAGATCAAAGTTTGGAAGAATAAATTCATTGAAAACTAAGAATGATTCAATTGCATATGATGCCTTCAGGCAGCTGAAACAATGGCTCTTCTTGGGTTTCAATATAAATGCTGAACTTTTTGTGGAGTTCAGCAATGAAATAAGTCTTACTAATTTGTATGCCAACAAGAGAAGATCAAGAATGTGGTTTGCATCTAAATGTGCCTTTTAAAGTTACCCTTTACAAGAGAGAAAGAGTTTCATAGGTATGGAAATATGAGTTGGAGAGAATTTTACCCTTTTCAAAAACAGGCATGCACACTATTATACCACATCACCACAAGACATCCATCCTATTTACAGCTCTAATAGACCCCCATTAAATCTCAGCAATCATGTGCTAGAGAACAGGTGTTTAAAATCACTAAATTTATAAGTGGCATGAAGTTGAACAAGCATGTTGGACGCTTTTCATTGGCAGAATGTGGCTACAGTTTCCATGGCAATTTCACATGCACACTAATACCTAAATCACCCCACTTCTTCAAAATGCGGTGGCGAATACTATTTAGTATGAGAACAACAATGGTGAAAATTATCACTGCTTATTGAACTAATAGTTTAATAGAAATAGCAATTGGAAAGACAACCACGAATGGACTCTCTTTTACAATTTTACTTTTGATTTTTGTCATCTACATTCATTTATGCATATTTTTACGCCCTCTGCTGTTAACATATGTTTCAAAAGAAAAATACCCACAAGGCAACAGCTTGTTGCAACACTGATCATTTATGGAGGGAAAATGACAGTTTTACAAAACACAAATCATATTTGGTGTTTATGCTTAAAGTGGTACATGTTTAGATGCATTGAAAGCAATATACTTTGTAATATTAATACCATTTTTCCAAATCCCTGTGAGATTTTAATTCCAAATGTAATCCTAAATTCACAATTTGTTTTAACATTAAATTTGTAAAAGTAGGAAGAAAGATTGAGAGGTCACTACACAACTCAGACTAAGAAGAGTCCGATGAACTATACCACAAGTGCAGCATGTGACCCACTAGCCAGGCTCTAAACAGGTACAACAAGAAGCAAGAGTCCATGCAGATTTTTAACTTTATAATAAAATGTATATTTTAGATGCTCACTTTGAGGGCTCTGGTCACCTAAAGAACCTTAGAGCTGTAATAAACTCAAGCAATCTTATACTGCTCTGCATTTAATTTATTGTAGTTAATTCCCTAAAAATGAGACCCATGCTACAGAGATCTTAGTAAGTCTTTTAAAACGGAAAACAATGAAATCATGCTATGGCAGAGACAGATAGTGATACTGAACAGGATTAAGTGTTTCTACTTGTGATGACCTCAGTGAGGAACTTATAAAATAGCTTTGATAGGGAAGACATAACTTATCAATAAAAGCAGACATCAAAGAAAAGATAGGTTAATACATTCACGAATAGCCTATTTGAACTAAAAGTATCCTAGTTATAGATGAGATTTGCGGGTCCAGTTTAAAAAAAACACATGATATTATGAAATATTATCTTATTAAGTGTTCCAGTTAAATTATACATGTTAGAACTTGTAAAACAAGGTGATTATTCCAGAAATAAAATATAATTTTTAAAGCTTTAGAAATTTCCTTTCTGAAGCCTCCTGCCCACTATATCCCCCTAAGAAGAAGCTCTATCCTTGCTTCTTTCAAAGCAGTGGCATCAAGTTTCTAAGAGAAAAGGGCATCAGTGAGAGAGTCACAGGAAGATGGATCAAAACTTCAAGACAGGTACTGACGACAGCATTTTAATATGTCACCATTAGCAGACTTCTTCATCCATTGAAAGAGAATCCAAAGAAGTAAATGATTGCTCCCTCTTTTATTTCCTTAGCCAATTAAATTTCATTTGGGAGGGAATATGATTGACATATGAAATTTTCAATATATTGTTTTGAAGTTTCATAGTGAGGTACTTGAGTGAAGAAGAAAGCATGGGTGTGATATCTGCATTCCATCGCTCACCTGGGAACATCCACGATGCTCATCTTACTGACAGTTAACACCTGTAAGACTTTGGCAGCTTCATCAGGGCATGCAGATTCCCAAAAGTCCCCCTCACTGGAGCACATGATTGCTTACAGGAAATTCCTAGTGAAGCAGTGTGGCAAATGTGATTTATCCTTGATGTTACATCTGTTATTTAACATGTCCTTCAATCACATTTGTTTGTGTTACTGAAGATATCAGAATACCAGTCTCTTTCACTTTCTTAAGATCTAGGATGGTAAGAAAGTTGTTTGTCTTTGTTTGCTTTAAATTTTCTTTTTTGTGCCTCTGCTGATTCAACAAACATTCACTTAACACACTCTGCTTGCCAAACACTGTGCAAGAAAACAAAACATGAGTCTTTCTCTCTAGGACCTTGTAATAATAAGGCATTTAGTGCACTTAATATGTGTTGAAGATATTCATGCTTTTCATTTAAAGAAAAACTATTGTATTGTATTATACAATATGAAGATTTCAAATATGAAAGCAAATTCTAACAAAGAAAGTATTAAAACTCAAGCATGAAATGCTTATAAAAAGAGTTGTAGGGAAAAAGGCAGAAAGTTTAGGCAAAAAGAAAACATAAGAGGAGAATGATATATTTATGCTTTTTCTTAGAATGCACAACAAAAATGGAAAGAATAAGTAGACAAATAATATAGGTTACTACTCTAGTAAATATGATAGCAAACTGACAGGCATAAGATTCCTTGGAGTCCCACATGGCCAGTGTTTTGGTGAATAGACCTACTGAACCAGGAGCTATAGGTAGAAGAAAACATAATCAAGTGCATTTATGCTAATAATCATGGCCTATATCCATTTAATAACTTACCAAAAGGTGTATCTGAATTACCTCATTACCAATAATTGACCCATATTTTGTAAGTGAAATCCACTTATTTCACAACTGATGATAAATCATTGCAAATCTCAACTCATTATTCTCTTTCCACAACAGTTAGTCAGTCAATGATACCTCCCCCAAATAGGTCAAAGGACCTTTTTACAAGGGTCATATATAAAATATCCTGTATATAAGATATTTACATTATGATTCATAAGAGTAGCAAAATTAGTTATAGAGTAGCAAAGAAAATAATTTTATGATTGGAGGGTGTGCTGTGCAACATGGGGAACATAATGGTTACAGCATTAGAGAGGCTGAGAACTACTGATCAATAGTTTGAAAGATTAATTATTCATTTATTTGATAGGTAATATCTTAGGGTTTCTATTGCTGTGAAGAGAGACCATAACCACAGAAATTCTTATAAAGGAAAACATTTCAACAGTGCTGGCTTACAGTTGAGAAGTTTAGTTGATTGTCATCAACACAGGAAGCACAGCAGTACCACTGGCAGTCATGGGCTGGAGAGGTAGCTGAGCATTCCGCATATAGATCAGCAGGCAGCAGAAAGAGAGTGACACCCTGGACCTGACCTGACTTGTACATCTGAGATGAAAGGCCCATCCTTTGTTTTATCCAACAAAGCCACACATGTTCCAATAAGGTCAAACTTCCTAATGCAAGCACTCATTATTGGGCTATGGGGGGTGCTTTTATTTAAGCTTCCACATTCTACTCCCTGGGCCCCATAGGCTTATAGCTATATTATAATGGAAAATGTATTTAGTCTAAAATCAAAAGTCCACATAGTCTATCACAGCATTGGTATTGTTCAAAGTCAAAAGTTCAAAGACTTTTCTGAGACTTATGAAATATCTTTACTAAAACCCCCTTAAAATAAAAATCAAAAAGCCGATCCTATACTTCCAGTATACAATGGCACAGGATATATATTATCATTCCAAAGGGAGGAAGGGAGCAAAATGATAAACTACTGGACCAATGTAAAACCAAATATTAGCTTGGCAAACTCCAAGCTTTGTCTCTGGTCTCCATTTCTGGTGTCAGAATACTCTTCAGATCTCCAACACCTTTCAGCTTTGTAGACTGCAACACACTTCTTTCTCTAAGGAATCAGGGGGAGGGTTTAACTTTCCTAGTTACCAGCGTTCTGTGTCATGTACTCCATGACTCTGGCATCTCCAATATTGGAGTTTCTAAGGCAATCCAGGCTTCATCTTCATAGTGTCATGCCCTCTCTTGTCTGACTCTCAACCTAAAACCAAAAGGTCAAAGCTACCAAGTTCTGCTTTCTATGGCTGGATAGCTCCCACGTTCAAATACATCTTCACCGGACTTCTATTTTGATAGTTTTCTTCCATACCTAAGGTTGACTCTCTGTGAACTCTCTCTATTTGTCAGGCTGACCTTGACCTTGACCCTGCCTCTGCCTTCCAAGCGCTGGGAATAAAAGCTTGCAGCAGCACATCAGACCTTAAATACCTAAATATTTCTTCAATTCCTTTTCACAAGTTGGAAGCTTAGCTGAGTGGAGTCTTGCCACCACTTGGTTATTAAAACAGAAATCTATACCCGTCTACTTTCAAAGCATATCTACATAAGGCCATCCTCTCTAGCATCCGAAGAGTACAGAATACAGAAGGTTATTTGCTTCCTCAGAAATTTGATATTCATATGTCCAGCTGTTATCCAGCTTTAGCACTTTTCAATATTAGGTGACTCAGACTTGAGGCAACATGTTTGAAAGCTTCAGAGATTTTTAGTTCTCAGCATGTATCAGATAAATATGAAATATGATCCACTGCTTTGATATGAAAGAAAATTCTTCTATCTCTGTAGCACTTTTAGTTTGTATATGCTAGTACTTAATGAGTAATATAAAGTATAAGTAAATATCATGGAGGTCATGGTGGAAATTTATATTTTGCTGTTTATTTTAAATCATATAGGAGGAATAGCAGGCTGACTACAAAATTTCTTCCTGCTGTGACAAACACCTCAACTTCTATTCAACACTTTGTGAAGCAGGTTTATGTTTCTCAGGAAATAAATGTTTCATCTATATTTTTTTTCGTGGCACACTTCTAAATTTTAACCACATATCCCAATTCTGATTATCATAAGATTTACTTGTTATTCTATTAAAGTACACCATCCAGGGCCAATAAAGTGAATCTGAGGCTTTGTCTCTGACCAACCTATATTTTCATTTTCTTTTCACTCTATAAATATAAAATATTTTATATTTTATATATATATGAGGGCAAGAACTACCAAAATCATGATTAGTTTTATAGTCAATGGCCTTTAGTTTTTCTGACAGTACTAAGATAAAGCAAACAATATTTGAATAAATAATAATAATAATATTATCTTTTAAAAAGAACAAATTAAATTATTTTACTCTGTAGAAGTATAGCACACTCTAATAGCAGTATTTAGTATCAGTGAAGTAGAATCCTTTATTTATAGATCATATTTATTGAGCTATTAAATTTTAGTGTGTGTGTGTGTGTGTGTGTGTGTGTGTGTGGTGTATTTGTACATGTGTGTTTGTGTGTGTATATGTGTGTGTGTGGTGTATTTGTGCATGTGTTTGTGTGTGTGTGTGTATGTGTGTGTGCCTTGTGTATCAATGTGTAAGACCACAGATATATTTTTGAGCCATAGAATTTATGTAAATTTGGAGGACATCACTCAGTACTCAGTTCATTCTGACCACCTCGTGTCTATATGTTATTCTCTGGTCTCTGTCTGAAGTCATTTCACACAGATCATTCTTTTTGCATTGTCATGATAATCTGTTACCTCATTATTTAAGTTGTCAATCTACTGACATTTATTTAGCTGTAGTCCTAGGAACAAAATTATTCATTTCTCACAATTCATGCTGGGACTTCTTTTTATCCAAATAATGTATGAGCAAAGAAACAATGACAGATGCTGACAACTAGCTTACATTATTCCCAAACTATCCCCCCTTTTTTTAACTTTTAAAGAGTATATGAGTTTAATCTCTCAGATATTACATCCTGACTGAAGTTTTCCCTCCCTCCTTTCATCTTAGTTCCTCCTCCAAGCTCCCCGCTCCAGATCCACTCTTCCATTTCCCTTCAGATAATGCCAGGCTGCCCAGGGATATCAACCAAACATGAAATAGCAAGTTATAGTAAGACTAGGCACCTCCCCTCACATTAAGGCTGAAGGAAGCAATATAGAAGGAAGAAGGGTCCCAAAGCAGGAAAAAAGTGTGAGAAACAGCCTTGCCTTGCTCTTTGAGGACTCACCCTCCAATCCCCCCTCAAAGTCCCACAACCGTGCCATACATACTCTTGGTACTCTGTCTGGACTCCACCCATAGAGTTCTACGACACTAGCCAGGTATGCCCCACCCCACAGTTACCAGGCTACAGTCAGCTAGGCTGGCCCACCATAAGAGGTTCTTCTTGCCCTTCCTCTCTGCCTAGCTCTCTACTTCTCTCTTGCCTCCTTGGGCTCTTCTCCCTTCCTCCCTCTCTCCACATGCTCATGCTCAGCCTCTACTTCTCTACTCCCTCCTCCTTTCTGCCTTTCTTCACCTCTACTACTCCCTTAACTACCCTCACTATGTCCTAAATAAACTCTGTTCTATGCTATACTGTTGTGTGGCTGGTCCCTCAAGAAGAAGGGATGCCTTGGCATGGGCCCCCTGAGGCACCCCCTTCTGCCATACATCACCATCTCCACATAGAACATATTCTACCTTCTATTTCACTTTTTATGGTCACAGCATTCATACAAAGAGCTTAGGTTAGGCCCATGCAGGTACTCTGCTTGTCAGTTCAGGGTCAGTAAGCCACTTTGATCCCAAATTGGTTGATTCAGTGAGTATCCTCATGGTGTTCTTAAGCCTTTTGTGTCCTACAATCTTTCTTCCTCCTCTTCTAA
The DNA here is from genome assembly GCA_964023405.1 of Apodemus agrarius. Classification (NCBI taxonomy): domain Eukaryota; kingdom Metazoa; phylum Chordata; class Mammalia; order Rodentia; family Muridae; genus Apodemus; species Apodemus agrarius. Next base: position 61,294,229 of record OZ030009.1, on the reverse strand, counting down.
ATTATTCACCAAGTTCCACCTAAATGTTTGACATTGGTCTTGAATCTCTTTCCATTACTGGTTAGATGGAGCCTTTTTCTTTTTCCTTTTTTCTCTCTCTTTTTTTTTTGACATTTTTTTCTATTAGATACTTTCTATTTTCTTTATTTACATTTCAAATGATACCCCCTTCCAGGTCTCCCCTCTGGAAACCCCTCTCATGCCCCCTCCCAATACATCTATGAGCGTGCTTCCCTATGCATCCACCCACTCTCGCCTTCCTGTCCTCGCGTTCTGCTACACTAGGTCATCGAACCCACTCAGGCCCAAGGGTTGCTCCACCCACTGATGTCCAACAAGGCCACCCTTTGCTACATATGAAGATGGAGTCATAGTTCCTTCCATGTGTACTCTTTGGTTGGTGTTCCAATCCCAGGGAGCTCAAGCAGGTTCTGGTCCATTGACAAGCTCCTGCCTGCATGAATGACAGTGTCATTAATAGTATTAGGCATTGATTGGTGCTTGCCCATGGGATGGGTTTCAAGTTGGACTTGTTATTGGTTGGCCACTCCCCAGTCTCTTCCCTGTCACCTGTGCCTGCATTTCTTATAAACAGGATACATTTTAGTTGAAAGATTTGTGGGTAGGTTGGTGTATCTACCTCTCCACTGGTGTTTCTGTCTGTCTACAGGAGGTGACCTCTTCAGTTTCCCTATCCCCAATGTAGTGAGTTGCAGCTAAGGTCATCCCCATTGATTCTTTGGTTTCTCCATTATCCAAGGTCTCTGTCTCATTCTGGAGATGCCCCTATCTCCAGAGGAAATTTTTTAAAGTTCTGTATCTCCAAATATAAGACAGTATCGGAATTTTTTTTTTTTTTTTTTACAAATTTTCTGCCTGGCACAGATCTAATTTTGAAAATATATTAGAAAAAGGAAGCTACAACTCAGGAAATAAAATAACTCAAATAAAAATGGGTGGGAGTGTGTCAGGTGGAGGGGCATATGCGTGGTGACAGGAGGAGGGAGGAGGGGTTGCAGGGCTTTGGGGAGGGGGGAATTGGGAAAGGTTTACCATGGCATTAAAATGAATGAAGATGATATTCAATAAATAAAAAAGTATAAAAATGGGGTACATATATACACTAAGAATTTTCAGTACATGAATCACCAATAGCAGTGAAACTATTGAAGAATGGTCAACATTTTTAGCCATCAGAGACATGTGACTCAAAAGGCCCTGAGATTCCATCTTCTACCTGTTATAAAAGCTAAGACTAAAACCACAATTGATATTTTGATCTGGCAAAGATGTGGAGCAAGGGGAACATTCCTCTACTTGCATGTAAGAGTGCAAACTCTTAGAGCTCATTTAGAAAACAATACAGTATTTTGTCAAAAAAATTAGGAATCAGTCTACCCCAAGACTCAGCTATATCACTCCTGGGCATCACAAAGAATCTTGCTTAATTATGTTCACAGAAGCTTTATTCATAATAGCATGAAAGTGAAAACAATATAGATATCCTTCAGCTAAAAAATGGATAAAATGTAGTACTTTTACACAATGGATTATTATTAAGTTCTTAAAAACAATTGCATCATGAAATTTAATGACAAATGGATGGAAGTAGAAAATTAGAATGATGTAACCCAGACCTAGAAAGATAAACATGGTATGTACCCATTTATAGGGGGACATTAACTATAAAGTAGAGAATAATCTTATTACAATCCACAGATTCAGAGAGGCTAAGTAATATGATGGCACAAGGGAGAATGCATTTTAAACTCCTTGGGAAGTGAAAATAGAATAAATATTGCAGGTGGACAGGAGCTTTCAGGTAGGGAAAATATGAAGAATCAGATTACTGGGGAAGATCACTACATTGTGGTAGGTAATTTAGGAACAAAATAGTGCAATGGAAACTCCCAAGAATCTATTATTATAACCCTGCCCAACTGATTTTTAGCATTCTAAAAATCCAAAATTGCAAACAATGCCATTTGTATATGTACAAAATAAAAAGTATTTACAGAAGATATTATTTAGTTCTTTAAAGAGCTTTTAAAAATCATGTTATTTGATATTTTTCAGAACCTTTTCTCTATTAATTAACATTATAATATGATTTTCAGCTGAGGTTATTTTTACACAATGGAGTATTACTCAGCTATTAAAAACAATGACTTCATGAAATTCTTAGGCAAATGAATGGAACTAGAAAATAACATCCTGAATGAGTTAACACAGTCTCAAAAGAACACACATGGTGTTTTTACTACTTCTTAGTTGCTTGTTTTGTACAATTTATTTTATAGATTGTCATCTTAAAGTTGATAACATGTTACTAAAAATGTTGCATTTATATTGGTATACAGTTTTCTACTTTCATTGCACAGAACTTGAGATATTATCTGTGAGGGTTTATTTCAAACTTCAACCACCCTGTTTTATTGTGTCAAGAGGTCTTTAGATACATGGCTAAGCATTAATTATTATTAATGTTCATCTGGCTTTAAATCCTTTCCTTTTTTGATGAAGAAGACCTAGAAATGAAGACCAAGAAATAAATGCAAACACCTATGGTCACTTACTCTTTGACAAAGAATCTAACACCATCCAGTGGAAAAAAGACAGCATTTTTTAACAAATGATGCTGGTTCGACTGGAGGTCAGCATGTAGAAGAATGCAAATTAATTGATTTGTATCTCCTTGTACAAAGCTCAAGACCAAGTGAATCAACTACCTCCACATAAAGCTAGATACACTGAAACTAGTAGATGAGAAATTAGTGAATAGCCTTGAACACATGGAAACAGGAGAAAATTTCCTGAATCAATGGCTTATGCTCTAAGATCAACAATTGACAAATGGGAGCTCATAAAATTGCAAAACTTCTGTAAGGCAAAGGACACTGTCAACAAGACAAACAATAGCCAACAGGTTGGGAAAATATCTTTACTAATCCTACATCCAATAAAAGGCTAATATCCAACATATAAAAAGAATTCAAGAAGATAGTCTCCAGATAACCAAATAGCTCTGTTAAAAAATGAGGTAAAGAACTAAACAAAGAATTTTCAACTGAGGAATACCAAATGTGTGAAAAGCATCTAAAGAAATGTTTAACACCGTTAGTCACCAGGGAAAAGCAAATCAAAACAATCCTGAAAGAGATTCTACCTCACACCAGTCAGAATGGTTAAGATCAAAATGTTAATAAGCAAACAGCTCCCAAAAACTGTAGAGTAATTCTAAACAAGATAAAGTATAACATAGCTACCCCGAAACCATTCTCACTACTCAGTTTCCTCCCCCATATAACTTGTAGTCTCAATTTACAACCTGAAGTGGGAAAAGCAAATAACTTTTATGTCAAGTGTTAACTTAGAAACTTACTAGTATTTAGAGTGTTAAAGAAAATTTTGATACAATGTACTGATGTTATGACATGTATTTAAAGATAAAGTGCTATTAGACTTTGATAGTGTCTATTACAAGAGGTAGAAAGAAGGTCTTTGCACAAGAATCAGATGCACAAACTCCCAAAGGGATTTGTGACACTGGAGAACAAAGTTTTCCACTATGAATTTTAGCAACAGTTGCTAAAATATAATTATGAACATTGACCTAAAGAAAGACTGAAGACCATTCAGAGATTGCCCCACCTGGAGATCCATAAAATATATAGAAACCAAACTCAGACACTATTGTGGATGCCAAAAAAAGCACTTGCTGACAGGAGCCTGATATAGCTGCCTCCTGAGAGTCTCTGCCAGTACCTGACAAATTGCTCTCAGCAAACCATTGGACTGAGCACAAGATCCCCAATGGAGGAGCTAAAGAAAGGACTAAAGGAGTTGAAGGAGCTTGTAGCCACATAGGAGGAACAACAACATGAACCAACCAGTACCCAAGAGCTCCAAGGGACTAAATCACCAACCATAGTACACATGGAGGGACCCATGGCTCCAGCTGCATATGTAGCTGAGAATGGCCTTGTTGGACATCAAAGGGAGGAGAGGCCCTTGTTTCTGAGAAGGCTTGATGTCCCCAGTGTATGGGAATAACAGGACAGGAAAGCAGGGTGGGTAGGTTAGTGATCAAAGCAAGGGGGGATGGGATAGGGTATTTTCAAAGGGAAAACAGGAAAGAAAATAACATTTGAAACATAAATAAAGAAAATATCTAATTAAAAAAGAAAGAAAAGACTGGAAGGATTTATCAGTCAGTAAATTGCTCTGCTATACAAACTAAGAACTTTTTAATCAGGTACTTCAGATCCCAAGAGCTCACATAAAATTCAATTGTGACAGTGTACAACTTTAATCTCAATAACAAGGAATTAGAGGCAGGAAGAACTCTGGGGCTGAGGGGCATACCAACTTACTAATCTTCGGTTTCTTGGAGAGAAAATGTTTCATAAATAACATAAGAGACATTTGAGGACAACACATTGATGTCAACATCTACATAAACTTATATACATGTCCACCTCCATGTAAACATGTATATTAACACAAATACAGTAAGATACTGACCCAGGGCTCCATACATGAATAGGAGAGAAGGGGTGAAGACAAGCTTTGAGTGAAGGTAAAGAGTAACACTGCTGCTCAGAGGAACCTTCCTGGAACCCTCAGACACAGGAAACTAGGAGCATCCTGGGAACGAAGACTTCTGGTTTCCATCTGTGCCAGGAGCTGATCCTGTGCCATAGCACTACATATACAAATAGCACCATGAGAGAGCTGGCCTCCCAGGAGAGTTGACATACTTGCTAGCAAAGGGAAGACCACCCCTTCTGTTATAATTCCTGGTCCAAGAGGGACCCTCCTGGAGCCATCAAGACACAGGTACCAAGGAATAGCTGAGGATAGGATCCTTCTGATTTCTGTCTGCATCCCAGAGCTGACCCTGTACCAGAGCTCTTCATACCCAAATTCCTCCCAGAGAGAATTGGTCTCCCAGGAGTACTGACACAGGGCCTTGCAAGAGGGACAAGCCACAGTCAGGGAATAGCTAACACTATAGATAACCAGATGGCGAAGGGCAAGGGCAAGAACATAAGCAACAGAAACCAAGTCTAAATGGCATCATCAGAATCCAGTTCTCCCACCACAGAAAGCCCTGGATACCACAACACACCAGAAAAGCAAGACTCTGATTTAAAAGCACATCTCACAATGACGATAGAGGACTTTAAGAAGGACATAAATAACTCCTTTGAAGAAATACAGGAGAACACAAGTGGGATTTCCTTAAAGAGGAAACACAAAAATCCCTTAAAGAATAACAGGAAAACACAACAAAACAAGTGAAGAAATTAAACAAAACCATTCAGGATCGTAAAATGTAAATAGAAACAATAAAGAAATCACAAAAGGAGACAATCTTGGAGATAGAAAAACTAGGAAAGAGATCAGGAGTCATAGATGCAAGCATAACCAACAGAATCCAAGAGATAGAAGAGAGAATCTCAGGTGCAAAAGATAGCATAGAAAACATTGACACAACAGTCAAAGATAATGCAAAATGCCAAAAGCTCCTAACTCAAAATGTCCAGGGAATCTAGGTATAGAAGAGAATGAAGATTCCCAGCTTCCAATGAGAATCCAATGAGAATATCAAGTCCAGGGATAATAGGTATAGAAGAGAGTGAAGATTCCCAACTAAATGGGCCAGTAAATATCTTCAAAAACTATAGAAAAAAACTTCCCTAACCTAAAGAAAGAGATGCACATAAGCATACAATAAGCCTACAGAACTCTAAATGAATTGGACCAGAAAAGAAATTCTGCCCATCACATAACAGTCAAAACCCAAATTACAAAACAAAAAAATATTAAAAGCATTAAGGAGAAAAGATCAAGTAACATAGAAAGGCAGACCTATCTGAATTACACCAGATTTCTCACCAGAGACTATAAAAGCCAGAAGATTCTGGGCACATGTCATAAAGACCCTAAGAGAACACAAACAACATTCCAGGCTACTACACCCAGCAAAACTCTCAATTACCATAGATGGAGAAACCAAGATATTCCATGAAAAAAATTATACAATATCTTTTCACAAATCCAGCCCCACAAAGTGTAAAAATGGAAAACGCCAAAGCAAGGAGAAAAACTACACCCTAGAAAAAGCAGGAAAGTAATTTTTCAAAAAAAAAAAAAACCCAAAAGAAAATAGCCACATAAACCTGAAAATAACATCAAAAACAACTGGAAGGAATAATCACTGATGGGATAGTGTTGTTTATTAATGTAGGTGTTGTTCCCGGGTTTCGGCACCATATGATGGGATATAAAAGAGAAAAAGGGTATTAGTGAGTATGGCATGGCGGCATGGGGGGAGGGGGTTACCTAAGCGGACCCATGCCCAGGCATCCCTGCCCCCTGAAGGACCACACACACACCAACATGGTATATAGAATAGAGTTTATTTAGGGAAGAGGATGAGAGTCAATGGTATAGTAGAGAGAGAGAGAAAGAGGAGAGAGAGAGAGAGAGAGAGAGAGAGAGAGAGAGAGAGAAGGGGAGGGGAGGGGAGGGGAGGGGAGGGGAGGGGAGGAGAGGGGAGGGGAGGGGAGGGGAGGGGAGGGGAGGGGAGGGGAGGAGAGGAGAGGAGAGGAGAGGAGAGGAGAGGAGAGGAGAGGAGAGGAGAGGAGAGGAGAGGAGAGGAGAGGAGAGGAGAGGAGAGGAGAGGAGAGGAGAGGGAGGAAAGAGAAGAGGAGAGGAGAGGAGAGAAGAGAAGAGAAGAGAAGAGAAGAGAAGAGAAGAGAAGAGAAGAGAAGAGAAGAGAAGAGAAGAGAAGAGAAGAGAAGAGAAGAGAAGAGAAGAGAAGAGAAGAGAGGAGTGGAGGCCGGCCATGACCACGTGGAGAGAGGGGGGAGGGGAGCCCAAGAGGGGCAGAGAGGTGAGAGTACAGAAAGGTAAGAGGATGAGAGACGAAAGAGAGCAAGGAGGGGCAGGCAGCCCCTCTTATAGTGGGCCAGGCATATGGGGCTGGGCATACCTGGCTATTGCCAGGTAACTGTGGGGTGGAGCTTTGACAGAATACCAACAATCACTATTCCTTAATATATTTTTTTGTATTTTTCTTTTAAATTTATTTGTTTATTCACTTTACAACCCAATATTAGCACTTCTTCCCCTCTAGCACCCACTCATGCAAACCCTCCCCATTTCACTTTTCCCTTATCTTTGGAGAGACAGAGGTTTGTTTTTTTTTAAATTATATTTTCTATATTCTTTGTTTACATTCCAAAGGCTTTCCCCTTTCCAAATTCCCCCCCACCATACGTCCCATAAGTCCTCTCCCCCCTAACTATTCCCCAATATCAATGTACTCAAATCCCCAATAAAAAGACATAGACTAACAGATTGGATACATAAACAGGACCCAGCATTTAGCTGCATACAGGAAATGCAAAGACAAACGCTACCTCAGAGTAAAGGTCTGGAAAACAATTTTCCAAGCAAATGATCCGAAGAAACATGCTGGAGTAGCCATTCTAATGTTGGATAAAATTGACTTTCAACCAAAAGTTATCAAAAAAGAAAGGACACTTCATAGTGATCAAAAGAGAAATCTACAAAGAACTCTCAATTCTGACCATCCAAATACAAGGGCATCTACATTCATAAAAGAAGATTTACTAAAGCTCAAAGTACACATTACACCTCACACAAAAATAGCGGGAGACTTCAACAGCCCACTCTCATCAAAGGACAGATCATGAAAACAAAAAATAAACAGAGACACAGTGAAACTAACTGAAGTTATGGGAAAAAAGAACTTAACAGATAAATACAGAACATTTTATCCAAAACCAAAATAATATACTTTCATTTCAGCACTTCATGGTACCTTCTCCTAGACTAACCATATAATTGGTCACAAATGAGACCTCAACAGATATAAGAACTTTGAAATAATCCCATGCCTCCTATCAGATCACTAAAGATTAAGGCTGGTCTTCAATAGTAACAAAAGAATCAGAAAGACCACATACACATGGAAGATGAACAATGTTCTACTCAATAACTTTCTCAAAGAAAATAAAAAATAAATTAAAGACTTTTTAGAATTTAATGAAAATGAAGGTACAATGTATCCAAACTTATAGGACACAATGCAAGAAGTGTTAAGAGGAAAACACAAAGCTATGAGTGCCTGCAAAAAGAAGCTGGAGAGACCATACACTAGCAACTTAACAGCACACCGAAAAGCTGTAAAACAAAAAAGAAACAAATGTACCCAAGAGGAGTAGATGGCAGGAAATAATTAAACTAATGTCTGAAAACAACCAAGTAGAAACAAAAAGAACTATACAAAGAATCAACAAAACTAGGAACTGGTTTTCTGAAAAAAATCAACAAGATAGAAAACCCTTAGCCAGACTAACCAGAGGGCACAAACAGAGTATCCAAATTGACAAAATCAGAAATGAAAAGGGAGATATAACAACAGAAACTGAGGAAAATAAAAAAAAAATCATCATTTCCTACTACAAAAGCCTATAGTCAACAAAATGGAAAATCTGGATGAAATGAACAATTTTCTAGAAAGATATCAAATACCAAAGTTAAATAAAGAACAGAAAAACCATCTAAAGTGTCTTATAACCCCTAAAGAAATAGTAGACATTAAAAGTCTCCCAACCAAAATAATCCCAGGACCATATGGGTTTAGTGCAGAATTCTATCACACCTTCAAAGAAGACCTAATACCAATATTCTTTAAACTATCCACAAAATAGAAACAGAACTAACACTACCCAATTCATTCTATGAAGCCATAGTTACACTGATACAATAACATCAAAACCCAAAAAAGAAAGAGAACTCCAGATCAATTTCCCTTATGAACATAGATACCAAATTCCTCAATAAAATTCTGGCAAACTGAATCGAAGGACACATCAAAACAATCATTCACCACAATCAAGTAGGATTCATACCAGGGATGCAGGGATAGTTCAATATTTAGAAATCCATCAATGTAATCTACTACATAAACTCAAAGACAAAATCTACATGATCATTTCATTAGATGCTGAAAAAGCATTTGAAAAAATTCAACATCCCTTCATGTTAAAAATCTTGGAAAGATCATGAATTAAAGGACCGTAACTAAGTACAGTAAAAGCAATATACAGCAAAGAATTAGCCAACATCAAACTAAATGGAAAGAAACTTGAAGTAATCCCACTAAAATCAGGGACCAGACAAAACTGTTTTCTCTCTCTCTCTCTCTCTCTCTCTCTCTCTCTCTCTCTCTCTCTCTCTCTCTCTCTCTCTCTCTCTCTCTCTCTCTCTCTCTCTCTCTCTCTCTCTCTCCCCTCTCTCTCTGTATATATATATATATATATATATATATATATATATATATAGTCAATATAATACTTGAAGTTTTAGCTAGAGCTAGAGCAATTATAAAACAAAAGGAGGTCACACTGATAAAGTGGAGAGGAAAATATCACTTTTTGCTGATGATATGATAGTATAATTAAGTGATCACAAAATCTCCTCCGGAGAACTCCTAAACCTGATAAATGACTTCACCAAAGTGACTGGATATAAAAATAACTCAAACAAATCAGTAGCCTTCCTCAATGCATAGGGTAAACTGGCATAGAAAGAAATTATGAAAATGACACTCTTCACAATAGTCACAAACAATATAAAGTACCTTGGTGTGACAAACCAAACAAAGGAAAGATCTTTATGACAAAAACTTCAAGTCCCTGAAGAAAGAAATTGAAGAATGTCTCAGAAAATTGAAAGATCTCCCATGTTCATGGATGCGCAGGGTTAATATAGCAAAAATGGCCATCTTGCAAAAAGCAATATACAAATTCAATTCAATCCCCATCAAAATTTCAACTCAGTTCTTCATAGAATTAGAAAAAGCAATTCTCAAAATCATTTGGAAAAACAAAAACCCAGTACAGCAAAATCTCTTCTAAACAATAAAAGAACTTCTGGGAAAATCAGCATCCCTGACCTCAAGCTGTATTACAAAGCAATTGTGTAAAAAAAACTGCATGGTATTGGTATAGTAAAAGGCAAGTAGATCAAGGGAGTCGAATTGAAGACCCTGAAATGAACCCACAATACTTCTGTCACTTCATCTTTGACAAAGGAGCAAAAACAATCCATTGGGGGAAAACATAGCATTTTCAGAAATGGTGCTGGTTCATCTGGAGGCCAGCATGCAGTATATTACAAATTGAACGATTCCTACCTTCTTGTACAAAGCTCAAGTCCAAATGGATCAAGGACCTCCAGATAAAGCCAGATATATTGAAACTAATAGAAGAGAAATTAGTAAATGCCCTTGAACACCTGGGCGGGAGGGGGGGTGGAAATTTCCCAAACAGAACACCAATGCCTTATGCTCTGAGATCAATAATTGACAAATGGGACTTCATAAAATTGTAAATCTTATGTAAGGCTAAGGAAACTGCCAATAGGACAAAATGGCAACCAACAGACTGGAGAAAGATCTTTACCCACCCTCCAACTGAGGAGTTAGAGAAAGGACTAAAGGAGCTGAAGGGATTTGCAACCCTATATATAGAACAACAATATGAAACAACCAGACCCTCCAGAGCTCCCAGGGACTAAGCCAACAACCAAGGAATAAACATTACTCTAGATGCATATGTAGCAGAGGGCAGCCTTTTCAGGTATCAATGGGAGGAGAGGTCTTTGGTCCTATGAAAGACTGATAAATGCCCCAGCATAGGAGAATCAAGGGCAAGGAGGCAGGAGTGGGTGGGTGGAGGAACACCTCCTCTCATAGAAGCAGGGGGAGGGGCATGGGATGGGAGTTTCTGGGAGGGGAAAACCTTGGTAAGGGGATAACACTTTAAATGTAAATAAATAAATAAATAAATTAAAAAAGATGAATACATTCCCATATACACAAAACCCGAGCATTTATCCATTATTTAATGTTCCAGGCATCCAGCTGGTATATTAAATGGCATTAGTTAATACAATTATCACTACAGCCATATGTGATATTATTGTCTCCCTGTGGTTGGTATACAATTAAAATCTTTCCCTTAAGTTTGAGGTAATTTGCATTGAAAATCATTTTTAAAAGAAAAAAGCCTATGAAAATAAAATTTTTGCTTAAAACTAATCAGTCACAAAGCATGTATATTTTAAGAAGACCCTACATTTAATACATTTTTTCATATACGGTCTTCAAATTTTCAATTATCTATCATAATTTAGAGCAGTTAGAACATTGTAGTGATTTTATTTGTAATACAGAACAGTTTACAATATCTTTTGAATAGGTACTATAGAGAAATTTAAGATTTAATCTTTTCATTCAGATATGGCTTTAATGATATTTTTGTGTTCTAAATAAAAAAATTAACATGCTAAATAACTAAGTAGAAACAAATGGAGCAAGGAATAACAAAACGCTAAATCTAAATAAGCAGAAAGAGCATCTTCTAATGTACAGTATAGTGTGAGTATCTCTCTTTGGCTGCTTAAAGGAATTCCCACCTTAGCCTCTATCCCATTAAACAGGGTAAGTATTATGACATAAAACAGGTGGTGTGTTAACATCTTTGATCATACTATAAACTAAATTTCCATCACAGGAGAAACTATTGGAAATGTAATGAAAACATAATGAAGTCAACATTCTTGCTTACCAAATGGGACTTTGCAGAACAGTTAATTGGACGTCAGTGTGAAATGTTGACAGAGAACAGAATGAAGGGAGAGAATTAAGGGGAGAATGATTATAGCAAAGCACTATATTTTCAGTAGAAGCTTTTACCATCTGGATATTTCTAGCATTTAGGTAAAACATATAGCTAGATAAGCATTTGGTACTCAAGTAGATCCCTTATCATCGTTGCATCATTTGGACAGAACTGGACCCTTGATAAGCACTCAGTGATTGATATTTGGCATTCTGTACTGACAAGGAAGGACATTCTCAGAACCAGAGACTCTGGTTACAGATTGTGACACATAATGTCTGTTAATCATGTTTTTCTTTTCATGTCTGAAAGAAGTGACATTTTCTTCAATTTCTAAATTTTATTAAAACTGAGACATTGATAAATTCATCAATTTTATTTTTTTAATTTGTAAAGTTATTTGCATTGAGTGTGAGGGTGTGGTGTGCATACCACTGTGCATGTGTATGTCAGAGAATAACTTGCAGAAGTCCGGTCTCTCCTTGCTGTGGGACAAGGACGCATATTTAGGCTTGGTAAGAAGCTCAGCAGCAAGCTTATTTGCTAAGATGTCTCTCTTGCCACTGTTTATCCTAATGATCTGTGCAATAAATATTTACAAACACCATGACAAACATTGTGGTTCCTAAAATGGAAAGCATGCTGTGGTATCAATCAGTCCTGCTCACTCTGTGCTGTGTACCTACCTGTCAAAAGCAATTCCTAATGCACTTTCTGTTGGTATAAATTAATATATTTTGGTTCTCTTATATAAATAGAATGACAAAATAATGTGTCTCCCTATGATTTTTTATGATATGTTTGGTATTATCTCTACTTCCTTTCTCTGCCTTTGTATTTCTCTCCCTACCCATTCCCAACTTAATGTTTATCAATTTCCCCTTCCCCTTCATGATATCTGTGTCCTACTCTTCTCTCCTCTGGACATTAACAGCACTTGTGCAATAGGAAAGTGGTCAATGTCTCTAAGCAATTAAGGAAATGAGAATGAAAACTTAATAGATACTACACCTCATACCAACCAGAATTGCTAAGGACATAAGAGTGGCTAACAAAAAATTCTGGCAAAGATAAAGAAATATAAGAACCCCTGTTCACTTTGAAGTGATTGCAAACTAGTGTGGCCACTATGGAAATTAGTGTCAAAAGTTCACAGTTGGCTATAAGTAGATCTACCAAATGACTTAGTTGTATCATTCATTGGAACATCTGAAGGACAAACTATGCTGCAAAGAAACTTCCTCAGCCATGTCCATTGTTACTCTAGGAAGAACTGTAGGAAATGTAAATAATCTACAAGTCTGTCAACTGGTAAGTAGATAGTGGTAGTGTGATTGCAATTTCTATTTAACTGCAAAGAAAAATTAAATCATGAAATTATTGGGTAAATAGCGGTATTTGAATAATAGTATATATTGGTGAGCTCATCCAGACTTCACAGACAAACACTAGCTTCTTCTCTATTAATTGTTGATATTAGCTTTGATTTTTTTAGATTTGAGTGGGACTGGTAACATGAGGGTATACTGTGTTTGTCAAAGGACCTCTCCCCAGTTTATTGAATTGATCATGTGATTGTTGTCTTTGAGTCTTTTTATATGATTTATTTTGTTTATTAGCTATCTTCCTATATCTATAGGTCAGATCATGTTGAATAATCAACTTTACATCTTCCTATATTCACCTTAGTGGAGGACTAAAATAGTTAAGTTCATCAGGGATACTACTCTGTAGTTTTCTTTGTATGTTTTGACTTAAGTTGGGTTTTGTATTAATGTAATACTGGCTTTTCAGAAGAAGCTTTGGAGTGATCCTTGATTTTTATTTCTTTGTTTTGTTTTGTTTTCTGTTTTTTGGGTGTTTTGTTTTAAATATGATATAGGAAGCATTGGTTGCCTTAAGATTTTTCTTTGAATTCATCTGAGCCTTGCTGTTTTTTCCCAACATAGTGCTGTTTTACTGTCTGTCTCCTCATTTGCTATGAGTCTAATTATGTTATTGATCTCTCTTTGGTTTAACTTTGGTTGTTTGGATGAATCTAGAAATTTGACTAACATAATGGAGTGTAAATTTTTTTAAGTATTTACTTACATATTCTTAATTTTCTGGTATGTCTTATGATGTTTTTCTCTCATCTCTATTCTGTTCACCTGGGCCACTCTCTATTTTTGTCAATTAGGCTAAGAGTATCTTAGTCTTGTTTGTAATTCAAAGATCAGATATTAGATTCACAGATCAAGTTTTTCTTTGATTGATTTTGATTGTTTCATTAATTTTGTCTTAGTTTTGTTTGCTTTTTCTAAATCTTGAATTGCCTCATTGAGTCATTTAGTTGCGATTTTTCCATTTTGTTTCTTTTTTTCATTTTTGTAGCTTAGAATTATATGACTCAGTCTTAGCCCCGTTTTTTATGCATTCCAGAGGATTTTGAGTGTTGTTTCTCTGTGTGTATGTTGGATTTTCATTTAATTTTAGTGTCTTTCATGATTTCTTCTTTAAGCCAGCCATCATTCAGTAATGTGCCAATTAGTCTCCATTTTTATGCTTTGTGAAATTCTGGACAGATAGAATATATATACTGAGAGAGACTAAGAGACTATATTCTATTTTAGAGAAATTTAAATGATCTGCTAAACAGAATGTACATTTTTTGGTGCCTAAGTGAAAAAAATCTACCAACACATGTTATTTTCTTTAAAGGCATTGAATTCTGATATTTCTCTATTCATTTTTTTTTGTCCAGATAAGCTGTCTCTTGAAATGTGGGACATTATATGAATATATCATTTCTTAATTTAGAGATGTCTTTTTCTACCAACCTGTTGAAGAACATTGTATATGTCCATCTTTCTAGGTAGGTATATCAGTAAAGAATAGTCTTAATACGTGGAAGGCAGGAGGTTTATGTTCCTCTCTGCCTATAATTCATATATTTTTTTTTATGGTGTTCCAAAGTGCCTGACTATTTCTTAATCTTTTATTTTTTATTAATGATTAAATATTCTTTGATGGACTGGCCTAATTAATTTATTTTCCAGCCCTAAAAATATGTATTCAACTTGATCCATTTTATTAATAAGGCTTTCTCTTACTTTTCTAATTGGATTTCTGAGAGATTTTTATTTCATTTCATGATTAGTTTTCTTTAATATTTCTCTCTCTTTAAAACTCAGTTTTTAATTTTAAATTGCCTGCCTTATTTAATTCATATATATATATATATATGTGTGTGTGTGTGTGTGTGTGTGTGTGTGTGTTTTCTTTGATTTTATCTTAGATATTATCATATAATCAGAACATTTCTCCCTTTCTTTTCATTCTTCCAAATCCTCACATATACCCCCCTCATTTGCCTTTTAGTGCCTTCTTATTTAATTGTTGTTACAGGCCTACGTGCGTGTGTGTATATATAGATATATCTTACTAAATACAACATGTTAAGTCTATATAATGTCATTTATATGTGTATTTTAAGGGCATAGACCTTGTTCAGAAGTTTATCTCTTTCTTCTTTAAGTTTGCTGAGGTATTTGTCCTTTTTAAAGTGCTTTCATTCTTTGATCATATTTATGGTTGTTCTTTAAATTTGATGTATTAGCTTCTTGTAGGAAACTCTTAATGGAGAACATTTTTATGTCACTACTGGTTTTCAAGAGTAAATTTTCTTGAACTTTCATGTTATTTGTATTTTTGTCATGTGATTGGTACATGTGGACTTTTTGTCTGTAATCATGGGAGATTCCTCTACTAAAAAGGATGACTCGCTTAAGTAGAAGTTGGTCTGAGTTGTGCTGTTTCCCAAGCTTGGTTGATTATAGAGAGGGCATGAAGAGTTGGTAGGTCAGTTATACAGATACTTCAGTTATGTTTTCGATAGAAGTGCTTATAATTCATTTGCAACAAAGAAATTATTAAAGTGTGACTAGAGGCTGTGTGTCTCTGGGCATCTTTGCAGGTTATACTCCCAAATCTGTGCCTGGGAGAGGGAGAACAGTAAGAGTGGGTATGTATCTGGGGTACACATGTGACTCTTCTAGTACACAGGCTCATTTTCCCTAAGTTAGGCTTTCTGGGAGTGTCTTGTTCTGAAATTATTAACTTTTGGTTGGCTTGTATTAAGTGACCAGTCTTCTCTTCTTCGACAAGCTTCATCTGGCTTCCTTTTTATAAATAAATATATTCTTTATTTACATTCAAATGTTATCCCTTTTCGTGGTTTTCCCTCCAAAGATTTGCTATATCATCCCCACCCCCTGCTCACTCCTGCTTCATTGTCCACATTCCCCTATATTGGGACATCGAGCCTTCTCAGGACCAAGGTCCTCTCCTCTAACTGATGTACAACAAGGCCATCCTCTGCTACATATGTGGCTGGAGTCCCCACACGTGTACTCTTTGGTTGGTGGTTTAGTCCCTGGAAACTCTGGGGGTACTGGTTGATTGAAAGTGTTGTTCCTCCTATGAGGATGCAAACCCGTTCAACTTCTTGGGTCCTTTAACTCCTCTACTGGGGGCCCTGTGCTCAGTCCAATGGTTGGCTGAGAGCATCCACTTTTGTATTTGTCAGGTACTGGCAGAACCTCTAAGGAGACACCTATATCAGGCTCTTGTCAGCAAGTGCTTGGTGGCATCCACGGTAGTGTCTGAGTTTGGTGACTGTATATGGGATGGATCCCCAGGAGTGGCAGTCTCTGGATGGTCTTTCTTTCAGTCTCTACTCCATGAAAGAAACCTGCCCAGAACCCTCAGGACACAGGAACCAAGGGGTGGCCTGGGACAGGAGCCTTCCACTTTCTGTCTGCTACTGGAGATGATCCTCTGTCAAAGGGCTCGATACCCAAATAGTGCCCGGAGAGAGTGAGCCTCCCAGGAGTAAGTACAGGCCTGTGAGTGCAGGTAGGACCACCACTGCTGCTCAGAGGATCCCGCCTGGAATCCTCAGGATACAGGAACTGAGGGGCTGCCTGGTACAGGGGTCTTCTCATTTCTGTCTGTGCCCAGAGCTGATCCTGTGCCACAGAGCTATATATACAAATACTGCCAAGAGAGAGCTGCTCTCCCAGAAGTGCCTACATACCTCTGAGCACAGGTAAGACTGCCACTTCTCCTTAAATTCATCCAGCTTCTTAAGAGCCCTTCTTCAATGAGATCACAATGATAGCCACAAATCTACCATACTTTTGAACTTTTCAAGATCATGAGCTTAAGGCAACAAATATTTTCCTAATGTTTACAAGATAATTGGGTCTTTTTCAATATGGTATAGTTACTTATTCCAATTATGGCATTCTATCTTGGATAGAGGAGGGAGTTCATCTGACTTAAGCTAACAAATCTTACAGTATTGGGGGAAATACAGACACTTACAAGACTTGTAAAGCTATTGTAAGCCAAAGAGATTATCTCCAGTGGAGAGGCCTACCTCAGGGAGTTCTAAAGATTCTTGTCTTTTGGATCCTAACAAACATAGCAGTGGGCTTTATGGTGATTTAGTTATGAAGGAAATGCTTCCCTCATCTACGCTTCCATAAATAATCCCAGTAATTTACTTGTCCTTTACTCTATATATGGTTCAGGTTATGACTTTCATTTTTAATTTGAGATGAAAATTATGCCTTCAGGTCTCCCGTAAATAGGTCAAAACATTAAAAATAAATAACAAAACATAGGATCTCTGTCTATCTGGATAGATATCTAGCAATATCAATCCCTGTAATTCATACATACAGATCCATTCAACATGAACAAATTTTCAATTTCCTGCTTTTCTTATTTTTCTCTCACTAAATTTTGCGAATGTTTGGTCTCTTTTGTAGATATCAGTGTTTTATTCATTTCCTTTAGCACTCTTCCCCAATTAAAATCTGCCATTATCACTTTAATGTATTGTAGTTTTAACAAAAGATTATTTTACTGAAACTTAATTGACATCAGGTGTTCAGGATACTTTCATTTGTCTTTGGCCCTAAAACCTGGGCTAACAGAATGTATTTCTTTTAATAAGCATTCAATACAACAACATACATTAATAATAGTTATTGATTTATTGGGATTTTTCTTATACGTTTCATGAATATGAACATATAGAAGAATTGAAAACAAACATTACTCAAAATATTCTTAAATAAAATATCCAATAAAGGAGAATAATTCTCATGAAATTTATGCAAAATTTGAAGGAAGTAAATGTTTATCCCAAGAAAATTTATAAATATATATAAAGCCCATATTGCTTCAAAATATTTTGTTCTATTATAACAGACTTCTTGGATAAAAATTATTTTTATGTAAAGAACATAATTCCTAGGAAGATTATTTATGTGGGTTAAATGTTTGTGCCCTACCAAAATTTAAATCTTGGAAGTGAATTCCTAAGAAGATAGAGTAAATAAATTTTTTAGAAAGTGATTTAATCAAGATCACACCAATCTCTTGAAAGGGATCAGTACTTAACGCAGGAATTAAAAGGCACACTTAATACCAAGTTCCCTTTTCTCTCTTTCTATCATGTGATCTGTGGCAAGAGCATGATTTCATCAGATTCTGAGTCTTCTCCTTCCACGTTCTTAGGTTTGTAGGCTTAAAGTATTCAAAACCTATTTTAATAAGGATTCTTAAAGGGTTCAACTAGCCCACCTGTCAAAGGTAAGGACAAAGATAGTTAAGAAGACAAGGGTATTGTAAAAAAGTTTAGAAATAGTTTTTGGGGTGCAATTATAATTTTTGTTGTCAGCATATCAGCAGTGTAGTATAAAATATCCAAAATCAATTAGTAGTGGCAGTCCAGTCCAATTGGCAAACACTGAACAAATCAGTAGCAGTGGCTTGATCTGGAGAAACCAGGAAGCTCTGCCAAATTGGCATGAGTTCGAGGAAGTGTAATGAAGCAGCTGGAATACTGTGAGAGGTTTTTTCGCATATTTCCCTCCTCAAAGTCATGACAAGCAAAGAACAGTGAAGACTAGTAAAGGGTTGCAAGGCAAACCAATGCAAAAGCATTTTTCACTGTCAGGTTCAACTTATACTCTTTCCTGACATCATGAGTTCTCTCTAGTGTCTGCCTCAGCAAAATGTCCTCTCATATGACCATTTCCAAAAAAAGTCACATAACACAACTGAGTTTCTAAAGAAACCAGAAATTCCCACTTCTTATTCCTTTTTGTATAAAAAATTATTTTTATCTAATTTCAACAATCTACACACAATAGAAATAATTTTAAGAACCATAAAATATTATTTTATGTCACATTTTTAAATAAGCAGCTTATGTTCAATATAGTCAAACAATTGTCTAAGAAAACAACCTTACATTTTTATCGATAGACAATAATCAATTTTATTTTGTTTTCTTCCTGATCATAACCAATAACAGTCTGCCACCCTAGATGATAACAACAATAGCATATCAAATGACCAATACCATGCATGCAAATTTAAGGGACTTGGAATATGGCCTTCTTATGTTCGCTCCCTGCTGAATTAGAGTGAAGAACTTCTGTTTGGGAAGTTATTCCCAAGGGGGGAAAAGCTTAGACTGAAAAAAGCCATCTCTAAAATGTATTGTCCAGTCTCTGTGTTATCCCGTCTCTACGTTATCTGTCCAGTCTTGTGTTTTCCAGTCCTTGTGTGATAACTTAGCTAACCTTTTTGAAGTTGATTTGCATGCATATTTTGGAGAAATCAGTAACTGAGACAGTCTGTGACAGTGGATTTCCTGGGCTATTTGCTTTGTTAAAACATTTTGTCTCCGCTGATAAGAGGTTTTTTCCTAGTCAGATCTAATCTTTATAAGTTTTGTTGATAGCAGTATTTTTTTTCATTCCTAGTACAGAGAAAAGTATAACCACATCCCCATTGGAAAACTATGATACATTTCCATTCTAATATCAACACATCCTTACAGTATATTGGTTGGCCTAGTTCTTCAGGTTTTTTCCCTGATAACCCAGAGTCTCTCAGATGATGCTCTTCCTTTTTCACAAAAATTAGGAAAATTTGCAGTTAATAAAGCACTTTTTAGTGTGTCCCTAGGGTGATTTACTCTTCTTTTTGTTTAATAAGCATCTCTTTTAAGGTATGATTGGCTTTTTCTATAACTGCTTATCCTGTGGGATTGTGTGATATACCAGTAACATGCTTTATATTAAAGTACATGAAGAAATGTTTCATCTTGTTGGATACGTATGCAGGAGTATTATTAGTTCTAATTTGTGCAAGTATCCCCATAATTGCCATTATTTACAATAAAGGTGCATTTACACATTGGCCTTTTCAGAACTTAAAAAGGAGTTGCCTAAAAAAATACTGAGTATGTATCAATGGTATGGTGCATACACATTTGCTTTCCAAATTGTGAACAATGTAAAACATCCAGATGTTCCAGATGTCATTTCTTTAAGTACTATGGCTACTACCACTAGAAAACAGAATTTGGTTATGTAGAAAACACGTGAGCCATTTTTATTATTATTATTATTATTATTATTTTAGCTCTTTACCATGTGATAGAAAATTTTTCTTTAAGCATTTCCCATTAATATGTTTCTCATGAAAAATTTTCAGGCTTCTAACACATTTCCTATTAGTAATTGTTGAATTTTATTATTTCTTTGAGCTAGTGGATTTGGTAAACCTATATCAGACAGAATATAAATAATAATATATAATGGATGGTTAGTACTTCTGATGGCCTGTTGCAATTGCAAAAATAACAAAGTTACTTCTGGGTAATCATATACAAACTCAGCACTCTGTATACAAAACAAATTCTTCTACATATAACAATCAGTAAATATGTTAAGAGATTCAGAGTAATCTAATTAAGATCATAAGGATTACATACAATTCTGATAATCAAACAGGTATATAGACTTTGGAGCACCTTACCTATTTTGTCTGACTCCATCCATTCCTATCCTATATGCGTCAATATAGAATATTGATGATTCTGGATACCACACGTGGCAAAATCCAATTCAATTTTTTATAAACTATTTACATCTGCTGTTCAGATTTTTTGTTATTAATTTTCCCAAGTAGTTACTGCAAGCACTTTGCCAATATTAATTCATCATGCAGAGTATAAATACCAGCATTTGTAAGGTGTACTTTGGCTGGATCTATTCCTGAAAATTGACATAGTCTCACTCTACCTTTTTAAAATTAATACAAAAATCTTTTCTATGTATGTCTTTAATTTTTTACTTTGCTTATAAGTTAAAAAGTTCATTTCATAATATTATCTTCTCATTGCATAATGAGCCCAATAGAAGAACGAGTTGAAGGCAAAAATCATCAAAATACAATCAAGATTAGAATCCATTCAATCTACATATACATCCTGCAGTCTTTGTTCTACAAGAGTTAGTTCTTTTTCTGCTTTAGCTGTTAGACATTTTGGACTGTTTAAATTTGAATCTCCTTTTAATGTTTGAAACAAATCACTTAACTCTTATATATTTACTCTAATTGTAAGCCTCAGTCAATTAATATCTCACATTAATTTTTGAAAACCATTAACCATTTGCAATTGTTCCCTATGGATCTTTATATTATTATTATTATTATTATTATTATTATTATTACTTTATTATTTAATCTTTTTTTTACAACATAGTCATTATCTCCCTCCTGGTCTACCCTCTTCCTGTATCTCAGCCCATTTCTCCTCCCTGATCTCAAAGATGATGCCCCTACACTTCCACTCCTACCCAACCCAACCTCCCCACTACCTGAGGCCTCATGTTTCTCCAGGGTTAGGCACATCTTCTCTCACTGGGGCCAGATATAGTAGTCCTCTCCTGTATATGTTTTGGGTGCCTTAGAGCAGCTCATGTATGCTGCCTGGTTAGTGACTCAGTGTTTGAGAGATCTCAGAAGTCCAGGTTAGTTGAGACTGCTGGTCTTCTTATGCAGACAGCCTCCTAAGTTTCTTCCAAATTTTCCCTAATTCAACCCCAGGAGTCCCTAGCTTCTGTCCATTGGTTGGGTGTAAATACCTGCCTCTGACTTTTTCAGCTGCTGATCGGGCCTCTTGGAGAACAGTCATGCTAGGTTCCTGTCATGCATGTCCTTTTGTGTCTGAATTACCTCACTCAGGATGATGTTCAAAGTCCTTAGTGATCATGGAAATGCAAATCAAAATGACCTTACACCAATCAGAATGGCTAAGATCAAAATCTCAAGTAATAGCACACCTTGGGTGAGGATATGGAGAAGGAAAACTACTCTATTGCTGGTAGGACTCGAAAGTGGTATAACCACTCTGGAAATCAATCTGGAGGTTCCTCAGAAAATTGAAAATAGATCTACCTGAAGAACCAGCTATTCTGCTCTTGGACATAAAAGAAGTTCCACCATGCCACAGGGACACATGTTCCACTATGTTCATATAGGCCTTATTTGTGATTTTCAGAACCTGAAAACAACCCAGATCTCCCACAAAGGAAGGATACAGAAAATGTGTTTCATTTGCACAGTGGGATACTCAGCTATTAAGAACAAGGACATCATGCATTTTGCAGGCAATGGATGAATCTGTACCTTTTGCAGTCAAATTTTTTGATGATTAATTTTTATATCCCAAATAACTAAGTGAATCTCCTCTTTGTAATTTTTGTCTAATGCAATTTGTAACCCCCAGCATGGCATAATTCTTAGTGTTACCTTAAGCATATTTCTGAATCATCTTCTTCAAAATCAGCCAACAAAATATTATCCATAAAATGATAAATGGTATATTGAGAAAATTGCTTACAGATTATTAATAATTGTTATTGCACAAAATATAGGCATAAAACCATACTACTTAACATTTCTTGTGGAGTTCCTTCCAATGATATCTCCTTAGCAGACCACTGTTATTCAGAATAGGTACTGAGAAAGCAAACATTTCCCTATCCTGCTCATGCAAAGGTATTATAAAAAGCAATCATTAAAGTTAATTATTATTATAGGCCATGATCTTGATAACAAAGAAGAAAAAGGAAGTCCAGGTTGCAAAAGACCATTTAGTTGAATTATTCTACTAACTTCTTAAATTTGTTATCCTTCTCCATTTATCTGATTTTGTTTTTAGCACAAACACAGGGAAATTTTAATGACTGGTACATTCTATATTTTGAGCTTCTAGCTGCTCTTTTACCAGTTGAAAATTGCCTGGAATTTTTCTTCTGTTATGGGCCACTGTTCTGAGGGTAAAGAACCATAAATGCAATTAGCTAACTTGTAATATTCAACTTTGGAGGATAGTTAAAAGAGCCATATGTGTGGCCAGATCCAAAGCTGAACTTCTTTCTGTAGTATGTATATATCAGAAATAATTAGTTTTGATGTTCTTGCCTGTTTAGTACCTAAAGACTGACCAAACAAATCAGGTCATATTGTTTTCTGAAAGACTTTGAGCTGTCAGAATCCTCTGTTTCCCAATAGCAAGAGGTTACTCCATGTGTCTCTCTTAGACCTACAATCCTTTAACTAAGGCTTTCTATAGCAACTATCATAGCCTGAAAGCCTTTGTGATTCAGAGCAGACAAAACATATTTGTTCTTTTCTACAAATACCATATTCTGCAGAGGTGAAGTACCTGCTATTTTGTGCTGTGAATCTTCTAGCCTAAAATTTTCTTTGGAAGTGACCTGTTCGCCATGATTAAAGCATCATACATTTTTATTCCTTAGACTTCTAGCTATGATATTGGCATGATACTTCTAAAAACCAATACCAATTGTCTCTATTATCCATTGTCCTGTTGGGACTCCTTGTATTTTCAATGATCTGATTGCTCTCTTATATTCGCCTGCATTTTTCAAATTCTATCAATGACCATTGGGTTTCAGGGTCTGATATTGCTCTATTTACAGCTGATAAGGACCCTGTATTAACTTAGTAATGACCTTGCTCACCCAGCTTCTCAATCACATCGAATGATTTTAAAGCCATTACACAACATTGTTCAATTACAATATCACCCAGATAAGATTTGTTCTTGTTTGTCAGAACAATGTCCTTTCTCAAGCAGTTGTTCTTTAATAACATTTATCCTGCTTACTAAATTACATTGTTCTATTTTGTGGCTTTTAAATTGTTGATTAGCTTATAGCATAGCTGACACCAATCCCTTCCTATCTTGGGGAATAACTCTACGTTGTATAGCCAAGTTACCTAACATTTGTATAACTAATGAAGAATGCAAGCTATACAATACAATACAATACAATACAATACAATACAATACAATACAATACAATACAATAAGTACCACACAGTACAATACAATAGCTTCTTAAAAATGCTTTAAATCTAACATTTCTATTGGATACAATGTCAACTTATTATAAGCATAAGTACAATTATTAGCAGGCCCATACTTCACAAAGACTGGCAAGGCTGAAGATTCCTGTGTATCCCCAAGCAAATCTTCTGGAGCTGCACTTAGCTGAACCAACACATTGTCCCTATACTACCACCAGCTCTTTCTGGCCCCTTGCCTCAGTGAGGTTCTCTGGGTACCTGGCAGTGAAAGTTCATGGAACAGGGCAAGGCATCAGTTTGTTTTCTAGCCTAGTTTTGCTTCCCTCTTACATTGTGTGTTAAATTCCTGGTCTCGGCTGCCAAGCCTGAACCCTGTTGTTTTTCTCCCACTGCCTCTTTCTGCCTTCTAAACACACTCTCTAAGAGCAAAGACAATTCTGCAAACTTCGCTAACACAAGAGAATTGAGTGAACCTTCTGAATTTTCAGCTCCTACCACTCAATCTTTTCCAAAATTGTATACATGAAGACTAGGAGTAAAACAGGATACCACCCAGTGACAGCAGCTGCTATTTTGCCAACATTCTTAAACAACATTTCCAACCCACCAGAACCTGTCTTTTCTTCTACTTCACTAAAGTCAGAGTTACCCATTAAGCCTAAGCCACATTGGGTACCACCTATAGGCTTAGATTTAAAAAAAAAACCTTACTTTATAATAAGAGTTCTTAAATGCTTCACCCTCTCATCTAACCCACCAACTAAAGGTAGGGGGAAAAGATCGTTAATAGGACAAGAGGGGTCTATCCTATTTAGAAGTAGTTCTCTGGAGTAGTTACAAATTTTGTTGTCAGGATATCAGCAGTCCAGTCTAAACCATCAAACACAAATCAGTAGTGGCAGGACAGTCCAATTGGCAAACACTGGACATGCATTAGTGGCAGTGACCTGATCCAGAAGAGATTTAGGCTCTGCTAAATCAGCATGAGTCCATGGAATTTGCGAGAAGCAGCTAGAATACCATCCATGAGTTATTTGGTTGTTTCTCTCTATGAAGTCATGACCAAAACGGTCAGTTAAGACCAGTGAAGGGTTGCAAGGTGAACCAATATGCAAGAGCATTATTCACTGCCTACCAGGCTCTACTTCATCTTTCCAAATATCATGTGTCCTCTCAGGTGGCTGCTTCAGAAAAACAACCTCTGAGTTTTCAGAAATCCTTTACATGATACACTCAAGGTACCTATATAGTCCCAAGTAAATCCTGGGGAGGTTCACTTGGCCAAACACCAACCCAAAGAATCAGACATTTCCACAGCATTGGCGTTTCAACCTCCATAATATATTGTATATAGAACTCTCTGTCTTTCCAGATTGCTTTGTACTGATGGGGAGCAGTCCTCCAACATCAGCCTCTTAAGCGATGGGATTACAGATATGAGTTACTGTACTTACCTCTTTTTTTGCTCCTTTTCAATGGGCTTCTACTAACTCTTATGTCATTTCTTCATCAACATTTTGTCTATAAATCCATTTTACAGCTAAATCTTACCTTTAAATAGCCTTTTAATTTAGGGAGTCTAAAATAATATTTGAAAATAAAGCTTCTACTTATATCATATACATATGACTAGCTAAATATCTGCTATAAAGAAAAAGTACTGCAGAGATGTTTTACTATACTTTTATTATTCTATTTTAGTGAGATGTATAGTGCTTGGAGTAAATTATTGTGAAAATACAGAGAACTCCATAAAACTCCAGTATAGTTTATTCATATCTACAATAATAATAAATCTTCCCAAACCATAGCCATAATAATCTGATTGAAGCAAAAGAAAAAAATTCAGAAGAATGGTGTTTGCAGAACTGCAACAGTTTTATTGCAACATGTATAAGGCAAATATAATTATGCTGTAAAAATAAACTTAAAGAATTATGAGCCTGGTTTACAGATTAAGACATTAATTCCTTCAATATATGATCAGTCACTGGTAGTTTTACTTACCTAGAGCAATTACTCAATTCAGTGTGAGAACTGCATTAACTCAGTGGTTACCACAGATCTACAAATGCCCAAACATTTGGGTAGAGTGTGTTCATTTATTTTGTTATGTCTTTCTTAAAGTCCTTCCCTCACATGAAAGAATAAGTGGAATAATTGTAATTCTCAACAACTGAAATATTTTGTTACTAGTCTGCAGTTTGGATCAGCAAAAGTTCCATTGAAAATTTTCCAACAGCTCTGCAACTTTCATCAATCTCCCTCCTCAGGCTTTAATGGACCAAGCGATTAACTTGATCACAAAATTTACCAGGACCTTCTTCAGGTTCCTACTTTGTAAACATGAATCTTCCTCTATCTTGAGTCACTTTTCTTCTGTGTCTCTGTCTCTCTCTTTCTCTCTCTCTCTCTCCTCTGTATATTTATATATATATATATACATATATATATATGTATATATATATATGTGTGTGTGTGTGTGTGTGTGTGTGTGTGTGTGTTCTGTGTGTGTGTGTGTGTGTGTTGAAATATGGTTTTACATGTAATCATTGGTCACAAAACATATATGAAGGTTAGAGAACAACCTTGAATGTGGGTGCTCCATTCCCACATTAGTTTTCAGCTTACATGTTCTATTTTGGAGAAGACTCATGTGTTCAACACTTACTTATCTTGCCATAAGAGATCTGGGGTCAAAACTTGTGCTGCTACATTCAGATTTATATGTATGGAAGGAAGCCAAATTCAATCCTTCGTACTTGCAGAGCACATGCTTTATCTAGTGAGCGATCTTTTGAGGTCCAGATCAATTTCAAATGTACTAGTTTCTGTACAGTGCTCCATTTCATGGACTAGTAAGGATGAATGTGAGCTAAAACCACCAATTAATATAGCAAAAATAATAATTTTGTATTGTTTTTAAGATAAATCAAGGATTTCTTGGTATTTGTTATCTTTTAGATAGCAGTGGTTAGTTGATCTAGTCAGTCTATATTTACTATCTTAGAATTTTTTTCTATTTTTTCTCTCACACACACAAGCAAAAGACACACACACACACACACACACACACACACACACACAGAGAGAGAGAGAGAGAGAGAGAGAGAGAGAGAACAAAAGGGAGAGGAAAAGGGAGAGGGAGGGAGAGGGATGGGGAGAGGGGGAGAAAGATAGTAAGAAAAGATTTAAGTGACAAACCCATGGTAGTGATGTATGGGGTGATTTTTGCAGAAATAACAAGACACAACTTGCCCTGTATTTAACCCCTGTCCTCATTACTATAGCTGCTTGTGGGTTACCCATCCCCCATCCTCTTGTAACTCTTATACATATTCAGTAAAAAATTTCAATAAAATAATTTCTGTGAGAGGCCTAAAATATAGCCTATTCATATTAAGAGTTACATGAGTCCTTCTGCTCAGAGGATGTGGAAGTTGTTTTTCAACTACCAATCTTTCCATTCCTCTGTTGTGTCTGTGCAAATGCTCTGTATTATTAAGAGAAAAAAAGTGACACATTTGGGAAATGTAAAAGAACAAAACAAAACACATTTCTTAGTCAAAATTGAAGGTATCTATAACATTAAATCAAACATATAGAACCTGTATTATGATGTAAATAAAAATACTTTTAGCCCAAGTTTGTCAATTATGGATAAATAAATTAAAGCAGAAGTCTGCCAAAATGCACAAGAATATCCCAAAGATAGTCAAGACTAATATAATACTTATTGAGCATACATC
This sequence comes from Apodemus agrarius, assembly GCA_964023405.1. Classification (NCBI taxonomy): domain Eukaryota; kingdom Metazoa; phylum Chordata; class Mammalia; order Rodentia; family Muridae; genus Apodemus; species Apodemus agrarius. The sequence goes on along the minus strand of OZ030009.1, from coordinate 61,266,505 downwards.
CTGGTGCCATTTTTCCTAAAATGTCAAATGAAGATGTTTCTATTTTTAAATTGCAAGCTTGAAGACAAATAAGCTAACCACATAAATGATGACATTATTACATGAGTGACTGTACAAAGCAAAACAACAATTTCTTGGAAATGGTTATTGAAGCAATAATTTACAATGCATTCTGTCCCATATTTATGTAGGTGTGAAAAACCATCATTTGTAATATATACACAAAGCAAACATACAGATTAAAAAAGTAACTGACAATGGCTAAAGATATTCAAGAGAGCTGGGCAGTGTTGTCACACACCTTTAATCCCAGCACTTGAGAGGCAGAGGCAGGTGGATCACTGAGTTCGAGGTCAGCCTGGTCAGAGTGAATTCCAGGACAGCCAGGGCTACACAGTGAAACCCTATCTCAAAACACACACACACACACACACACACACACACACACACACACACACACACACAAGATCTTCAGGAGAGATTGGTTTAGGTTTAACTTCATTGTTCACATGAGTCTGGAAAACATGTCTGTGTTGCTTGTATAGCTTATGTAGCTTGACTGGACTCTACCTACATCACATAGTGTGGAACAGACTGTGAAATTACCACAAAAGCACTTCATAAGACATATACATCACATAAGATAAACAAAAGTTTCCAGAAACCATAAGAACATATAAATAAGTATATATTTACTGTTCCTAAAAGGAGAGAGGGACATAAACATAGATACACACACACATGAACACACACGAACACACACACACACACACACACACACACACACATACACACACAGATTGAATGAGAGACAAAGAGACACTGGGAGATACAGATATAGAGATAATAATGGCTATTATTCCCTTTTTTTTTTTTTTTCCTTTTTTTTTTTTTTTTTTTTTTAATTTTATTTTCTATATTCTATGTTTACATTCCAAAGGCTTTCCCCTTTCCCAGTTCCCACCCACCATAGTTCCCATAGTTCCTCTCCCCCCCATCTGTTCCCCAATAATTCCCCCTCCCCCCTCGGTTTCTTTACTAAACTGGAAGCAATCTTTACAGGCCCAGGGTCCTCTCCTTTCTTCTTCTTGGGAATCATTTGACTTGCTATTTGTGTCTTGAGTATTTAGGGCTTCTGGGCTCATTAATATCCACTTATCAGTGATTGCATTTCAGGTGCATTCTTTTGTGATTGGGTTAATTCACTCAGGATGATATTTTCCAGGTCTAACCATTTACCTACAAATTGCATGAATTCATTATTTTTAATTGCTGTGTAGTATTCCATTGTATAAATATACCACATTTTCTGTATCCATTCCTCCTTTGAGGGATATTTGGGCTGCTTCCAATTTCTGGCTATTATAAACAAGGCTGCTATAAACATAGTGGAGCATGTGTCCTTATTGCATGCAGGGGAATCCTCTGGGTATATGCCCAGGAGTGGTATGCCAGGGTCCTCTGGAAGTAACATGCCCAATTTTCTGAGGAACCGCCAAACTGATTTCCAGAGCGGTTTTACCATTTTGCAATCCCACCAACAGTGGAGGAGTGTTCCTCTTTCTCCACATCCTCGCCAGCACTTGTTGTCTCTTGAGTTTTTAATCTTAGCCATTCTGACTGGTGTGAGGTGGAATCTCAGGGTTGTTTTGATTTGCATTTCACTGATGACTAATGATGTTGAACATCTTTTAAGGTGTTTCTCGGCCATCCGAATTTCTTCTGGTGAGAATTCTTTGTTTAGCTCTGTGCCCCATTTTTTGATAGGGTTATTTGGTTCTTTGTCGTCTAACTTCTTGAGTTCTTTGTATATATTGGATATTAGCCCTCTGTCGGATGTGGGGTTGGTGAAGATCTTTTCCCACTTTGTTGGTTGCCGTTTTGTCCTTCTGACAGTGTCCTTTGCTTTGCAGAAACTTTGTAATTTTATGAGGTCCCATTTGTCGATTCTTGATCTTAGAGCATAAGCTATTGGTGTTCTGTTCAGGAACTTTTCCCCTGTGCCCAAGTCCTCCAGGGTCTTCCCAAGTTTCTTTTCTAATAGTTTCAGTGTGTCTGGTAACTCAAGCAAATCAGTAGCCTTCTTGTACTCAAAGGACAAGCAGGCTGAGAAAGAAGTTAGGGAAATAACACCCTTCACAATAGCCACAAACAACATAAAGTACCTTGGCGTAACTCTAACCAAACAAGTGAAAGATCTGTATGACAGGAACTTCAAGTCCCTGAAGAAAGAAATCGAAGAAGACCTCAGGAGATGGAAAAATATTTCTTGCTCCTGGATTGGCAGGATCAATATAGTAAAAATGGCCATCTTGCCAAAAGCAATCTACAGATTCAATGCAATCCCCATCAAAATCCCAAATCAATTCTTCATAGATCTAGAAAGAGCAATTCTCAAATTCATCTGGAGCAACAAAAAACCTAGGATAGCTAAAACTATTCTCAACAATAAAAGGACTTCTGGGGGAATCAATATCCCTGACCTCAAGCAGTACTACAGAGCAATTGTGTTAAAAACTGCATGGTATTGGTACAGCAACAGGCAGGTAGATCAATGGAATAGGATTGAAGACCCAGAAATTAACCCACAGACTTATGGTCACTTGATCTTTGATAAAGGAGCCACAACCATCCGGTGGAAAAAAGATAGCCTTTTCAACAAATGGTGCTGGTTCAACTGGAGGTCAACATGCAGAAGAATGCGAATTGACCCACTCCTATCTCCTTGTACTAAGATCAACTCCAAGTGGATCAAGGCTATTATTCCCTTTAACTTCTATTGGTAAAATAAATTTTCTAGACAAAAGGCAGTTTTGGAAAGACTGGCAATGAAAATGTCTCACTTTAGTAAAAGAGTTGATATTGGCTATGCAGCCGATCATCATGTCAAATGTAATAATTCTGTCAATGGAATAAAGCTATTACATCCAAAGTTTCTGAGCCAGTTCTTAGCTTCAGTTCAGACTTGAAAATACCAAGCTCTGCTTCAGAAAAAAAATGAGATTAAAAAAAACTGATAAAAAGGAAATCCTCAGTTGTATTTATCATAAAATTCAATTTAAAGAAATATTCCTATGAAATCATGAATGTGAAATATACAAAACTCAGTTGCTCTGTTAAGGTTGGAAGTGTCTACAAACAACCAGTCATGATCCTTTCAGCCAACATGGTTACAGAAACACCTGAGGAGTAGCTACATGATGCTCTCAAGAAAACAGTTTGAAAACCATTAGCTTATTGAAAACAAAACACTTTGAAGTAATTTGAAATAATTCCAAATCATTCTCAATACTGACAAATGTTGCCTTTGGCACAATTAAGAACTTTATGTTTCTGTTGATTAATTAGCTATATGGTATTATGAAAATAAGTAATGCAAATTTTAGCTCTTATTCCAAAATCTTGCTTTATTATTAGCTCAAGAATGTCAAATATTCTTTAGGGATACTATTATTTCTGACAAATACAGTTTGAAACTATTTGTCTTGTTTAATAAATAATAGTCTTATTGTTAGTTAGCTTTCATTGATTTTAATAACCTGTGTTGTGAAAATACTCTGTTTTATAAAGATAATCTCCCAGTTTATAGATGAAGGAAATATGTTGTTTGAAGTATATATTGAACAGTATTATCGAACAAAAAATATATAATGAACAATCTTCTAGAAACATATCGATACCGTAGCTATTTAAACTGTTGAACCATTTCTACCACTCCTTATATACAGCAAAATTGAAGATATATGTCTATGAAATTAACTCTATGTTCACAGACTCCCTTGTTCATTTAAGAGTATTTTCCAAGGTAAATTAAAATTTCTTCATTAGATAATCTATAGGTGTCCACAAAACATTGGAACATAACAACTCCATGGAAAGCCTGATGACCCACACATTGCCATAGAGCAAGCTTTTCGTCAGGTGCCAGGGCTGCTCCTGATTCCACATGTCCCAATGAGCCTTTTAATACCCATTGCCTCAAATTCTACACAAGTAGAAATAAGCAAGAAAATCACCAAGTGTTATCATGCAATTTCCCTTATTTCTCCGTATCCATCAGAGCTTATTGGAACTTCTTAATTGATGAATGAGGACTTTATCAAACCTGGCAGGAGTCATAATGTCTCTGATTTTCCTTGAAATGTATCTGTCATGCAACTCAAAATTGAATAGCCAGGTTGAACCTTAACCAGAAACATGGCACTGACTTAAGACACTCTGAAGGGAATGAATGATTAATGCAGTTTATAGACAGGATAGTGTTTTTTCTGTCTCATGTGCTTTTTGTATGTAATCTCCAATAGTTCAAGTTCAGATGGATCTAATGAAAAAGGACTAGATGTTTTCCACCTTCCCTTCAGCGCATGCTGTACGATTTATCCACTGACAAAATGTGCTAATGAAATGTCACCTTGGACAGCTTGCTAAAGGATTGATGGGCTGAAAGTTTTGCACTTTATTTAACTTTTACAGGAAAAATGAATAAGTCCTCCAAACTCTGTATGATATAGAGATCTATTACAGTTTTCCAACTCAAGAAGTAGCTATGCCAATGATGGGAAATAGAATGCAGAGAGGTGGTGATGGGGCAGAGTTTATAAATAAGCAAATTCAAAGTGTTTGTTGTTTTACTATGATCCAATTCTAAATCACTGTCAAGTTGAATAATTTTACAGACACATTTTTCTCAGTATAAGTCATTGCTATCATTCTATTGCTCTATCAATGAACACTAAACCTTGGACCTTCCAAGTCCTTCATAGAATTCTATTTTCTTTATATCATAATTACCAAATTATTAAGAAAAATACCTTTTGTGGGAATAATTTTAAATTCTATTCACTGAGAGTACCTAACTAACTCAATTGGTTAAAGCATTCGATTTTTATCAATCCCCTTCACAAATTTTATGGTTTGTAATGAATGGCTACTAAAAATCATTACAGAAATTGAAGATTGCAGACAAAAAATTAAGATATTGGAGGACATAAAACTATGTGTATATGAAAGTCTTTTGTTATATGTACAAGGAGAAAAAACACGTGAACTCTAAGTGATAAACCCAGAGGAAAAAGTGAAAGCTTTATAAGACAAAAACCTGAGATGAAGATGACATTATTGTGGTTTATATAAATACATGTGCAAGTAAGTAAGTAAGTAAGTAAGTAAGTAAGTAGTAAGTAAATGAATAAATAAATAGTATTATATACTTTTTCTCTATTGTTTTGCCTCACTCTCTTCATCTTGCTGTCTCTTTATATCTCTATCTTTCTACCTTTCTCTCATACACACACACTCATACACACAAACACTCACCCACCCACACACACACACTTAAAGCAATGAGCCAATAGAATTCATCTATGAACAAAGTCTTACTTTATTCAGAATGGTGGATGAAAAATAAATATTATTGCTTATTCCACTGAGAAAAGCTGACCAGGGTAAGAAAATAACCCCTAATCTAGTGTTCAGATTCCATCATTGTAAAAATATGAACAATACTATTACTAGGGTAACAGTAGCTGATATGTTAATTCTCCCCATCTTAGCAGCATATTGAATAGAAACTGTTGTGAGACTTGTGGAGAAAGAGAATACTATCAAGAGGTGGTATAATGTTCTGGCTTAAAATGTTAACCTGACTCTGACTGCTCCTTGATTATCAAAGATGGAAGGATTAATCCGCAGTAGGACAGACAGAAGCTGTTACAGGAGAGGAGCAATGGAACCCAAAGAATTAAAATATACTTTTATACCCAGCCCTGTACTCATTGGGATCCCCAAGTGAAGGAGAAACTTTCAGAAAATACTGAGAGTCTGGGTCTGAAAGTCACAGGAGAGACCAAAAACAGTTCTAGCTCATCATTTTCAGGAACTCCAAATTGAGAAATCACTGCTGAGAAACAAATCTACTGGTCCTTTGACATTAACACACCATATCCGGGCATTTCTCCTTTTGGGTGTCCATAGGCAAGATAAACAACTCTTGTATATTATAGTCTCTTTTCCACCCCAGTGAGTTTCAGTAAGATACTAGGCCCAAGCTTTCTTCTGCTGAGTGATGACTACTTCACATTATCTCTGTACCGGAACTCCTTTGCTTAGTGGAAGCACATAACTACAGATCACCCAAGCAGTGATCGAATGGCCAAAATTCAGTGAAAAATTAGGTGCTAGCAAGAAAGTAATGTGAACAGAAAATCACTTTGATTGCTGTGATTCTCCTTACAAGCTTATTCTTTGAATTCCTATGTATGATTACATAACATTACCCTCTGAACATTGACTCTGTTGATTCCTATGTGTTTTCAGTAGATGCCTGTATTGCTTAGGCAAATTGACTACTGGACAAGCTCTACTTAAAGAAAAGTTGTCCTTCCTGACATAAATCGGTAATACTTACACATATGCCATAGATTTCAGTTGTGTAAAATATTTTCAAGATTTAATTCAGCCTTTCAATATTTGTAAGCAATAAGACACATTTTTAATTTTTTCTTAATGAATAATACCAATATAGATATTGTTACATTAATTTTGAATACAGATTCAAAATGTACCACATATACCTAGTTAAAAAGTATACTACTAAACCTAATAAGTAAAGTGATCATCAGAGACAAAATCCCTATTTGAAACAAATATAGAAGCTAATGTTTACAAACTCATTCATTTCAAAAAAGATTGATGCAATTACATATCTATCGACCTTTCAATAGCAAATTCTTTATATAATTCCAAGTATTTGTATTATAGTCCTAAAACCTAACAGCTCACATTTTTAAAACACAAACCTACCAATTGTTTATATTGTAATTATTACTAGTTTTTGATCCTAGAATGATATTTAAACTCAGTTTTCTCAAACATATGTACTATTTATGGCATATGCAGTATTTCTCATATCTTTAACAAAGTAATTTATATTATAGCATTCCATTCACTGTGTTTTGTATTGTGGTAAATTTCTGCTTTCTGTTGCAATGTGTACTCATAACATTTCTTTAGAATGAAAATAAAAGATCTAAAAGATTCTGTCTGCTTTTCTTTTTTACTACCTACTCTTTCTCTTCCTCTGTCTGCTCTTATTCTTGTTTTTATTCTCTTCCCTCTCCACTCTTTTCATTCTAATCCTCCACCCCTCCTCCTCCTCCTCCTCTTTCTTCTTCATCATGGTATTATGGTAATTATTTCATCATCCAGGAAATGGTCTCTGATGATACATTATGATGTCCTAACTGGACCCCTAAGCGTGATCCTTCTCTGTCTCCCACATATCAAGAATATAGACATGTGTCTTGCTTATAATTACTAAATTATACTTTCTGCTCTCTTTACACTGAGCTATTTTTATATCTAAACACATCTCACAACTTATTAAAACTGTCATTGGAAATAATAAAACAAAAATCCCCAAAAAAATACCAAAATGAAAAGTACTATAGACTCAATTTCCAGGTGTGGCCATGTGTTTGAAAGACACATGCTTCACTATGTTCATAGCAACCTTATTTATAATAGCCAGAAGTTGGAAGGAGCCCAGATGTCCCTCAAAGGAAGAATGGATACAGAAAATGTGGTATATTTATACAATGGAACACTACTCAGCAATTAAAAATAATGAATTCATGCAATTTGTAGGCAAATGGTTGGATCTGGAAAATATCATCCTAAGTGACTTAACCCAATCACAAAAGAATATACATGAAATGCAATCACTGATAAGTAAATATTAATGAGCCCAGAAGCTGTGAATACTCAAGACACAATTAGCAAGTCAAAAGTTTCCCAAGAAGAAGGAAGGAGAGGACCCTGGTCCTGAAAGGACTGGATCCAGTTTTGTAGGAAAGTACCAGAACAGAACAGAGAAATGGTGGGGTGGTGATTGGGGAATAGGCGGGGTGGGGGGAAGAGGACATATGGGATATATGGTGAGGGGAGAACTTGGAAAGGGGAAAGCCTTTGGAATGTAAACAACGAATATAGAAAATTAAAAAAAAATAAAAAAAAGAAATAAACGACGGTGTAAAGACAGTAAGGCATGTGATGCTTCTTTTAAACAGAGTGAAAAGATTGTTTTGTTGTGTTTGGTTGTTGTTTCTTGAAGGCCAGTTCCCTCCTGAATAGAAATAGAGTGGGAGTGGATTTGGGGAAGAGAGGTGATGGAAGAGGGAACTTGGAAGAGTGAAGGGAGGGAAAATTGGATTTGGGGTGTATTTTATGAGAGAAGAACACAGTTTCAACTAAAATAAAATGAGTTTTTGTACATTTCTAAAGTCCCTGTCACTAGAAATGTATAAGTTGACATGTTGTGGGCATCTGTCAAAGAAGCTTTGTAGGACATGTCTTCTTATGTAGGAACAGTTCGGTTCCAAGCATCTCTTTTGATCAGTGTATACTTTAGATAAGAACAGCCAGTTCGTTCCTAAAATGCCTTTTCTGAAATGAAGATACAAGGAGGAAGCTTACCAGAATGATGAATTTTACCAAGAGCATGTGAAATGAAATACAAGTGTCACTCTAAGCTTTCTGGCAGTTCATATGAGCAAGGAGACTAAAACAAGCCCTACAGTGATGTATAGACCCCTTAACGTCATACACTGACCCAGCTGATAAAGGTACACTATAAAAATTTAAATATATATGTATATATGTATTCTTGATTCAAGAAACTGGACATATTTCCCCAAAGGTCTATCTATTAAGGTCAGAAGTAGATGTTAAAAAATAATGTATTCAAAGTTCTTATAAAAAAGTCACAAATTCTATGGGAGACCATTCCTGAAATCTCTGTAGAGGGAAACAATACAATGACTTAATAATTTATTAAACAAAGAAATGAGTATCATATTCAAACTGCCAAATTTTATGACATGTTTTAGGAAGAAAAAAAGTGGGGGTTATAAGTGTCTAATATCATTCAGCTTGGATTTTATTCTATATATTTTAATGTAAACACAAAGATAGTTTCATTGAAACGTGATGGATATTTCCTCATATTTTTCTGGTTCCTCAACTTGTAGTATAATGCATGGCTATTTACTAAACATGTGTTTTGAATATTGGATGTATACAGATACAGTATTATCTTCCTACAGGAATACTGCCCAGAGAATCCAATCTAGTTTTTAAAATATTTAAATATATGAAGCAAAAACAAGAAGGACATGTGTCAAGGGCATCCTATCAGCACAATGCTCAGAATGATGAGACTAAGTGCTATCAACCAGTCATGAGAAAAATGATGCCTGAAATATGCAAGCCAGCTCAAGCTTTTTAAGTCTACTTAATAGTCACTAAAAGTATAGAAAAAAATCAAGTCCTACAGTTTAAACTTTCATTGTACATTTTCTGCTTCTTTAAAGCTGTGATTTGCCAACTTCTTAAGCTCATGATAAAAGTGTTTCTATAGTTTATGGAGACAAATTTTAAGGATGAATGAAAAGGGTGATTAGTCTGGTAATAATTGACTGAAGAATGGTTCAGAATCAGATTAAAAAGGGAAATCTTGGAACTTTCCTAACTAGGCAGACATACGCCGAGTCATCATATTACTAGGAGATATGAGGTTTCAATTTTACATTAGTAATTTCCTTGATAAAATAATTTAAACGTAGACTTAACAGTTATTTAACTTAGAATCAAAACAAGCAAGCATGTTCAGCAATGGAGTCAGCCAGCAGTTGCATGCTGAAAGCTAGATCGGCTTCAGAGAAACAGTGAGAAAGCCTAGCGTGTCAGAAAAGCTTGCTAAGGGAAGGCTCTGTAAGAAAGCGAAATACAAGATCAGGGTCCCCTCTTTCCTCAGCTTCACCCACCCTCCCAACCCACTTTCCCTCCCAGATCCCTTCCTCCCTCCCTCTCTCCCTCCAAAACTGGACTCCCGAGATCTCTCAATCACTGGATCACCAAACAGGCAGGATACACCAGCTGATATGAGGCCCCCAACAGTGGAGGACTACCTGGTCCTGTGTTCATTCAGAGATGATACACCTAGCCCTCAAGGGACTGGAGTTCCCAGGGAGTCTAGAGGTCAGGTGGGGTGGGAAGTGGGGGCAAAGGGGAGGGGAGGGGTATGGGATGTGGAATAGTCAGAGGGTGGATGGGGTATGGGAGGAATAAAATATGGAGTGAAAAAATTAATTAATTAATTAAAAGTTAAATAAAGGGCTCAGAAGGCTCTGACCTCCCAGGTTTGCAGACTGCAATAGCACCTAATTTCTTTTTCCTTGCTGAGCCAGACACTTTAAAAAAAAGAAAAGAAAGTGAAATATAAAGAATTGAAGGGAGGGACACAGTTAGATGGCAAAGGAAGGAAAGGAGATTTCTTCTAAAACTAAAAACCTGAGTTCTATGTAAGAAGAATATACTGTGGAAAGAGAAAACTGATTCCCTGGAGTTGTCATCTGGCATGTATAGGTGCATATGAGTATGTAAAAGCATACACACATAAACACACAAATATATATATATATATATATATATATATATATATATATATATATATATAAACAATAAATAAATATTTTTGAGAAAAAAACCCAAAGTTACACTGATTTGAATTTTTATGTTAAAATTCAGAAAACAGGAGGCTTCTTGGTCCTACGTGGTAGAAGTTGTACAGGCAACCTCAAGGTAAGGGCTGTTGGGAAAGTAAGTATGTTATTCTACAAAAGGATAATTATTCCTTCCCTTTACTTGGCTTTCCTTCTGGTGAATCAAATTTACTGGTAAATAGGCTCCTGACCTGCTATGTGACAGACCAGCTGGATTAACTCCTCAGGAAAGAGACAATAAGTAATGAGTAATGCTGTATCTCCAACCATAGTCTTTGGGGCAGGGAATAATGCTGTATCTCCAACCAAAGTCAGAGATAGAACCCAGATTTCCCTTCTGACCCCCCAGTCCAGGAGAAAGTAGTAGCTGTGCATATGGGCCTCAGCCAAGTCCAGACATATTGTACAGTTACCAGGGAACCAGGTAGTGGGATCCAAAGTCGTTCATGAGGGCAAAGTTCAACCTCATTTGCCACCAATGTTGCTAATTTCTCTAACAATAAGAGCTGAAATAATATGCTGAGTAGGGAAACAGAACAAAAATGTTTCAACTTCACTATCTTTTTTATTTGTTTAAATAAAGGTTTTATTAATTCTCTATAAACTTGACTGATCATACTCAACCCCAACTTTTCTGAACACTTTCCAACTACACCCAATTGTCCTAGGCCTCCTCTGCCCACTTACCAACTCATCTATTTGCATATTTCTCCATGTAGGGCTGACCACAGTGGTAAGGAAGAAAGTAGGCTCTTTTATAGATTTACAATATTTATTGAGATCTGATATGTGGGTAATTTTTGATTACAGAGAAAAAATAGTATTCTTTAGTATTTGAATGGAATTCTAAGTGGATATCTGTTACATCTAGATGATTTATGTTATTTATTTCCAATATCGCTTTGTTGTTTTTGTCCATATTATATATTCTGGGTGATAGTGGAATATTAAACTCATCTACCATAGCTGTGTTGTGGTTATTCTATGGTTTTAGATCTAGAGGTTATTTTTTAATGAATTGAGTAATTCAGAAAAATTGTAAAAGAGCCTTAAACACATTGTCACGAGGGAAAACTTTCTGAACAGAACACCAATGTCTCAGGCTCTAAGATCAACTATAGACAAATGGAACCTCATAAAAGTGAAAATCTTCTGTAAAGTAAAGGACAGTGTCATTATTGTCATGCTGAAAATCATGGTATCAAGTAGACAGACATGGTGCTGGGAAAGGTGTTCTACATCTTGATCTTCAGGAAACATGGAGTGAGTCTGTGTCACACTGAGCATAGCTTGAGCGAATAAGAACAGCTATCTGCTTTTGATTTGAATAGTTGTGGCACTTGTTACAAGAAGATGATGAGGTATATAGCCCCATCAAGTCAACTTACACTTAACTATCAACGGAGAAAAAAAACTTAAAACAAACAAACAAAACACTGTGGTAGATTTAATCTGCTCAGCTCAGGGACTGGCACTACTTGGAGGTGTGACCTTGTTAGAGTAGGTATGGCTTTGTTAGAGGAAGTGTGTCACTGTGGGGATGGGCAATGAGACCCTTCTCCTTACCAGGTGGGAACAGTCTTCACCCACCTAGAGCAAATGAAGATAAAGAACTGTGAATATAAAGAACCTGCTGCGCTATGCCTGTCTGGATGCGGCCATGCTCATACCTTGATGATAATGGACTGAACCTCTGAACCTGTAAGCCAGTCAAATTAAATGTTGTCTTTGTAAGAGGTGCCTTGGTCATGGTCTCTGTTCAGAGCTGTAAAACCCTAAGTAAGAACACACCAAGCCAAACTTAATATGATACAATGGCAGTGTTCAACCAAACAGTGCACAGCAATGAATTAATATTAGATTAATATTAGATTGAATAAGAGAGATTATAGATATTAAATAAATACAAGCTTCGAAATATATCAAGCTTGTAAAAACCTTGCATTCATAATAAACTAAATAAATGGTTGAAGAAATTTTATAATTCATAATTGAAAATTATGAAAATAATTAAAACTAGAGTATGTATCTGTGAGAAAATCAGCATCTTTAATATCTTCCAAATATTAAAACATCATTTACTTAATTTAGTTCTTAATTTAATTTAATAATGAATTGTCATGAAAGAGTAACCATCACATCTGTTCATGTAAAAGAATGCCTCACAATTTCATTTCACATGCACAATGTTCTGATAGTAAGGTCTCAATTCAATGTTCAGAGAGTGCCTATTATAGAAGAAAAAATGTTTTGAGACAGAGTTATAATTTGTTCTGATAAATATTTGATTATGAAAGTGAAAATATTTTAATTCAAATTCCCAATTTACTATTTAAATGTCACCAAAATTTATATAACATCTCTAAAATCTCAGGGTTCCATTCCCTCACTTGTATTTTTGCTTGTTTTTTGTTTGTATAAAATCTACAAATACCCCTAGATGAAATAAAACAACTTACGTCTGTTGTATGCATAGGATGTAGCCTTTGGTTGTCACTCTGAACACAGTAGCTAATATTAATTTTTTTTGAATTTTTTGAATGTGTTCTCCAATTTATTCGTTTTTTTTTTAATTTTTATTTTCTATGTTCTATGTTTACATTCCAAAGGCTTTCCCCTTTTCCAGTTTTAAAGCCTCAGCTACTATTTTAAATGTCATATTGAAGCATGAGGCAAATATATTGAGATTTCTATGTAGAAACTTTATCAGATACTCTTTGGGGAGGAGAAGCAGGGAGAAATTTGTACCTGACAAAGATGTCATCTGATTATTATCCATGGGAACAGAGGAAATTAATTTCTTTATAGAGGTAGTTTACAAGGGGATCACTGCCACTGCAAGTGTGGTCCTCAGAATTGGTTATTGGTAATAAAATGGATTTTCTTCCATTATTCTGCTTTAAAGTCCTATTACACTTTATTTGAAAGTATTAAAAAAGAAACTGTTTCTGGTGACATTCTAAGTAGAAAGAGATATGATTCCTTTATAAAAATCTATTCTGTACTATAGAGAAAATATGTCAGAATCAATTTTTTTAAGTTAGAGCTGCAAGATGGTACATAGAAAATTACCTTAACTATTGCATTTAAAATGGCCTAGAAATGTCTTGCAATATGAAGTTTATGGTGAATATGTAAAGGAGAAGAGATGCATGGACTGATTTTTTTCCTCCAGAAAATGACTGAGAATATTTAGTGGCACTAAGAAAATTTTTCTGAGAGTAGCACAAAGCTGTTATAAATGCACAGTGGTAAGAAGTCTGTTTGGAAAATGGTAAAAAAAAAAAAGAACTTAAAAAGAAAAAAGAGGAAACAAGCCTGACTGCTTGAGAAATAGCTAAAAGGTCAGAGTTGGGAAGAGTCCTTAACCTTGATAGGACTGCCTATATCCTATGATGAGATGCATTGATTGCACTGTAAAAATGTCCACAACTTGGAGTTGGTAGGTAGGATTTCAAAAACAGACTCTTAGGCTCTTGGATACCAATCAGTTCCAAAGTACTCAAATATCCAGGATATTAAAAAACAATCCATTTTCAAAACTCAATTGTTTCTTGTAAATTACACAAAATGATACATTTGGATCATTTATATCTATCAATATAAAATACATAGCTTAAACAATGTCATTGATGGTAGAGACAAACGTGTAGACAAAAGGCCACTACTGTGTCAATAACTAGTGCCAATGTTAAATCCACATTGGTTATAAAATAAGCATGACTCTGTGGGCCCACCTGAAGGTGCAGTTTATTCAGGGGGCTATATGAAATCATGAACTAAAAGAAACAAAGAATTTGGTATGTTTATAATATTCACATCACCAGAAGAGCAGATATGATCATCAGTATACCTTAAGATTCTTATTTGTAGGAATAATCTGATATGACAAAGTACAGTGTGTGAAGCTACCACGTGGGTAGAGTTGTAGGATAAAGAATTTGATATAACAACAACTTCAGTATCTATGACCCTACATGCCTTTTGTCGGGACTCTGAGATGGTAGAATACAGTAAAGATGAGCATACTCTCCTGTAAATAAATAAATTAATAAATAAATAAATAAAGCCATGTATGGATTTTTGTGCTTTCAAACTTTCAAACACATAAGCTTTGGGCAACATTCACATCCATGTTATGATATCAAATGCCTTGTTATTACCAAAGTACCCATTAAACTGAGAATATTCATTTTAGGGTAATTATATTGTCAGTCTTACTCCCATAATTCAAATAAAAGATTAAAAAGTTCTGTCAGATTGGTTATATAAAATTGGAATTATTTGACAAATTCATATTGTTTTCTTTTAAAACAATTTATTTATTTTTAATTTTGGTAAAATAAAAAATTCTGATATATTTTTATTTGTACAATAATATAATGTTAAGTACATTCAAAATTCTTCTCAAGTAACAAAATATAAATTCTCCATCCAATAAATATGGATCCTATATTTATCCTAGCATCCTACAATTGACTTTACACCTCTGAATTATGTCCTCATGGGTACTACCTAGGAAAATATTGTAGCAATTGTAATTTTTCAAATGGTTTCTTTCACATAATATAATGTGCTCCAACTTCATCCACATAATTTATTGTGAAAGGCTCCCCTGCTTTTCTAAAGATAATATTCCTTAAAATACACCTCAGCTTCTGAAAGTGAGCTTGAGATCTTATGTAGGAGTAACAACAAAATGTGTGTATCACGTATCTCAAAAGAGAAAATAGTGATAGTAAAATGTTTCTCAACACATGATGATAGTAAATTAATTCAAAGTAAATGAGTATGAAATGTTTATGGTACCTCTCCTTGTGGTGCACTAAGTGGTCAGCCTTTGAGCAGAGCTTGGTATTGAGTGTGAAATGTGATATGCAACACTGACACATGCTAAAACACCACACCTCAGACCCAAGCTTATTATGGGTTATGAAATGTAGTGTATTATTATGTATATGCAAAATTTTCTACCTTAATAAAATAATGTGTCAGTTAGTTATAGAAAATTAATATTATAATATTTCCTATATTCATGCTCAGAGGTATGTATCAAATTAATTAACTGTTATTACTGGAGTCCCTAGGACTTAGTTTTGTTTTCAGTAGAGACATTTTTCTAAAGTCAAAAGCATGGCATAATGAGACATGGAAAGATGACCTTGTCCACAATTTTGGCTACATCTGTTGGCAAAAACTTTCAATTTATCTCTGCCTTCTTCATAGCAGTATCATACTTTACAGGAAAAAGAACAGAGACAAGGAATTCTCAATTGAAAGTGACACTGTCTACTAGGACCAGGACCATGCAGATGGGCCATTCTCTCTTGCAGATGGATGTAGTGGAGCCCTGACTTCCAGATCTCCCATGCCTTGTGCTTCTACACTATTCTGTGAATCCTTAAAGAAGTATGGAGGAAAGTCATAGGTTTCAACTACATTGTTTAGCATCTTAAAATATCTGAAACTCTCCATAATAAAGTTTTAATGAATGAGCAAACCCTAATACAGATTTTACTATTTTTTCTTCTCAAAGTTTATATATCCTTTAAAATTTAAGACATTTCACTTTCAAGAATATATGCCCTTAATTTCTTGATTGATTTTTTTAAATGACTGGAAAAATGGGATAAGAAAAAATTGGACGGAAAAAAATCACTAAGATTGTTGTGACTCGTGGGACATACTGGAGTCTTCATGAGACCTTCATTACTATCAATATCAACATTTTTTTTAAAAAAATATTTATTCTTTTTTTTACACTCCAAATTTTATCCCCCTTCCAGTCTACCCTCCGACTGTTCCGCATTCCATACCTCCTCTTGACTCCCTTCTCCATGAGAATGTCCCAACCTGCCAGCTTCCCACCCCACCACACCTCCCTTCTTCCTGGGGTCTCCAGTCTCTTGAGGGTTAGGTACATCTTCTCTTACTGAACCCAGATCCAGCAGTCCTATTCTGTATATGTGTTGGGGGACTCATATCAGCTGATGTATGCTGTCTGGTTGGTGGTCTAGTGTCTAGGATACTTCAGGGGTCCAGATTAATGGAGACTGCTGGTCTTCCTACAAGGTTGCCCAACTCCTCAGCTTCTTCCAGCTTTTCCCTAATTCAACCACAGTGATTACCAGCTTCTGTCCATTGGTTGGGTGTAAATATCCATCTGACTCTATCAGCCATCAACATCTTTATCATACAGCACAGATTATTTTCTTCAGGAAAAAAGAAAGAAAGAAAAAAGAAAAAAGGAAGGAAGGAAGGAAGGAAGGAAGGAAGGAAGGAAGGAAATAACATTTCAGCTTTGGTATCTTCAGACATAATTGTCTATTATCTCACGTTTTAAGAAATGAACTACCGGCTCAATGTGAGAGAAGTTAGGCCTGAATTTGTATTGCTCTGGAAAGAGGCTAAGTATCACCTCGTTACCAGGATATCCTACACTTGAATTTCATTCAGAGAATCCAAACTCTGTCATTGGATTGATGAAAGAAAAAAATGTTTGAAAAGTAAAACAAACTTCCTAAGCATATCTGATCATAACTATAGCTTATTTATCAGAATTCAGAATCAGATAAAAGACTAGACTCCGTGCCATGCCTGCCTTTCATGAATCATGTTGATTCGACAAATCTAGGTAACAAGATTCACAGTAAAAATGGGTGATACCATTACACAGGATGATCTCTCAGACTAAATATAAAGGAAAGCCTAGCTATGTACGATCCTTTGTCTCTCTGTGGTTTATGACTGGATACAGTAAAATTAGGTGTCTCATGTTTCTGCCACCATATTTTCTCTACCTACATACTGTGAGAACGTACTTATACCTTTCTTTAAGTTGACCTTGTCAATATAATATTAAAGAGAGTTAGTATGACACAAGAGACCCTTTAGTAAGATTCAGAATACATATTGATGCCAAAAGAGTTTCACAAGTGTCCCCCCAACATGGAACATGACTTCACTAATAAGACTTTATACAAAATAAACTGAATTACAAATACAGCTGTACAAATTCAAATTGTACTAATTCATCACAGGGTTAGAATAATAATTGACATAAAAGATCACTCATACCTCTAAGACAGTTGTTCCCATTGGTACTATAATAAAAGCTAATATTTCTCACAAAATAATTTTAATTAAAATCAATACACTTTAATAACAGCAGCAAAGCCTGCCTTTGTGCCCTTAAAATTTTCTCATTCTCTCTCTAGATTTCTGTGTCCTTACATGTAACATTAATGCTACATGAATGAGCTTCTTAACTTCTCACTTACTTCATATATATATATATATATATATATATATATACATACACACACACACACACACACACACACATATATATATATATATATATATATATATATATATATATATGAAGTACAAGAAGTGATATGTATGGGAAAAGTAAACCAGTTGATGGAAATGGGATCATATGACTTCCTAAATGTCACAACAAAATTTATATCATTTATATTTCAAAGCAAATTATAAGCAAAGAATTTAAATATATCCTTCAGTTAATCTACTGTGCTAAAATGTAAATAAAGTATTATAAATTATAAGTCCCAAAGTAAATATATTAAGTCTACCTTTATTATATAACAAATATGTCATAGCATTTAAAAATTTAAAAGCAGACAGTATACATGTCAAATTTCTCTGTGAATGTCAAAGAACTTTTCCTGTTCTAGCTAGAATAAAAGCTCAGGCTCATATTTTGTATGCAATAAGGCATAGACTGATCTTCATTCATAGTCTTAACCACTTCACTAATTCACATTATCTATCAAAATATTTGAATAAAAATATGAGATTTAGCGTTCTCAGCATGCAGATATCAGCTTAGGGTTGGTAAGACATAATGGACTATGCAATGTGAAACATGTGTTTTGAAGTTTACTTGACAATAATTCTCAATGATAATTAAATTAAAAAACTTGTGAAATCCATAAATCCCATAGAGAAATAATGTCATATACTATTATCCAGGAAGTCTCACAAAAGAATCCTGATCTTTGCACATGCTGCATAGAATAATGGAAGAAGCTAAACTTTCTGCTTAACTGTTTCTACTTGTTTTTTCATTAACTTTTTGTTTCTCATTATAACTATGCCTTGCTTTTCAGCAAGTCATTATAAATGTCAAAGTATTGTACTAATTATGTCATGAATAACTGAAGGATTTGCTGGCAGAGACATAAGTACCACTCAAAGTTATTCACTCAATCTTCCCATGCAACATTACTCTTAATTCATTCTAGAATTATACAGACATTAGCAAGATACATAATTATGGTAGCAATTTTCTATAATATTAGAAAGTCATACAAGCATTAGCAATGCTATTCCAAATGAAGAAAGATAGGAGTACCCATTCTACCAAACTTAATCATCAAAGAATTACATATCTCAATTGTTCATCCCAAAGTCTGCCTAGACAGTCTGCCTTAGAAAACATCAGATTCTGTTAAGTGCAAAAATAACTGTATCAAGTTATTTGTGGAAAAGAGGAACTATCAAAAAACCTATTAGATGGTCTTCACAAAACTTAAGAAATAATTTTATGCAGATAACAGGTCATAAATATAAAAGAATAAGCAATTGGCTGGCTGTTTCCTCGTGAACCAAACCCAGCAGAAGATAGCTGTACTCTGTCATAAAACCACAGTTTACATCCTATAATTCTGATTGTATTCCTGAGAGCCTGTTCACACACCGACCAACAAGGTGAACCCTCCCCTGCCAAAGCTCTTCCTCTAATTTCCCTACTAGAATGGCACTACCTGAGCTCTTCATGCATTCAAAGAGGTTCTTGGACACCAGGGACATCCAGATGAGAGCCATACTCCCCCAATCCCCTGCCTTTGATTCCACTTGGGCATACACAGCAGTGGTGAGATTCATATTGTCCCCTGCACTCAATTTATGCCTCATAAATCTGCCTGCATTCCAGAGGTCTATTGGCACCAGGTAAGTCTCCCTGCCCCCAAACCCTTGCCTGCTATGCCCTCTTGGAAGCTAACTCATGAAGTGAGAGTACTTGCCCCTGAGCTCCATTTTCTGTCCCAAGGTTGGACAACCATTCCTGGAGGCCTAACCAGGACTGGCATAATCAGGTAGGACCCAACCACAGGCCCATTATCAAGCAATCCCCTCAAGTAAACTGCACCCCATTCTGTGGTCTATTTAACAAAATTTTATACCCCTGAACTCTGACTTCATTCCCCAAGGCTTACCCTTTCCATGGATAACCAGATGGCTAGAGGCCAGCATAAGAACAAAACCAACAAGAGCCAGGGCAATATGGTATCACCAAATCCCAGCTACACTAATTCAGCAAGCCCTGGATATGCTTATATAGCTGACGTATGGTGGGGGGGAACTGGGAAAGGGGAAAGCCTTTGGAATGTAAACATAGAATATAGAAAATAAAAATTAAAAAAAAATGGCCTTGAGTCCAATGTTATGAAGATGTTAGAAGTCTTTACAGAGGAACTGAATAAGCCCATAAAATAATATAGGAAAATACAATCAAACAAAGAAAATGAATAAAACAATTTAGATCTGAAAATGGAAATAGAAGTAATAAAGAAAACATAAAATGCAGGAATCCTGGAGATAGAAAATTTAGTGAAAAGAACAGTAAAAACAGATTCAACTATCATCAACAAAATTCAAAAGGTGGAAAAAAGAATCTCAGTCATAGAAGATATTATAAGAGATATTGATAAATCAGACAAAAATGTTAAAACTAAAAGCACTTCTAACATGAAACATCCAGGAAATCTGGGACACTATGAAGAGAATAAACATAAGATAATAGGAATAGAAGAAGAAAGTAGAAGGGAAGCACACGATGGAGGAGGAGGAAACTACCAGCTTGAAGGCTCAGAAAATATTTTCAACAAAATCATAGAAGAGAGGAATGGATACAAACAATGTGGTATATATACACAATGGAGTACTATTCAGCCATTAGAAACAATGAATTCATGAAATTCTTAGAGAAATGGATGGAACTGGAGAATGTCATACTAAGTGAGGTAATCCAGTCTCAAAAGAATACCCATGGTATACAGTCACTGATAAGTGGATATTAGCCTAGAATCTTGGAACACCAAAGACACAATTCACGTACCAAACGATGCCTAACAAGAAGAAAGGAGTGGACACTGGGGCTGGAAAAGATCAAAGTATCAGTGTAGGGGAATACAAGAACAGGGAAGAGGGAAGAGGTGGAAGAGGGAGCAGGGGGAGGGAAAAGGGCATGTGGGACCTTTGGGGGGTGGGGAACCAGAAAAGGGGAAATGAATTGTAAATATAGAATATATCCAATAAAAAAAGAAATCTTCAAAAAAATATCAAAGCAAATAAAAAAAGAAAGAGATGCATATAAACATGCAATGAGCACACAGAACATCAAACAGATTGATACTTCTCCCATCACATACTTATCACAACATTAAATGTATAGAACAATGACAGAATATGAAAAGCCACAAGGGAAAAGGGGCAAGTAACATATAAAAGCAGGCCTATCACAAATATACCAGGCTATTTACCAGAAATCTAAAAGTCAGAAGGGCCTGGGCAGATGTCTTGCAGTCTCTAAGAGACCACAGATAAAAACCTAGCAAAACTTGTTATCACCATAGAAGGGGAAAACAAGATATTCCATGACAAAACCAAGTTTAAACAATATCTATCAATGAATTCAGCCCTAGAGAAGGCACTAGAAGAAAAACTCCAAACCAAGGAGAACCAGACCCTTGGGACCTGGTTAAGAAGGCACAGAGTTGATGACACAGACTCCAGGAGTCAGGCAAGTGGCAAAGCTGATTCTTTTATTACTGGGCAAACCTTTATACCCCTCTTGCAGCATCTCAAATTGACTCTTAAGTAGCTGGAGGTGGTGAAGACTCCTTCATTGCCTCATTCCAATGCCTGATACAGCATCAACAGTCTCTAGCCATGTGAACAGATTCTAGGTTGGCTCAGGGAGGAAACATAAGTGGCACATGCACCAGCATTGCAGCTGGGTCTCCCAGTGCCTCTTACTGTAGTAGGTGTGGGGGAAGGGGGCACATCTCTCAGACAAGGCAGAAATCTGGGATAATGTAAACTCCCTGGAACCCATGAAGGTGACCGAATCTAAGAGTACTAGCAATAGAGAATATGGAAACTTAAACAGCCAATTCCTGTACCTAGGCAAGACTTCCAATGCAGGGATTGTGACACCTGCCACAAAGCCTTTGACCAACAATTTGTCCTGCCTACAAAATATACAAAAATAAAGATGGAGCAGAAAATGAAGGAATCACCAACCAGTTATGGCTCAATTTAAGAACTTCAGGTCTCTGAAGAAGGAAATTGAAGAAGGCCTCAGAAAATGGAAAAATCTTCCATGCTCCTGGATTGGCAGGATTAATATAGTAAAAATGGCCATCTTGACAAAAGCAATATACAAATTCAATGCAATCCCCATCAAAATCCCAACTCAGTTCTTTATAGAGTTAGAAAGGACAATTCTCAAATTCATCTGGAATAACAAAAAACCCAGGATAGCTAAAACTATGCTTAACAGTAAAAGTACTTCGGGGGAATCTGTATCCTGGACTTCAAGCAGTACTAGAGCAGTAGTGTTAAAAAATGCATGGTGTTGGCACAGTGAATAGAATTGAAGACCCAGAAATGAACCCACACATCTATGGTCACTTGATCTTTGACAAAGGAGCTAAAACCATCCAGTGGAAAAAACATAGCCTTTTCAACAAATGGTGCTGGTTCAACTGGAAATCAGCATGCAGAAGAATGCAAATCTATCCATTATTATCTCCTTGTACTACACCCAATTCCAAGTGGATCAAGGACCTCCACATTAAACCAGACACACTGAAACTAATAGAAAAGAGACTGGGGAAGACTCTTGAAGACATGGGCACAAGGGAAAAGTTCCTGAACAGAACCAATAGCTTATGCTTTAAGATCAAGAATTGACAAATGGGACCTCATAAAATTACAAAGTTTCTGTAAGGAAAAAGACACTGTCAAAAGGACAAAAAGGCAAAAAACAAATTGGGAAAAGTTCTTCACCAACTCTACATCCAACAGAGGGCTAATATCCAATATATACAAAGAACTCAAGAAGGTAGACTCCAGAGAGCCAAATAACCCTATTAAAAAATGGGGTAAGCCGGGCGGTGGTGGCGCACGCCTGTAATCCCAGCACTTGGGAGGCAGAGGCAGGCAGATTTCTGAGTTCGAGGCCAGCCTGGTCTACAGAGTGAGTTCCAGGACAGCCAGGACTACACAGAGAAACCCTGTCTCGAAAAAAAAAAAATGGGTAGCCGGGCGTGGTGGTGCATGCCTGTAATCCCAGCACTTGGGAGGCAGAGGCAGGCAGATTTCTGAGTTCAAGTCCAGATTGGTCTACAAAGTGAGTTCCAAGACAGCCAGGACTACACAGAGAAACCCTGTCTCGAAAAAAAATGGGGTACAGCCGGGGAGTGGTGGCGCACGCCTTTAATCCCAGCACTTGGGATGCAGAGTCAGAAAGATTTCTGAGTTCGACATCAGCCTGGTCTACAGAGTGAGTTCCAGGACATCCAGGACTATACAGAGAAACCCTGTCTCAAAAAAAAAATGGGGTGCAGAACTAAGCAAAGAATTTTCACCTGAAGAACTTCAAATGGCTAAGAAGCACCTTATGGGATGTATGGTGTGTGTGTGTGTGGGGGGAACTGTGAAAGGGGAAAGCCTTTGGAATGTAAACATAGAATATAGAAAATAAAAATTAAAAAAAAAGAAACGTTCAACATCATTAATCATTAGGGAAATTGGAATATATTAGGCATATACTTAACATGTATTAGGACCAAACAAAACAACCCTGAGATTTCACCTCACACCAGTCAGAATGGCTAAGATTAAAAACTCAGGAGAAAGCAGGTGTTGGCAAGGATGTGGAGAAAGAGGAACACTTCTCCACTGCTGGTGGGATTGCAAGCTGGTACAGCAAGCTGGAAATCAGACTGGTAGTTCCTCAGAAAACTGGGCATGATACTTCCGGAGGACCCTTTTATACCACTCCTGGGCATATACCCAGAGGAATCCTTTGCATGCAATAAGGACACATGTTCCACTATGTTTATAGCAGCCTTATTTATAATAGCCAGAAGCTAGAAAGAAACTACATGTCCATCAATGGAGGAATGGATACATAAAATGTGGTATATTTACACAATGGAATACTACTCAGAAATTAAAAACAATAAACTCATGAAATTTTTAGACAAATGGTTGGAACTGGAAAATATCATTTTATGTGAGGTAACCCATTCACAAAAGAATACACATGGAATGCAGTCACTGATAAGAGAATATTAATTAGCCCAGAAGCTCTGAATATTCAAGACACAATTGACATATCAAATGATTCCCAAGAAGAAGAAAGGAGAGATCCCTTGTCCTAGAAAGGCTTGATCCAGCATTGTAGGGGAGTATCAGGACAGAGAAATGGGAGGGGTTGATTGAGGAATGGGTGGAGGGAAGAGGGTATACGGGACTTATGGGGAGTGGGAACCAGGAAAGGGAAAAGCATTTGGAATGAAAACAAAGTATATATATATAAAACCATGCCATGGGAGAGACCGGAACCATGATATTCTAATGATATGATATTTTGCTACACTTACAGACAGCAAAACTCCATAGGAAAGGCTCTGCCCAGCAACTGATGGGAACATATGCAGAGACCCACAGCCAAACATTATGTGGAACTTGGGGAATCTTGCAGGATTGAAGGCACCAAAGAGGTCAAGGACACTATAGGAAAAGCTGTAATAAAACCTATGGACCCATAGAGATAGCCTGAACCACCAACCAGAGAGCATTCATAGGATAGACTAGGCCCCCTACACATATTTAAGAGACATAGAGCTTGGGGTTCATTTGGGTTCCTTAACAACAGATGAATGAACTACTTTTTACTCTGCTGCTTACCTCTCTTGGATTACTTTCCTGTAACTGGACTACTTTGTCAAGCTTCAATAGCAGAAGATATACCTGATCCTACTGCAACTTGATATTCATGCAATATAGATATGCATGGAAGGCCTCCTCTTCTCTGAAGAGAAAGGGGGAAAGCATGGGAGGGGGAAAGAAGAGGGTGGGACTAGGAGAAGAAGCTGGGATCAGGGATGTAAATAAGTAAATTAGTTAATAAAAAAAGATAATTATTTCTAAAAATAAATATTGCTAAGCTTTTCCCTAACTGTCCAATTGAACTCATGTTGAACCTCTGGCTTATTATTTTTTTTAATAAAAATATCTGTGTTTAAGTCAAACACACAAAACTGGTCAATGATTATGTTAAATGAGTTAAATATGTAAAGATTTTTTGAAGTAAATTACCATGTTTTTACTTAATAGTTATGTTCATACTTCAACATGGTGATATTTTTGTTATAATTTTGTTAAATGCATGCACTTGCATGGAAAATTTAAATTAAAAAAATTTAAATGAATTAATATTTAATGTATTACTTATTATTCCTTTATTCATTGGGTTAGCCATGCTTTATTATCTAATCATTAGGCATATACTTAACATGTATTAGGACCAAACAAAATCACTCCAATATAAAGGAATTCTAACAACAAGAAGAGACAGTTTACATTCAAATACTGTGAGGATGAGAGAACTATTAGGGAATCCGCTTGCCATGATTCCCATGGAATCCATACTTATAGAGTAGTCATGACTACAATATGACAGACATGTGGAGCAAGAGAGAAAAAATATTATATTATGTAAGGAATACTGATTCTTAAAGCTTCCTGTCTATGCATTCTGTACTGTCTAAGTGAAAAGATATTGAAAAGTACACAAAGATTTTTGTGTTAGTAGCTGTAGAATTATTTATCTATTGGTGATAGACTTGCTTATAAAATAAAAGAAAATTCAAAACTAATGGTTCTGAAAACTGACATCAAGATTCTCACTGTGGTGTATTCATTAACCCAAGCTATTATATCATAATCATATCTGCTCTCAACTCTCCCTTTGCAAGATGTACTCTAAGGTCACCCAGGTTGCATTATAAACCCTACAAAATTTGCATGGGCTTCATCCTCCCAGGACAGTGGTGATGTTTTACTAGAGCAGTATTCTCTCTTATTACATACACTCAGAAAAACTTGGTTTTCTTGGTCACTAAGATTTCCACTGATATTTTTGAGGAATAACCTCTGAATACAAACCAACATTACTGTGGAATGAGACAGTAGTCCAATTACAACTGAATGACAATCATCAAATTGAAATATCATTACTTTGGCATGTATCACAAATATAAAGCTCACTAGAGTTCAAGCCTTGGAATATGGCTGTTGCTTCAGAAGAGTTGTTAAATGAAGGTGTCTCAGTTACTTTTCTATAGTTATGGAAAAGCACCATGACCAAAATTATAACTGATAGTATTTAATTAGAGCTCATGGCTCCATGATCATTTTGGGGAGAATGGTAGCAAGCAGCGAGGTATAATGCTGGACCTGAGAATTTACATACTGATCTACAAGTTGGTTTCAGAGAGTGGGAGAGAAGTAATTGAAAATAATGTGAGCTACTTCACCTGAAATACAACCTCAGTGACATACCTCATCCAGCATGGCCACAACTCATGATTCTCCCCCAAACAGCTTGACCAGCTTTGGAACAAATATTCAAACATATGAATTTAAGGGGTCCATTCTTATTATAAATACAACAAAGGCACTGTAAGCTGTGGTGAAACATATGATACAATGCCATTTATCAAACAAGTTTATTTTGCCTTGTAAGAGTATTGGGATTAGCTGGGTTAGCAGGGGGGCATCTGAACAGGCTACAGTAATGGCAGCCAGAGAATGGATATAAAATCTCACCATCAGAAACATAGGAAAAGCAGAAAGTAAACAAGAGTTGAGGTAAGCGTATTAAATTCTCAAAGAGCTCTCCCAGGTTACACTTCCTCCAGCAAAGCTCTACCTCCTAAAGTTTCGGCACATTCACCAAACCATGTATCCAAAAAGTTGAGCCAATGGGGAAACATTTGTTCATCCAAACTGCCACAAGCTGACATATAAAAAGAAAAACCTCTTGTATAAACATCACATTGTGATGCATTTTCCAGAAATGATACTAAGAGAAGTGAGAACAAATCTATGCAAACTCAATGCTGTTCAATCCAATATTTCAACCACACACTTATCGAGTTTCTTCACTTGTCTTCTAACTGTGTGTGCAAATGTGCCCATAAACTGGCTGATAATTTATCTTTAATATCCTTGGGGAAAATGTCATTTTATAAGCAGCAAGGAACTGGGCTTAAAGCACAATAACATGCTGATTGCTTCTGATATTTCTCTCATTTCCACATACTTACATACATGAGGACAAGTTGTTCATGCTACCCAATAGTAAAAGAGGATGGTTGTATAGTAAAGATCATTAAGGAATGAATGATACCAGCCTCATTCATTTTTTAATGAATTGGTTTAAATTGTGCTCATTGTGTATGCAATCTCTATTGTGATGATGTAGATCCATCAATGAATAGAATAGAGACATATCAGAGACAAATGAATAAAAATATGAATTAAGGTAAGAACAATCGTGACATGAAGGCACATACCTTTTCCTTCTTTTAGTACATTTCCTAAAGAAATAATTATGTTAAGCAAAAGGGTGTAATGGAAAAAATTCTGAACTTAGAAAGTGGTTCTGTTGTCATTTCCTGAATTTTATTGAACTCAGATATGAAATTTAGTCTATTCATGTACAAAGATCATATTCTGTCTATAAAAACAGTGGCTATTTTTATTATAAGTGATATTATGAATATATAAAATATAAAATATTTTCAAAATAATATTACATCATATGATTTTCACATTGCAAAATGTGTTTGTCCAGTAATGAGTGTTGGCTCTAGAGTGGGTTTTCCTAAATGTCGATGGAAATAGGATTCACCTGGTTAATTATTAAATATATAACTTTCAGGGCAGGGAAGACAGTTCAGTAAGTTTCTAGTGAAAGGACTGATTTCAGATTCCCAGAACACATGTTAAACTGCTAACAGCAGCAGCACACAGTTGTAATTTCAGGGCTTCTTCAGTAAGGTGAGAGGTGGAGACAGAATACACAGAGGCTCTCGTGTCAGCTATCCTGGTGAATATAGCAAGAACAAGAGAAGACCTGTCTCCAAGAAGGTGGGAGGAGAGTTAAATACTTGAGGCTGTACTCTGACCACCACACGCACATCTTTAACTCAATACACGTTTATACATATGCACAGAGATTTAAATACATATGAACAGCTTTCCTGCTATATTAGGTGAATGTTCCTACTTTTCAGTTTGGGGCATCTCCAGGAAATTTGTATTTGTTGTTTGGATTGCCATGCACCTGTGCAGCGTGGAACACTGGGAACTTAATAAACACTGATCTAAGAGATAAAATTTTAATGACTATTTCAGAAAACCATATTAATACTCACTAGACAAAATTAATTTGTTCCACTAATCTTTAAATGAATTTAATCTTCATAAAACTTCTAAGTCTATACTTCTAGTTTCAAGAAGTACAAATTTGAGCTATGGAGATGCTAGGGAATTTACCCAGGTGGAAGCTGGATTCCTAGTTGGCTATCAGATCTTTAAACCTTGTTCTTGATTATACCTGAGTACTTCTATGATAATAAAATACTAATTTCATCTAGTACTACGCATTTAAACCACTCTCTATTCATTCCTACCTAGAGCAAATGATACTTACAAATATATAGAAACAATAGCACCAGGACAGCCATCATTTGTGGGGTGGTACATACTATAGTTTAAAATGGACAACATCATGCAGATACTAAGCACAATCTCTGAAGATTCCTGTCCATTCTGTAACAAATTTGTTATTCTGTAACCAAATATATTTGTTATTTGTAACAAACCTAGGAAATTTCAACACCTTCTTCTTGGCTGCTAAGAAGAAGAAATAGAGAAATGTGTTCTAAAATGATGGTTATGTAGCCGTTACTAATGGGTTACCAGATCTGTTACTAATTTGTTATTTGTAACAAAGCTAATTGCCAAATATTCCAGGCTACATACAAAGAAAATGAAAATACACTTAATCTTCTGGAAGTCAAAATTCCAAAAATTAGTCTTGTGAACATATTGGTAGGGTTGATTTACTCTGAAGACTTCAAGGCAGAAAGAGAGAAAGAGAGAGAGAGAAGAGAGAGAGAGAGAGAGAGAGAGAGAGAGAGAGAGGAAGGAAGGAAGGAAGGAAGGAAGGAAGGAAGGAAGGAAGAAAGATAATGAGAGGGAGGGAAGGAGAAAGAAAGAAAGAAAGAAAGAAAGAAAGAAAGAAAGAAAGAAAGAGAGGGTGAGAGGGAAGGAGGGAGAGAGAGAAATAGAAGGGAAGAAAGAGAAAGATAGAAAGAAAGAAAGAAAGAAAGAAAGAAAGAAAGAAAGAAAGAAAGAAAGAAAGAGAAAGAAAGAAAGGAAAAAGAAAAGAAAGAAAGAAAACAATAGTTCACTCATTCCCCATCTGTAGAAGCAGTTGACATATGTTGTCTTGCAGCCGCAGAACTTCAGTCTTTACTGTGTCTCTCATAATCTTTCTTTGTTTTTTTTTTATTTCCACTCAGACAATTCTGGAAAGTCTCCTCATTATAAAAATAAGCCAAAATCCTTAACTAAACCATTATCCACAGTCTCTTCACCTATGTAAATTTAGGCATGCTCATGAGTTCTGGGATGTGGATGTCTGCTGAATCCTTGCTCACCATACTAAGAATATCTGGAGGATCAACTATAATAATACTAAGCTAGGCTGCATATGTTATTGAAAAGGTGAAGACAAATAAAATATTAATATATGTGTATGCGTGTGTGTTTGTGTGTCTGTGCATATATGTGTATATGCATATATATATGCAAAAATAAAAGTATTGGTACTGATTTAAGTTACAATCCCTTAATCAAGTGTTTCTTTCTTATGTAGATAGCAACCACATTATTGAAAGGTAAAAACTCTCTAAGTATCATCCAACAATCGATACTAGTCTATTACTGAAATATAATTCCATTGTTTATACAGGAGATGGGAATGATGACCATCAGCTAGATACCTGAGTACTGACAAGGTATATTGGGAGGCTCATTAGTTCAAGACTTGTCTGGGCTGTAGAGCCCAAAGCCTAATGAAACAAACTTAGATATTCAGAAAAGTTTAATGAGACTGCACTTGGGAAGTAAGAGGTACTAATGAACTACCTACAAGGCTGAGGAGAAAACTGACCCATAAGCAGACAGTGGGGCTGCTGGAAGCCAGAGGGCTAAAATCTTAATGATGCCCCCTTTATGGGATAACAGGAAAGAAGGCACTAGCTTAGACCTCTGTGCTGTGAAATGATCCCAAAGATACTGATCAAATGATGAGCAAAGAGTTTTTTTTTATTAACTCTCAAGATACCATTCTCCTTTGGCACAATTTTTATTTATTTATTTTTTATTTTCTATATTGTTTGTTTACATTGCAAAGGCTTTACCCTTTCCCAGTTCCTCCCTTCTTTAGCACATTTAAACTAATGCATGGGCAAGAAAGGAAAGGTTACTCGCTACTTGAAACAAACATGTATTGCCTAAGTAGATGGAGTCGGCTTCATAGCCATCATTTTAGAACACATTTCTCTAGGCTTTCTGTTTCTTATTTTGTTTTCGATGCAGCCAAGAAGAAGGTGTTGACATTTTCCAGTCCTGGAGACTGTTGAAGTGTTTTCAGAACAAATATCACCTTAGGGTTTGGGTTTGGCAGTGTATTGTGAGACACCTGTATGTGTCCTGTGAATGGATTGTGAGCAATGAAGTCAAGCTATTTGCAAAAGCCATCGTGTGGACTAAGGCAAATGAACTGATCTGAAACTAGTGGACACTTAGAGTGGTCCCTGGAACATTACTCTGACTGACTGCAGGGTATCGCTTCAGGCAGATCGTTCAAATATTCTACACTTGGGAGGCTCCATTTGTTCAAGACAGACACTGTACATTTGCTATGTCCTTACCTTTTAAGTCTACTTCATAAACATAAAGTTTCCTAATACTTTCGTAAGAAAATTGAATGTGCATAAAATTAAGAGAATTTCATCATGTTATGTTCAAAATACAAAAATATCCCTCCATTTGCTTTGACTCATATCACTCTGATGAATGTGCTTTAAAGGAATCATTCAAAATTTGTTCCTAAGAAGAAGCACATGGAACGAAATTTTACAGAAATTGGTATTTGGTGATCAATAAATACATTTCAATTATTTATAAAATATATTTTGAGCTATAAATGATGCTTTCTGGGCCTAGTGGTAGTTGCACTTAGCTGCAAGTCCCAGTACATAAGATGAATGTAGTACATAAGAAGTAAGGAGGAGAGCCAGGCAGTGGTGGCACACACCTGTAATCCCAGCACTTGGAAGGCAGAGGCAGGTGGATTTCTCAGTTCGAGGTGAGCCTGGTCTACAGAGTGAGTTCCAGGACAGCCAGGGCTACACAGAGAAACCCTGTCTCAACCCCCCCCCAAAAAAAAAAAAAAGAAGAAGAAGAAGTAAGGAGGAGCTAGAATGCTAGCCCAGGCTGTTATGTAGGAGTCCCTGAATCATAACAAACACAGAGTGATGTTAAGGAAATTCATGTGCCACAAATTAAAATCATAGATTTAAAAGAAGCAACCATGAACTCTGTTATCAAAGAGTTCTAATATCTAACATCTAAGCCATCTTTTCTAGAAATGCAAAGTCAAAACGCATGCTATATCTGGGTCAAAAATTGAATCTTGTTTATTTTGTACATTTCTCCAAAAATTTAAATGCTACATAGTCCTAAAATTTCCAAACTTTGTATTATAATTGCATAATAAAATCTCCAATAGAAACATTCTGGAATGTTGCCTGGCTTTCGTTTTGCTGTCCTTTCTTTCATCTCTCAGGCTCATCCAGTGCTACTGTCTACACTGGAAACTCTGTCTCTCTCAGTCTATCTCTATCTGTCTCTGTCTCTGTCTCTGTCTCTCTCTTCTCCTCTCTACCTCTCCCCCCTACCTTTCCCTCCCTCCTTGTAGCTCTCGGTGCTATTTAAAAGTTTCGGTGTTCGCTGTACTCTGACAGGATATTCTACAGGAACCTTCAGGCTCTGTCTAGCTAACTCTCTTCCCGACTACCTACGCGTCACCCACACCACTGGCTGTAAAATGCCAACAAAAAGATTAATGGAGCATCTGCCTGCACCCTGATACCTTCCTGAGGGAGTTTGCCTCCCAGGAGTCACCAAAAGGGGCAGGGGAAATATGCAGAAACCTCCTGGGAACAAGATGTGAAGACAGCTGGTAGATTTGGCAAACATATCTCTGAAGAAACTTGTCGTGCAGAAATAATGTGACCTGATTCTCAATTCTCTGTGAATATACATTTTTGACTGAAGTAAAAAGAACATCTTACTCTTGGAATGCAACTATTTTGAAAACAGTGAGCCAGAGGCACTCAGAAGCAGGTGTAGGTACAATCTCACTTAATTCTTGTCTCAGCCTCAGTGAGAAAATATAATACCCATTTTAATAATGAAGAATACAGAGCCCTGAAAGGTAAATTCTTTCTAATTATACAGAATTCTTGAGCCTCCATGAATTGAAGAGAGTAATCTTTAAGAACTGAAGAGAATGAGAAGAGTATAACCATGCTGATATCCAGAACGAAGAAAGGCAAGAGGGCTTGTTTCCCTTGCACCTCAGGAGAACCACAGTCCTGCCAGGAAGCAATCATGAAAATGACTCAGTCATGCAGGTCTCCTATTTAAGCTGTTCTGGCTTACCAGTTAGATGTCCGCCCTTTGAGAAAGCAGCCTTTCTACCTAAACCAAGCTCAAACTGACTATCGCTGCCTTAAATCCAAGGTAACTGACTTCCCAGCATCACACCTTCCCCAATGTGTGTTCTTCAATAAGTCTTTGCACTTTGAGGTTGAAAGAGGTCTGAGATCCTAACTGGGTCAGACCATGTTACATCTCCTCACTAGGCAATAGGCACACTGCAAACAGCAAGCAAGCTTCTGGTCACTCTGAGCTTCTGTCATTGCAAATGGACTGGAGCTGCCTCTCAGAGGTCATCACCTGCTTTCCTTTTGCCACAGACAACTGACAAGGGTTTCGACTTCTCGTTCTTCTGACTTACAAGTCTATAGATTTCATTTGAAGATGCAAATAGAACAACCTAAAGAGGCTAAGACCTTCCCAACAATAGGCCCATCTCTTCGAATCTGCTACTTCATAATATTAATTCAAGAAAAGATCGAAGTTGTAAAGATAAGCTATAGAGTTATAGAAGGAAAAAGCCATTAATTCAGGTTCAATTGTAAAAAAGAGACTCCCTGAGAGAAGAAGTGGAGGCAGGGAAAGCCTTTGTTGTTGCTCATTTGTCTGTTTCGCAGAGCTGAGAATTCATAGTAGGAATATGACTTGACAGGAAAAAGGGCTACTGTGACTGTAACTCCCATAAATGACAAACGGCCATACGGATGTATGAGCCAACTCACATGAGAGGGCTGTCAAGTATAGCTCTAGTCCTGGAGACACCAGAGAATACACAGTCGCTCCATTCTTCATCAGCTGGCGTTTGTCACCTATGAGCTGCTCAGAAGCTCACAGCCATTTCCCTGTCAGGAGCTAATTCTCAGGAAAGCAGACCTGTTCCTCTGCTTCTCACATATCTACCCGGCATGAAAAGAAACTAGATAGCACTGGTTCAAACAGTGTTTAATATTCTGAAATCATAATTTGAGCCATAAACTCTGTTCCCTTCAAGTGATTGCTGTCTGGGGATTCTCATAGCAGCCTCTGGTTAGGAAATGCTCAGATCCTTCCCTGGCTGTCACTGGCTTGTTTAAGTGACCCCAAGCAAATGAGTTAAGCAGCTCTGGGACTCAATTTTTTCATCTCCAAAGGAAGGATAAAAATACCAGCCACCTGTTGTGAAGATCAGGGAGCTAATGTCTGCAAAGCTTTCAAACCTCTGGCTCTAAGCCTCTTGCTATCAACATATTTATAACAAAGACTCATTCCCATTGGTTTCACCCAAATGCTGCATTGAAAGGAAGAGGAACACACACACAGACACACACACACACACACACACACACACACACACACACACAGAGAGAGAGAGAGGGGGGGGAAGAGGAGGAGAGAGAATTTTTGAGTTCTAAAAGGCTTGAAGGTTATTTTTGTGTTACTTTGAATTTCAAACTGTTTTTCTCTCTTGTACTCTTGGCACTGCCATTTTTTAAGTACGGCACTTCATTTGCATAGTAATTACAAAGTTTAACAAATAGCATTAATGTCTGAAAGAAAGAGGTACACTCCATTTAAATTACTGACAGTATTACATTACACATTTTTAACTGCAAGTTTAAAAAAAAATAAAAAATGCAAGCTATTGCATCCTAATGTGCCTTAGAGATTCCCAGTACTCAGCAATATTTGTGCTTTAAGAAGGTAAAATCTCTTCCTGTGCTCTTTAGCGACTTCTAAAACCCTATTCATAAATACTGATTAGGCACTATTTCACCATAGGACAGAGCGCTGCTGGCATAACTCCCTACTCAGAGCCAAATTGGAAACGTTAGTACAGTAAATTAGGCCAAACGCCCTAGCTGTACTGTACATGAAAGATCATCTTTAATAAATAGATGCTAATATGGCACTTGGATCGCTTAGAACTGTAAATGTCAGCCCTTTCTCTTGATTTCAGGAAGTTGAGAAACAAAAGACGTTTCAGCATCATGTGCTGTTTCAACGCAAATAAAATGAATAACGAGCAAAAATGAAAACTACCATTAGTTTTGAGAGTTCTATTTAAACAGAAACTTGTTCACTCCTTACTAGGACTGTGAAGATGGGAAACATCAGTAACAGCATCCTCAGGACAGTATGGTAAAGGCTTTGGGGTGTGTAATAAGCTAGCCTGCCTTCCTCAATATGGACATTTGAAGTATTATTGAGCAGAAACTTCTAACAGACTTCTCTACTTTTTGTAAACCACCTATTGGATGTTTTCATTAAAGCATTTAAGAAATATCTTGATTTGTATTTTCCTTTTCTGGCATTTCTACATTAGACATACTATTTCAGATTACCTGAATCCGTATTTACTGGGCACATTTACTCATATTTGCTTCAAGAGTAAAGAATATCATACATTATTCTGGATAAGAGTTACATGTTTGCATGGATATTCTTCCTCTTTTGTTTTTGTATAGAAGCAAAACACATAAAGGTAAAATGGAGGATGGGATAAAGAGACAGATAAAGACAGGAATGAGTGAATTGAGCAAATTGAGCTTAAAAATATGTAAGTTGAGATTAGAGAGTTCACTCAAGTAAAGAAATATTTTTCATTTTATCATTATGCCTGGCTTACATTAAAATAGCATACTTTCAATTAGAAGTTTTAATTGGAGTAGATATTCATGCATGCCTATGTGAATATCAAAGAACAGAGACTAAACATGGGTGATACAAAGCAAATAATATAAAAGACATTTGTCCTGCCTAGACTGCTTCTTCAAACATCCTAATCCACTTACTGCTCTCCCTGGAGGCTGAATTCCTTGTGTTAATATCCGCAAACAGGTAGAATTAATTAGCATACTTGCTAATGTCAAAAGCTGCCACAAGCGTCTCATATTAAAGTCTCCATACTTCCTTCACCATTTTAGGTTGAAACATATCTTTTCTGATTATTGACTACTGTTTAAATGAAAATTAGAATATGCCTTGGGTATTTTCTGGAATTTTGTCAACCTCACACAAGCCAGAGTCATGTTAAAAGGAAGATAAAATAATATTTCCATCAGATTGTGCTGTCTATGGGCAAATCTATGGGCATTTTCTTGAACGGCAATTGAAGTATCAAGGTCTAGCCCCCTTAGGGAAGGACCACTCCTAGGGAGTAATGCCAGTAAGCAGCATTTTTCAATGACTTCTGTTACAGGTCCTACCTCCAGATTTCTACCTTGAGTTCTGGCCTTGGCTTCTGTCACTAGGCTAATACCTGAGCATGGTATATAAGCCAAATACACCATTTCCTCCCCACATTGCTTTTGGTCATGGTAGCACAATTGAAACCTAAGTAAGACAATGTCCTCACACTTTAATTTTCTATTCATAAGATGATGGTATGGCATTTTTGCTTGTTTTGTGTTTGTGGTCTACCGCTCTATTACAGGTTGAAAATTTCAGGAAGGTATTTGCCTTATAACAAACTTTTGTTTTCTAAAACACAAAAAATACTATAGTTGTGTCATCTGTCAGATTCATAGTGTTTTCACTAAAAAGAAGATATGTGTTATATTTGTGTGTTTATCCAGGCATGGGTGGATGATAGAAGAAGAGTTAGACCATCTCCCTGGCAGGCAGAGAGATGGGGACAGCAGCCATAATGAGGGGAACAACTTTCAAGATAGCCAGAGCCTTTCTCACCCTCCTCATATGAGACAGCTTCAAACATGGTCCTTGTAGATTTTTGTCTACTGCCAGGAAGCCACCTGCTGATAGACTGGCTCAGCAAGTTTCA
Organism: Apodemus agrarius; assembly: GCA_964023405.1. Classification (NCBI taxonomy): domain Eukaryota; kingdom Metazoa; phylum Chordata; class Mammalia; order Rodentia; family Muridae; genus Apodemus; species Apodemus agrarius. Next base: position 61,230,280 of record OZ030009.1, on the reverse strand, counting down.
GGCCAGATTAGAACATTATACAACATGTTACAGGCCAACTAACTATTGTATTTTTCTTCAAACTGACCAATCCTGAATTACTGGAGGAAAATTCTTCAGACACAGAAAAACCTCCATATCTCCAGCTCACCCCTCAACAAATGACTGTTGCCAATTACTAATTTCTGTCTGCTCCTGTTTGTAGTGTTTGAGCTTTCCAGCTCCTACTTGCTGGGCTCCAGATTAGCCCTCCTGTTTAATACTTCAACTGGGGGAGAAAATAAATTTAAACAAAACCCCCATATTGTATCACTGGGGAGACATCTGCAATAAGGATTTCAGTATTCTGCTCAATTACTTATCTGTTATACTCAACAAAACCTTTGAACTTGATTGAATCAAAATAAAACTCTAGAGTTCTGCTTTAGAATTGTTTTTGATCTCCCTGCTGTGGGTTATACACTATTTTTGTCTTCTCAGGGATTTATTTCTAATCCTTACCATAGTCAAATCAACGGTCTTGATTTAATATGAGATTCAATACCTCATTCACTCACTTAATATAGAACAGAAGCCATTATATATTTTGGGTGCAAGCACTGCTGTGTCTCACTATGATGTTCTGTGTTATAATAATGAATGCCACATACCTTAGTAATATTGATTGTTCGTGAGCAATCCACATTCCCTCACAGAATACTGTTTCAGAGATAATTCAAAATATACTTTAGAATGTCAAAATAAAAATAACTTAAGTCTTTTGTAGATCACATAGATACAGATAGGCCAAAGATTAATTTTATTTTATTTCAGTTGTTATTTTTTGTTGTAAATGTCACAAAAGAACAGACTAGCTATCTTATTTGCGATTGACTGCAAATGATCAGATGCATTATAAAGGTGAGTTGAAAGAAGCACACTGATTATATAATTATAAGGAAGCTGTATTGTCATGAGATATGCATTCAGGTCAGGTAAAACAACAAGACCGGGGAGTTATGCAGACTTAATGGAAATGAAATTTATCCCAGGTTCTGATGAGAAGACATAAGGTGGTATGTACCTGAATGTAGGCATGACCTCCCAAAACAAAACGTTAGTAGTAAAAGTGTCTATGATCTTCAAGGCATTGCCATGGGCAGAATATATTTCTTCTGAGAGAATAAATATATACTTCTACAGCGAATTTAAGGATAGTATTACAAGACTTTCATGGTGCTTAGTGGGTTCAAACTCCATACAAAGCTTCAGGGACAGACATGCATTTACATAGCTCCCAAATTCCTGAAAAACAGCAAAGTTGTAAAATTTTTAGTTTGGAATGGGATGATGACTCGTTCTTAAAACAATAATCAGAAAAATATAACATAATGTTAAAATTACCTATATTAGTTTCTAAAAGATAACTAAAACTATTTATAAAAAGATTAGATTGTTTGAAAGATGCTCTTATGCTGTATCAATATATTTTATTAATTTCTATAAGCCCTAGCTTGAATATTTACAAGCTTTTGAGAATAAGCAGCATTCAGTGAGCATTCATCCAACAAATAGATCTGAATGCCAGTGTATGCTTAGTGAGCACTGTAGACTTCTTAATTAATGTTGATTGTGCCAACACTCATCAGGTTTTTTTCTTTCAAGAACACTAATACTACAATATGTTTGCATAATATCTATTTGTAGGAAATACACTAACCAGAGAGATTGTGGTATCTCCTTTATTTCAAGGATATTACTGTGATTTAAGTTAACCAACCAAGAGAAAGTATAGAAATATTTCCCTTTCTCCCATACCCAGAAAGATGCCATTGGTGCTTTGTGTTTGTTTATCTTACTATCACAGGTAACTGTTTTTCTTAGAGAACAAGGTCAACAAACTTCATTAATCTAAATATGATTCTGAGTACTGTTGCAACTGTGAGATCAGTCAGCTTCATTGTATGGCTGTTCTGCAACAAGAAAAGTATGTACAAAAAAAATACACCCCCACACAATCGTGAAAACATGGAATTTTATATCCACTTTGCTTTTGCTGATTAACTTTCATGTTTTCTGTCACATGAGCTGAAATATCCCTAACTGACATACAATCTTTCTGATATATTAGCTAGCTAGTTAACAAAACAGTGTTTGCCATGTAGAAAAAAATGCAGTGTATATATTATCAAATATAAATACATATTATAGGATACCATATACATAAATATGTAAATAATGCCATAAACAAAAGAATGCTTAACACTCTTAGCCAGTTTCTATTATCCTACATTGTTTTTTGCAATTCAGGAAGAGAACAAGAAAAACCAAAACACAATGTTAAGTTAGACAATTACTTGAGCAATTTAAGGTATGAAATGTGCATTCAGTCCCTTGTAAAAACAGCATCAACAATGAACATGAAGACAACCTTGCATATCATATCTACTCCCCAGGATCTAGATTAGGAGAACATTTCAGAGGAAAACATATTATTCCTGGGTAGTGCCTTTGCGGAATGCATAAAGAAATTCTTTAGAAATTATATATGATTTTAGTTTTAATAATATCCTTGCAAAAATATTTAAATATCAGTTGTCCTGAACATACAGTGTTTATATGCTTTGGCTGGCAAATGACACTATATCATTAGGTATTCATGGCAATATATTAACATAAATATAGAAAAATTAGTCACTAGTAATTTTGGGGGTACATAGTATATGGCCAGCACATTTCTAGGGTTACATTTAGTTCAAATTGAAGAGTATTCCGTGTTTAGAAAAAAACGTAAGTTGAAATTGCTACAGGGTAGGGTGAATGTGCTGTAGAGGCGGCTAGTCTGGCAAAGGAGATAAGTACTAATACTTCATGGTTTGTGTAGATGGTCATTGTTAAACCCAAGTAGTATCATGATAGCGTCTGAATTTATAAAAGTATAGTCCCTACTAACATAACTCTATTCTGGATAGAAATAAGGATCAGATAACAGTTTTATAGTTTAGTTAGGCTACAAATGAAGAACCTAACCAATAAGAATTTTAATGTAAGTATGTTTAAATATTTTCAGTCTAGACTCATCAAAATGTCTGAGGAACTGACAATGACTCTATATGTATTTCTATATAGTTGCTTTACCACCATAAGATATGAGGTTTCCTGCAGGAGAAGATGGATCAAAAAGAAGAAGACAATAAGGAGGAAAGACAAAAATCACTTAAAGAAATACAGAAGAACATGGGCCAACAAGTAGAAGCTATGAAAGAGGAAACACAAAAATCTATTAAAGAAATACATGAAAACACAATCAAGCAAGCGAAAGATCTGAGCACATCCATCCAGGCACTAAAACCAGAAGTAGAAACAACTAAGAAATCGCAGAGGGAGACAACATTGGAGATAGAAAACCTTGGGAAGAAATCAGGAGCCATAGATGCAAATATCAACAATAGAATACAAGAGATAGAAGACAGAATATCAGAAGCCGAAGATACCATAGGAACCATTGATTCAACAGTCAAAGAAAATACTAAATGCAAAAAGGCTGTAACCCAAAACATCCAGGAAATCCAGGACACAATGAGAAGACCAAACCTAAGGATTATAGGTATAGACGAGAATGAAGATGTACAAGTTAAAGGGCCAGCAAATATCTTCTACAAAATTATGGAAGAAAACTTCCCCAACCTAAAGAGAGAGATGCCCATGAATATACAAGAAGCATACAGAACCCCAAACAGACTGAATCAGAACAGAAATACATCCTGTCACATAATAATCAAAACTCCAAATGTACTAAACAAAGAAAGAATATTAAAGGCAGCAAGAGAAAAAGGCCAAGTAACTTATAAAGAAAGACCTATCAGAATAACACCAGACTTCTCACCTGAGACCATGAAAGCTAGAAGATCCTGGGCAGATATCATGCAAACTCTAAGAGAACACAAACTTCAGCCAAAACTACTTAACCCAGCAAAGCTCTCAATCACCATAGATGGAGACATCAAAGTATTCCATGACAAAACCAAATTTGCATGATATCTTTCCACAAATCCAGCCCTACAAAGGATAATAGGGGGAAAACACCAAGACAAGGACGAAAACTACACCCGGGAAGAAGCAAGATAGAAACCTCCTCTCATCAAACCCAAAAGAAGGTAACCTCTCGAATATAAAAAATAAATAAAATAAATAAATATAATTTCAAAAATGTCTGGAGGAAATAATTACTATTCCTTAATATCTCTTAACATCAATGGACTCAATTCCCCAATAAAAAGACATAGATTAACAGACTGGATACGGAAACAGGACCCTACATTTTGCTACATACAGGAAACACATCTCAGTGTCAAAGACAAACACTGCCTTAGAGTAAAAGGCTGGAAGACAATTTTACAAGCAAATGGTCTCAGAAAACAAGCTGGAGTAGCCATTCTAATATCAGATAAAATTGACTTCCAACCTAAAATCATCAAAAGAGACTCAGAAGGTCACTTCTTGCTGGCCAAAGGGAAAATCCACCAAGAAGAGCTCTCAATACTGAACATCTATGCTCCAAATGCAAGGGCAGCCTCATTCGTAAAAGAAACCTTACTAAAGCTTAAAGCACACATTACACCTAACACAATAATTGTGGGTGACTTCAACACTCCACTCTCCTCAATGGACCGATCAGGAAAGCAGAAACTAAACAGGGACACAGTGAAACTAATTGAAACTCTGGACCAATTGGATTTAACAGATATATATAGAACATTTCATCCTAAAGCTAAAGAATATACCTTTTTCTCAGCTCCACATGGGACCTTCTCCAAAATAGACCATATAATTGGTCACAAGACAGATGTCAACAAATACAAGAAGATCGAGCTAATCCCATGCCTTCTATCAGATCACCATGGAGTAAGAGTGGTCTTCAATAACAACAAAAACAACAGAAAGCCCACATACACATGGAAACTGAACAATACTCTACTCAATGACACCTTGGTCAAGGAAGAAATAAAAAAAGAAATCAAAGACTTTTTAGAATTCAATGAAAATGAAGGTACAACCTACCCAAATCTATGGGACACAATGAAAGCAGTGCTAAGAGGAAAACTCATAGCTCTAAGTGCATCCAAAAAGAAACTGGAGAGAGCATATACTAGCAGCTTAATGGCACACCTTAAAGCCCTGGAAGAAAAACAAGTTAATTCACCCAGGAGGAGTAGAAGACAAGAAATCATCAAACTCATGGCTGAAATCAATCAAATAGAAACAAAGAGAACCATACAAAGAATCAACAAGACCAGGAGCTGGTTCTTTGAGAAAATCAACAAGATAGATAAACCCTTAGCCAGACTAACCAAAGGACACAGAGACAGTATACAAATTAACAAAATTAGAAATGAAAAGGGAGACATAACAACAGAAACTGAGGAAATTCAAAAGATCATCAGATCCTACTACAAAGGTCTATACTCAAAACAACTGGAGAATCTGGAGGAAATGGACAATTTCCCTGACAGATATCAAATACCAAAATTAAATCAGCATCAAGTAGACCAGCTAAATAGTCCCATAACCCCTAAAGAAATAGAAGGGGTTATAGAAAGCCTCCCAACCAAAAAAAGTACGGGACCAGATGGTTTTAGTGCAGAATTCTACCAGACCTTCAAAGAAGACTTAACACCAATACTCTCCAAACTATTCCACAAAATAGAGACAGAAGGGACACTGCCCAACTCATTCTTCGAAGCCACAATTACGCTAATACCTAAACCACAAAAAGATCCAACAAAGAAAGAGAACTACAGGCCAATTTCTCTTATGAATATAGATGCAAAAATACTAAATAAAATTCTTGCTAACCGAATCCAAGAGCACATCAAAACGATCATCCACCATGATCAAGTAGGCTTCATCCCAGGGATGCAGGGATGGTTCAATATACGGAAATCCATCAATGTAATCCACTACATAAACAAACTGAAAGAAAAAAACCACATGGTCATCTCATTAGATGTTGAAAAAGCATTCGACAAAATTCAGCATCCTTTCATGCTAAAAGTCTTGGAAAGAGCAGGAATTCAAGGCCCATACCTAAACATAGTAAAAGCAATCTACAGCAAACCAGTAGCCAACATCAAAATAAATGGAGAGAAACTTGAAGCAATCCCACTAAAATCAGGGACTAGACAAGGCTGCCCTCTCTCTCCATATCTTTTCAATATATTACTTGAAGTTCTAGCAAGAGCAATTAGACAACATAAGGAAGTCAAAGGGATACAAATTGGAAAGGAAGAAGTGAAACTATCATTATTTGCAGACGATATGATAGTTTACCTAAGTGACCCAAAAAACTCCACCAGAGAACTTCTACAGCTGATAAACAACTTCAGCAAAGTGGCAGGTTATAAAATTAACTCAAGCAAGTCAGTGGCCTTCTTGTACTCAAAGGACAAGCAGGCAGAGAAAGAAATTAGGGAAATAACACCCTTCACAATAGCCACAAACAACATAAAATATCTTGGCGTAACTCTAACCAAACAAGCGAAAGATCTGTACAACAGGAACTTCAAGTCCTTGAAGAAAGAAATCGAAGAAGACCTCAGAAGATGGAAAAATATTTCTTGCTCCTGGATTGGCAGGATCAATATAGTAAAAATGGCCATCTTGCCAAAAGCAATATACAGATTCAATGCGATCCCCATCAAAACCCCAACTCAATTCTTCATAGATCTAGAAAGAGCAATTCTCAAATTCATCTGGAGCAACAAAAAACCCAGGATAGCTAAAACTATTCTCAACAATAAAAGGACTTCTGGGGGAATCAATATCCCTGACCTCAAGCAGTACTACAGAGCAATTGTGTTAAAAACTGCATGGTATTGGTATAGCAACAGGCAAGCAGATCAATGGAACAGGATTGAAGACCCAGAGGTTAACCCACAGACTTATGGTCACTTGATCTTTGATAAAGGAGCTACAACCATCCGGTGGAATAAAGATAGCCTTTTTAACAAATGGTGCTGGTTCAACTGGAAGTCAACATGCAGAAGAATGCGAATTGATCCAATCTTATCTCTTTGCACTAAGATCAACTCCAAGTGGATCAAGGACCTCCACATAAAACCAGACACACTGAAACTATTAGAAAAGAAACTTGGGAAGACCCTGGAGGACTTGGGCACAGGGGAAAAGTTCCTGAACAGAACACCAATAGCTTATGCTCTAAGATCAAGAATCGACAAATGGGACCTCATAAAATTACAAAGTTTCTGCAAAGCAAAGGACACTGTCAGAAGGACAAAACGGCAACCAACAAAGTGGGAAAAGATCTTCACCAACTCCACATCCGACAGAGGGCTAATATCCAATATATACAAAGAACTCAAGAAGTTAGACCGCAAAGAAACAAATAACCCTATCAAAAAATGGGGCACAGAGCTAAACAAAGAATTTTCACCAGAAGAAATTCGGATGGCCGAGAAACACCTTAAAAGATGTTCAACATCATTAGTCATCAGGGAAATGCAAATCAAAACAACCCTGAGATTCCACCTCACACCAGTCAGAAAGGCTAAGATTAAAAACTCAAGAGACAACAAGTGCTGGCGAGGATGTGGAGAAAGAGGAACACTCCTCCACTGTTGGTGGGATTGCAAAATGGTAAAACTGCTCTGGAAATCAGTGTGGCGGTTCCTCAGAAAATTGGGCATGTCACTTCCAGAGGACCCTGGCATACCACTCCTGGGCATATACCCAGAGGATTCCCCTGCATGCAATAAGGACACATGCTCCACTATGTTTATAGCAGCCTTGTTTATAATCGCCAGAAATTGGAAGGAGCCCAAATATCCCTCAAAGGAGGAATGGATACAGAAAATGTGGTATATTTATACAATGGAATACTACTCAGCAATTAAAAATAATGAATTCATGCAATTTTAGGTAAATGGTTAGACCTGGAAAATATCATCCTGAGTGAATTAACCCAATCACAAAAGAATGCACATGAAATGCAATCACTGATAAGTGGATATTAATGAGCCCAGAAGCCCTAAATACTCAAGACACAAATAGCAAGTCAAATGATTCCCAAGAAGAAGAAAGGAGAGGACCCTGGGCCTGTAAAGATTGCATCCAGTTTAGTAAAGAAACCGAGGGGGGAGGGGGAATTATTGGGGAACAGATGGGGGGGGGAGAGGAACTATGGGAACTATGGTGGGTGGGAACTGGGAAAGGGGAAAGCCTTTGGAATGTAAACATAGAATATAGAAAATAAAATAAAAGAAAAAAAAGAAAAAAAAGATATGAGGTTTCCTTTTATGATATAAAATAGTTGTTTGATTTACGTGCCTTGCATTTGCATTCTAAACAGTAGAAATAGAGGAAGGAAGGAAGGAAGGAAAGAAGGAAGGAAGGAAGGAACGAACAAACGAATGAAAAGGGCAGAGAAAGAAAAAAGAAGGAAGCTAGACACAGATAGAAGGAGAGAGACAGAGATAATGAAGTGAAAAGAAGAAAATCCGTATATCGTTTCAATTTGGAGAGTATACCTTCTAACATAGAATTCCTGGTTAGATCTTATTACCAATAAAATTGGCCTCAAGAATTTGGATTCATATATGAGTACACTATAACTGTCTTCAGACACACACCAGAAGATTGCATCAGATCCCATTACAGATGGTTGTGAGCCACCATGAGATTGCTGGGAATTGAACTCTGGACCTCTGGAACAGCTGTATATGCTCTCAACCGATGAGCCATATCTCCAGTCCCAGAGCTCCCAGGTACCTAAACACCAACCAGAGTACCCATGGCTCCAGCCACATGTGCAGCAGAGGATAGCCTTGTCAGACATCAATGAGAGAAGTCTTTGGACCTGTGAAGGCTCGATGCCCCAGTGCAAGGGAATGCCAGAACAGTGAAGCAGGAATGGGTACGTTAGTGAGCAGTGGGAGAGGGGATAGAGTAGGGGGATTTCAAGAGGAAACGAGGAAAGGAGATAACATTTTAAATGTAAATAAAGAAAATATCTAATACAAAAGAAAAAATACAAATACCCAATAAACACTTTAAACACCTTTCAATAATGAAAATGAATTTGGCTTCATTTAAATGCTAATAAAGTTGGAAAATACAGCTTTTATTTTGCAGTGCCTTACAATTAGCCAAAATTCATAATAATCTATTATTGGTTCAGAAAGGAAAAAAGTATATCAGAGAAACTGATCCCAAAGCAGAGGCTAGTACCATACCCTAGCTGTGTGCTGCTGAGTTTTAAGCCTCAATAGGTCAACCCGGCTAAAAGAATGGAAGTAGAAATGAAGGGGTATGTAAAGGATGTGCAATAACATCTGTAGCTTTAAAATAAACCACATGATCTCTGATTTCATAATTGGGAATTTATTTTCTGATACTGAGTTAATATCTTATACCATGAGGATTAGTATAAGGAAATATAGATTGGGTGACTTATAAGCAATTTTACTTCTCAAAGTTTTAGAAACTGGGATGCTCAGTATGACTGTGGCAAATAGGTGTCAAGGAAGGTCTTGCTTCCTCTTGATAGTTCTTATTGTCCTAACATTAATGGCAGAAAGGTAAAAAAGAAATGGATTTTTTATTATAAGGCTATTAATCTTAATAAAGGGGTCTCTTCTCATGTGCTTTAACCACATTCCAAGGCACCAGAGATAAGGATGTCAATAAACCCAAATATTCTGTCTACGCCTTAGAGATTCCTAGAGAAAAAACAACAATGTGCCAAGTACAGTTGGTTTCACATAGACTGTATTTGCTTACAGAAGTTTTTATTTTGCATTCAGCTCATTCTTGAAGGACTATAACTATAATCCATATATTCTTTAATATAGACAAATACTCTCTGGGCTGTGGGGATCGTTTGTCCTTCAACCCTGGAAACTGCTCCAGGAAATACATATTTCATATTATTTTTGTGCTGACCCTTCTGCCACTCAAGCAGGGGTTGCTCATCACTTGAACTGGTCTTGTTCTCATTTGAAGAGGAATGCCAACACATCTCCTTAAAGTCTGTCCTCGGCACTTACACATACTTTGAGTTAATGATTTATTCAGAAGACCATTCTTCCAGACCAGCCGTGAAAGACAATTGTGAAACTACCTGTTATGGTTTGTATATGCTTTTCCCAGGGAGTGGCACTATTAGGAGGTGTGGCCTTGTTGGAGTAGGTGTGTCACTGTGGGTGTGGGGTTAACCCTAGTTGCCTGGAAGTCAGTCTTCTACTAGCAGCCTTCAGATGAAGATGTAGAACTCTCAGCTCCTCCTGTATCATGCCTGCCTGGATGCTGCCATGTTTCTGCCTTGATGACAATGGACTGAACCTCTGAGTCTGTAAGCCAACCCCAACTAAATGTTGTCTTTTATAAAACTTGGTCATGGTGTCTGTTCACAGCAGTAAAACCCAAACTAAGACACTACCTATCTGTTATTCATCTGCCACAGGAGTTGCTGAAACCAGAATATGTAGCAGTGAAGAGCTAGGAGACCCCTCTTGTAAGGAGAAGTCAACAAGTAAAAAGCATTGTCCACCCCCACTCTTTACCTCCTCATGTATCCTCACAGGCTCCATCTTTCTAACCATTCATTCAGGGAACACTAAATGAAAAAAATGGGAAATGCAGAAATGGCAATATACTGTTATGTTAAGTAGTAAAAGCCAAGCTCTAAAAGATAAATGGCATGTTATACAGGAAATATTAAGACTTAAACCCACAAGTGAAATGTTGGTTCTTGTGAGTGAGAGGAATAGTCTGCAAGCTTTTGAGAAGGGTAGAAAACTGTGATTAAGTGAATGAAACAAATTCAAGAGACTTAATGTACAACTTAATGTACTGGGGACTAGTAAAGTTGTGGGCTATATTTGAAAAATGCTAAGGATACATTTTAAGCATTCTTATCACAAAGATATACAAGAAGCATATGTTAAGTCTCTTGAATTATGTACTCACTGTATATACTCATAGATGTATATTTATATATTATGTTGGACATCACAACTACTCACACATTTTACATGTCATTTAAAGGTTAAAATTTAGCCAACAGTGGAAGAAAAGACCCACACCCCTATTTCTGCAGTCCTCAAGAGGCAGAGGAAGGAGGGGAATTGGAAATCCCCAGCAAATCAAACAACATAGAAAGTTTGATGCCAAACAGGTCTCTATCAGGAAGTCTGGTCTCAATAAAAAGAATAAGGTAAAATAAATGAAAATAAACTTTAAAATGGTGCCTCCTGCAGAATATATTTTAAATAAAGTGCAATCCAAACTAAAATCATTAAAAATTAGAAAGCAGTAGGCAAGTTTGAGATAAGTAGTTAAAGCAATCTTTCATGTCAATAGATCTCACTGGCAAACACAGCACTTCAACTAAAAGATTCTCACTGATGGAAACTGCTGCTGTGCCTGATTTCAGAGGCAAACCTTCTGTAGTGCCTTTGTTATGTTTCTATTGCTATGAAGAGACTATATGAACAAAGGAAGAAGAAAGAATTTATTGGGGTCATGTTTGCAGTTTAAGAGAGTCCATGGCCATTATTGTGGGGAAAATGGCAACAGGTAGGCATGCATGGTTCTGAAGCAGGAGATGAGATCTCACATCCTTATCCTCAAGCAATTGACAAAAAGAGCCAACTGGTAATTACCTCAGATTTTAATGCCTCAAAGCCTATCCTAGTGAAACATCCTCCAATGAGACTATACCTCCTAATCCTTCTAAAACAACTTCTCCAATTGTGAAAGAAACACTGAAACAGATAAGCCTATGGGATCATTCTCATTCAATCAACCATATGGAGTAAATGCTTTTTGCATAAAAAGCTGAGGGGGCTTAATAAATTTCATAGCTTTCTTAAGAACATCAGTTAGGTCTGATGCTGTGTCTTGTCAAATCACCTGTCTCTATGCTCAAGTCCTTGTATTCAATCCTTAGCACACCATAAACCTGAGTTTAAGGAACACACTGATTGCTTAAAGAAAATGCGAGCATATTTATTTAACATAGAAGTAGAACATTTAATACACATATAACTATTAAATAATATTAATTCATAATTCCTTAAGTAGAAATCTGTCCAGATAGTGTCATTGGAATTAGCAATAAATACTTGTTAAATTATTATTTATTCTAAATCCTACTTATTTTCTATAGCAAATAGGGGGGATTTCTGGTTTCTGAGTGTAGAAATCTCTTCACAGAAAATTAAAAACAAGATCATGATAAAACCATATTAAAATGTAAAGAAAAATATAATTGAGAAAAAAGTGTTTTTATATTTAACATGTTTAACTCAGAAGAATGACATTAGAAGCAAATTCCATCAATTTATTAATGAATACAACACTCCAACTATCCTTGCTATTGGTAAAAGCCTGAGTTTTAATTTGAAATAAACCAAGAATATGTCTTCTCCACATTTTATTCAATCTAATACTAGAATTTATTAGCCATATAATAAGCTAACAATATCAAAAACTTATCAATGATACTGATTATCCTTCATAACTTGAGAGTTAGAACCTGTTGTTGATATACTGTATACTCCAGTCATGGACCATGTAGGCACCAAGGTAGTGCACAACTGCAAACTTCAATTTTAATGGTTAATTGTCAAAGTGCTAGAAGGTGCTATGCATGCTACCAGAGGGGAATGGAAGAAAATCAATAATTCTACCAATCCTGAAACCTGCCAGATATGATGTTTAATCTGGGAAGACATATCATATCACTGGAATAATAGTGCATAAACATCATGGGAATAGCCAACAACCTTTGGAGTGGATTTAAGTTTCAGTCCACAAGATGAAACCCATATCAGGCATGACTATTAAGCCAGTAGTCTACCAATTATTGTCATTGACCCTGGGAGAGAATTAACTCTAGTTATTTGATTAAATGCATGTGGTATTATTGGTATACCATAGTGCATTTCTCAGTCCTTCTTACAAGGACTTGTGAGGATGTGTGGTAAACACAGAAACCAATTACAAGGTTCAAAAACTAAGAGACTGTATAGTGGCCCAGCTCTAAATGGGATATAAGCTATAATATTATAACCTTCCTCCTATGACTAATGGATTATTATAGAAAAGCAGGTAGAAAGCTTGAAAGACCCAGGGCTGGAGACATGGCTCAGTGGTTAAGAGTGCTAATGGTATTTACAAAGTACTGGGTTCAATTCTCAGAACTCTCATGGTAGCTCCCGTGAGAAACCATCTGAGCCCCATGGAGTCAGCCCCAAGGATACCCTCTTCTGAATTCCACTAACATATGATATACACATATACATTCAGGCAAACACTCACACATATAAAATAAAATGCACAAGCACAGCTCTCTGTTCCAGAGAGAGCTGCATCTTCTCCTGAAGTGCCAGACTCATCCCTTAGACACAATGTTGAAAGTCTGAGTGAACAGATTTGTCTGTATTGGTGTCTGGTTACCAGGGCCACCTTCTGCTCTGCATCTGGCAAAGTAGAGATTGATGCCCCTCAATGAACCCTTCATTGACCTAAACTACATGGTCTATATGTTCCAGTAAGACTCTCCTCATGGCAAATTCAACAGCTCAGTTAAAGCTGAGAATAGGAAGCTTCTCATCAACTAGCCTATCACCATTTTCCAGGAATGTCTTCCCTACACTGGGGAATCGAGCATTCGCAGGACCAAGGGCTTCTCTCCCAATTGATGCCAGACAATGCCATCATCTGCTACATAAGCTGCTAGAGCCATGGTTTCCCCCATGTGTATTCTTTGGTTGGAGGTTTAATCCTAGGTATCTCTGGAGTGTCTGGTTGGTTGATATTGTTGTTCTTCCTATGGGTTTGCAAACCACTTCAGCTCCTTCAGTCTTTTCTCTAGCTCCTCCATTGTGGTCCTAACAATCTGCATCTGCTTTTGTCAGGCTCTGGCAGATTCTCTTAGGAGACAGCTATATCAGACTCCTGTCAGCAAGCACTTCTTGGCATCCTCAATAGTGTCTGGGCTTGGTGTCTATATATGGGATGGATCCCCAGGTGGGGCAGTCTCTGGATGGCCTTTCCTTCAGTATCTGCTCTACACAATGTCACCATATTTCTTTTAGACTGGAGCCCTTCTAGGTTAAGAATTTGGAGATGAGTTGGTGCTCCCAACTCCCAACCAAGGGCCTTGCTTATACTCTGTATATGGTCTCTACAGGTTCTCCCTCACCTTTCTTGGGAATGTCATATAATTTCATCTCTGTTGTGTCCTGGGAGCCTCTAACTTTCCTAGCATCTGGCACTTTCTGGCACACCTCTGTTCAAATTCTTGACCCTCTGTATATCATCACAATTTTCTCTTCTCATACTTGATCCAGCTCCCATTTTTACCTCACTGTACTTTCTTCCTCCCAAGTCCCTACCACCCTCTACAACCCATAAGTATTTTATTTCTCCTTCTAAGAAGGACTGGAGCATCCACAGTTTTGTCTTCTTTCTTCTTGAGCTTCATATGGTCTATGAATTGTACTTTGGATATTTCTAGCTCTTGTGCTAATAGCCACTTATCAGTGAAAGTATACCATGTGTGTTTTTTGTGACTGAGTTACCACTCTTAGGATTGCATTTTGTAGTTCCATCCATTTGCCTATGAATTTCATGAAGTCATTGTTTTTAATAGCTGAGTTGTAATCAATTGTGTAAATGTACCACATTTTCTGTATTGATTCCTCTGTTGAAGGACATTTAAGTTCTTCCCAGCTTCTGGCTATTATAAACATGATATGAACATAGTGGAGCATGTGTCTTGTTATATGTTGAAACATCTTTTGGGTATATGCATATGAGTAGTATAGCTGGGTCCTCAGGTAATATTCTGTCCAATTTTCCGAGGAACTACCAAACAAATTTCCATATTGATTGTACCGTTTGGAATACCATCAACAATGGAGGAGTGCTCTTCAATCTCATGCTCTGAACCCTGCCATGTCCATATGGCATGAATGGACTGAGGACAGCCAATCACTGCTTAGGGTCATTATTTTCTTTTTGGCTACTTTCTTACTGTAAGTAAATGTCACATGTGACATGAGCAACTAAAACCCATAATAATTTCCTTTCTTAGAGCAAACATTGATAAAAAATAGGAGATGGAGTTCAGAATAGATGGAATATGGTTAGAAAAAATTGTTAAGGAATGGGGATGGTGTCAATATACGTGTAATTAAAATTATAAGGAGTGGGGATGATATCATATACATGCAATTAAAAATAAAAAAGGATAATAAACAAGAAATAAAGATAAAATAAAAATATTAAAAACATAATGCTTCAAAGGAAGCAAAGTCTGAATGAATGGGTGCTTGGTAGATGAGGTCCCCAACTTCTTATTGGATGTTAGAAGAGGAGTGGCCTTGGCTCTCTTCGAGGCTCATAATGGAACAAAGCCTGGTTTAGCTTTCAATCCTAACTACCCATATATCCTTCCTTCTGGTTGTTGCCCTGGAACTAAAACTTTACAAAATTACCTCAGCATGCATAGGGCTAGCACGAGGCTATGCCAGTATACACTCAGTCATAGATGGGGGAGAGGCTTGTGGCACCCCAATTTGATGGGATGTAGATTGTCATCAAGACCTGCAGAGAAAGAGGTAGTCATTGTCTACAGCCATGTTTCTCAACCTGTGGGTTGTGACTCTTTTGGAAGTTACATATTAGATAATGTGACTACCTCTATCTGCAGCTTAGTCATGGTGTCCCCTTATAGCAATGGAAACACTAACTAAGATAACTATGGTCCAGTAGATATCTTCACATTATGTTCTTCTCAGAGGCCATGCTTAACTTCAATAGGTCTCAAAGTGCACACACACACACACACACACACACACACACCATAAAGTGTGATAGAAACAAAGGGATGGCAATTTAATAGGGGAAACAAGTGAGTGGTTGGGTGGTAGGGGTGGTAGAAAGATAAGAGAGAGCAAAAGGATAATTGTTACAGTGTTGTATTATGTGTAAGAAATTATCACTGCATAAATTAATTTAAATCCTTAAATTCTCTGTGTCGCCCCTCTTTGCTTTCATATCAACTATTTATCTAGGCAGGAATAGAAATCACTAGTTATGATTGTAAAATTGAAATAATATTAACTTTTTCATGCACATTCAATATTGTAAAGAAAACAGACGACCAAAAATATGAGAAGTAGCTCTTTAGAAACAATCTTTACATAAAAAATAACATCGAAAAGGTGGAGAAACAATGCTGAATAAAATTGATAAAAGAAAAACTGAAGCTATTTAAGGAAGCATTATACAGCTGTTGTTCTTTTCCATACTAAAATGCAATATTAACTATAACTACCAATCACTGCACAGTCATTCAAGCGCATTAGCCCTGGAAGAGAGTAATAAATTTAGCTCCAGCTTGTTTCTTGTATTGAGTTACTTACTAATGTTAGTGGTGGTGGAATTACTGTGATCAAATGAACACATTTATGTGCACCTGTGTAATTTAAGTGAGACGTTAAATCACAAAATGTAAACAACTGTGTGTACTATTTGTCAGAAACTTCTAGGGAAAATTGTCAACCAGGACTTTATTGCTGCTCTAAAAAATCAGTGCGTGCAGCTAGAACTAGCAGCAGGCTTCCAATTTCCATGGTAGGCTTTACTCTGTTAAGGTGTCTCCGCTCAGTGTTTGACTAGTAATGCTCTTCTTCAGGTAGCTCATGTAGAAAAAGTGATCTAACTTATTAAGGCCCCTGGTCTGTTACAATATAATCTGCTTTGTCTTTTTCATATCAAAACAGATTGCACAGCCATGCATTCTGCTGCATGCTTGTGATTCAGAGATGTATGGGAGAGGTGTCTGAGATCAAGGTCATTATCAGCTACACAGCAAACTAAATGCCAGCCTAACCTATGGAAAACTCTGAAAATGAGCAAACAAGAACAAACAGTAATATGTCATCTATAGCAATGTTATCAAAGAGAAATATGTGAACCATGTAAACTTAACCACATTACAGTGTTCCTTGTAAGGTTCCTAACAAGTAAACAACAATGAATAAAAGTTAAAAGATATATGTGCTAGACATGCAACACAACGCTGTGTGGACCAGAAGCAATTGAAGGGCTTACAACCACAAGTACCCAGGTGTTATCATATGGAAAGAATAGATTTGGAATGAATTGTATGTGATTCAGAGAAACACCAGGAGAATTTTTTTCCAAAATGTAGTTGACTATAATACTAATCAATAACTAGAAAACATTAAAAAAAGAAATCATCTAAATCGTCAGTATTCCAGAAACAATAATTTGATATAAAACTTATGTGAAGGGAGGAAAGTAGCACTTAGAAGATTACGTGCTTTACATTTTGAAGTTGATTTTTCAAGAAAGAAAGGGGCAACCAGGCAACCTCCTGGAAAATAATTCCTGTCACTGGATCATTAGCTCAAAACATTAAGAACAAAATTAAAAATTAACTAAATTAAATCTTCTAGTTTCTTTCACATGGTACAAACTGAAATATAGATGTGAGAAATTATATTTTGTGAAAGATTGTAAATCAAGAAGAGGAAAGAGCTTAGACAGTTTGAAAAAGATAATTTTTAAATAAACAAAAGCAATCCAAAATATTTAATAATAACTTAACTCATAAACATGGTTATTTCTCAAAAGCCAACACTTTAAAAGACTTTATAGCCTGAGAAAAAAATCCAAGTAATTTGTAGAAATGGTTTTCAATAGCAGATTGAATTGTAGTCAGTGCATCTGTCTCCATATATATGATATACATATATATTTATGCATCATGCACAATGTGATGGCTATATTTTGAGACTGGTAATGAAACAAACTTATAGGTGCATTGTAATTTAAGGTCTATAACAAAAATCTTACTAAAAGATGCACTCCAATTGCTGACACTGGTTATATTTTAGCCTTTTGTTTCATTTGCTCATTACTTTTCAATAATTTCTGAAAGAGCAATTTTCACTTAATAATCAGGATAATTTAGCTTAGGGAATATTATAACATAAGCAAAAGGTTTTGCATATTTTTTCTTTCCGTGTTGGATACTGTAGCTAGCAGTTTAGAAACAGAATGCAAACTTCTAACTCCTGGGATATCTGTTCAGAAAATTCATAAACTCTCAAAGCCATCTCATCAAAATGTACCTGGAAATAATCCACAAAATAGACTTGCTGTATCACAGGAATGAAAATTTTAAGCATAAGATATTTAAAATAATTTAATGTATTTTAAATACACTTAGAGTTTAAAACGTTTTGACCAAACATTCCATTTTATTTACTACTCATAAAAGTTTAAGTTGAAACATCTTCTGGGGATGTAATTTGACAAATGTAGAGATAACTACAGAGATCTCAGCAGAACTCAAGGAAAGAGTAAAAATTTTGCAACAAGATTCAAAGATTCAAAGATTCAGAATGATAGATCATGTTTCTTATTCAATCATTTAATTTGCATCTTTTTATTGTGGAATTGAGGCCATTAATAATAAGAGTTATTATGAGCACAGCTTATTAATTCTTATTATTTTGTTGTTGTAGTACTTTTCTTCCCTCTTTGCATACCTTCTCTGGATTATTTATTTCATCTGTCTGTTTTTGTATAAGTAGCTAACTTTTTCTTCAAACTGGAGTTTTCTTTTTAGTTTTGTAGCGTTGATGTGGGAGACAGAAATTGCTTAAAATTTGTTTTTTATTATAGAATATGTTTCTATCTCCATCAATTGACTATGATTGATAGTTTTGCTGAGTATAGTACTATGACCTGGCACCTTTGGTCTCTGAGAGTTTGTAGACCATCTGTCCAGGTCCTTATGATTTACAAAGTCTCTTGAACAACAAGTTTAATCTAATATGCCTGCCATTATGTGTGACTTGTTTTTTTCTTTAGAACTCTTTTTTTTTATATTTCCTTTCCTGTGTAAATTTGGTGTTTCATTTATTATGTGTCATGGGGAACTTCATTTTTAGTCCCATCTAACTGATGTTCTGTATGACTTTTACACTTTAATGGGCATTTTTATTTGTTTTTTGTTTTGTTTTTTAAATTATTTTCCTTCTCTGTGATAAAATTATTTCTGTACCTTTTATCTGAGTTTTTCTTCCTTTATACCTATTATTTGTAAGCCTAATATTTTTATAGCTTTCTAAATTTCCTGTATTATGTGTGTGCATCTAGACTTGATTTTTTTTTTGTTTTGGAGAAGTGTGTGTGTGTGTGTGTGTGTGTGTGTGTGTGTGTGCTTTAATTTTGACTAAGCTATACAATTCTTCCTCCTTACCTTCAAATCTAAAATTTTCCTTTTTTATATATTTTTTTAGTTTGTTGATCAGGATTACCTCTGAACATTTTGTTTTACTTCCTTGTTTTTCCTTTTTGCTTGTTATTTCAGTTTGACTCTTCTATAGTAAATCCCCTCCACCCTGTTCGGATAAATTCTACTATCTTCTCTTGACTTGCTTTCCTTATTTTATTCAATTGTGTTTGATGATCTTCATTGAGACATTTATTCATGTACACTTTGAAGTCCTTGAATATACTCATAATTGCTCTTTTGAAGTCCTTGTCTTATGCTTCAGCTAAATTGGTTTTCTCAGTACCTAGTAAAATAAGATTTCTTAAGGAGGCATGCTTTCTGAGTTGTGCATATTTGTGCTTTGCGATGTTGTCTAGACACTTGGAAATATCATTGTTGTGTTTCTTGGTACAGATAAATGCTCTAACCTTTTTTGAATGGGTGTTTGTTTCTTTGGTTCCTGTTACCCCAATCTGACCAATTCTGGACTAAAAGAACATTTCATTTTCAGTCTTTGATAACTCTCAGGTTTAGTGTTTAAAACATATTTTAAAGAAAAGATATGACTTTATTTATTCATTATTCATTTTAAAATTGAAAATGAATCTGAATAGTGAGCCTCATGATCTACAGGAGTTGTCATTGGTAGCAATGTTCCTTCTGGTCTTACTACTTTTTGTTATACTAGTTATTAAAAAATACATAGCTATAAACTGAATGTATAACCTGAAATGACTAGTTTTGAATGCCAAATTCAACTACCTGGGAAAGAACTCTCACTGAAGAATTGACTAGATTAGGTTGGCTTGTAAAAGGTTTTTGATTTATAGGTAATTTACGTAGTAAAACTCATCCTAAATGTGGGCAGTACCATTTCACTGGCTGGATGGTGGACTGAATTAAAAACAAGAAAATAAGTTAGTCTTTGATATACATACATTAATTTATTGTTCTCTGCTCTAAACTGGGTATGTAATATAAATCATTGCTCTCGTATTCCTTCTGTATTAACATCCTTATACTTGTGGACTATAACCTCCAAATATGAAGCAAATAATCTCTTTCTCCTTTAATCTGCCTTTTAAAGAAACCAGACATAAAACATCAAACAGTCCAGTATTACAAAGAGTGCTGAAGAGATCTAAAGCGAAGCTTCAGCTAACAGTGCTCATTGCTATGTAGGCATTGGAATGAGAGTGAGGCTACTCACAGACATGTAGCAAGGCTTGTCCTCATGTCAGCATCCTCAGGTCTGCGGGTGGAGATAAGGTGGGAGAGGAAAGCTGATCTTGCTGCCTTCAGGGATAGCTGAGATATCAGAAGGCCGCAGGTTGAGAGAAAAGCTGTGTCTTAGAGTACAGACAACGACCTTGCATAAAATTAATAGAAAGCAAATAATACAAGAAACCTGACTTCTTCTGAGCTGCCTATGTTGAAAATAATTTCACTATTTAGGAAATAACATTTTTACTAATAATGGGCAAAATGAAGACCAAGAAGAGAAATATTGGAGGTAAATACATAAGTTCAAATTAGAAAAGAAGTTGTGTGATAGGAGTAAAAATGGGGGTAGGAAGGTACAAAATCAAGGGAGAATAAGAAAAAGCACTTAGAATCCTACTATCTGGTGATTTGACTAAACAACATAAGACAGACTTTGAAGGCAGATACTCTGTAATGTCGGACAGTTCCAGTCTAGAAGTACCACACCAGTAAACCAAACTTTGACTACTACATGTGGGATGACGGCCTAAAGAAGTTCTTGGTTCCAGAAGACACAGAAGCATGCAAAGCAGTATAGGCTTTACTATCTCTCTTAGTTTTCTACCAGAACAATTCAGTGAAGCTCTATTACTGAAAAAAGCACACACCTTGGATACAAAGTATAGAGAAATCAAACTGGGACTTAGCTGGGAGGTTCCTCCCTGCTGTTCATTTTCATAGTGCCAGATGGTGCTATGCAAGCTGCTTCTTGTGGGGTAAAGGCATCCACGGATCAACAGATTTTTCCAGCTGTGAACTTTGTGAACTACAGTATCAACTCATCAGGCAAGTTGGTCCAATAATGTCTGGGATAGGGAGTAGGGAGCCTATTACTTTATTTTAGATAAACTTATATGCCATCCACTAACATCTAACTATCCATTTTTGCCCCCAAACAAAAGATGCTCTCAACCTTAATCAAAAAAGCGATTCCTCGCAGTGAGTAAATGATAACACAAAGATATAGCTGTACAAGATGCTGAGAATAAAGGATGTTTGAAGACTCATCCCTTAACAAGATATACCAATCCCATGAGCCTCAGATAATATTAGAGGAAAAGTGGCCAAGAGAATGTAACAGTCAGAAGGTAGGGAGAAAGATTGTGCATATTCTTTCTAAACATGTCCCAGGCAAGGAAATCATAAATTCACAGCATTGTTGCCTATTGACACTGGGTTCATACAAATACATCCCTCTTAATAGCCATTTATAGGTGGGTAATTGTATTTCAAGATCTTACTACTTGCTAACAGTCTATTTGTCTAGGACTCACACCTCTGGCAATGTCTATGCATCTATGTATGGAAAGCTTTACCTGAGAGTTGAGGACATACCATGAACATGAATGGTTTTGTCACACAGAGTACATTAGGAAAAAAATGGAAAAGTGAAATGAGCACCAGATAGTTACTTTACAAAGTCTCTGGGAGGCATTAGATTATTGCTGAAGTAAGACATTAACAACTGTAATAAGAATTTCTGCCACATTGGTTTTTTTTTTTATTTTCTATCTTCTTTGTTTACATTCCAAAGGCTTTCCCCTTTCCCAATTTCCCCCTCACCATATGTCCCATAAGTCCTCTTCCCCCCGACCCCGTCCATTCCCCAGTCACCCCCCAACCCTTTCTCTGTTCTGGTACTCTCCTGCAAAACTGGATCCAGTCTTTTCAGGACCAGTGTCCTCTCCTTCCTTCTTCTTGGGAATCTTTTGATTTGCTAATTGTGTCTTGAGTATTCAGAGCTTCTGGGTTCTTTAATATCCACTTATCAGTGATTGCAATTCATGTGTATTCTTTTGTGATTGGGTTAATTCGCTCAGGATGATGGTCTGACACATTGTTAATGCTTGACATTTTTTTAATCTCTTTTTAAACCATGTTGGATATAGGTAAATTTTAAGTATACATATAAATTTTTTGTTTGTGAAATCAAATTAATTTCACTAGTATTATTCATATGCTCTTTCTCTATTTTAACTTCTTATTTTATAACAATTAAAATATGACTATATTATTTTCTCTCTTTGTATTCCTCCCTCCTACCTCTTTGCTGTACCTGAACTGCTGTCTTTCAAATATATAGCCTCTCATATCATGTGTGAATTAGCAATCCGAACTTAAGTGTTTCTACAGAGAAACACACAGGCATGTTTCACACACACACACACACACACACACACACACACACACACAGTAGTTCTAAATCAGAGAATGCGAGAATGCTAAACCATTATTCACAAATAAATATCTCACATATATTTCCTGTAGTTTATAATCTTAAATCCCAAAACAAGTAATTCTGGGAAAGTATATTTTGTATGTTTTACACAAGAGAAAATTAGTTTCAGATCTGTGATATTGCTTCAGTGAGCTTGGCTCCCAAGAGAGGGCATTCTTTAGATTATACCCTGTCACACTCTCCAGCTGGCCTCAGGCTGAAGTTTCATGTCCAGCACTCTTTTGCCCCCTACCTTTTTGAACCTCTGGTCATCCCCACAGAGAACGAGGACAGGAAGGCCTTTTCTACTCCATGTGGGATTTTTTAATTTATTTTTTAATTTTCTATATACTTTGTTTACATACCAAAGGCTTTCCCCTTTCCCAGTTCCCCCCCTCACCATATGTCCCATAAGTCCTCTTCCCCCCTCACCATATGTCCCATAAGTCCTCTTCCCCCCCCCCGGCCATTCCCCAATCACCTCCCCCCCCCACCATTTGTCTCTTCTGGTACTCTCCTACAAAACTGGATTTAGTCTTTTCCAGACCAGGGTCCTCTCCTTCCTTTTTCTTGGGAATCTTTTGCTTAGCTAATTGTGTCTTGAGTATTCAGAGCTTCTGGGCTCATTAATATACACTTATCAGTGATTGCATTTCATGTGTATTCTTTTGTGATTGGGTTAACTCACTTAGGATGATATTTTCCAGATCCAACCATTTGCCTATAAATTGCATGAATTCATTATTTTTAATTGCTGAGTAGTATTCCATTGTATAAATATACCACATTTTCTGTATCCATTCCTCCTTTGAGGGACATCTGGGCTTCTTCCAATTTCTGGCTATTATAATTAAGGTTGTAATGAATATAGTGGGGCATGTGTCTTTATTGCATGCAGGGGAATCTTCTGGGTACATGCCCAGGAGTGGTATGACAGGGTCCTCTGGAAGTGTCATGCCCAATTTTCACAGGAACCGCCATACTGATTTCCAGAGCAGTTGTACCGTCTTGCAATCCCACCAATTTATAAAACAATTGACTCAAATGTTTCACGCTGCTCCTGGCTCTGCAAATTGCTTTAGAAGAACCACTGGTGTAGATTGTGACAGCAGAGGGAGCATTGGTATGTAAACATGTTCACAAGGATGGAAGCCACAGGTGACCAGAAATGTCAGTGCATGTGCTCAATAAACAAAATGAGTAAAATAATTTGCCTTGAAAATGTAAATATACAAAATGTCAAAAGTGTTAAATATATGAATACATGTGTAAAATAAATAAAAATATACTAGTTTTAAAATAAAGGTTCAGCAGAAGATCCAATTCTCTTTACCTGTGCATTTTAGTAAAGAAATGCTCTGCAATTTCCTGTAGTAAAGAGATTATTATTTTAAATGTTCTATATTTATATTTCCTAGGGGAAAATAATAGAATACAGGATATCAAAACTGTTCAGGTCATGTTGAATAAAAGAAACTCAAATGTTAGTGAAGGAAGAGTACTGAAAATATTTGAAATATATACCTTTAGTTTTTATAATCATGGAGAGTACATTATATTTCAGTTTTGGGTGTGTGGGTTGTGTGCACATGTGTGAAGGAAAGAGAGGAGAGAGAGAGAGAGAGAGAGAGAGAGAGAGAGTTTATCTTTTACCTTTCAGAAAATGCAAGGCTTAGAAGAGAATGGGACATTAATAAGAAATTTTAAAAATTCAAATATAGTATGCCAACAATGTATTTAATTTTTATTCTCATCTTCTAACCAATATATGGAAATTACTTCTTTTGGCAGAAGCAATTTCTTTTTTGGCCTGATCAAAGTAAAAAAAAAAAAAATCCCTGCATGTTTAAATCCATTTCAAACTTCAAAGGACAGAACAGCCTTGGTGTTGGCTTGGTTCTTGCAAGCAGTTGGGTAAATTGACTATATAATGAGTCCTTGGCTGTCCCTAACCAAAACTTTGTTGGACAGGTTCATTTACAATCCTCAAACAGAATGACCTTCCATCTGGCTTAATGGCCCCTGGATTGCTGCAAATGCGACCTGACATTTCCTTATGGGTGAGTTATTAAATTATATCACAGAACACAATAACATAATTTGGTTTCAGAGCCTAAGTGAAAGTGATCATCCTGCAGATTAAGATGTAAAATTCCTTTGCAAAATTAAGTTATTCATAATCTGATGCATACCCCCTTGTTTTGTCTGCCATATAATAGAATTACTCTCCACAACACAGAAGCTGCAAATATTGATGATGCTGACAGCACAGAAGCAGCATTTGGAGGGAGGGAGAGAACTTTCCAGGCGGGTAACTGACTTTTGCTGTTAGGTTTCTGCAGGAAAATCACCTGTGATTTTTGCTTTTATTCCCTAATGAATCGATCCATTAAGCAGTGTTTCTGTCTTTTTACTAATAGTATTAGACACACTTAACACTGTGAGCTGCGATTCCTTAATTCATTCTGAAAAGTCTGCCTGACGATGACTAACACTAATATATTTTTAAATTGGGAGTGCCTTCTGGTTAACTGCTTCTAGCCCTTGTGAGTTAGTGAAAAGTAAACCAACATCTCATTTGTTACTCCGGCAGATTTTAACATAGGTACCTGTGCCCTTCTAATAATCTGGATGTTTCGAAAAATAAAGTAAAAAGGAAGCAAGTCATATTTCAACCACTATTTATGAAAAATGCAAAATGACTCTGAGTCAGACATTTTCGCCTTCAGGAAAGTAATACTGAAGGTAGGACCTGCCAGCGAGAAGTGGAATTCTATTCTAATAGAGACTCCTCCGGCATATTACACAGTAAAGGTGTTTTGTGCTCTCATGTTTAGTTTTGCATTCGCATTACCTCTCTGCCCAAAGCATCCACCTTTATTCTGCTCATTCCTTGGTGCTATTTGTCATTCACACAGTTTATATGGAATACTAATTCAAGATATTTTTGGTTGTCCTATCTGTTTCTAAGTTTTATAAAGATTATCATAGCTATAGAAATAATAATAAAAATGACAATGTCAAATCAATATAATACAATAGCAGAGACTATTTTAATTCATCTATATCCTAGTGTATTTCCAATGTACTGAAATATACTAGAAATTCAATAACTTTCTGTGGACTAGTAAGTGCAAATTTTCGGTAAATGGTAAAGATTTCCTTAGCAGACATTATTTTTCCCTTTATAACAAAGAAATTTAATCCCAGATATATGAAGTGGGAATTTCTGGTTTCTTTGGAGACTCAGTTGTGTCATGTGACATGTTTCTTGAAATTGTCTATTAAGAAGATGTCTTTGCTGATGCAGACATGTGAGAGGATGTTTTAGACATGTCGTGTTTTACTGGAAACAGCCTGGAAAAGGGGCATGTGATGTTTCATTAGAGTGGACTCATGAGAACCCTCATCATTAAGATATAAAATTCCTTTGCAAAATTAAGTTATTCATAATCTGAGCCATAGCCCCCTTCTTTTGTCTGCCATATAATAGAATTACTCTCCACAACACAGAAGCTGCAATTATTGATGATGCTGACAGCACAGAACTAAATTTGGAGGGAGGGAGAGAACTTTCAAGGCGGGTAACTGGCTTTTGCTGTTATGTTTCTGCAGGAAAAGGTATAAATATATCCCAGCAGATAGTGGAGAACACTGTGTGGTATTGGTTTAGCCTACCATTCTTTGCTGGTCATTATTTGTCATGATTTCATAGAGAGAAATGCACCAAAGGCCTTCTGGTGGTGTTTTCCTTACTTCTTGATACTTTTGAGCATTCAGCTGACCATCAGAGCCTCGTGATTTCTTCTGGGTCTAACTGCAATTGGGGATTCCAGAATGATGTTTGTAAGTATATGGAGTTACTGTTGTGAATTGAACTGCTGATAGCCTGGCAATACAGATCTGATTCACTCCAAACTATTTCTAAATAAGTTTACATTCTCCTATACGCCATTAACCTTTCTGTTCTACTACCTCTGGTGGGAGGTGGGCTTGAAGAGAGATTAAATTATTTAAGTACAGTTAACAAAATAGGATTTGAAAAAAATAAGGCTACAAATATATTCAATTATGTGTCTATGGTCATTGGAGGCAATAAATGGATAGTTGAGCAATGAAATCAGATACTCTGATTCCATAGTCTGTCCTATGAGTAGGTGCCCGCTGTATTTTCTCACCCTCAGGTACATATCACATGTATGAAGCCACCTGCAAGGGAGACATTCACCAAGAAACTTCATGTGTCCTCTTTCTATATTTATGAGGGTGCTTTGTAGGCAATTATTTTCATCTCCAATCTTGATAGATTTCAAGACATTTCAGTATGTTTAAAGAAGAAAACAGTTTAAGTCAATGAAAACTAATCATTTTACTTTAAGAAGTATCATTTCCACACCACTGATGTTATCAACATTTAATTTTTTCACATCTGTCTTCCAAACTACTTCACTTATAGCTTTAATTCTCTGATTAAAGTTAATTTGCTACATAAACATTTCCTAATTTCACCACATTTACCAGTTCATGCATCTTTTAATCTAATTTGGTTGTATCCTTATAATTCAAAAGTTGTATCAGAGCAAATATATCAAACTTATTTGAACTCAAAGAGACTGTACCAAATAGTGATTTTTTCTTCCCTTTTCAATAAATTATTGAATAACTCCATTTCTACCAATAGTATATTTCCTTTTCCTGATCTTTCACACATAGGCAGTGGCTTTACCCCTATCTCTTTTTCTTTCTCCCCCCTTTCATGTACTACTGTTTTGTTTTCTTTTGGGTGAAGATCTGTAATGCAGGCAGTGACCACAGACTCAATTGTGCTCATCACATAAGTTAAATAATAGGGGATCCAGGGCTTTGCTATGTTTTATGATTTATATGTGTTTTTCTGCTGAATGGTAGAGGATCCTAAAGAGTGTCCAGTAAATGTCATAGATTTTTAAATTATGATGTTGAAAGCATGCAATTCATTTCCAAAATGAAGTGGAACATTTTCTATGAAATTATTTAGAAAACCTGTAAAACAGGGACTGTAATCAATATTTTACAGGTGAGTAGAAACTTTGCAGTTGAAAATGTCAAACTGGGCAGGATGATAGAGCAAATAACCCCATCCACTCAGGAACTAGATGGGCAGGAAGATCAAACAAAGCTTGAGTGTGGTACAAAGGAAGTTCAGGGAAATCTGGGAAATATTAGCAATGTCCTACTTGAATGATAACTACAAAAGGCTCTGGGTAGAGCACCCTACAACATATGTTTGAAGCCATAAGGTCTGTTCTCACTACATACACCCCCGGTAAACAACTTCATACAAGAGTCAGTCATCTGATAAAGTCATAGAAATCTATCTATACAGCTTTTAAAAGAGTGAAATCATAAGGATACTTTTCACCTGTTTCCTAAATATTATGACCTAACTTCTACTGACTTCTGTAACCTACAACCCAGCACAAAGAGTACCTAGTGTTAAGTTGTATTGTTTGCTTTGAGATCGTTTTTTATTTGTTCTTCCCTTAATATTCAACAACAGTTTCATCACTTCCTTGGGCACAAACTTCCACAGACTAAATTCCACTGTGCATTGTGTACAGTTTTAATGTTGACTCTCTATAATATTTATTTACACGTAGAGTGTAAGATCTCAACGCTCTACAGCCTATAACCATAGCTTACCTATAATAGAAATCAAGTTACATTTTTCTCTGAATTTAGTATACTTCTTAGCTAACAGTACTTCAAGATCAGAAGAAGCAAGCATTCTTTGACTACTTTGTTCTGCATATTTATGTGCATATATGGTACATGTATACATATATAGCATATGCAGATGGGATACCCTCATTATGCTAGAAAAATCTTTCCTAGGAAGAAAAATTCAATGGCAACAATTCATTTTGTCTAATTTTCTGGTATAGATATCCATTCGTGACTAATTTTGAAATATTATATTGCTACCATTTCATCATAGAAACCAAAAACATTATTGTTTCAACAATTGACTCTTGCTACTTTTAGGAGGTGGATCATATACACCTGTTCCTACCCTAGCATAGTGCCATGCATCCAATGAACAGTCCATGGCAATTGGTAAAGGAAGGCAGCATGAAGATTGGAAGAAAATAAGAAAAATCTTTATATTTCAAACTTACAAAATACTGTTCAATCAAAATAACACATTTTAAAATCTTGTTCCCTATAATTATTTAGAAAACCTGTAAAACAGGGACTGTAATCAATATTTTACAGGTGAGTAGAAACTCTCCAGTTGAAAATTTCAAACTGGGCAGGATGATAGAGCAAATAACCCCACCCACTCAGGAACTAGACGGGCAGGAAGATCAAACAAAGCTTGAGTGGGGTACAAAGGAAGTTCAGGGAAGTCTGGGAAATTTTTATTGGATATATTCTATATTTACATTTCATTTCCCTTTCTTTGGTTCCCCACTCCCCTAAGGTCCCACATGCCCTTTTCCCTCCCCCTGCTCCCTCATTCACCCCTTCCCACTTCCCTGTTCTGGTATTCCCCTACACTGATGCTTTGATCCTTTCTAGCACCAGTGTCCATTCCTTTCTTCTTGTCAGACATCATTTGATATGTGAATTGTGTCTTTGGTGCCCCAAGATTCTAGGCTAATATCCACTTATCAGTGACTCCATACCATGCATATTCTTTTGAGACTGGGTTACCTCACTTAGTATGATGTTCTCCATCCATTTCTCTAAGAAATTCATGAATTAATTGTTTCTAATGGCTGAATAGTATTCCATTGTGTATATATACCACATTTTTTGTATCCATTCCTCCATTGAGGGACATCTGGGTTATTTCCAGCTTCTGGCTATTATACATAAGGCTGCTATGAACATAGTGGAGCATGTACCCTTATTGCATGCTGGGGAATCTTCTGGGTATATTCCCAGGAGTGGTATGGCTGGGTCCTCCGGAAGTATCATGCCCAGTTTTCTGAGGAACAGCCAGAATGATTTCCAGAGTGGTTGTACCAGCTTAGGAAGTTATTCTTGATCTCTTTCAATTTCTCTCTCTCTCTCTCTCTCTCTCTCTCTCTCTCTCTCTCTCTCTCACACACACACACACACACACACACACACACACACACACAGTCTACAGGCCTAGATTTGAAAATAGAATATTTTCACCATTTATAGTTTGCAATGCTCTCTCTGTTCAATAGTTGACTCTACAGTGCTTTCATTCCCCTGGACCAAGAAACTTGAGCCTTGAGAATTCAAGTGTCTTACTTCTGTAGGTCTGTATCTTGCTGCCTCCCAGTGACACTTGTTGGTTTTCTAGCTAATCATCCTTTTGGGACAAAGAGGTGATGGTATATGTCTTTAAACTCATCACTTGGAAGGAAGAGACTGGCAGATCTCTGAGTTCCAGGCCAGCCTGGTCTACCAAGTAATTTCTAAGACATGCAGTACTACACAAAGAAATTTTTTATCATAAATAAATAAAATAAATAAATAAATAACAGGAAAAATACCATGTAGTCATGGTGTTTCCTGGGACCATATTAATATATGTGACCTTTGTTGTCACCTCATATTAACATATGAGGCCATGGTGATGTATGCCTGCAGTAAAGGCTACATTAAAGCATCTTGGCAAGGGGCAATGTTCCAGAAACCACATGGAAGTCCATGATACATACTCTGGCTAAGTGTAGAAAGGAAGGAAACTACTTTTGTAGTTATACTGATGACTAGAGATGCATATTTGAGAAAAAGGGACATAAACGTCTTCTATAACAACCCCTAACCCAAGAAGCTATAGAAGAAGACTCTTAAAAATTTTGATAAGAATGTTGATCTCCTGCAGAGGTGGGGGAGCTGTCTGACACAGTCCCATTTGAGGCATAGGCTACTGAGAATTTGACCATGTTCCGTTGAGTATATATATAGTATAAATTGGACTTGATATTTTTATAGGGAAAGATATAAGCATCAGAGACTAACATGGAAGGACTAGGAAATGAGTGATTGGGGTTTGTGATGTAAAATCCACCTCAAAAAACAATAAAAATATTATGCCAAAAATGTCCTTCTAGCAATTCTTTTTATTATTCTTTATTTTTGTTGTTGTTGCTGTTCTTTTCCTTATTTACTTTACATCCCACTCACTGTCCCCTCGTCCCATCACTCCCTCAGACACTTTACTCCCCATCCCAATCCCATTTCTCTAAGTCCCTCTAAGTATCACCCCACCCTGGCACATCAAGTATCTGTGATGTTAGGTGCATCCTCTCCCACTGAGGCCAAACTAAACAGCCCAGCTAGAAGAACATATCTCATAGACAGGCAACAGCTTTTGGGATAGCCCCTGGTCCAGTTGTTCAGGAACCACATGAAGATTAAGCTGCACTTCTCCTGTATTTGTTCAGGAAAGCCTAGGTCCAGCCCATGTATGTTTGGTTGGTGATACGGTCTCTGAATGCTTCAAGAATCCAGGTTATCTGACACTGTTGTTTTTGCTGTGAAGTTCCTATCCCCTTAGGGCTACAATCCTTATTCCTGTTCTTCCTTAAGTGTTCTCAAGCTCCATTCACTGTTTTGCTGTGGGTGTCTGTACTGTTTGAGTCAGTGCTGGGTGGAGCCTCTCAAAGGACAGACATATTAGACTCATCTGCAAGCACATGACAGAGTATTATTAATAGTGCCAGAGACTGATGTGTACCCATGGAATGGCTCTCAATTTGAGCTGGTTATTCTTTGACTGTTCTCTCAATCTTTGTTCCAGCTTCTGTTTAGTAGAGGACACTGTCAGGAGGACAAAGTTGCAGTCTAGAGACTGGAAAAGGATCTTCACTACCCACTAACAGACATTGGGCTAATATCCAAAATTTATAAAGAACTCAAGAAATTAAACACTAACAACCCAATTCAAAAATAGGGTATAGAACCTAACAGAGAATTCACACCAGAGGTATCCATCATGGCCAAGAAGCACTTAAAGAAATATTCAAAATATTTAGTCATCAGAGAAATTCAAATCAAAACAACTCTGAGATTCTATTTTACACTGGCAATTATTTTAATCGAATTGCTCAAAATTCCAAGTTTATCTTTGCTTATATTCTTGACACTGGATATGTAGAAGTTATTCTGATACATTGACAGGGCTGAGTCAATGTTATTCTGAGGAGGTAGATACTCAGAACTCAGCTGTAACATTTATTTAGTTATTTGATAGCTTTATAAAATTACATTCATTATGAAAACACCTCATAAATAGGCCAAATAATTCATCTATTTTTAAAGAAAAATTTGTAGAATAATAAAGATTACCAACTCAAACCTGATTTTAGATTTTATTTGTTTATTTATTCATTTACTTATTTGTAAGATTGGATCTCACTGTGCAGCATTGATGATCCTGGAAGTTGCTAGCATGCTATGAAAACCATACTGACTTCAGAATCTGAGATCCACATGCCTCTTCCTCTCAAATACTGCAATAAAACTTTATAACTATTGAAGTAACTTTATAACTATATAAGTAAAGAAGAAGAAGCAAAATGAGGGAATGGGAGGTCCTGATAACAATACTGTTATGTTATGATGATAAATAATAAATATCTGTATCATCTACCTACCTATGTAACTTTCCACTTAAGATTTATGGCTAGATGACATTTTGTTCCTGGTTTTTCTTTTTTGGTTGGTTTTTTAAAAATGATTATGCCTCTTTCTCCCTCTGAAATTCTAAGCAAATCATTGAGATGTTGCAATGTGTAAATTCTCAATTGCAAACATAGTGCCCTCTGTACCAGTCATAGTGTTGCTGATTTCTAAGTTTGATTGTTCAAAGTAAGTGTTTCAGTTTGATTTTTCTCAGTTTTATAAAAAAGTATCTATTACAACTGAGCCTAAACCAGCAGTCAGCCTGTGATAACTGAGAAGGATACAAAAATGAGCTCAATAATAATAAATATTTCAAAGTAAATATTGGTCTTTTGGTTTTCTCTAACATCTATTTTGGTTTCTCCAAAGTGATCTTCAGAGACGTCTCCTTTGGCCTGTCTGATATCACATTATTAGCAGAAACTGAGACAAGATTCCTGTAATCAGCATGCACATTTTTAAACTATTATTATATTTATTAGAATTTATTAAAATATTTGCTAATTTCATTTTTTGTTTTCCTTTATCTTTGCTTTAAGTAGTTCTTCTACACAAGATCTTTAGTGCTGTGGGAAATTTAATTTTGTGATGATCTCCTTTATATTCAAGGTCTTGAGAATTAACCCTAGCCTACTGGTATCCTCAATGAGTGGAAGATATATATATATATCACAATGATTCATCCCAAGTAGGCCTCTTCTTCTCTCAAAACTGCAAGCTCTCATGTAAATGTAAGTTTAGAATCATCATTGCAATTTTGCTTTTCTGTATAATTTAGAAAAACATGTGATGATCTATTTAGATACAATTAAAATGTCCTAGTAAATGGACCTCTTTCTTAATAAAATAATCTAAAATTATCTTATAACTATACACA
The DNA here is from genome assembly GCA_964023405.1 of Apodemus agrarius. Taxonomy (NCBI): domain Eukaryota; kingdom Metazoa; phylum Chordata; class Mammalia; order Rodentia; family Muridae; genus Apodemus; species Apodemus agrarius. Next base: position 61,196,971 of record OZ030009.1, on the reverse strand, counting down.
ATCATTAAGGTTTTAATAACAATAAGAATAATGTATCGATATTTAATGTTAGACCATATTTAGAGAAGGTCAAATTGCTTTCCTTTTCTTTTCTCCCCTTTTCTTTCTTCTTTCCTTTACACACACACACACACACACACACACAAACACATATGTGCATATATATACATATACATACACATACATATAAATATATGTAACACATATATATGTATATGTACCAACTTACATTTCAATATAACCACGTAACCAAGTATTCTGTCTTCTCCTTATTATTCAATAGTTTCCTATCTTTGAGGATATGTAAAGAAAAATATAGCACACACTGACTTCCCTTTTCAGATTTTTAAATGAAAGGGGATATCTCATTCACTTGAAGCACATCTTTTAATTGCTTCATTATATTTTTATAGAGCACCTGAACTGCTTGGAAGCAGTTTAATTAAAATGCTGCTTGTTTTATAGTTAACAGAAATGCAAAAAGCATATATCCTGCAGCACAATCAATCATATTTCTCTGCTGCAGACTCAAAGTCAGTAACATGCAAGCAGATTAATAAGGCACTGAAACAGTTGCGCACCATCAGAATTTAGATGTGCGCATCTTCCTGGACCTAAGCCTCCTGTGAATGTTACCATGATCTTTCCTTGAATCCATTGCAGCATTTAATGAATCACTGGCAGACATTTTGCAGTCTGACTATATAGTCCCTAGTTTTCTACATTTGGAACATTTTTAGCAAAGCAACATTTATCAGTAGGTACAAATTCCCATTGTGTTTAATGTTAGTTTCCTTATTATTTCCAGTAGAATTTATTGGGAAACTAAAAGACCTAGGCCTGAGTCTTCTGTGATGACAGCTGTATTTCGTAGACTTGATTAAATATCTTATTTATCTGTGCTTATTTCTCTTTCTAAACAAAATAATTCTTCACTAGAGATAGGCTATGCAATATACCTTTTGTATGTCTATGAATAAAAACATTTAAAATCAGAGAACATAGAGGAACAAAAAAATATAAGTGGTTTTATAATAGAAAACAGTTCTTGAGCTATCAAAAGTCACTAAGTAACCATTTCCAGAAATTTCTAAAGCAGCTATGTAGCCTACCACAGAACCTCTTGCAAGAGTCTTTTACTGTATTAATGCAAAGAAAAACAAACAAAATGCTAAAGCCCCAAACTCCATCCTCTGAATCATAATTATTTTCTTCCCCACCGCATACCTAAAAGCAGTGAACAAGCAGATTTGGAAAGAACACCTTACCTACATTTTTCATTTTTCTCTTTACAATTACAAGGCAAGTGCCAACTTCTGAATGTTTTATACCAGAAACTGGGGACTTTTAAATCTTTTTAGTGTTTACTTAAACCTATCATGAAGTACTTGGTCAATTACATCTTGAAATATGTCCTATGCTTTTCTATATCTGACATAGCCAAGGTTCTGTTTTACAAGTTTAGACATCACAGTAAATGGTCAGATATAGATGTAATATACAGAATATAGGTAGATATAAATAATGTGATCCCAAGGATGAGAAAGATTTTGATATTAAAATATGTAGATTATGAAGCAACGTTCATGAAATTCTATGACCAATACAACACTGTGTCAAATGTTCTGTTATTAATAATTGTATGAGTCTGATTTATTAAAAATGTCATTGTGCAAGGAGACTCTCAGAGTGATAGAAGTATCAGGTGAACAGTAAACAGTCCAAATCTGGAGCTGATTTTGAATTTCAAGAATTATAAAATAAAATGGTTAGAAGCAATATTACTAACATATCCTCCTCTGCCCTCTTACTAAAAAAATACATACATTCATGCATACAACACTAAGAATGGTACTGATACAGAAACAGTCAAGTTGATTAATTGAATAGAATTGAAAACCCAGAAATAAACCCAAACCCTTATGGACACTAGGTCTTTGAAAAAGAAACCAAAAATATACAATGGAAAAAAAGGAAGCATCTTCAATACATGGTGCTGGTCTAACTGGCAGTCCATATTTGTCACCTTGCACAAAGCTCAACTTCAAATGGACCGAGGTCCTCAACAGAAAACCAGATATACTAAATCTAATAGAAGAGAAAGTGAGAAAGAGCCTAAACAGATCTTTAATGGCTCAAGATCTAGAATTGATAAATGGGACTTCATAAAACTAAAAGGTTTCTGTAAGGCAAAGAATGTAGTCAATATGAGAAATAAGTAACCTACAGAATAGGAAAAAAAAACTTCACTAAACTCACACCCAATAGAGGGGCTAATATGCAAATGATATAAAGAATTCAAGAAGCTAATCTCCAGAAACCAAACAACCCAGTCAAAACCTGGGGTATAGAGCTAAACAGAGCATTCACACAAAGGAATCACAAATGGTCAAGAAGCACTTAGGGAAGTGTTCAAAGTCTTTAGTGATCTGGAAAAGACAAAGGAAAAGGTCTCTGTGATTCTACTTTACCCCAATCAGAGTGGCTAAAATCAAAACCTCAGGCTACAGCACATGTTGGTGAGGATGTTGAGAAAGAAGAACATTACTCTATTGCTGGTGGGATTGCAAACTGGTACAACCACTCCGGAAATCAATCTGGAGGTTCTTCAGAAAACTGGAAATAAATCCAGTTGAAGACCCAGCAATACCACTCTTGGGAATATACCCAAAAGATGCTCCACCATGCCACATGGGCACATGTTCCACCTTGTTCATAGCAGCCTTGTTTGTAATAGCCAGAAGCGAGAAATGAGCCAGCTGTCCCACAACAAAAGAATGTATATAGAAAATGTGGTTCATTTACACAATAGAATACTACTCAGCTATTAATAACAAGGACATCTTAAGTTTTGCAGGCAAATGAGTGGAATATCATCCTGAGTGAGGTTACTCTGTCCCAAAAGGACATGCATGGTATGTACTCACTAATAAGTGCGTATTAGAAAAAGGAACATAAACAATACCTAGGATATGATCCACGGAACTCAAGAAGGTTAACAAGCTAAAGGGCCCAAGAGAGGATGCCTCAATCCCACTTGGGAGGGAGAAGAAAGTATGCTGGGAGGTAGAGGAAAAACAACCTGGGCGGAAGAGGGAGGGGGTGAAAAGGTAAGCATGATCAGGTATTGTGGGAGGGAACAGGAAAGAAACCCTGATGGCCAACAGAATGAAAGGAAATGTGCAACCTCAGGGGGTAGGAATTGTAAGGACCCTCTAGAATGTTTCAATAACCTGGGAAGACAGAGACTCTCAGGACTCAAATGGAGGGACCTTAGATGAAATATCTAATAGTGAGGAGAGGAAACATGTAGATTCTATCCCCAGTAGGGTTGCCATCCTACAGCAAAAGTTCTGACCTATAATTTTTCCCATCTAAAAGAACTGCAGGGCTCAAAATGAAGATGTGACTGAGGAAAAGGTTGTCCAGTGACTGGCTCAACTCGGGATCTATCTCAAGATAGTCCTGACACTTTTAGTGATGTGTTTATAGACAGGAGCTTTGCATGACTACCCTCTGAGAGGCCAAAACAGCTTACTGAGACAGAAGTAGATACATCCAACCAACAGATGAATTCAGGGATGCCTCTGGTTGAATTAGGGAAAGGCTGGAAGAAGCTGAGGAGGAGGGCAACACCATAGAAAAAACCAGCAATCTCATCTAATCTAGACCTTTGAGGTCTCTCAGACATTGAGCTACCAACTAGACAGTATACATTAGGTAGTGTGAGGCACCTGACACAATACAAAAGAGGAGTGACTAGTCTGGCCTCAGTGAGAGAAGATGTACATAATTCTCATGAGGCTTGAGGACCCAAAAAGTATGGTGGCCTGGCAGGGACTCTGTGTGTGTGTGTGTGTGTGTGTGTGTGTGTGTGTGTGTGTGTGTGTGTGTGTTTGTGTGTTTGTGTTTGTGTGTGTGTGTGTGTGTGTGTGTGTGTGTGTGTTACAGGAGTATCCTCTTGGAGACAAGGGGAGAACAAATGGGATGAGAAACTGTGGGAGGGCCACACCAGTCAGAATGGTTAAGTTCAAATACTCAGGTGACAACAGGTGCTGGTGAGGATGTGGAAAAAGAGGAAATCTCTTCGACTGCTGGTGGGATTTCAAGCTGGTACAACCACACTGGAAATCAGTTTGGTGGTTACTCAGAAAATTCAACATAGTACTACTTATGACCCAGCTATACCACCTCTGAGCATATACCCAGAAGATTCTCCAACATATAATAAGGACACATGCTCCACTGTGTTCATAGCAGCCTTATTTATAATATTATAAATATTATATCTAGAATCTGGAAAGAACCCAGATGTCCCTCAACAGAGGAACGGATACAGAAAATGTGGTAGATTTACACAATGGAATACTACTCAGCTATTACAAACAATGAATTCATGAAATTCTTAGGCACATGGATGGAACTAGAAAATATCATCCTGAGTTAGGTAGCAAAAGAACACACGTGGTATGAACTCACTGATAAGTGGATATTAGCCCAGGAGCTTGGAATACTCAAGATACAATTCACAGACCAAATGAAGCTCAAGATGAAGACCAAAGTATGGATACTTTGTTTCTTCTTACAAGGGGGAACAAAATACCTATGGGTGGAGATACAGAGAAAAAATGAGGGACAGACACTGAAGGAAAGGCCATCCAGAGACTGCCCCACTTGGGGATCCATCCCACATACAATCACCAAACCCAGACACTATTGTAGATGCCAAAAATTGCTTGCTGACAGGACCCTGATATAGTACCAGTAACTGACAAATTCAAAGATAGATGCTCTCAGTCAACCATTGGACTGAGCACAAGGTCCTCAATGGAGGAGCTAGAGAAAGGACCAACAGAGCTGAAGGATCTTGCAGTCCCATAAAAGGAACATCAATATGAACCATCCAGTACCCCCAGAGCTCCCAGGGACTAAACCACCAACCAGAGAGTACACTTAGAGGGTCCCATGGCTCCAGCTACATATGTAGCAGAGGAGGGCCTTGTTGGACATCAAAGGGAGGAGAGGGCCTTGGTCCTGAGAAAGCTCCATGCCCCAGTATAGAGGAATACCAGGATAAGGAAGTGGGAGAGGTGGGTTGGTGAACAGGGGGAGGGGGTATGGGATAGGATGTTTTTGATGGGGAAACCAGGAAATGGAATAACATTTGTAATGTAAATAAAAAAATATAAAGTAAAAACAAAAGTAATTTTAAAAATCTTTAAACAAGAGACCTTTTACATATTATTTAATTTTTTTCATTTTTATAGTTATTTTTATTTACATTTCAAATGTTATCCTCTTTTCCAGCTTCCCCTCCACAAGCTCCCTATCCACTCCTTCCTCCCCCTGGCTCTATGAGGGTGCTCCTCCACCCACCCACTCCTGCCTCATCAGCCTAGCATTCCCCTATTCTGGATCATCAAGCCTCCACAGGACCAAGGGGCTTCCCACCCAGTGATGCCAGATAAGGAAATCCTCTTCTATATATCCAGCTAGAGCCATTTGTACCCCCTGTGAACTCTTTGGTTGGTGGTTTAGTTCCTGGGAGTTTTGAGTGGGGGGTGGGTGGTTTGGGAGTAAGGGGGTGCGCTCTTGTTGATTGATATTTTGGTTCTTCTGATGAGGTTACAAACTTCTTCATCTTCTATAGTCCTTCTACCTTCCCCATTGGGGTTCTCCACACTCAGTCTAAAGTGTTACTGTGTACATTCACTTCTGTATTGGTCTGGCTCTGGAAGAGCCTCTCAGGGGACAGCTATACCAGCTCCTGTCAGTGAGCACTTCTTAGTATCAGCAATAGTATTTGGGTTTGCTATCAGGAGATGGGGTGGATCCCTAGGTAGGGCAGTCTCTGGATGGCATTTCCTTCAACTCTTTGTACCTGCATTTCCTTTTGACAGGAGGAATTCTAGATTATTATTTTTGAGGTTGGAGGATGACCCCATCCCTCAACTGGGAGCCATGCCTATTCTATGGATATTGTATCTACAGTTTCTATCTCTTCTTTCTTGGGTATTTCAGCTAAAGTCCTGCTATTGTGTCCTGGGAAACTCTTTGGTCCCTGGCATCTGGAACTTTCTAGTGGCTACCCCAGTTCCCTTACTCCCTCACTGCTACACACCTACTTTCAAATTCCTGACCCTAGAATAAAACCTTGACTGGGAAATAAAGAAAGGAGGATGGATAAAGGACAAGCTGAAAGAAAAGGACTTAATAAACATTGAGGGAGGAAAAGGAAGAGGCTGAAAAAATCTAAATATATATTTTGATTTGTAAAAATGTAAACCTTTTCTCACCAAGGTTGAGAGTACTATAAATATATATTGATATAAACAGAAACACTTAGAAGGTAATTATTATTCTTTATAGAAGACAAAAAACTAAATGACGAAGTATTCTTAGATTTGTTCAAATGGCTCACGTGCTGCCCACCCATCCCAAAGTTTGGAAATGGTCACGATCTGCATGTGGGTACTTCATAGATACACTAGGCTTTTTTTTAGAAGAATCTAGTAATAAAAAGCACTCAGTTTCACTCTTCAGAGTCTCCATGAAACATGAAATTAATAGAAAGGTTTCCCAAGAGAAACTGTCTCCTCCTGCTACAAAATTCCTAACAGTGAAGTCCTTTCCTTAAACAACATTCAGAAAAGCAAAATCCATCTCAAATTAGTTCTGCATTCGTAAGCTTTTGTGTCTCTTTCCCCTGTCTTCACTTTCCTGTCACAGAACCTGGCTAAGTATTTCTTAATCTAAATACTCATCAGAGAGCTGTTTTCTTAGAGCAGGATTTCATTCTACATCTGATTTCAGTTGTCCAAGATTCTGTCTTCTTTGTCTGGTCTGAGAGAACCCAATCCCACCTGTGGCCATAAGAAGGTAAGAAACACTTTATTTACTTGTACATGAGCCATTCCTATCCCCTCCTTATCTATCATTGTCCCATACCCCCTATCTACTTCCAAAGTTTTTGCAGGAGTCACCATAAGATGTGAATATATAAATTGTTGCCATAACCAGGATGCCCAGCCATCTTCCTCTTTAAACTGTTTTCTCACAAGCACTGACAGCTTTTCTTTGAACTCAGACACCCTGCAAGCTTTATATTGCTTTACAGTCAGAAACAAAACTTTATCAATCACTTGGTTTGCCATTTCTGTAGTGAAGAATAAGTTTGCACTTGCAGTGATGTATATAATTTTCAATGAATATTTACATGGATATTTATTTGTACACCGATTTTAATCTTTCTACATGATTTTTGGAAAGCAGTTTCTGCAATTTCTTTCCACTGTGTACTTCATAACTCAATAGGTGGATGAATAATTGAGCATTACTTAAAGCTATCCTGCCATTTTGTCTCCTTTATTGAAGAAGTCATATCCCAAAGATGTTTTTTCCCAAGCATAGCATTCTTGAATAACTGCCAAGGTTTTAGAATAAAACATAGGGTTTTTCATACTAATAATTGCCTGAGTGGATTAAACAAAAGAGTAAAGAGGAGTTTATTAAGAAAAAGAATCCCTTAGGATGATATTTTCCAGATCTAACCATTTACCTACAAATTGCATGAGTTAATTATTTTTAATTGCTGAGTAGTACTTCATTGTATAAATATACCACATTTTCTGTATCCATTCCTCTTTTGAGGGATATCTGGGCTCCTTCCAATTTCTGGCTATTATAAACAAGGCTGCTATAAACATATCATCCTAAGTGAGCTAACCCAATCACAAAAGAATACACGTGAAATGCAATCACTGATAAGTGGATATTAATGAGCCCAGAAGCCCTAAATACTCAAGGCACAATTAGCAAGTCAAATGACTCCCAAGAAGAAGAAAGGAGAGGACCCTGGGCCTGTAAAGATTGGATCCAGTATTGTAGACCCAGAACAGAGAAATTGTGGGGGGGGGAATGAGTGGGGAATAGCAGGGGGGGAGAGGAATTATGGGACATATGGTAGGGGGTAACTGGGAAAGGGGAAAGCCTTTGGAATGTAAACATAGAATATAGAAAATAAAATAAAAATAAAAAAAAACAACTCAAGAGACAACAAGTGCCGGCGAGGAAAAAAAAAAAAGAAAGAAAAAGAAAAAGAAAAAGAATCCCAATTTCTCCTGAAGATACCAAATCAGAGTATGAAAGGAAAGACAAAGATGATGCTTTTAGTTTTTAAATGGTCTTAAGAATTAAATTTGGCAACTGCCAGGCAGTGGTAGCACACACCTTTAATTCCAGCACTTGGAAGGCAGAGGCAGGTGGTTTTCAGAGTTCAAGGCCAGCCTGGTCTACAGAGTGAGTTCCAGGACATCCAGGGTTATACAGAGACCCTGCCTAGAGAAATAAAAAAGAAAGAATTAAATTTGGCATTAATGAATCAGTTTAAAATAATCTCGAAGAACTGAAAGTAACAGAGACTAAGTCATTATATTTAGGTGCAAGTAGTCAATAAACAACCCAGATTTCATTTCATTGTTGCTTGGGTTTTTTTGTTTGTTTGTTTGGTTGGTTGGTTGGTTGGTTGGTTTTTTTGAGAAAGAGTTTCATTATGCGGTCCTTGATGGCCTACAAATTGCTGTGTAGTCAAAGCTAGCCTCAAACTCACAAATGTAATTAAATGTACGTATCACCATGCTGAACATCAAGAATTTTTAAGAGAGTTTTCATAAAAGATATTTTGAGTATATTGTCCTCCCTAAACTTCTGCGAGATCAGCTTTTCCCTTCTCTGTCCCTCCATTTTTGTGTCCTCTTTATTTCTTTAAACCTGTGAAGTACTCTTTGTGCTTCCCACATATTCCAGGATGAGTAGCCACCCACTGGAGCATGGTCTGTTTCCCAGAGGCTACACATTTAAGGAAACAGACTCTCCTTCTCCCAGAAACTATCTATTGTCATCCTTCCTTCTTCATACTGACATCTTGTCTGGCTTAACCTTTTTGAGTTCTTGCATGCAACTGTCCTGTTGTATCTGGAAGGTACTGTGACATCCAGCACTTCTGGCTCTTATAGTATTTCCACCCCTCATCCATTGCACTCCTCCTGCCTTTGAAGGAGAAGTATGTAGAAAACCCATTTAAAGCCAAGGATTTCACACTAACTTATTCTCTGCACTCTAATGAATTTTGGAGCTCTACTATTTACTCTGAATACAAGTTTTTCTGATGAGCTTTGAGAGACGAACAGATCCATGGGTATGTTGTTAAGTCATTATAACTCAGTTTAATACTTTATTTAACCAAGGAATAGTTGCAGCTTTTCCACTAGGGCCAAAGAGAATCTAGCCACATGTTCTTGGCTGATATTGATCTTAGGTATGAGTTTTATCCTGTGCAATAGGCCTTAGTACAATCAGAAAGTGGTTGGCTATTCTCATAACATTCTTAACAGTCACTCTACATGAATCTTTTCATCACACACACTTTGCAACTGTTGAATGAACTATAACTCTTAAGAAATATGTTCTCACTAATAATTTGGTGCTGTGTTCACAATACTTTTAGTGCACTACTTAAAAAAATTACTTATAAAATCTAAGTACCATAATACTCTACCCCACTGAGAATTAGAAACTCACTTGGGTGATGTTTTAAATATCTAACAATATTTTGTAGAATTATTTTATGAACAGCATTTGTTGAGTTAATTGCCTATATTCTACATAGCCATGTCTTTGTTACAAAGATAAAAGAATTGCAACTTGCTTAAAAGGCAAGTTGTAAATAACTACAGGGAAACTGCATTGCTTATTATTCCTAATTTATAAAATGTAATAACACAATGCTTAATGTAAACTGGATTTCAATGACATTTTACTATAACATTGAAAAGTCTAATATATTTAGTAACAATCTGATATTAAATCATTACACATACTTTTTTGTTGACTGCTAATAGCCTTCTGTTAATAGTCAAGAGACATCCAATTAAAAATTTCAGCATCTTATAATACATTAACTAAATAATTAATGTCTGAGCATAAATAGATTTTTAAAAACATTAAAATGAAGGAATAATTGGAGAGGTTGAAAAGCAAATATAAAGTGGGAAAAAACATTTTTGAGCAACTAGAGCTGACATCTAGCAAGTAAAATAGACTGTCAACTTAATGCAGAATGTCATGCATCAGCTAGCCACTCCAGATGTGGATCCCCAGCAGCACAATGCAGATCAGAACAACAGGGTCTTCACCTGGGAACTATGGTCAACATGTTTTCAGACAATTTAAGAGTCATCATTTTGATAATGTAAGAGACAGAAAGAATGAAAAGTGAGGCTGACACAGAGACAGACTAAGAAACAGTGAAAGACACAGTGAGAGACATAGTATTAGACAGACAGATGACAGACAGAGACAGAGACCGAGACCCAGAGAAACAAAGAACAAAGTCTGAGGAAAAGACACTGAAACTAAAACTACACACAAACTGAGAAAGATACAGAGACATAAATAGAGTAATAAGAGAGAAAGACATACAGAGATCAAAACGAGAGGATTCAGGTTTGGACTCTGTGTCATAAAGCAATGAGTGACAGAGACTAAAACCACAGGATTCAGGTTTAGACACTTTGTAATCAATTGAGGTCAAATCAAAGGATGTTCAAAGTGTTGACAATACCATGGTTTTAGTTAATTAGAAGATTCCTTTAAAAGACGTAGAGTTCTGACATTCATTCCTACCTTTTATTTATATAAATTTAAAACACAGGGAAACTTGTAACATACAATAATTATATGCAAAATTTTGAGGTTCTTCAGCAAAGTTCTTAGCCTAGCACTTACTCAGTTTGTTTTCTGGAAAGGGATGCTATTAACATGACCTGAGAAACCAGCCTGTTGAGCAATTAAATAAGGTACATGATGAAATGTTTGGTTTTAACCATTTAGTTGATTAGACAAGAAAAATCTAGAAAAATGCAAAGCATTATTTTGGCATTCTGGAAGGTGAGGGTGTTTATGAGTCTGAATGAGTGAGTTGGGGAAGGCTGTATCCACACTGTGGGTAAGCATCCAGTCAGCTTGCTGGGAGGGAAAAAACAGAGAAGGATAACAGTCTTCTGCACTGGATACCTGAATGCCAGACCACCTCTTTCTTTCTCCCTTTCTTTCTAACATTCTTTCTTGCTTTTTTCTTTATTTCTATTTTTTATTTTTTAATTTCCATATTCTTTGTTTACATTCCAAATGCTTTCCCCTTTCCAGGTTCCCCATCCCCATAAGTCCCATATGCCCTCTTCTCTGCCCAATCCCCAATCAACTCCCTCCTACTTTCTGTCCTGGTAATCCCCTACATTGCTGCATCAAGCCTTTCCAGGACCCGGGCCCTCTTCATCCTTCTTCTTGGGAATCATTTGATATGTTAATTGTGTCTTGGGTCTTCAGAGCTTCTGGGCTAATATCCACTTATCAGTGACTGCATTTCATGTGTGTTCTTTTGTGATTGGGTTACCTCACTTAGGATGATATTTTCTAGTTCCAACCATTTGCTTAAGAATTTCATGAATTCATTGTTTTTAATTGCTGGGTAGTATTCCATTGTGTAAATATACCACATTTTCTGTATTCATTCCTCCATTGAGAGACATCTGGCTTCTTTCCAGCTTCTGGCTATTATAAATAAGGTTGCTATGAACATAGTGAGCATGTGTCCTTATTGCATGCTGGGGAACCCTCTGGGTATATGCCCAGGAGTGGTATAACAGGGTCCTCCAGAAGTGTCATGACCATTTTTCTGAGGAAACGCCAGACTAATTTCCAGAGTGGTTGTACCAGCTTGCAATCCAACCAGCAGTGGAGTAGGGTTCCTCTTTTTACACAACCTCACCAACACCTGCTGTCTCCTGAGTTTTTATTTTTATTTATTTTTATTTTTTTATTCAATATATTCTTTATTTACATTTTAAATGATTTCCCCTTTCCTGGATTCCCCCTCCACAAAAGTCTCATAAGCCCTCTTCCCTCCCCCTGTTCCCCAATCCACCTCTTCCCACTTCCCTGTCCTGGTATTCCCCTACACTGCTGCACTGAGCCTTTCCAGGACCAGGGACCACTTGTTCCTTCTTCTTGGGCATCATTTGATATGTGAATTGTGTCTTGGGTATTCCAAGATTCTAGGCTAATATCCACTTATGAGTGAGTGCATACCATGAGTGTTCTTTGAGACTGGGTTACCTCACTTAGGATGATGTTCTCCAGCTCTATCCACTTGTCTAAGAATTTCAGGAATTCATTGTTTCTAATGGCTGAATATTACTCCATTGTTTGTATATACCACATTTTCTGTATCCATTCCTCCGCTGAGGGACATCTGGGTTCTTTCCAGCTCCTGGCTATTATAAATAGGGCTGCTATGAACATAGTGGAGCATGTATCATTGTTACATGCTGGGAAATCCTCTGGGTATATGCCCAGGAGTGGTATAGCAGGGTCCTCTGGAAGTATCATTCCCAGTTTTCTGAGGTATAGCCAGACTGATTTCCAGAGTGAGTACCAGCTTGCAACCCCACCAGTACTGGAGGGGTACTCCTCATTCTCCACATTCTTGCCAGCATCTGTTTTCTCCTGGGTTTTTGATCTTAGCCATTCTGACTGATGTGAGGTGAAATCTCAGAGTTGTTTTGATTTGCATTTCCCTGGTGACTAAGGATGTTCAACATTTCTTTAGGTGTTTCTCAGCTATTCCATATTCCTCAGGTGAAAATTCTTTGTTTAACTCTGTACCCCAATTTTAAGGGGGTTATTTGGCTCTCTGGAGTCTACCTTCTTGAGTTCTTTGACTATCTTGGATATAAGCCCTCTGTCAGATGTAGTGTTGGTAAAGATATTTTCCCAATTTGTTGGTTGCCATTTTGTCCTTTTGACAATGTCCTTTGCCTTAGAGAAACTTTGTAATTTTATGAGGTCCCATTTGTCAATTCTTGATCTTATAGCATAAGCTATTGGTGTTCTGTTGAGGAAATCTTCCCTGTGTCTATGTCCTCAAGGGTCTTCCCCAGTTTCTTTTCTATTATTTTCAGTGTGTCTGGTTTTATGTGGAGGTTCTTGATCCACTTGGGCTTGACTGGTGTGAGGTGAAATCCCAGGGTTGTTTTGATTTGCATTTCCCTAATGACTAATGATGTTGAACATTTCTTTAGGTGCTTTTGAAATTCTTCAAGTGAAAATTCTTTGTTTAGCCCCATTTTTAATAGGGTTATTTGGCTCTCTGGAATCTAATTTCTTGAGTTCTTTCTATATATTGGATGTTAGCCCTCTATCAGATATAGGGTTGTTAAAGATCTTTGCCCAATTTGTTCGACAAAGGAGTGAAAACCGTCCAGTGGAAAAAAGATGGCCTTTTCAACAAATGGTGCTGGTTCAACTGGAGGTCAGCATGCAGAAGAATGACAATCAATCCATTCTTATCTCCTTGTACTAAGCTCAACTCCAGGTGGATCAAGTACCTCCACAAATTGGACCTCATAAAATTACAAATTTTCTGTAAGTCAAAGGACATTGTCAATCAGACATTCTTTCTTTCATCTGTCTGTATCTCTTTATTTCTTTCTTCCTTTCTGTCTTTCAGTCTTTCTTTCTTCTTTTTAATTATAGCGCTCATGCCAAGAGTTCCTTGATTTATGATGCCTTCTTCTATGAACTGTATTACATTTCTCATGGTTCCAAAGATGTTCCACTTATTCTGAGCTATGACCAAGTGGATCCAGCCTGAAGATGACATGTCTTGAAATATTTCAACCTCCATATTACAAGATCTGACTATTCTATTCATCCTGCATCACCTATCATCTATGTACCTATCAATATCTATCATCTGCTTACATATCTTATCTATCCATCAATCATCTATATTAGATATATATGTATTTATTTATTTATATTTATGTTTATCATTTATATATCCTCAATCATCTCTACTACCTATATATCTATTTCTTTACAAATTGTTAGCTAAATATTTACTTATGTGATTCTGTTATTAACCACTTACATAATTTTTATTGTTTCTTCTTTATATTAAATGAATTCAGTTTTTTGACTCTGTTTCTGCTAATATTAAACTATCTTTTCTGATATTCCTAATTATCCTTCTCTTATTTTTCTATTATACATAGCAAGAACTTTCATAACCATCCTATATTCACTATAAATTATCTATTGCCAAGGCTAATTGTTTCCCTTTTCTCCGTGTCTTGACTTCTTTACTTGGCCTCACCATTTTCTCTTTGCTTTATATTGAATTGAAGAACTGATGTCAGTTGGTCTTGCTATGTTTTTCTTTCTTGCATTCCTTGTTGTTTCTTCTGCTATATCAATGATGTCTTGTTTGTTTTAATCAGAATATAGTGACCTGTTAAGACTTATAGATTTTAAAATTGCAATTTCTTTGTTCTCGCTTGTAGTTGTTTTCTGAAAGACAAGATCCCTGAAGCCCAATCTGACCCCAGCTTGCAACAGTCAGGCTGATTTTCCTGCCTCCATCTTTTAGTGCTGAGAATATACACAAACAGGGATTAAGCACAAGTCATCCTGCATGTTTGACAAGCTCTTTACAAACTCATTCCCATGTCCAACTTTTACCATTGTGTTCTTCTAAAACATATAAACCCTTGTTGTTGTTGTTAAAAAACAAAATAAGGAAATTGGTATTGCAAATATTATAAATTTAGCTTACTCTTCCTATTTCTTCATTAATATGTACAATATGAGAGAGGACATGATTCCTAGTGAAAGATAGATTCATCTTTGTGAACCACAAGGACTCTGCACGCTCACAGATAGTTTTAACATTTTGATATTTGACTTATCCCAGCTTTGGCTAAGAAGCTCTTCCTCCTTGCTCCCGAATCCTTCTGACCTGGTCAAGGGGGATTATTTTTTGTCACTGTTTTAAAATACTTGCTCATCTTTTTTTATTTTTAAATCATGTCATTTTTCTTATAAGAGATTCTGAAATGTAAATTCTCTGCCAGATACTTGTTTGCAAATATTTTGAACACAATTCTGTACTGATTTTTTAAATTTCCCATTCAAATTATTTTAAATTTGTAATTATTTATGTGCATATATCGACAGCAGCACATGTCATATGCATGTGTCTATCTGAGGCGGTCAGAACAGTATGGCATACTCCTGTGGAGCAAGAACAAGTGTTTGTAAACAGATCCTTTGGGAGAGCAAAAGGCACTCCTAACCACAGAGCAATCCTCTAGCATTGATTTTTCATTTTCTTAATAGTGGTTTGTGAAGCATGTGCCTTTACTTTTTATTCTTTGAGAATGTCATTAATGTAGGCAACATATATTAATCTTTAAATGTCAATCAGACATAACAGATTTTCCACTTTGTTCAATTGTTTTGAATCTTATTTAAGAAGCTAATTATAATTGAATATCAGAAATATTTTCTTTCATAATGGTTTTTAACTAGGAATTGTGTAAGTTTTAGATGTTACATTTAAATCAATTCAATATCTAGTTCCCCTTCTATTCTTTTTCTTTTGTTAGTTGGGATGTTTTGTTTGTTTGTTTGTTTGTTTGTTTGTTGGTATTTCCAATCTGTTGATAACCTAGCCTGAAACATGCTGTTTATTTCAGGATAGACTCAGACTCAGTGACCTCCCTGTTGCAGCCCTCTGTGTGTCAGGATTGCAGGCGTATGTGAGTATATCTAGTTTAGTGACCTATTTCATGTCAAATTTTATTTGTGGCTAAGATGTCAGTCAAGATTAATTTATTATAGCCATTAGTTTAGCCAGTAGATAAAGGTCATAAAGCAGATATCAGGTTGATTCCCACTAGGTTTGCATCTTTGAATATTCATCTATGGACACCAGCATTAAAAAAAGAAATTAAGCTTTAAGAATACCTCAATACAATCAACCTGGTTCCTAACAATTGTTTGGTGGCAAAACAAACAATTCTAAGCCCTCTGTGATTGGGGGATTCTTAGGAAGTACCCTGAGGCAGGGGTAGGGCTGTCTTGTTTATGATCCATTTGTTAGGATTAGATATTCTGTTCAATTTATTGTTTAATATCTGAAGCTAATATTTCTTATTTATTATCTGGTTTTCCGCTAGGAAATAAATCTTGTCCTCCTTTCTCTATAAAGTCTAGAATCTAAATATATTCTGATTAATGTGCTATATGACAGCTTTTCCTAGATAAAACTCTCCTATGTTTATGCTAGAAATGGATCAGTGATTAATATATTCCTCTTTAAAACACTACACACACACGTGTGTGTGTGTGTGTATACATATATATCTATACATATATAAAACATTATATATATACCTATATAAAACATTATATATATATATATATATATATATATATATATATATATATATATATAATGTTTTCCTTAGAAAAGAAGGTAAAGTCTTAGCCTACTTTCTAGCAATTTGCAAATAATTATTCTACTGGATACATTAACTTTTCATTTAGGTTATCTGAGAAACGCCTAACATTAAGAGATGAAGTAGGATTAAATAACCTTAAACATGTAGGAATGTCACTGCATCCAACATAAAACAAATGTTTGGAGAGAAATAAGTATAATTAGGAAGTGAAAGTAATAGAGAATTCATGGAAAATAGGAGGTAGCATTTCAACAGGGAGAGTGAGAAAAAGTCTTTGAGAGTTCAACTTTAAAGTAATTAATCTGAAATAGTTCTAAGCAGTTAAAATTCTATTGATTAACAATATAGTTCGCTTTCTTTTATATTATATAGCCTCCTTGATGAAGATTCTAATAAACAACTTGCAAAATGTTTTTCTACCATGAGCAGTCCCAATTTCGATTGCCTACATGAGGTCAGCTCTTATCTTAAACAATTGATTTAATTTAACACAAAGAAAATATTCATAAATAAAAACCAAATTAAGAAAAGAAAACCATATCTAAAATGCCATCTCAATTCACCCATGGTTGTGTTTTATTAGTCTCATCTAATCTAATTTGATCTTGTACTTGCTACAAAGCTAAAAATTTCCTCTTATATCTACCACACTCCAGAAGGAAATAGCTGTGAAGTTTGAGACACACATTCAGTACTCAATGGTAAAGATGTCAAGTTATAATTGCGACATTTGAAAAAGTAAGTAAGCATCTTATAATAGCATCTAATGAGCTTTACATAGTGACCCAATGCGCTCAACCACCTGACACAGAAATAGTACATAAGTCACATCATGGGGTCCCCATTCATTATGAAAAGTCCTAGAAAGAGAAACCAAAAGTTCAGCCTACTAATTTTTTATTATGATGATGATTATTTTTATGTAATCACCTGAAATTTTTCAAATAATCCCAAAGAATCACCAAGTTCAACCACATGGCAAAAGACACTCTGAACAACATAATATTATTCTTTTTCTATATCACATCTTCATTGTATAATAGTCACTTCTACAACAAAACACATTTTAAGGTTTGCTCTCTGTTTTGAAATAAATGCAACAAACAACTTGAGGAGAAATGGAACTCCTTGGCTTACTTGTCTGCAATGTTGTCTGTCACTGAGACATGTCAGTGAGGGTACTCAAGTAGGAACAAGGTAAGAATCATGAAAGAACAATACTTGCTCTCCATGGCCTACTCATCCTGTTCTCTTACACAACTCAGGACCACCTGCTCAAGCGCTGAACTTCCCACCAGAGTTGTTCCTCCCACAAAAAAGCATTAATCAAGAAAATGTCTCACAGATTTACTTACATGATTGTCTGATTGAGGTATTGTCACTATGGGGGTTTCTTTTCCACGCAGCTCTAATTTTTTTTTCAAGTTGACAAAAACTAACTAGCATAGCACCCAAAAAATTCACACAGGAAAAGTCTAGTTATGCTCACATTTTGAGCATATAGTAGATTCTGCTTGGAAAGTCTTAGCATTAAGAAGAAGGAACAAGAGAGAGGGGGGATTGAGGAGAGAGGAGAGTGAGAAGAAAGAGAGAGGAGGAGGAGGAGAAGGAGGAGATGGAGAAGGGAGGGAGGGAGGGAAGGAGGAAGAGAAGGACAGAGGGGAGAAGGAAAGATGGGAAGGGGTGTGCTCACTTTGTGTCCCTGTGTAATAAAAGAGAAAAAGATGAAAGTTTGCTCTCACCTTGCCTTCTCTATTTTCTTCAGTATGGGATGCTTGTGGAATACCATCTGCTTCATTCAAAGTGGGTCATCCCTTCATTGTTAAGCCTCTCAAGAAATGTCCTCACAGGCCCACTCAGAGGCTGGTTTCCTAGTGCTTCTAAATCCAGTCAAGATGAGAATATTAATTAAATATCAATATATTCTCCTCTCAAAGACAAATTATGTTAAATCATGGTTGCCTTACTTTACATCATTTAGAGAGAGAGAGAGAGAGAGAGAGAGAGAGAGAGAGAGAACTTTTAACCCTTTGCAATAGTTTTTTCCTGTACCCATTAACTCTACAACACTAATAAGATAAAAACTATGTCTTATACAAATCTGCATCCTTAGTATCTAGTCCATAGAAAAGACTTTGTACCAAATATACCTTGAACTGTGTCATTCCATCTATTAGCACAGCAATGGATTTAAGAGTAGAAATAGGTAAAGATTCAATGACAGGGAAGAACTAATTTTTGAACTTAGTTCTGAAAGCCTTCAAAGGAAATAAAAAAATCTTAGAAACAATACTATAAAAGGCATTAATTGATCTAGATTAACCTCAATTAAAGTATCCATTTACAAAGCCTTTATGAATGTGGACAACATTTCAAAGTGCATAGTATTAACAATGTAGTGCATATAAGATTTCACATAATGTAAGTTAAATTGTCACTAGAAGTCACCTGCTCTGGTTTGCAAACGGAAAGCATTTTTATTTTAATACATGCAGCCTTCTTTTATAGTCATGATGAGCTATCAAGGTCCAATTTTCTTCCAATTGTACAGAACAAAGAAATTCTCCTAGGAGCTTCTTTTGAAGATTAAAACATTGAAATAATTGTATTAATGTCCTTTTATTTTATATAACAGTATGCTTAGGCAAGCCTAAATTCTTCATGAATATCAGCATTATCCAAATAGGAACAATTTGCTACTGGGACAATGTAACAATGGCCTGGCCATGTCCACAGGAAGGGGTAGATGTGCAAACATGTTTTCTATTAATCCTGCCTGCTTCATCAGAAACTACTAAGATGTTAGAACTAGACACTGCAGCAGATGTCAGTTGTGTTCGACAGTAGATTATCCTCACTTCATTTGATCCCTTTATACTTTGGTCACTGGAGTATGTTTGTCTGGTTTCTTTCACATAGGCCGGAGAAAGAGTGCCAGAGACCTGCAAGAGACTTCTGCGACCTGGTGATAAAGATGGGTAGACTTGGGAGAAGTGTATTTATTGGCTAAGTGAGGTTTTTCTCTGTAAAGATTTTACTTTAAATGGTTCTCTGAGATTATCACATCAGATTCAGGCTCTAGAATAAAGAGAATGTATAAGGGACAAAGAAAGCTCCATATGTAATGTGTGAGTGTGTGTGTGTGTGTGTGTGTGTGTGTATGTGTGTGTATGTGTGTGTGTGTGTGTGTGTGTGTGTGCATGTGTAAGAGAGACAGACAGAGAGACAGAGAGAAAGGAAGAAGGAGAGAGAAATATATGCATACATAGTAATAGAATCAGATAATGATTTGTTCTTATAGTCAGGAATTCTATAACAATATTACACAAACACCTATAATATATAATCAGAGGGCCTGGTACATGCCCATGCAGGACCTATTATAGCTGCTTTAGTCTTTGCTTTAGCTCATACGTACCTTTTTATGTATATATGTATATTTTATGTATGTATATTTTATGTATGTATATGTACCTCTCTCATCACATAGTATATGGCTGTGAGTATAGGGGGAGGATCTATGCATCTGTTGCCATCTGCTTCTGATAAAAATCTCTCTGATAATTACTGAATAATGTACTGATCTATGAGAACAGAAGTATATCATTAGGAATAATGTTATTGATCTTTTTAGAGAGGGATGATTGGTTTTACCCTAAGTCTCTGGACTATGTAGTCTTTGGTTCTTGGATAGATATCTCAGATATGGGTTCCTTCTCGTGGAGTGGACTTTAAGTCAAATCAGACTTTCTACATCCACATGTTCTCGGCTACCATTGCCATAGCATATCTTGTAGGTAGAACAGACTTTATGTCAAATATATTCATTTTTGGTAACCTATACAATACCTTCCTACACCAAAGAGACTATAATATAGGAATGAAATTTCAAAGTAGGTACCAGGTTGAATTCTTCATGTTCAATATGCTGTGTGAATGTTATCCTAAGTAATGGGTCCCCACTGTCAGTTTGCAGAGGACAAGTTTTTTTCTTACTATCAGACTGGGTTGTTTGGGGGATTTCCTTGGGACCTCCTTTGACAACTGTATGAAACCCATTCCCTCAACTGGAAACTTTTTCAGGCTACAAGAGATAGCCAATTGAGACTCCCTATCCCCCACCTCTTGAATTCTACATTAAGTTCCCTACATCTCTGGGTTGAAGCATACTTGATCAGGGTGGATGATCTTTTGGATGTGTTCTTGGATTCAGTTTTCAATATTTTTTGAGTATTTTTACATCATTGTTCATGAGGAAAATTAATCTGTAATTCTCTTTGTTGACTGTTTAAGTGGTTTGAGTATCAGGTAACTGTTGTCCCATAACATGAATTTGGAAATGATCATTTTTTTCCTATTTTGTGAAATAGTTTCGGGAGTATTGGCATTAATTCCTCTTTGAAAATCTAGTAGAATTCCATCGTATACTATTTGGCCCTGAATTTTCTTTGGTTGTGAAAGCTTTAATGGCTGCTTCTATTTCACTAGGATTATAGATCTATCTAAGTTGTTTATCTGATCTTGATTTAACTTTTATAAGTGATACCTATCAAGAATATGATTATTTATTTTTTATTTTTTTTAGAATTTGAAATTTGGTGGAGTATAGGGTTGTAAAATTTTTCTTATGATTCTCTGGATTTCTTGTGTGTCAGCTGTTAAATACCCTTTCTGTTTCTGATTTTGTTAGTTAAGATATTCTCTCTCTCCATATGTTATTGGTTTAAATAAAGGTTTGTCTATATTGCTGATTTCTCAGAGAAGGAACTTTTTGTTTCAATGATTTTTTGTATTGCTTTCTCTGTTTTTTTTTTTTTTTATTTTGATCCCCAGTTTGATTATTCCTTGCCTTCTGTTTCTCTTGGGTGTGCTTGCTTCCTTTTGTTCTGGAATTTTCATGTGTGCTATTAGGTTGCATATCTGTTATCTCTCTCTCTCTCTCTCTCTCTCTCTCTCTCTCTCTCTCTCTCTCTCTCTCTCTCTCTCTTAAATTTAGGCACTTAGCACTATGAATTTCCAACTTAGCACCACTTTCATTGTGTCCCGTAAGTTAAAGAATGCTATAGATTCATATGTATTGAATTATAGATAGTCTTTAATTTATTTTATCTTGAACCATTTTTTTTACTGAGTAGAGAGTTGTTCAGTTTTTGTTTCTGTTTTTGCTGTTGTGATTGATATCCAGGTTTATTCTGTGGTGATCTGATAAGATACATGGACTTATTTCAATTATCTTATATCTGTTGCAAGTTGCTTTGGTGCAAGAATGTCTTTGAGGTGCTTAGAAGAAGGTATGATCTTTGTGTTTGGGTGAAATCTTTTATAAATACCAATTAGGTCTATTTGGTTCATAATATCTGCCAGCTCCAGTATTTCTCTGTTTACATTTTATCCAGATGACCTGATCACAGGTATAAAAGTGTGGTATTGAATTCTTCCACTATCAGTGTGTGATGGTCTGTGGGGCTAAGGAGCCATGGGACTAGGAGATGGCTTGGAGTAAAAATGGGGTCAAGGAATGTGTTTTTTATTCCATCTATGATGATTGAATGTTTTGTTGGGTATAGTAGTATGGGATAACATCTGTGGGCTCATAGAGTACAGCACATATTCCAGGATATTCTTGCTTTTAGAGTCTGTTCAGAAGTCAGGTGAAATTTCAGTATGTCTACCTGTATATGTTACTTGGCCTTTTCTGCTTGCAGCTTTTAATATAGTTTCTTTGTTCTCTCTGTTTAGTGTTTTGATTATTATGTATCATGGGGACTGTTTTTTCCCCATTTCCATCTATTTCGTGTTTTGTATGACAGGTATCTCCTTTAGGGTAGAATTTGATTTGTTGAATATATTTTCTGAGTCTTTGATATGGATTCCTCCCCCCTTCGATTTCTATTAGTTTTAGGTTTGATTTTTACGTACTCTCCCAGATTTCCTAATTTTTTTTTATATCAGGAATTTTTAGATTATACAATTTTGTTTGATAGATATATATTTCTTCTATTATATCTTTAATGCCTGAGATTCTATCTTACATCTTTTATATTCTGTTGGTGATGTTTGTTTATGTAGTTCCTATTAGAATCCCTAAATTTTTGATTTCAAGATTTCCCTCAGTTTCTGTTTTTTTTTTTTTGTTGCCTTTATTTCCTTTTTCCAGTTTTGAACAGTTTTTTTCTTTTTTCTTTTATTTCCTATATTCTTTGTTTACATTCCAAAGGCTTTCCCCTTTCCCAGTTCCCCCCTCAACATATGTCCCATAAGTCCTATTCCCCCTGCCCAATCCCCAATTACCCCCCCCCACACACACATACCACTTCTCTGTTCTGGTACTCTCCTACAAAACTGGATCCAGTCTTTTCTCCTCACTTTTCTTCTTCTTGGGAATCTTTTGATATGCTAATTGTGCCTTGAGTATTCAGAGCTTCTGGACACATTAATATCCACTTATCAGTGATTGCATTTCATGTGTATTCTTTTGTGATTGGGTTAACTCACTTAGGATTATATTTTCCAGATGCAAACATTTGCCTACAAATTGCATGAATTCATTATTTTTAATTGCTGAGTAGTATTCCATTGTATAAATATACCACATTTTCTGTATCTATTCCTCCTTTGAGGGACATCTGGGCTTCTTCCAACTTCTGGCTATTATAAATAAGGCTGCTATGAACATAGTAGAGCATGTGTCTTTATTGCATGCAGGGAAATCCTCTGCATAAATTCCCAGGAGTGGTATGCCAGGGTCCTCTGGAAGTGTCATGCCCAATTTTCTGAGGAACCGCCATATTGATTTCCAGAGTGGTTATACCATCTTGCAATCCCACCAACAGTGGAGGAGTGTTCCTCTTTCTCCACATCCTCGCCAGCACCTGTTGTCTCTTGAATTTTTAATCTTAGCCATTCTGACTGTTGTGAGGTGAAATCTCAGGGTTGTTTTGATGTGCATTTCCCTGATGACTAATGATGTTGAACATCTCTTAAGGTGCTTCTCAGCCATCCAAATTTCTTCTGGTAAAAATTCTTTGTTTAGCTCTGTACCCCATTTTTAATAGGGTTATTTGGTTCTTTGGGTCTAACTTCTTGAGTTCTTTGTATATATTGGATATTAGCCCTCTGTCGGATGTGGGGTTGGTGAAGATCTTTTCCCGATTTGTTGGTTGCCATTTTGTCATTCTGACCATGTCCTTTGCCTTACAGAAACTTTTGTTTCTTTCAACTGTTTGTATTTTCTATGCTTTCTTTATTGGATTTACTCACTTCCTATTTAAGGACCACTATCTTTACATAGATTGTCATTTTCTTGTGCTTCAGATAAGGTGGAATATTCAGGAATTTATGTGGTAGGATTTATTCACTCTAATAGAAAAAGACATATTTCACTGGATATTACTGTAAACAATTGCTGGAGTCCAGGAATCTGGGTTTGGGAGGATTATAGTTCTAAATTCCGATTTCTGAGTTTATCTTTGTTGGGTGGGTAATATATTCCTTGGTTTCAGAGAATGAGATGGCTGTGTGTCACCTGTTTTACTGGCCTGATCAGCTAGTATGTTCATAGGGAATGTATGTAGCTGGTAGTTCAGGATGGTAGGTGTTGCTAAAGTCATGGGAAGTGTGAATGTTCAGGGATGATCAGATAGCACTGAAGTCTTCACCTATGGGATGTGAACATAATTCCAGGTAGTTAATGTCTAAATTGAATTGAATTGATTGATGTTTAGTTTGGTATAAAAAAGTTAAACAATTGGCTGTAAGCGGGAAAAAGCCCATACATCTGAGTGTGAAATGATTTTTCATAGAAATACTTCATAAAATTCTACGTTTAGCCTCTCTTTATTAACCCATCTTTTTGTCATCATTGTTGTTTAGTTTATCTTACTTCCACGTTGGAATCTTATATAAGAACCATTAGTACTCACAAACATTCCTTAATGTTTTCTGAATGTGACAGTAATACCATCAATGTCCATCCCCTCCTTTTCTGTGGTGCCTGAGTGCTCAGGAGAAAATTCAAGCAGAGCTAACTTCTCTTACTTAGCACTCACAGGAAGAGTAAAGTATAAGAATGGAACTAATTTTCTAAAATGATTGAGTGAATGTAATCAGGCGTTGTAGTCCAGAAGGCAACAATAAATTTTTTAAAGTCAATTGCAAATTGTTTAAATGAGGTCCAAGTAAGAAATGTCATTAGACAATGGTAACATGCTGAGATATAAATGACACTGAGTCATAAAATTTTGTGAATAAAGCTTACTGATTTAGGTCAATGTTGAGAAATTACTGAAAAAAAAAACTTCAATAAAGATGATAATCCTTAAAAACTGCCATTCTTCCACTGAGAGAATACTGATGCATTTTCTTCCTGAGCTGCGAGCAAAAAAAGGAAATCAGAGATTCACACTTGCATTTTTATCATACATTTTGAACCTAAAAATACATACTAAATCTTTTTTTTTTTTTGGATCACTGTAGAAACTAAATCATATACAAGAGATGTCTTAAGTTAATGCTTTCCTAAAATTTATAATATATCATTCTCATTAACATTAGAACACTTATTTTTGAATACATCTTTCAGTTTTATTAGATTAAAAGCCCTATTATACCAGAGGCTAACTTTTATCTTTCCTTTCCTATTCTTGGATATTTATGAGCCTGGTATACATGTATGTATGTTCATATTTGTATGATATAAATTCACACATGTATGCTGGTTTATATGTGCAAAGATGCAAATGTTCATGTGTAGACAAAGACTGAAGGTCAATATAGTGTGTCTTTCTCAATCACATTCCACCTTACATATTCAAGTGTGGTCTCTTACTGAATGTATAGCCCCATAATTATTAAAGCCAATTTGTCTAAACAAAGATTAAGATTCCCTGTCTCTGCCTAACATTGGCTGATGGATTATTAGGGGATAGGAGGTATACTTCCTGCTCACATAGCGCTGTGGATCTGAAATGTCTCCCCCCCCAAAAAAAATAACAGAAAAGAAAAGAAAAAACAAAAACCAACAAAAAATCACAACTTTACCCACTGAGCCAACTGACGAGGGCTGCTGCCACTGCTCCTCCTCCTTCTTCTTCTGCTACTACTGCTACTATAAGTCAGGATTCAATAAATTAGAATAGATACATGCACTGAGAAAATACTCAATTAGTATAGTGATGAATGTGATAGTAAAACCTAGAGACTAAACCCAGGAGATGGCTTAGTAGGTAAAACCATTTGTCATAGAAATGACAGAAAACCCAACTTCAATTCCCAGAAGGAGAACCCACAGTAGAGAAAACAGTCCTCTGATCTCCATAAAGGCTACCATCTGTACATAACTAAACACACACACACACACACACACACACACACACACACACACACATGCTTGCATGTGTACACACTCTGTCATAGTCATGATAGTAAAAATAATCAACATAATAGTGATTTCAAAATTAAAAATTAAAACAACTAAGGTTAACAACTCTATTAATGAACAAGCATGTAGTGGGCACATAAAAATGTTTTTCTCAATTTCTTTCAATATCAAACATTATATAGTAAGCTGATGTTGAAGTATTGATTTAATGGTTTACCCACAATGATCCATTTTTAGGGAGTTCAAATAATAAAACTATGTCTTTGTTTAAGTTCATACAGTGGAAATATAAGAGGGTTATGATTAAATTCTTAAAATGCATCATTTAAAATTACAGTTCACAAGCCTAGTAATAGGAATTGGTAATTTCGGTGCTGTACTCTTTTCATAGCCACAGACAAATGGGCTCTCCTAGTCTATGTGTGGTTTGTTTCTAGGCCAATATCTTTATTATTTCCAAAGAAGAGAAAACTACTTGTAGAAGTTGGACAGTTTTCATAAAATAGCAAAACGATCTATTTTTTCTGTAAAGTTCCATAAAGATCCAGAATTTGAAACTTAGTCACCAAGCATGCCATAGGTAGAAACAAAACAAATGTTTTGAATGAGAGATGAGGCAGCAAACATTCTAGGGCGCGGATAGGAAGCTGTGTCGTATCAAGATATGGTTGCAAATATTTAATCAGAAAACCCAAACTCAGCCTGAGCTAATATTTAGATTCTGTTTGTTCAGATTTGCTGTATATTATTTTCTCAGTGTTCCATGTTAGAAGTAGCTTTCCTAATGAATGATTCTAGGATAAGAGAAGAACCGAAGACTGACAAAAAGACTTCGGGTGGGAACTGGGATGGGAAGAAGTAAGAAGGAATATTTGTCAATGATGAATGCTACGTTTTACAAATGTTATCTATTTCAGTTGATTCATCTCAATAATACAGAATGAAATTCAGTTACAGTTGAAGTAGGAAAAGAAAACAATTTAAAAGAGACAGCAAAGAATGTTTAATATATAACTTACTGCTGTGCTCAGGTACTAACCTATACTATTTGACAGCAAAATTAACTTACAATCTTTGGGAACAGATGTAAGATTTAGTATATAGTTATTAAAATATTGATTTAGTGTCCTATTGTACCATACATAAACAAACTACATTTTCAAAGAAAATAGAGATTTAGTAAGCAACATCTTGTATACATGAAATCTCAATTAGCTCCTGGCTTGCAAAATGTTTAATGGTCACAAATACATGTTAAAAGTCTTACTGACTACAAATAAAATAATTCATGAAACTTTTACTTAATGCCAAGAAAAGGAAATATAGCAATTATTTGGGCTTTTTTTTTAATTCGGTTAATTGTAATATGTATATTCTATTTGGAATATATCCTAAAGTGTGTAGCATGCATAGAATAATTACAAATATTAGAAACTTCATAATGACTTGCTTCCCTAACTACAATACTGATAATGAATCAGTTTGAAAGGCTCTTTATGAAATATTTCATTCCATTATAAGAATTGTGAATTGTTTATGTGTTTGAGAAACTATAATGGTCATCTAATCTACAAATACATCAAAGTTTTTAATCTTTGAATATTTGCTTTGGGATTGTTCTCTTCTCATTTATATCACAATTTATATAATATGTTGACAAGTTATTTTATTAAAAATTTATTAATGAAAATGCACATACATATTTTAAAGCAATGTTGTTCTTGAATTCTAATAGGCTACTAAGTTATTTTAAGATAAAGTAACATTAAAATAAATTCTATGTAAATAGAAGGCATCATAAATTATATTTAAAACAAATCTTAAATTTTTTCGTAATTATTTTATTAATTTATGTACAAAATGCTGCCCTGTTCCTGTTAACCCCCTACAGAGTTCTTCCCCACTGCCCACTCTCCTAAGGGTCTGACAGATTAATCCTGGTATGCCTCCCCCTGGGGCATCAAGTCTCTATAGGATTAGGGACTTCTTCTCTCACTGAGGCCAGAAGAGGCAATCCTTTGCTATGTATGTGCCAGGGTATACAATTGGTTGGTGAATCAGTCTCTGAGAACTCCTAGGGTTCCAGATTAGTTGGCATTGTTGGTCTTCCTATGGGGTTGCCATCTCCATTGATTCTTTCAATTCTTCTCCTAACTCTTCCATAGGGGCCCCCACCTCAGTCCAGAAGTTGACTGTAAGTATCTGCATCTGTCTCAGTCAGCTGCTGGTAGAGTCTCTCAGAGGACAGCCATGCTAGGCTCCTGTCTGCAAGCACAACATAGCATCAGTAATAGTGTCAGGGATTGGTGTCTCTATATGGGATGGATTTCAAGTTGGGCTGGTCACTGGCTGGCCATCCCTTCAGTCACTGTTCCATCTTTTTTCTATGCATTTCTTTTAGACAGGAGGAACGTTGGGTCAAATATTTTGTAGGTAGGATGATGGCCCCATCCCTCCACAGGGGGGTCCTCTCTGACCACTGGAGTTTGTCTATTCAGGTTTCATTTCCTCACTGTTGGGCATTTCTGACAAGGTATATGCTTCATATGTATGCTTCAAATTCATTTCTAGTTTTCGAGATCCAAGGAGGAATGATTTAAGGAATGTCTGTGGGATATCAAAACCCCTATTGGTACACATATCTGCCATGGAAAATGCTATAATATTTCCATATAGTCAACTTACAGTCTCCCATACCATTGAAATTATCATTAGATCGATTATGAAACCAAAGGTTCTGACTATTTCTTATAAGGAGTTGCTAGACTGTTCAGAAATAATAATGATTACAAAAAAGGTGTATATGCTTAATAAAATTCTCAGATGTTTTCTTTCTTTAGGAGCCTGAATCCACACATAAAGAAGCTGTGGGTATGCCATGCTGAGTGTGTTTTGAAAACAAAGACCTCAGGGTGATTTCCTCTATAATGGTGAGTTAGAGATACTGTGAATGACCTTTAAAACCACTAAGTGGTACATCAGTGTGCTACTGAACAGGACACACCAGAGAACAAGTATAAGCAAATACTTGTGCCCCAATAGAATTTGCTCATGGTATATGATTGTTCCCTAATACAATAGCCTTTAATGGAAACCAATTGGAGTTTTAGAAATCACCAGATTATTTAAAGCTTTCCTTAAGGATTAAACTGTGAGAACATGTACCCCTGGAAAAAATAATGAAGTTCCCAAGCTATGAATTACCACATGTAAGAAAACAAAAGTGAAAACCTATTATCACTGGTTATTTTGCTATTGTGTTGTTGTTGTTGTTGTTGTTGTTGTTGTTGTTGTTTAACTAAGTTGCAAGATAGTCTGATACCATGCTCAGTGGGAAAACTTTCTTAATTACTCCTACAATTTTACAGAAGAAGAATATTTTTAGAACAGTGCTCAAGAGACTATTTTTACAAATACACAAAGCAGAACTACTTCTTACAGACTCTTTCTGTTTTAAAACATTCCTCATTTTATAAGTGGAACAAAGAGCAATCAATGATTCTTGGCCATGATGCTCATTTGAGATAGGTAAATAGCACTTCACACTGTAATGTTTTCCATTATATTTACAGTCTATGTGAGTAGAGATGTATACGTGAGTTAGCTAGAACAGGGTGTGGTTGAAAAGACAGACTCTATTGAGCCATGCTTGTGTGCCTACAACTTGACAGCTTATCTCCTGGCATCACCCTGCATAATCACCTTCCTTCTAAACTCTTTATCATAGAGCTTGGTGGTACATATTTTTCATTCAAGCACTTGGGTATTAGAAACATGTGAAACTCAATAGAGTTGAGGTCAGCTTGATCTACATAGCAAGTTCCAAGCCAGCCAAGTATACATTGTGAAATGCTGTCTCAAAGCAAACAAATAAACAATGGAAACCCTTCAAACATTTGTATACACATGTCTTTTAACTTTCAATATGGATATCAAGTATCTTTCTTGATTTCATAAACAGATAAATTCCTTTGAATCTTCACTCATAAAGGATCACAGTTCTGAGCCTGTCAATTACTTAATGTCAGTGATGAATACTGAAGAAAAGCTGCATTTGTCTCCATTTATCTCCATTTATTGTACCCATTTCATTCTGGTCAGTAGTTATCTTCCTACATGACATACACATTACAATACAGCATCATGGCAATAAATGCCCATGTGTATGAGCCACATAATTATCACAGTTGCTTGGCAACTACTGGCAGATGCTGTATATTGGGGAGTCAGTGGCACAAAGCAACAAATGAAACCTTTATCAACTACATCAATTCAGCGGAAAGAAAACTGGATTGAAAGCAAAAATACCTGTTTTGGTTTATGAAGAGAAACAGAAAAGTGTGTAGGGGTTTTCTATTTAAAGATTAACTCAAATTATCAGTTGTATTGTGACAGAATGTCAACTCATGTCATGCAAATCTTGATGATTATTGGTGGAGAGAATCTGTCATTGTTACTAGCAAATTATCTCTGGAATACATTGTTTTTATGGGAAGGTAAGTGATTGCTACTTCCTTGGTATGTATATCTTCTCCCTTTCATTCATAATTGAAGAAAATCATATTCCATTTGAAATTAAGTACATACATCTCACACACACACACACACACACACACACACACACACACACACACAGGTTTGTATTTGCTTGAATGAGAAAGGTTCTCCACATTCTCATTTGAGTACTTGGGTCTGTTTTGAGTAGTTCAGGTACTTAGCACATCCCAGGTTAAAATTCTCCTGTTTACTCTCCATGTCTTTCCTGCTTAGAATTGAGAATGTGAGTTCAGTCTCTGTCTCCTGCTGCCACACCTGATTCTTACTATCCTGCTTCCCTCTCATGATGGACACTTAGCTCCTTGGAGCTATAAGTCCAAATAAACTCATTCTCCTGTGATTTGCCCTAGTCATGGTATTTCAATATTGGACACAAATGTAAACAGTTTACTATTTGAGGGAAGTTTATTAATGTTTCCATAATGTTCACAATAGAGTCAGGCAGTATCTTTGAATTATTAAATAATTTAAATTATTTAAGTGAGAATGGTTTTAATCATCAGTATTAAGAAACTTTTACCTATTTCTTTCTTTAACACAATATGTTTTATCTATCTTTCTGAAATTGAGATTTTCTATAATATTCATTAGCATCTCTGACTTTTATGTCTCTATGTAGCCAAACAAATCACAGAAACCTTTGTTTCTTTTAAATAAGCTATTGTTAGACATTATCATACCTCTAATGGTATTATGGGAAAAGCATACACAGACTTTCAGTTTAGTCCTAAAAACACAAATATAAAATGTCTATTTTAAAATGTTTTATTTTTATGCTTTATATGCCTATTTAGTGTGGTGAGGGTTTCTCACAGAATTCACAAAGAAGTTAGAGAATTATCAAGAGTCAATTCTCTCCTTTTGAGTGACTCTTCAATGACTATCTATGTGAGTCCTGGAAATTGAACTCTAATTGTCAGACTTGGCCATTACATGCTAATTCATCTCAGTGGCCCCAATTTTAAAATTTTGAGTGATATTTTTGATAATCTTAAGTATCTCCCTAATTCTATAAACTGAGCAAAATAATATGAGTTACAATTTTGACATTTTGGAAGACAAGATAAAAGAAAAAAGGCTATGGGTAGCCTGCACCCTTGCTTCTACTTTCAGTTTTTTCTTACAATAGGACAAACTAAAAAAAAGGGGGGGGGATGACTGTGAATTAATCCTTATTTGACAATATTAATTTAAAATTCTCTATGTTCTACTGTGTTTTCCCTTTGGAAAAGATATCAGCACCTCAGACAAGTTTAATAACTTGTTTTTTTCCTTTTATTGGATAATTTCTTTATTTACATTTCAAATGTTATACCAGGGTCTTCCCTATGGAAACACCCTATCCCATGCCCCTCCCCCTGTCTCTATGAGGGTATTCCCCACCCACCTGCCCCCTTGAGCCTTCCTGCCCTGGCATTCCTTTATATTGGATCACCAAACCCCCACAGGACCAAGAGCCACACCTCCCACTGATGTCCAGCAAAGCTATCCTCTGCCACATACATGGCTGGAGCTGTGGGTCTCTACATGTGTACTCTTTGGTTGGTGGTCCAGTTCCCAGGAGCTCTGGGGGATCTGGCTGATTGACACTGCTGCACCACCCAAGGGGCTGGAAACCCCATCAGCTCTTTCAGTCCCTTCTCCAACTCTTCCATTGGAGACCTCAACTCAGTCCAGTGGTTGGTTGTGAGCATCCACTTCTGTATTTGTCTAGCTCTGGCAGAACCTCTTAGGAGACAGCTATATCAGTCTTCCATAAGCAAGAACTTCCCAGGATCCACAATAGTGTTCTGAGGAATCAGCTATACCACTCCGGGGCATATACTGAGAAAATGCTTAAACATGTAATAAGGACATGTGCTCCACTATGTTCATAGGAATCCTATTATAATAGCCAGAAGCTGAAAATAAACCAGTTGCCCCTCAGCAGAAAAATGGATACAGAAAATGTGGTACATTTAAATATTGAAGTACTACTCAGCTATTAAAAACAATGACTTTATGAAATTCACAGGCAAATAGATGGAACTTGAAAATATCATCCCAGGTGAATTAACCTAGTTACAAAAAGAACACATATAGAATGTACTCACTGATAAGTAGATATTAGCTCAGAAGCTCAGAATACCCAAGACACAATTCATAGACCACATGAAACTAAAGAAGAAGGAAGACTAAAATGTGAATGTTTCAGTGCTTCTTAGAAGGGAGAACAAAATACTCACAGGAGAAAATATGGAGACACAGTGTGGAGCAGAGACTGAAGACAAGGTGATCCAGAATTTTAATATCTAGAACTGAAATGATAATCATTGCAAAACCACAGGCAAGTCTCTCTCTTTTCACTTGACTGTAGTGTATTGTTGGAGACTAAAGTACCCAGTCCCTGGCTTTCTGGATCACTCCTGATAGTGCATTAACATCTATAGCGTAGAGAGCTCATCTGGATGCAGAAAGTCTATATAGATTATTTCTCACTTTTATCACCATTTGACTTGACTGGCATGTTCCACTGGGAAAGCTTGGCTTTGCCTGTTGCTATCTAGAAAATTTACTCTCAAAAAAGTTGATCCTGTTGTCATTCAACCTCAGAATAGATTTCTTTTAATAGCAGAAGTCAATTTAAGCATGTATAAAATTTAAAACTTTGTGCACTACCCTTACCCATTGGTCAAGATAAATTAAAACTATATTGAGCTTTCGTCTTACGTGAGTTAGAATGAAGAAGCTTAATAAAAGAAATCACAGCTTGTGTCAGTGAGGAAGTAAGGAAAGGAAGCCATTCATCCATTGCTGATGGAATTGCAAACTTGTAGATATCATCATAGCAGTTCCTTAGGAATCTAAAAATAGATCTACCTAAAGATCCAGCCATACCACTCACAGGAATATACCCAAATGCCTGTAAATACTGCTATAGGTATATTTGTTCATTTGTTTTATTACTAATAGCAAGAAATTAAAAACCACCTAGATGTCCATGTATTGGATAAGAATGTGGTATATTTGCACAATGAAATATTACTCAGATATTAAAATAATAAAATTATGACATTTACAGCTAAATACATTGAGCTAGGAAATCTTCCTTGTTAGGTAACCCAGACAACAAAAGAGAAATATTGCATGCTCTCCATTATTTGTAGTTAACAGCTCTTAAGCTGTTAATACATGTGATACAATCTAAATAGTCACAGATGTTAAATTTATAGTAAGGGACTAGAAGGAGGATAGGATATCCCAACGAAGGAGAAATAGAACAGAATATAGTTTTGTAGAGAGATAAAGGTGAAACTAGAATATTAAACATTAGTAATTATATTGGGAGGATAAACAAGGGTAAAGTAGCAAATATAGAGAGGAACAAGTTATATCAGAGACCTCTAAAAAGCCATACAGAGAGGTATAGCTGGGTCCTAAGGTAGTACTTTGTCTAATTTTCTGAGGAACCACCAAATTGTTTTCCCGAGTGGTTTTATCAGCTTGCACTCCACCAGCAATTGACTACATCCTTGCCAGCATCTGCTGTCCCCTGAATTTTTCATCTTAATCATTTTGACTGGTGTGATGTGGAATCTCAGGGTTGTTTTTATTTGTATTTCCCTGATAACTAAGGATGTTGAAAATCTCTTTAGGTGCTTCAAAGCCATTCAAGTTTTCTCAGTTGAGACTTCTCTGCTTAGCTCTGTACACATTTTAAATAGGGTTATTTGACTCTCTGGAGTCTAACTTCTTGAGTTCTTTGTATACATTAGATATTAGCCCACTATAGGATATACCCAGAAGATGCTCCAATGTAAAATAAAGACACATGTTCCACTATGTTCATAGAAGCCTTATTTATAATAGCCAGAACCTGGAAAGAACCCAGAGGTTGTCCAACAGAGGAATGGATACAGAAAATGTGGTATATTTACACAATGGAGTACTATTCCGCTATTAAAAACTGATTTCTTGAAATTCTTAGGCAAATGAATGGAACTATAAAGTGTCATCCTGAGTGAGATAACCCAATCACAAAAGAACACACATGGTGTGCACTCACTGATAAGTGGATATTAGCCTAAAAGATCAGAATAACCAAGATACAATTAACAGACTACATGAAGCTGAAGAAGAAGGAAGACCAAAGTTTGTTTTTTCTGAAAAAGGGAACAAATTACTCACAGGAGCAAATATGGAGACAAAGTGCAGAGCAGAGACTGAAGGAAAGGCCACCCAGAGACTGTCCCACCTGGAGATTCATCCTATAAACAGTCACCAAACCCCAACACGATTAGGGATGACAAGAAATGCTTGCCTAAAGGAGTCTGTTATGGTTGTCTCGGGGGGGGGGGGCTTTGCCAGAGCCTTAGGCATACAGAAGCAGATGCTAGCAGCCAACTATTGGACTGAGTGTGGGGTCCCCAATGGAGGAGATGGAGGAAGGACTGGAGGAGCTGAAGGGGTTTGCAGCCCCATGGGAAGAACAATGATGTCGGCAACCAGACACCCCCAGAACTCCCAGGAACTAAACCATCAACCAAGGTTCCAGCTACAAGTGTGGCTGAGTAATGCCTTGTCAGGCATCAGGGGGGTGGAGAGTTCCTACAGCAT
The DNA here is from genome assembly GCA_964023405.1 of Apodemus agrarius. Classification (NCBI taxonomy): domain Eukaryota; kingdom Metazoa; phylum Chordata; class Mammalia; order Rodentia; family Muridae; genus Apodemus; species Apodemus agrarius. The sequence goes on along the minus strand of OZ030009.1, from coordinate 61,162,075 downwards.
GGGAAAATCGAGGTGTGGGTGTAAGTGGGAGTGGAGGGGCATCTTCCTGGAGGCAGGTGTGGGAGGATGGTTTGTGGCTTTCCTGGGAAGGGGAAAGCAGCAAAGGGCATAACGTTTGAAATGTAAATGAAGAATATATACAATAAAAAAATTATAAAGCCATACAGAAACCTACTAATGCAGTAATACTTAGCTCATCAAACACAGAGACATTAGACTTTTCACCAGTTATAAATTTCACCACTCTTGGCCAGTGTTCATGGTACTAGAATTTATAGTGTGTACCACCAGAGAAGGAAAGTAATCCTCAGGTACAAACCCTATGCCCTAAAACACTAACCTGCTAGAAATGGTTAGTGTCATGCAACTATTATACAAGTGTAAAAGTTGCATATTAACTAACCGGATTTTGATTGGATTTAAAAGCCACTCAATGAAAGAGAACCCAAACGTGACACTGCTCATGTGACTAAGAAACTGAAACTAGGTAAATCATGAGCCTAGGGGAAAATCACCTACAATTATTCTGCTAAAGGAACATTGAAATAAAATGACTCTTCATGACCTTTGCCTATAGATCATTATTTGGTTAGGCCTTGTTAGAGAACCTTGTTCTTCTAGTGCAAGCAACTAACTTGTTTGGGAACTAACTCAGAGACCAAAAACTGGACAAGGTGCAGAGACTTTGGAACACGTAGTCTTAAATGAGGTGTGGTCATCAACCTACCTGCCTCACTCCACTTTCAAGACTCAAAAATTTGTGTGGAAGAAGAAACAGGAAGATTTTAAAAGTAAAAGGGGATGTATGTCTCCAAGGAAATGAGGTCTTTCAGAAACAAGATTATTTCAATGTAAACTTGAAAAGAGAGTTCTATGCCCCACCATGCACAAGACCTGAACAGCTAAAATCCAGATGGAGTCTCAGGACTTAGAAATATAAGTAGACAAACATTACCATGATTAAGCAAGAAGTTCTTTGCAAATGATACCCCTGGCAGGAGTGAAAACATTTTGTCTATTGGTCACTGGTTAAATCAATCACATTTCAGGAAGGGCCCTATGACCAGGTGTAGTTGGTCAATACAAAAGAATCTCTAAGTTGTTGTTGTTGTTGTTGATGTTGTTGTTGTTGTTCTTTTTGTGAACTTTTGGTTCATTTTGTTCTTACATTTTTTTTGTCTTACCACTTCCTGTTTGTTTTGATTTTTGTTTTAGGGGTTGTTTGTTTTATTTGGTTCCTTTTGTGTTCTTCTTGTTCTTTGAAGTGAGAAAAATAGAACATAGAGTCAGATGGATATAGAGGTGGGAAGGATCATGGAGAATTTGTGAGAAGGAAAAACATGATCAAAATATATTACCTGAAAATATTTTAAGTATTAGATTTTTATATAAAAAAGACCATTTAGTTACATTTAGAAAAATGGAAATTATCAAGTAGTCATCTCGTTTTCAGTCTTTTGTAGACTGGAGGCAATCACCAAAACCATAGTTATGGATGAACATATTGGATTGATGTAGACAGTGACTTTCAATTTAAGACATGCTATCAGTTTGTTATACTGTTATAGGCTGTTGAAAGTTGCTTAAGGGAGATTGAAATTTCCACTACAAAGTTTCCCTTTACAAATTTATATTGTCTAACTCTTGGATAGGAAAGTGTTCTCATGACAGTGTGACTATACTATTTAAGGATTGGAAAACACAAGAGAACAAATCTTACGAACGTGATAGGACTTTTTGTTAATGGATACAAAGTTAGGTGACTAGGAAGGATATGAGAAGAACTTAGGAAGGAGTTGATAGTGATCCACACATATAGTGATTTCTCAAGAAAATAATAAAAACATGCTAAAATCACACACATACACACACAATCAGAACATTAACAGGAGGAAAATAAGAAATACAGGTCTAGTTCATATTGTCATTTATTTTTCAGATTCTAATTACAAAATATCTATATAATATCAGAAAAATATTAGGTAGCAAAAAAGTTTTACCCATGTTTAAAATTTTAGAAGTAAACTGTTATAAATAAGGGTAAAGACATTATTGGAGAATATTTGAGTAAGCAGTGGTTCTCATCCTTGGTATAAAATATTAAAGTTAATAAGAATCTATTTGAGGTCAGGTCACAGATAATGATAATATGTAACAATAACTCTAAATAAACAGACATTAAGAAATTTGTAATTTTACCTACAAGTGGCAATCTAAGATTTAAAATATATTTGACAAAATAATTACAATAATTATTTTATTTTTATTTTATTATTAAATATTATTTTATTATATTATCTTGATTTAGTTGTATATATGGCTTAATAGAAAAATGTATCACTAATATACAAATTAAGACCACTCATATTTTTTTCTCTATGGTGACTTTGATTTTCTTCTTTCCAGTGACAGTACAAGGCAGGTACAGTCAGGAGCACAGGGAGCATAGGAGTAGCAGAGCAGTTGGGACAGGGTCCATCTGGGCTCCATCTGCACACAGGAGCTGGGCTGTTCCATAACTGTCTGTGCAATAGTCCTGCCAGGGGAGAAGTGGTCTCCAGGGAGTGCTTTGACTCCCAGGTTTGAGGTTGAGACCACCAATTTCACTCCAGTGTCTATGCAAGGCTGGTACAGTCAGGAGTACAGGGAACACAGAAGTGGCAGAGCAGTTGGGACAGTGTCCTTCCTAGGCTCCATATGCATGCAGGAGTTGGGCTGAGCAACAGCCCTCTGTTCCAGGGGAGAGAGGGTCTCCCAGGGGTATGGAGACAGGCTTGCAGGCACAGAGAAGGGAAAAGCTCAAGCCAGAGACAATGGAATCAACTAACACCAGAGATAACCAGATGGTGAAAGGCAAACCCAAGAACATTACCAACAGAAACCTAGGCCATATGGCACCACATGAACCCAGTTCTTCCACAACAGCAGGTGCTGGATTCCCCAACACACTGGAAAAGCAAGATTTGGATTTAAAATCACAGTTTATGATGCTGTTAGAGGACTTTGAGAAGGACATAATTAACTCCCATTAAAGAAATACTGAACACACAACCAAACAGGTAAAGGAATTGAACAAAACCATGCAGGATATAAAAATGGAAGTAGAAACAATTAAGAAATCACAAAAGGAAACAATTCTGGACATAGAAAACCTAGGAAAGAAGTCAGGAGTCATAGATGCAAGCGTCAACAACAGAATACAAGAGATAGAAGAGAGAATCTCAGGTGAAGAAGATAACATAGAAAATATTGACACAACAGTCAAAAAATGCAAAGTGCAAAAAACTCCTTACCCAAAACATCCAGGAAATCCAGGACACAATGAGAAAGCCAAACCTAAGGATTACAGGTATAGAAGAGAATGAAGATTTCCAAGTTAAAGGACCAGGAAATGTCTTCAACAAGATTATAGAAGAAAACTTCCCTGACCTAAAGAAAGAGATGTCCATGAACATACAAGAAGCCTACAGAACTCCAAATAGATTGGACCAGAATAGAAAATCCTGCTGTCACATAATAATAAAAACACCAAATTACTAACAAAGAAAGAATATTAAAAGCAGTAAGGAAAAAATATCAAGTAGCATATAAAGGCAGACCTAAAAGAATTATACCAGACTTCTCACCAGAGACTATGAAAGCCAGAAGATCCTGGGCAGATGTCATACAGACCCTAAGGGAACACAAATGCCAACCCAGTGTATTATATCCAGCAAAACTCTCAATTTCTATAGATGTAGAAAAAAGATATTCCATGACAAAACTAAATTCACACAATATCTTTCCACAAATCCTACCCTCCAAAGGATAATGATTGGAAAACACCAACAAAAGGAAGGAAACTACACACTAGAAAAAGCAAGAAAAAAAAACTTTTAACAAACCAAAAAGAAGGCAGCTATACAAACATAACTACACCTCTAATAATAAAAATATCAAGAAGCAATAATCACTTTTCTTTGATATCCCTGGGCAGTTCTGACTTCATGTTTGCTATTTTATAAATGATTTAAGATATTTAATATTGTCATCTGCCATTCTTGCATTGTATACATTCACATGTTCATTCTTTTATTATAATTCCTTCTTTAATTTTTTCATTTTTTTAACATTTCAATTTTTTCCATAATTTTTCTGGATCAATCAGTCATTTCTTGTAGTAGTTGAATTTTGGATTATACCTTCAGTCTTTTGTAAATTGTATTAGCTCCAAAATTACCATTCTCTCTCTCTCTCTCTCTCTCTCTCTCTCTCTCTCTCTCTCTCTCATATATTTATATTAAATAAATATATATATTTAATCACATATCATAAACTTGTACATACTACTGATAAAAACTTAAGCATGATTGTGAATGACCTCTCTCTGTCTGATTTATGCCAAGGTCATCTGAAAATAGACTTGCTGGAAATTAAAAAAAAAAAAAAACTCAAAGGAAAAAAAAACACATGATCATTTCATTAAGTGCTGACAAAGCATTTAACAAAATCTAAAACCCCTTCGTGATAAAAGTCTTGGAAAGATCAGGAATTTGAAGCCCATACATAATATAGTAAAAGCAATATATAGCAAACCAGTAGCCAAAATCAAAGTAAATGTAGAAAACCTTAAATCAATACATTGAAATCAGGGATTAGACAAGGCTGTCCAGTCAATCTCTACCTGCTCAATATAGGACTCAAAGTCCTAGCTAAAGCAATTAGGCAGCAAAAGAAGGTCAAATGTATACAAATAGGAAAGGAAGAAGTCAAAGTATCACTATTTGCAGATAATTTGATAGTATACCTAAGTGACCCCAAAAATTCGACAAGAAAACTCCTAAACCTGATAGACAACTTCAGCAAAGTTGCTGGATATAAAATTAACTCAAACAAGTCAGTAGCCTTCCTATACTCGAAGGACAAAGAGGCTGAGAAATAAATTAAAGAAACAACATCCTTCCCAATAGCCATAAATAATATAACTTGGTGTGACTCTAACCAAGCAAGTGAAAGATCTGTCTGACAATAACTTCAAAGTCTCTGAAGAAAGATATTAAAGATCTCAGAAGATATAAAGATCACCCATGTTCATGGATTGGCAGGGTTAACATAGTAAAAGTGGCCATCTTTCCTAAAGCAATCTACAAATTCAATTCAATCCCCATCAAAATTCCAACTCAATTTCTTCATAGAGTTAAAAAAAGCAATTTCCAAATTTATCTAGAATAACAAAAAACCCAGGATAGCTAAAATTATTCTCAACAATAAAAGAATCTGGTGGAATCACTATCCCTGACCTCAAGCTATACTACAGAGCACTGGTGATAATAACTGCATGATATTGGTACAGTGACAGGTAGATAAGTAAATGGAATAGAATTAAAGACCCAGAAATGAACCCACACACCTACTGTCGCTTGATCTTTGACAAAGGCGTTAAAAACCTCCAGTGGAAAAAAGACAGCATTTTCAACAAATGGTGCTAGTTCAAATGGCAGTTAACATGTAGAAGGATGCAAATTGATTCATTCTTATCTCCCTATTCAAACCTCCACATAAAACAGATACACAGAATCTAATAGAAGAGAAAGTGAGGAAAAACCTGGAGCACATGGGCACAGGGCAAAATTTCCTAGACAAGATGCCAATAGCTTATGCTCTAAGATCAAGACTTGACAAATGGAACCTCATAAAATTGCAAAGCTTCAGTAGGGCAAAGGACACTGTCAATAGGACTAAATGGCAACCAACAGATTGGGACAAGATCTGTACCAATCCTACAGCCAATATAGGGCTAATATCCAATATATACAAAGAACTCAAGCAGTTAGACTCCAGAAAATCAAATAACCCTATTAAAAATGGAGTACAGCGCTAAACAAAAAATTCTAACAAGGAATACCAAATGGCTTAAAACACCTAAAGAAATGTTCAACATCCTTAATCATCAGGGAAATGCAAATCAAAACAACCCTGAGATTCCACCTCACACCAGTCAGAATGGCTAAGATCTTAACTCAGGAGACAGCAGGTGGTGGCAAGGATGTGGAGAAAAAGGAACACTCCTCCATTGCTCGTAGGATTGCAAACTGGTACAACCACTCTTGAAATCTGCCTGACAGTTCTTCAGAAAATTAAACATAGTACTATCTGAAGACCCAGTTATACCCCTTTTGGGAATATTCCTAGATGATTCTCCAATATGTGATAAAATCACATGCTTTACTATATTCAGAGCAGCCTTATTTATAATAGCCAGAAGCTAGAAAGAACCCAGGTGTCCTTCAACAAAGGAATGGGTACAGAAAATGTGGAAGATTTATACAATGGAGTTCTACTCAGCTATTAAAAACAATGAAATCATGAAATTATTCAGCAAATGAATCGAGCTAGAAAATATCATCTTAAGTGAGGTAACCCAATCACAAAGAATATACACAATATGAATTTGCTCATAAGTGGATATTAGCCAAAGCTCAGAATATTCAAGGTACAACTCATAGACCACATGAAGCTCAAGAAGAAGAAGAAGAAAGAACAGAATGTGGATTTTGACCCTTCTTAGGAGAGGGAGCAAAATACCATGGCTCATAGCCAACCAATGGACTGAGCATAGGGTATCCAATGTAGCAGCTAGAGAATGAACCCAAGGGGCTGAATGGATTTGCAGCCCTGATGGAGGAACAATATGTACCAACCAGTACCCCCAAAGCTCCCAGGGACTAAACCACCAACCAAAGAGTACACATGGAGAGATACATGGCTCCAGCTTTATATGTACAGAGGATGGCCTTTTCAGACATCAATGAGAGGAGAGGCCATTGGTCCTGTGAAGGCTTGATGCCCCAGTGTAGGGGAATGCCATGTCAGGAATATAGTGGGGGGCGGGGGTTAGTAATCAGTGGAGTGGGGGATTGGGTAGGGGTTTTAAGAGTGTAATGAGAAAAGGGGATACCATTTGAAATGTGAATAAAGCAAATATCTAATAAAAATATAAAAAAGACCACTTTTAATGCTGTCTATTAAATGAGTAAAATATGATCTCTATTTAAAAAGTGGCATAACAGTGGGAGGGGGTTGATTGGGGAACGAACGGGTGGAGGGAAGAGGGCTTGTGGGACTTATGCTGAGGGGGGAACTGAGAAAGGGAAAATCATTTGGAATGTAAACAAAGAATATAGGAAATGATAATTTTTTTAAAAAAGTGGCATAACATGTAAAGTACTTTTTCAGTTACATGAACATTCTTGGACTAGTTCTCTTCACACATTGAGTTAAAACACAGACTAAGTATGGCATTTTCATTAATGGTACAATAAATATAGTTCAAAGTGGAATGTTTTCTTTTTCTTCCTTATCTTGTATACTATGGGCTTGAAGAGTGAGATGAACTCCACAGCTTTTTCTTGAAGTTAATCCATACAGATTCCTTCTACATATAATTATAAGGGAGTTTAGGTCATCTAATTTATTCCCTTGATTATTTCCTTATCTGAAGAAAGTGATATTAACTGACACTCATCTTGATCATCTGGGTATTCACTATGCACACAAAGACCACATGACCAATCAATACTGACCAAAGTTATAATTCTTTTGATTAGTTCTTACATTAGCTCTTCACTATAGCAAGAAGAGGTCTAGAAAACTAAAGCATAGAACTTCTGCCACACATTAGAATTTTTCTCTGATGAACATCCATTCTATGAATAATATTTTTATTTCTTAATGGTTTATCTTGTTGCAGATTGAACAAATCTGCAAACCTGCTACAAAACAGGGTTTAAGAATCTCTATCAAAAATATACATGATCATCAATTACTATTATCATTTAGTATCACATTTGTGAACATCTCACTGAGAAAAATTATGTCTGATGTTAGAAATATAGGTAACTATGCAGCCATCATAATTCATAACCACATTCTAAGATTTGTCCTTATACTAAAAAATTAGTATAGTCTTCACACCTATCAAGGAAACTGCTTTATGCAACAGATGAGCCCATTACAGAAAATGACAACCAACCAATTTCAGATTTGTGCTTCCCAGACCAAACAGATCTACACCTACAAAAAAGTCCAGCAACTAAGGTTCATGGAGGAAGAGGAACAGAAACAGTGTAAGAACCACATAGAAGGTCCCACTTGTCAATTCTTTTTTTTAAATTTATTTATTTTCTATATTCTTTGTTTACATTCCAAATGATTTTCCCTTTCCTGGTTGCCCCTCCCCCTAAGTCCCATAAGTCCTCTTACCTCCTCCAGTTCTCCAATCAATCCCCTCCTGTTCCTCTGTCTTGCCAATCCCCTACAATGCTGCATCCCTAATGACTAATGATGTTGAACATTTCTTAAGGTGCTTATCAGCCATCTGAAGTTCTTCAGGTGAAAATTCTTTGTTTAGTCTGTACCCCATTTTTAATAGGGTCATTTGGTACTCTGGGGTCTAACTTCTTGAGTTCTTTGTATACACTGGATATTAGTCCTCTGTCAGATGTAGAGTTGGTGAAGATCTTTTTCAAATTTGTTGGTTGCCATTTTGTCCTTTGACTCAAGAAGTTAGACTCCAGAAAACCAAATAACCCTATTAAAAAACAGGGTACAAACTAAACAAAGAATTTTTACCTTAAGTATTTCAAATGGTTGAGAAGCACCTTAAAAAATGTTCAACATCATTAATTGTTAGGGAAATCAAAACAACCCTGAGATTTCACCTCACTCCAGTCAGAATGGCTAAGATTAAAAACTCAAGAGACAACAGGTGTTGGCAAGGATGTGGAGAAAGAGGAATACTTCTCCACTGCTGGTGGGGTTGCAAGCTGGTACAACCATACGGGAAATCAGTCTGGTGGTTCCTCATAAAACTTGGTATAACACTTACGGAGGACCCTGTTATACACCTCCTGGGCATATACCCAGAGGATTCACCAGCATGCAATAAGGTCACATGCTCCACTACGTTCATAGCAGCCTTATTTATAATAGCCAGAAGCTGGAAAGAGCCCAGATATCCCTTAATGGAGGATGGATACAGAAAATGTGCTATATTTACACAATGGAATACTACTCAGCAATTAAAAACCATTAATTCATGAAATTTTTGTGCAAATGTTTGGAACTGGAAAATATCAACCTACATGAGGTAACCCAATCACAAAAGAATATACATGGAATGCAGTCACTGATAAGTTGGTATTAATTAGCCCAGAAGATCTGAATACTCAAGACTCAATTAATATATCAAATGATTCCAAAGAAGAAGGAAGGAGAGGTCCTTGGTCATGGAAAGGCTTGATACAGCATTGTAGGGCAGTACCTGGACAGAGAAATGGGAGGGAGGTAATTGGGAAATGGGTGGAGGGAAGAGGGCTTATGGGACTTATGGGGAGGGGTGAACCTGGAAAGGGGAAAGCATTTGGAATGTAAACAAATATAGAAAATTAAAAAATAAAGAGCCACATTTGAATAGGGGTTTGCTGTCAGACTGTGATAGGAAAGCCATAAGCTACACCCATAAACTTCACTAACGTGACTGCCTAAATGGGAACTCAAAACAAGGTTAGCAATAGACGCACCAGAGTGGAAAGACAATGAGGCATGAAACTAAAAAGGAAGCATGGTCAAATAAGAAATATTGAGAGCTTTCCCTAGTGAAGAACACATCAATTGGTTGTCCCTTGTCAACTGGTCAGCACTGAAAACATACATAGAGACTGAACAGGCTCTATTCATGTATATATGTGTATGTATGTGTAGGGAAAATATATATCCCTAAATACAAACCATTTAATCTCTATGGTATATATATATATATATATATATATATATATATATATATATGTATGTATATATGTATATGTGTGTATGTATATATACACACACATATATATATACACATACATATATATATATATATATATACCTAAATGTATATATGCATATGCATGTGTGTGTACATGTGCATGTATGTGTGTGTTGTCTGTGTGTGTATATATCAATGAATGATTAGTTCTTTTTACAAAAGGACCATGAATTTGAAAATTTGAGAGAAAATGGAGAAAGGGGGTACTTGGGAAAGTTTAGAATGAGGAAAAGGAAAGGTTTATAATTATATTACCTTAAAAGTAAATTTTTTTAAAAAATGTATATATAACTAAAAAAATAGGTGGCTATTTTCCTATATCTGCCTCTATCTCCCCCTTTTTTCTTTCATACATGTGTACATATATACACAGATGCTTAACTTCATAATAACTATTTGAATCAATATAATATTTTTTTAAAATCAAATATAATGCTATGGTCCACAGAGTTCAAAGATATTCCTTTAATAGCAAGAAAATAGAAACTATCAATGTATACATTTATATTTATGCAATGACTTCAGAGTCTAAGCTCTTTTCCATTGTTTCTTTTGGTCTCCCCCCACCATGCACACACAGTCCAATTCTTCTCTCCTCTCCTCTCCTCTCCTCTCCTCTCCTCTCCTCTCCTCTCCTCTCCTCTCCTCTCCTCTCCTCTCTTCTTTTTTCATTTCCCCTCTCCTCTTTCCCCTCCCCTGCTCTCCTCTCCTCTCCTGTCCTTTCTTTGCTTCATTTCTCTATTTTGTTTCTATTTTCTATATATTTATCCTGTTTCTAAATATCTCTACTAAGTCCATATGTGTTGGTCAAATATTACCTTCTGATGCAACCTTCCAAATGCTGTGATTACAGACCAGTCCCATTGTATTCAGCTTTTCAGTTACCTTTTGTTGTATTACACTGTGGCAATGTTGTGAATGCAGAAGAAGTTTAATCTGTCTAGACATCTGTAAAACAGCTGATGAGCTGTGCTAGGAGATACCTTTTCACCTCTAATTGAGATGGAGAACTATGTACACAGTACTCATTTAAATGGCCTGATTTATTTCTAATCTCATAATTAAAAGCATCAGATTACAGATAATATGAAACTGGAAGTGATACTGTTTTGAATGCCTAAACCAAAATCATCTTAATAGATTGTGGAAGATGATGAATATTCAAAGATAAAAATTGCACAACTAAAAAATGAATCAAGATCATGGATTGCCCTGGGAGTCCCACACTTGCTGTAGGCAAGCAGAAAGCCCTTAAGCATGCTTTGTAGAGCCTTTGTCAGGCTTAAGGCCTGTGGGAGTCACAGATTTCAATGGTTATCATCCATAATGCCAGAACAGACAGCAGAAAGGCCACAGATCCACAGCTACAACAAAGCTCTAGTATACTCTGTTTTGATCAATCCACAATTTTAATATTTTATCTTTACATGTACTTGAAGGACAATGTGCACTCCACAGATAGACTCCTGGAACAAAGCAGGTTGGTAAAGAGACTGTATACTTTGAGAATGCATGACAAGATGTGTTTAGCTTGGCAAAAAATTGAAAATGCACTTGAACTTAACTATCTAAAAATCTTTCCAGTAAAGGCAGATGTTTATTTAATTCACTCAAAAGTAAAACCATGAGAGGATGATGGAAGCTGGGGAAAGACAAATATTTCAAATGTTCAGACTTCTTCAACTGACAAACTAGTTAGTTCCTAAGCACAAGATTGAAAGCAAAAACTCATGTGTACTTGCAAGAGGATTTTGTGAAAGATAACATGTGAATGAGGCTCCTTTAGAACTGCACAAAGTTAGTATCCTGCCTCTTGCTACCAGTTTGTTTATCTGTCCAGGAAAACGAAGGTCAGCAAAGGACAGTTTACACAGAAAGGATAAAGGCTAATGAGGCTCTAGCGTCTGGATAGTGAGACAGCATGGCAGCCTTGCAGGCCAATTTTGTTTCCTAGGCAGCATCAGCTTTTGTCTGTTTAAAATTTTTATCTTTTCTGTGTTTTCTGACCTCTGAAGCTTCAACTCAAACTCAAAATATACGACAAAAGTATTTGAGAATCTCTTAAAGTTCTATGAAAATAACAAGGGCCCCATATTCATCTGTACATCACTCTACTTCGCTAAGAGCACTGCTATTAGGCCAAGAAAAACTGCGTTAAGAAAGTGCTTAGCTGTATGGTGAAGTGATTCTTTCTGGCTGTATGGATTGCTTCACTAGGATTCTAAAGAGAGCTTCTGAATGTCAGTAAGTCTTTAGTGTAAGCATCTTTCATTTTTATCTGATTTAAAGAATTTCATAAATGAATATTTAATTACATCATTTCCACTCCACATTCTCTTACCTCCAACTCTTTCATTCTCACATTGAAAGATAGATAGATAGATAGATAGATAGATAGATAGATAGATAGCCATCATTCATGATCCCAGGACAGCAGAAAGGCACAGGAACAGCAGCTACAACAAAGCTCTACTCAGGCTTGATCAATCCCTAATTTTAATATTTTATCCTTACATGTACTTGAAGGGCAATGGAACATTACGTATGTGTTTGTGTATGAGTATGTATATATTATATGTATATGCACATGTATATTATATGCATGTGTGTGTGTGTGTGTGTGTGTGTGTGTGTGTGTGTGTATTTTCTACATTATTCTCTTCTACTAACTGTCCGAACATACTGGTGACATCTGTGGGCATATGTTTATTGTTCAGAATGCAGTTGAAAATTATACTGGTTTAGGGAATTCACAATATTGTGGTTTCACATAGAATCCATGATTTTACCAGCCACTGAAAGTTTGCTAGTTTTATAATGTGAAGCATAAATTCCTTCCTATTGAGCAGGCCTTATGTCCACTTACATGATTGTTAGTTATTCCCCAAATTTTGATGTCTATGTTGCTCTCTCATATATATGTTGCCCTGCTGATCATTCTCATAGTTCCTAGGCTTCACAGTTTGTTAGAGCTATTGATTATTCCTCTCTAATGGAAATTTGCATAATAATTTCTGCTAATAGAAATTCTAGTCATTGGAAAGGAGGATTCCAGGTCAGTTCAGCTCAATTCGTCTAAGTTTTATATCCAAAATAAGTGATGGTTTTAATAACAGATTCTTATCTTCAAGTTCAAGAATACAACCAAGGACCATAGCAATAGTTTAGATTGCTTTAGATGTAGCTTGGACTAAACAGGATTCTAATTCCTGCTAGGACTTTTGTAATATAGACTATGACTCTTGTGGAGGACATTATTCATCCCAAAAGGCTTAACTTTTTTAAAAAGTATTTTTTATGTTTGTACATTCACTTATATACTAAGTACTTACAGTATATTTTATATGTATTTAATAAACATCAAATCCTGTTTTACTGTGGTTTTTAATCATTCTTAATACTTTTTATCCCTTTTTCATTTTTTGTTTTTTTCTACTTTTTTTATTTTATATATTTTTTCTTTACATTCCAAAGTCTTTCCACTTTCCATATGTCCCATAAGTCCTCTTCCCACGTCCATTCCCCAATCACCCCCCTGCCCAACATTTCCCTGTTCTGGTACTCTCCTACAAAACTGTATTTAGTCTTCTCCAGACCAGGGTTCTCTCCATCTTTTTTCTTGGGAATCTTTTGCTTAGCTAATTGTATCTTGAGTATTCAGAGCTTCTGGGCTCATTAATATCCACTTATCAGTGATTGCAATCCAGGTGTATTCTTTGGTGATTGGGTTAACTCACTTAGGATGATATTTTTCAAATCCAACCATTTGCCTACAAATTGCATGATTTCATTATTTTTAATTGCTGAGTAGTACTCCATTATATAAATATACCACATTTTCTGTATCCATTCCTCCTTTGAGGGTCATCTGGGTTCTTTCCAGTTTCTGGCTATTATAAATAAGGCTGCTATGAACATAGTGGAGCATGTGTCTTTATTGCATGCAGGAAAATCCTCTGGGTATACGCCCAGGAGTGGTATGCCAGGGTCCTCTGGAAGTGTCATGCCCAATTTTCTAAGGAACCGCCAGACTGATTTCCAGAGCGGTTGTACCATCTTGCAATCCCACCAATAGTGGAGGAGTGTTCCTCTTTCTCCACATCCTTGCTAGCATCTGTTGTCTCTTGCGTGTTTAATCTTAGCCATTCTGACTGGTGTGAGGTGGAATCTCAGGGTTGTTTTGATTTGCATTTCCCTGATGACTAATGATGTTGAACATCTCTTAAGGTGCTTCTCAGCCATCCGAATTTCATCTGGTGAAAATTCCTTTTTTAGCTCTGTACCCCATTTTTAATAGGGTTATTTGGTTCTTTGGGGTCTAACTTCTTGAATTCTTTGTATATATTGGATATTAGCCCTCTGTCAGATGTGGGGTTGGTGAAGAGCTTTTCCCAATTTGTGGTTGCTGTTTTGTCCTTCTGACAGTGTCTTTTGCCTTACAGAAACTTTGTAATGTTATGAGGTCCCATTTGTCAATTCTTGATCTTAGAGCATTAGCTATTGGTATTCTGTTCAGAAAATTTCCCCCTGTGCCCATGTCCTCCAGGGTCTTCCCCAGTTTCTTTTCTATTAGGTTCAGTGTGTCTGGTTTTATGTGGAGATCCTTGATCCACTTAGAGTTGATCTTAGTACAAGGAGATAAGAGTGGCTCAATTCACATCATTCCTCTGCATGTTGACTTCCAGTTGAACCAGCACCATTTGTTGAAAAGGCTATCTTTTTCCACTGGATGGTTGTGGCTCCTTTATCAAAAATCAAGTGACCATAACTCTGTGGGTTCATTTCTGGATCTTCAATTCTATTCCATTGATCTACTTGCCTGTTGCTGTACCAATACCATGCAGTTCTTAACACAATTGCTCTGTAGTACTGCTTGAGGTCAGGGATATTGATTCCCCCAGAAGCCCTTTTATTGTTGAGAATAGTTTTAGCTATCCTGGGTTTTTTGTTACTCCAAATGAATTTGAGAATTGCTCATTGTAGATCTATGAAGAATTGATTTGGGATTTTGATGGGGATTGCATTGAATCTGTAGATTGCTTTTGGCAAGATGGCTATTTTTACTATATGGATCCTGCCAATCCAAGAGCATGAAATATTTTTCCATTTTCTGAGGTCTTCTTTGATTTCTTTCTTCAAGGACTTGAAGTTCCTGTCATACAGATCTTTCACTTGTTTGGTTAGAGTCACGCCAAGATACTTTATATTGTTTGTGGTTATTATGAAGGGTGTTATTTCCCCTAACTTCTTTCTCAGCCTGCTTGTCCTTTGAGTACAGGAAGGCTACTGATTTGCTCGAGTTGATTTTATAACCAGCCACTTTGGTGAAGTTGTTTATCAGCTGTAGTAGTTCTCTGGTGGAGTTTTCCGGGTCACTTACGTATACTATCATATCATCTGCAAATAATGATAGTTTGACTTCTTCCTTTCCAATTTGTATCCCTTTGATTCCTTATGTTGTCTAATTGCTTTTGCTAGAACTTCAAGTACTATATTGAAAAGATATGGAGCGAGAGGGCAGCCTTGTCTAGTCCCTGATTTTAGTGGGACTGCTTCAAGTTTCTCTCCATTTATTTTGATGTTGGCTACTGGTTTGCTGTATGTTGCTTTTACTATGTTTAGGTATGGGCCTTGAATTCCTGTTCTTTCCGGGACTTTTAACATGAAAGGATGCTGAATTTTGTCAAATGCTTTTTCTGCATCTAATGAGATGACCATGTGATTTTTTTTTTTTAGTTTGTTTATGTAGTAGATTACATTGATGGATTTCTGCATATTAAACCATCCCTGCATCCCTGGGATGAAGCCTACTTGATCATGGTGAATGATCGTTTTGATGTGCTCTTGGATTCGGTTGGCAAGAATTTTATTTAGTATTTTTGCATCGATATTCATAGGGGAAATTGGCCTGTAGTTCTCTTTCTTTGTTGTATCTTTGTGTGGTTTTGGTATCATCGTAATTGTGGCTTCATAGAATGAGTTGGGCTGTGTTCCTTCTGTTTCTATTTTGTGGAATAGTTTGAAGAGTATTGTTGTTAGGTCTTCTTTGAAGGCCTGATAGAATTCAGCACTAAAACCATCTGGTCCCGTACTTGTTTTAGTTGGGAGGCTTTCTATAACACCTTCTATTTCCCTAGGGTTTATGGAACTATTTAGCTGATCTACTTGATGCTGATTTAATTTTGGTATTTGGTATCTATCTAGGAAATTGTCCATTTCCTCCAGATTCTCCAGTCGTGTTGAGTATACAATTTTGTGTAGGATCTGATGATCTTTTGAATTTCCTCAGTTCCTGTTGTTATATCCCTCTTTTCATTTCTAATTTTGTTAATTTAAATACTGTCTCTGCCCTTTGAATAGCCTGGCTAAGGGTTTATCTATCCTGTTGATATTCTCAATGAACCATCTCCTGGTTTTGTTGATTCTTTGTATGGTTCTCTTTGTTTCTATTTGATTGATTTCAGCCCTTAGTTTGATGATTTCTTGTCTTCTACTCCTCTTGGGTGAATTAGCTTCTTTTTGTTCCAGGGCTTTCAGGTGTGCCATTAAGCAGCTAGTGTATGCTCTCTCCTGTTTCTTTTTGGAGGCACTCAGGGCTATGAGTTTTCCTCTTAGCACTGCTTTCATTGTGTTCCATAGATTTGGGTAGGTTGTACCTTCATTTTCATTGAATTCTAAAAAGTCTTTGATTTCTTTCTTTATTTCTTCATTGACCAAGGTGTCATTTAGTAGAGTATTGTTCAGTTTCCATGTGTATGTGGGCTTTCTGTTGTTTTTCTTGCTGTTGAAGACCTCTTTTACTCCATAGTGATCTGATATGAGGCAAGGGATTAGTTTGATCTTCTTGTATTTGTTGACATCTGTCTTGGTACCAATTATATAATCGATTTTAGAGAAGGTACCATGCGGTGTTGAGAAAAAGATATATTCTTTTTCTTTAGGATGAAATCTTCTATATATATCTGTTAAATCCAATTGGTCCAAAGCTTCAATTAGTTTCACTGTGTCCCTGTTTAGTTTCTGTTTTCCTGATCAGTCCATTGAGGACAGTGGAGTGTTGAAGTCACCCACAATTATTGTGTTAGTTGCAATGTGTGCTTTAAGCTTTAGTAAAGTTTCTTTCATGAATGAGGTTGTCCTTTCATTTGGCACATAGATGTTCAGTATTGAGAGTTCTTCTTGGTAGATTTTCCCTTTGACCAGCAAGTAGTGACCTTAGTGTCTCTTTTGATGACATTAGGTTAAAAGTCAATTTTATCCGATATTAGAGTGGCTACTCTGGCTTGTTTCCTGAGACCATTTGCTTGTAAAATTGTCTTCCAGCCTTTTACTCTAAGGTACTGTTTGTCTTTGACACTGAGTTGTGTTTCCTGTATGCAGCAAATTGTTGGGTCTTGTTTCTGTATCCAGTTTGTTAGTCTATGTCTTTTTATTGGGGAATTGAGTCCATAGATTTTAAGAGATACTAAGGAATAGTACCTATTACTTCCTGACATTTTTGAAATTATTTTTTATATTTGAGTGGTTACTTCTTTTGTGTTTGATGGATGAGGTTTCTATCTTGTTTCTTCTGGGGTGTAGTTTCCCTCCTTGTGTTGGTGTTTTTCTCCTATTATCCTTTATAGGGCTGGGTTTGTGGAAAGATATCATGCAAATTTGGTTTTTGTCATGGAATACCTTGGTTTCCTCAACTATGGTGATTGAAAGTTTTGCTGCATATAGTAGTTTTGGCTGAATTTTGTGTTCTCTTAGAGTCTGCATGATATCTGCCCAGGATCTTCTAGCTTTCATGGTCTCTGGTCAGAAGTCTGGTGTAATTCTGATAGGTCTTCCTTTTTATGTTACTTGGCCTTTTTCTCTTACTGCCTTTAATATTCTTTCTTTGTTTAGTACATTTGGGGTTTTGATTATTATGTGACAGGAGGTATTTCTGTTCTGGTCTAGTCTGTTTGGAGTTCTGTAGGTTTCTTGTATATTCATGGGCATCTCTCTGTTTAGGTTGGGGAAGTTTTCTTCCATAATTTTGTAGAAGATATTTGCTGGCCCTTTAAGTTGTAACTCTTCCCTCTCCTCTATACCTATAATACTTAGGTTTGGTCTTCTCATTGTGTCCTGGATTTCTTGGATGTTTTGGGTTACAAGCTTTTTGCATTTTGCATTATCTTTGATTGTTGAGTCCATGGTTCCTATGGTATCTTTGGCATCTGAGATTCTTTCTTCTATCTCTTGTATTCTATTGTTGATACTTGCATCTATGGTCCCTGATTTCTTTCCAAGGTTTTCTGTCTCCAAAGATGTCTCCCTTTGAGATTTCTTAGTTGTTTCTACTTCTGTTTTTAGATCCTGGATGGTTTTGCTCAGATCTTTGGCTTGCTTGTTTGTGATTTCATGTAATTCTTTAAGAGATTTTTGCGTTTCCTCTTTCATGACTACTACTTGTTGACCCACGTTCTCCTGTATTTCTTTAAGTGATTTTTGTATTTCCCCCTTATTCGCTTCTGCTTTTTGATCCATAGTCTCCTGAATTTCTTTAAGTGATTTTTGTGTTTGCCTTGTAAGGGCTTCAAAATTTTGATGCATTTTCTCCTGTATTTCTTTAAGAGATTTATCCATGTGTTCTGCTATCAGCATCCTGACCAGTGATTTTAGATCTGTATCTTAATTTTCTGGTGTGTTGGGGTATCTGGGGCTTACTGCTGCCAGGGAACTGGGTTTGGATACTGCCATATTGCCTTGATTTCTGCTAGTAACGTTCCTACATTTGCCTTTTGCCATTTTTTTTTCTGGACTTAGTTGATCTTGTTATTACTGGTTGGTGTTTAAAGCTCCTGAGAGCCTGGTGATTGGTGCTGCTGTCTCAGAGGGTGTCTGTGCTCCCAAGGCAGAAACTGGAGGGTTTCCACCACTGGGCTCCGAATTACCTCCTCCCTGCTTGCCTCTGGACACTTAACTGGCCTCCTGTGGTCTCCTCCTGGTTTGCCTGGTTAGTCTACCAGTGCCAAGATCTTGGAGGGTCTCAGGGCCCTGTCTAACCACAGGAATCCCTGCAGGCCCGGGGTGTCCTGGCTGGGCTGCTGAAGCCTCACAGCTCTCACAGTCTGGTTGAGCTGTTCTCACCAAGATAGTGTCAGACCGCAGAGTTTATCCCTTTTCTACCTCTATGTAATTCCCACCAATATACCACCCCAGGTAAAGTTCTTCCATTCTTTTCCCATTTTAAAGAGATCATTTTAAATGTAGGATTTGCCCTAGTTCTGCAGTAGATTCTAAAGTATTTACACTGATTCCTAGAATAGAACAATGATGGCTTCCACTGGGTTTGTCCTGTCTATTCTCAGATAGCCAATATACTGTGGAAGCTAGTAGAAGACAGGAATGTAGAAAACAAAATGCTTACCACTAGTTAAGCAACTACCATGTGCTAAGCATTGAAATTCCCCTTTTTGTTCACTGTAATATTTACTATAATATAATATCAAGTTTGAAAAGTATAACTGTCTTAATTTTCCAGATAAGAAAACTAAAGTTTCCCTCTAGGAAAAGCAACAACTTCTAAGCAGAATACCCATTGCTGTTGGAGGTAGAGACCATAATTACACTCTTGAGTTCATCCCACTGAGGGGGTAAGGGAAGGAAACAGCCATAGATGAAGTAAGCTTTCAAAAGCCCAGTTCTTAATTGCTGAAAATCTACTCCCCGTAAAGATCTGCCACTTATAAGTACAAAAATACAAACAACCCCAAAATAATTAGCTTCAGACCACAGGGACTCTGGGCAAGTGCAATCATAGGAGAAAGTGAGCCCCAGGCTCTGTGTTCCATGTGAGAAATCAGAACCATGCAAGCTAGCAATGTTTCTGAAATAATTTCATAGTTTTTTAATTTACTTTTTCTAAAATTTAACTCTCTTCTCATGCCTCATTAAAAACAAATCTAGTATAAACACACACACATGTAGTTTTAACATTTAAACTTTGATAACTAAAATCTTGGCATAGTCTTTTAATAATGAGGACATGTAATTTTTGTAGAAACAGTAATCAAATTAAATTATAGTCTGATTAAAATTAATAGTAAAAATTGAATACCTTCCTGGGAAACATTAAAGAAAAAATAGGACTTATATGCTGATTCATCTATAGGAAAATCATGAGGAATTTTGAAGGGGTGATTTTTGTTTATAATTGAAAAATGTCTAAGTGAGTAGGAGTCAACAGGCCAGTAGAGTCAGTGGCCAGTGCCCATGGCGAGCAATCAGCAGAGGTCTTAGCTATGAAGAAGAGGCCAAGTCAACTTCTCTGTAGACTTGTTAGCAGGTCTTGAGCCTCTAGAACAGTGATTTCAAGAACTCCTTGAGGCAACAATACAAAAGAAAATTGCCAAATACAACTAATGTCAGAATCCATCTTTCCCCTCCATTTTGTGAAGTAGAGTATGGTATAACTTCCCTTACTTTATGAAATACTTTTTTAAAATTATATTAAATAGAAGTTTCTAAAAATATCACATTCAAAACCAGACCATATGGAAATTTATTAAACAAATGAATAAGCCAATGGGTGAACAATACAAGTGCATTTGATACCTTGAATTTGTATTTGCATTTAAAGGGACAAGTTGGTTTTCTATACTGTCAAGGCAAAATTACTATACATTTTACAGCACCTACTGGGCTTTATTTTTTGATTTTACAAGTAGGCCATTGTATTGTCCACAACATAGAGTCAGTGGTCCAATGCGCCAGAAAGAAGTTGGTGATGTAGATGCACTGAAGAGAAAACAGGTGGGGACACAGTGCATGCAGGAAGTGAAAGGACACTGGAGCCTAGTATCTGTGAAGTCCTAGGAATAAACATAAGGAAAGCTTCATGCATTTAAGTGAAAAGGCACAGTCAAATCCAATACACAAAGAAGAGAAAGAGAAACTTCTCAGGAAATATTGAAGATTATCTTACAGACAACAATGAAATTTTGACAAAATCAGTAGAAAGGAAATCTAAAGATATTTTCCTATCAAAATATGACAATTGCCAGGCGATGGTGGTGCATGCCTGTAATTCCAGCACTCTGCGAAGCAGAGGCGGCAGGTTTCTGAGTTCGAGGCCAGCCTGGTCTACAGAGTGAGTTCCAGGACAGCCAGGACTATACAGAGAAACCCTGTCTCAAAAAAAAAAAAAAAAACAAATCCAAAAAAATACAACAATTATTTCACCTACTATGAACAGAATACATGGAGTATGATTCATTTACAAGTTTAAAACTAGAAATGGAGTACAGAGCTAAACAGAGAATTCTAAACAGAGGAATTTCAAATGGCTAAGAAGCACTTAAAGAAGTGTTTTACATTCTTAATCATCAAGGAAATGCAAATCAAAAAAAAAAAAAAAACCCTGAGATTTCACCTTACACTAATCAGAGTGACTAAATCAAAAACTCAAGGGATATACATGCTGGCAAGGATGTGGAAAAAAAGGAACACTTCTCCATTGCTGGTGGGATTGCAAACTGGTACAAATGTTCTGGAAATCATTCTGGCAGCTCTTCAGAAAACTAGAAATAGTTCTACCTGAATAAAGACCCATCTCTATGACTCATAGGCACATACCAAAAAGATGTTCCATTGTGCCAGAAGGACACATGTTCTACTATGTTCACAGCAGCCATATTAGTAATCGCCAGAAGCTGGACCAATTCAGATATCCTCCAACCAAAAAATGACTACAGAAAATGTAGTTTATTTACACAATGGAAAACTTTTCAGCTACTAAAACAATGACTTTATGATTTTTTTTCAGGCAAATGGATGGAACTAGAAAATATCATCCCCAGGAGAAAGGAGGGTAGGATCAGGTATGGGGAGAGAGTCAGTAGAGAAGCCCAGAAGGCCAGGAGAATCAATGGAAATATATAGCTGGCTAGGGTATTCCATGGCAAAACCAAATTTAAACAGTGATAATATCTACTAATTCAGCTGTATACCCAATTCTAGAAGGAAATCTCCCACACAAAGAGGGTAACTACCCACTAGAAAAAATGAGAAATTAGTCATCTCACAACAAATAAAAAATAAGACAATCACATACATATAGTGCCACCACCAATAACCAAATAACAAGAACTAATAAGCATTGGTTATTATTATCTCTCAAGATCAATGGACTCTATTCAACAATAAAATGATACAGGCTAACAGACTGGATACAAGATTCATAATTCTGCTTCATAAAAGAAACACAGCTCAACCATAAACATAGATACTACTTCAGAGTAAAGGGCTGGAAAAAGAATTTCCAAGAAAACAGTCCCAAGCAACAAGCTGAAGCAGCCATTCTATTATCTAATAAAATAGACCTTCAACCAAGAGTAATCAAAAGAGATTAGGAAAGACATTTCAGACACATCAAAGAGAAACTGACCAAGATGAAGTCTCAACTCTGAATATCCATGCCCCAAATATATAACAATAGTAAAATAAAGATCAGATAAAGCATCTGAACAGTCCCAGCACCCCTAAAGAAATAGAAGCAGTCATTCAAAACCTCCAAACCAAAAAAATGCCCAGAGCGAGATGGTTTTAGTGTAGAGTTCTATCAGACATTCAATGTAGAGCTAATACCAATACTCCTTAAACTAGTCCACAAAATAGAAACAGAAGGAACAGTGTCAAACTCATTCAATGAGGCCACAGTTACCTTTATACCTAAACCTCATAGACCCATCAAAGAAAAAAAACTTCAAACCCAATTTTACTTATGAACAACAACACAAAAATGCTCAATAAATTTTTTGCAAACCAAATCCAAGAACACATCAAAAACATCATTCACGGGGGCTGGAGAGATGGCTCAGTGTTTAAGAGCGCTAACTGCACTTCCAGATGTCCTGAGTTCAATTGTTAGCAACTACATGGTGGCTCACAACCATCTGTTGTGAGATCTAATGTCCTCTTCTGAAGACAGCCACGGTATACTCATATAAATAACATAAATAAATAAGTCTAAAAAAATCATTCACCATGATTAAGTAGGCTACATCCCAAGGATGCAGAGATGGTTCAATACATGAAAATTCATCAATTTAGCCCACTATATAAGCAAACTGAAATAAAGAGAATCATCTAATTAGATGCTGAAAAAGTCTTTAACAAAATCCAACATCCCTTTATGTTAAAAGTCTTGGAGAGATCAGGAACTCAAGGCACATACATAAACTTAATAAAAACAATATATAGAAGCCAATACCCAAATTAAATGAAGAGAAACTTGCAATTTCACTACAATTATAGACAAGCCAAGACTGCCTGATCTCTTCCTATCTATTCAATAAAGTGCTTGAAGTTCCAGCTAGAGCAATGAGAAAACTAAAGGAGATCAAAAGTGTACAATTTGTCAAAGAAGAAATCAAGGTACACTATTCTTGATTGATATGATAGTATGCAAAAACAGCCCCACAAAATCTATCAGATAATTCATCCAGCTGATAAACAACTTCAGCAAAGTAGTTGGATATAAAATTATCTTAAAGAATTCAGTAGCTTTCCTTTATATAATTGATACATTGTCTGAGAATGCACATGATACACATCAGAGACCTAAAGATGTTAAACAGGAAGGCAGGTTCAAGTGAGAATGCTTCAATCCCACTTAGAAGAGGTAACAATAAAATAGTGATAGAAGGCAGAGGGAGGGTAAAAGAGAGGTGAAGAGAAATAGGGGGCAGGATCAGGTATGGGGAGAGGCAAGAAAGAAACCCAGAGGGCCAGGAGAATAAATGGAAATATGTAGCTTCCGACAGTGGGAAGTGGGGGGGGGGTGGAAGAGGGAATCTTTAGAAAGTCCCAGAGATCTAGGATAGGGGAGGCTCCATGGAGTCAATGTAGTCAAAATGCCCTACAGTGTGGATAAAGAACCTGAAGAGACTAACTTCAGTAACTAGACAGGGCACCAGTGGAGGAATGGGAATTCCAACTCACCTACAACACTTTGGACCCAAAATTGGTCCTGTCTAAAAGAAATTCAGGGACAAAAATGCAGCAGAGATTGAAAGAATGGCTGACCAATGATCAACTTGGGATTGGTGCCATGGGCAGGCCCCAATTTCTAACACTATTACTGATGCTATGTTGTGTTTGCAGACAGGAATCTAGCTAGAGTGTACTTTGAGAAGCTCTACCCATCAGCTGACTAAGAAAGATGCAGATACTCACAGTCAAATATTGGACTGAGGTCAAGACCCCTATGGGACAGTTAGGGGAAGAATTTAAGGCCCTGAGGGTGATGGCATCCAGACACAGGGGGACAAATAATGCCAAATAACCTGGACCCCTGGGAGCTCCCAGACACTGAGCTACCAACCAAAGAGCATATACTGACTAGACTGAGGCCCCTGGCATATATGTAGCATAAAACTGAAAGAGGATGTGCTTAATCCTATAGAGACTTGATGCCCCAAGGTGAGGAGGCACCCTATTAGAGAAAAACAGGAAGAGGATGAGGGAAGAACTCTGTGAGGGAGAAGCAGGAAGGGAGCAATATTTAGGATAATAAAATAAAATTTAGGATAAATTAATAATAAAAATGAGTTTTGAATGCAAACAAAAAAGAATGTACAAGTTTGATTCCCTGTACCCTCATGACAGCTCATAGCTATCTGTACCTCTAGTTTCAGAGTAACATATACCATCTTCTGGCCTCTGTGGGCCCTGGAAATGTGAGTAGTTCATAGCCCTAAGTTGTGGATGGCCCTGGTGATGCCTATATTTTGATGTTAATTTTCTGACTTGGACAGAGGAAGAGAAGAAGCAGGAGACAGGGGCTTTTTGGATGGGGATAGTAAGAGGGCAAGATGTAGCTACTAGTGTCTCCTGGCTTATAAGGCAAATCAGACAGGATTTACCACCAGATGATTTAGATTTAATATGGTTTACAAGATTAGGATTCTAGTTGTTATGCCCAGCGATTGAATTATCATTGTTTCCGAACTAAGTTTTTGTGGTGTTTTCCTTCTTGTGGTGGCTCGACCAGGTTCAGGACAGGAAGGTACAGCAACAAAGCATGGGTTTGCCAGATGTGCACCCCAAAAGCCGTGGGTGTTTTGATGCATGAGGCTGGCATGGTATCGACCCACCAGTGGTAACTTAGTGAGCTCAGAGAGTCTCCACGAGATAAGAACTGATTGGTGAGACCGGAAGGGCTGAGAGTAGCTATGTATAGCACCGGGAACTTGCAACTCTTTTTAATATTTCCCCGCAACAGCCATACATGAAGGCAAAAATACATATACATAGCATTTACAAAGTTTTAAAGCACAATCTATTAAGAGTAGAGAGTGAGCAAATACTTGAATCCAATGAGCAGTTTTGGAAAATGACAGTGCATGCCTAAGCAAGCCATCTTTTAAAGATGGGTTTAATTTCTACAGTTACAATTCTACCTACTGCAGAGGACAGTACGGGCAGAGTGATGAACCAAACTACTATTAGATGTCGAGAACATAGAACGTTAACCTAAAAATAAATCTCTTAATTATTTTCCCCAGTCAACAGATGATCTCCTCATTATTACCTAATAGATTTGGCATCTGGGAAGACATTAAGACATTAAAATCATGAACGACATTCAGAGCATATTAGGAGAAGCAAGCTAAAGATGACAACCAAGGTAGGTGTATGTGTCTGAGCCTTTTTCACCATGTACCCTTTGACTTTAAATCACTCCTGAAAATGCTAATTTTGTTTCAACCTCAGAAAAGTAGTTCAAAGGAGATGGAACAAAGCCTTTCCTTTTATCCTTGGCCTACACAATCAGATTTCTCTGAAGGGAACAAAGAGTTAGAGGACATTTATGCAAAGAGATTAGAGATTGAGAGAACTTTCACAGTCCTATACAGCTTTGAATGCCCTTGATAGTCTTTACCAGATAAGATAAAAGAAAGTGCAAACCCTCCCCCTCCAATTCCCAAGCACTACACTCCAATCAAGAACCCTACACTGTCTTAGAGCAATTATATTTTGATTTCCTAAAGCCATTTTTAAAGCTTTTTCCTTCTCTTCTGCTGTCTGGAAAATAACAGATAATGTGACCCTTTGTATCATCTTGTTTTTCATCTGCTGATGTGATTCCACCCAATAAATAGCAACCAATGAAGCCTAGAGCAATTCAGACTACAAGGGCGGGTAGCAGGACACAGACAAGCTCTGATGTGTGTCTGTTGATATTTGTGGCAGGAGGTTAATTAGCATTAGCAGAAGTATCAGCAGTTGCCTGGACTTACTCATAAGGTCCTGGCTGCTCCCAGCAGTACAGTACAGAGAAAAACAAGTCAAAATAGTTTTTGTTCCTCTTACAGAAAAACCATTTACAAAAACAAACACAAAGTAATTGGATTCCTCTTTGTTTGCTTTCTGTTTCTCCATTCCCCTAAGTGTTTGATTTAGCTGCTTTCCTTGCTCCTTCCAAGTCCTACACAGTTTGAGCAGTGAGGTAGTTGTAATTTCTTTTTCCTTTTTGCATTCCCTCCTCCTGTGTCCCTTCTGCAATCCTTAGGCTCATTTTTACTCTTAGGAAACAACTTTATATCGAGACAATTTCATTTTCAATTAAGGAGGAATGTTTTCTTGCCAGTTTATAAGCTTGGATCATATAGATCCAAGGCACGCATCTCCCCTCTGATCATTTTGTAGCATTAAATCTCTTGAAAACTGCTGCCCGCCCCTAATCTCTGAATATCAGAATACCTATTGTGTCCACTGTGCGCGCCTTTAACAAAGTGCTCAAAGGGGCTTTATTGGCTTGACATTGTGGTTTTCCTCTATTTGTTCCAATAAAGAAGAGAAAATAGATTATTCTTTCAAAACAGTATTTCTTTTTATCTGCTTGCAAGAAAATGTTGAATCACTTGACAAAGTACTTGACATATTTTTAAAATAAATGCCCACTGCCTTGTAGCTATAGGAACTACTCGATAAACAAGATTTCTCTCATCATTTACCCACTTGGGTGTTTTTCAGTAAGTTTATTATTATAGTTCATTGAGAAATGTTAATTAATAATGAAAGGTAAGTAAACAGTAAACATAATATGCATTATCTAATAACTGTGTAATGCCACCATTGTTAGATTTTGAATGAGATTTAAATATTTTGTGTTCCTTCCTTCCTTTTATATTGGAAAATGAAAATAAATCCAAAGACAGTTAGGGATATGGTTTAGAGGAGAAGATTTCTGAATAAATGAAATCAAATCTCAAAATGCTTCGGGTAAAATGGACCCTTTGATAATAGGGAATTTGGGCTAGGGTGTGGCACCATTGTTTTTGTAGCAATAGAAAAGAAGGAACCTGAGCCAGGCGTGATGGCACACATCTGTAGTCACAGCACTTGGGAGGCAGAGGCAGGCGGATTTCTGAGTTTGAGGCCAGCCTGGTCTACAGAGTGAGTTCCAGGACAGCAGGACTACACAAAGAAACCCTGTCTCGAAAAACCAAAAAAAAAAAAAAAAAAAAAAAAAAAGGAAGAAAGAAAGAAAAAAAAAGAAAAAGAAAAAAAAAGAAAAGAAGAAAGAAACCATTAGCATCTTTTCCATGTAAAGTGGGTGGATCAAAGACATGGGTAGAAGTAGAGACCTTATAAATGTAAAGGACATGTCTAAGAATCACAATCACAAGAGTACTTCTGATTAAGAATCATGATGAAGAACTAGATATATGTTAAAAGGACTCAAAGTAACTACTCTAAGTTATTTATGTTAAAATTTCATTTTACAGTTCAATTAATTTGAATTATTATGACTATTAAGTAAACTGAAGGAAAGTGGAATCCAAATTATAACTATTCTCTACTATGTGAAGAGGACGGCTCCTACGTTTGCTTCAGTTCTAGATACTTAACCACAAAAACACTTAAGCCAAATGAGATGACATTTACTTTCTGGTAACTAAGTAACAGATTAAATATCTTTATAATTTAAATAAACTGTCAAGCATCAGAAAAGATTTTGGTAACTGAACATCAACATATAGTATTTGGACCACGTAACATTTAATTATTGAATTATTATAATACTAACTTTTATTTTTCAATTATAATTATTATCTGGGAAGATTATTGCTTCTATTGCTTCTATCTACTAATCCCTTTATACAATCTTACCTAGGCTTAGAATGTTTTCAGCCTCTGAGACTTGCTGCTGAATAAGCTCACCCTTTCTTGTTCTCTATGAACTCTAGCTAGCTAGTTTAACTCAGTTCTTCTGGGTCAAACTCCTCTCCAAGCTGACTGAGTCAATCTTGTCCCCCCTCTCTCTCTGCCTCTGAATTACTCTGCTTAGACTCAAACTAACTCTAGCTATCTATTCAAATCTTCTGTTCATTCTTTTCTTCATTCCATCTTTACCTGTGTTAGCTTGTTCTCTATCCAGTCCGTATCTGTGAAACTATCCCAGTAAAACTGCCTCTTTCACCCTCTCTGGGTTGTTCTACTCTCCCTCTCAACACTACTATACAGTTCTGCAAAACTCTACTGTGTTCCTGTACTATGCTCTCTTCCACCTGTACTGACTGTCTCTCCCCAAGGTAGCTTCTCTTCCCTCTGTCTTCCTGTGAGAGTCAATCTTTCTCTGAACTGTCACTGTGTCTGCCACTCAAATAACCATCATTTTCAAACATGGGTGCTTCCTTCTACAAACTGACTTTACCTGCATTGTTTGGGATAAAAGGTGAGTATTGAGGTCATGTCTATATTCCAGCCAGAGAGACTGAAGGTGTGTCCAAAAGGCTAAGCCACACCCCAACTAGAAACAGGTTCAAATATCCTGTAACAAGTTATTGCATACAATAAAAGTCCTAGGCTTTAGTGAAAAGTAAAATCAAAGTGAGTGTGTGTGTTTGTGTGTGTGTGTGTGTGTGTGAGAGAGAGAGAGAGAGAGAGAGAGAGAGAGAGAGAGATAGAGAGAGAGAGAGAGACAGAGACAGAGACAGAGAGAGAGAGAGAGACAGAGAGAGAGAGAGAGGGAGAGGGAGAGGGAGAGGGAGATGGAGAGGGAGATGGAGAGGGAGAGAGAATACCTTATTACAAAAACATACATTAACTAACAAGAATTAGAGAACATGATAAATAATAGAGCAATAAATGTTACAATTTTAAAATAGATGGATGTATGTAAAGAACAAGGACTCATTTCATATAAGTCTTCTAATATTTTCTATGTGCATTAGAACAGTAGTTAGGATCATTTTCTGGAACAGAAACAATTAAATATTACAAAATATATATATTGTTCCAATTATCACATAAATATCCACAGAAATTAGATTTAAACTTACAAATGTGTATATCAAGAAGTGATCATCGTTGTTGATAGATAATACTGTTTGCAATTATTATGAACTCAAATCCTTTCTGATATCCATGGCCATGCTAGCAAAAGATATAAGGTATCTCTTTTCTCTCTCTCTCTCTCTCTCTCTCTCTCTCTCTCTCTCTCTCTCTCTCTCTCTCACACACACACACACACACACACACACACACACACACAAATTATAAAAGAAGGTAATCATTTTTCTCTGTATTTTCTTTATTGAAAAAAATCTTAAATTTGTGAAGAAATTTCTAGAAAATACTCCAATTTCTCAGTGTCATTGGTGGAGATTTGTGTTGCCTTCTTTCTAATACTTAGCACATGTTCAAATAAAGAAAAAAATCCATATAAATAATGTGACTAGAATATTGAGGACTTCCTAAAGAACAGGGATGCTTACAAGCAAAATAGAGTCAAAGGAACACTTACAAGAGGTTTGCAGAAATCTGCTAGCATGTCCTTCAAATATGGAGGCATGCATTTAAATATTGTCTCTTGGTTTAGTTTCATTTGTGAGTCACTAGTAATAAATATATATAATAATTTATTTTGCCAAATGATAAATATAATTACTTTTAATATTTGTTATAATGTTCTTTACATAAAAATTTATCCCTCATTAGCCACCTCAAGTGAATCATTTCCCAGGATTTTAGTTTCTGTCTAACAAGGTGTCAAATTAAGAAGCAAATGCATGTATTCATAGGTAGATGAGCAAGCACGTTGCCTATCCCTGTGCATAAGACTTACCATATCATGTAATTTCAGTTACCTTATACTCTAACTCCTTTCTGGTTCCTATACATTTCTAATAAAAAGAGTCTTGGTTAATAGTGGAGAGTCTATCAGTCCAAGGAAAATAATTGGAACACAGAGAGCAGTGATACTTGCACACAGAAATAACATTTGTGATTAATGAAGCAAAAGAGAAACTGTATAAGGAAACATCATTCCTGAGTTAAAAACTAAGAAAGTACATATGGACCCAGGTTTAATTTCCTTAAATGTAGTTACCTTGTCTACTAGCACAATGCACCCAGAGAAGTACAAATAATGTCTCCAAATTCCCCTTGGTGAACGGAAGGGTCTTATAACAATGTGTGCATATTGTGGTTGCAAACTATATCTATGAGAACTATAATACAATATGCTCTCCTTTAAATGATGTGGTAGTAAGGAAGACATCCTATACTCCATTTGCTCAAAAGCCTAACACAAAAACAATCCGTTTTTGTACATTTTGGAACCTAGTATATGGGATACTAGTATCAGTGATTACTAGAGTTGTCTGGTTTTATGCATTTTGCTCACATTTCTATGTGGATTTCCCTTCATCTTGACAGCAAGGTTTGAGAAAGTATCATTGTAGCTGTATGATAAACATAACCACTGAGATACTAGATGTAAAAGAATTTGTTAATGGCAAGCAAGGAAGAAATAAGTCAGAAGCAGATTCTTCTGTGTCAGAATACAGAAGCCAACAATATTTTCCAACAGAATTTTACTGAGTAAAACAATATTTTCTGAGTTTGATATTTGATATTTATATTTTGTTTATAAATAGCCAGGGTGTTTTCTAGTGGTCATTTTGCACTTTTGAACCAGAAATCGAACAACATTTGGCACATATAAGTATATATATATACAACTTGATGCAGAACATGGATGCCTGATTTCAAATTTATTTTCATTTCTGTCTTTTGTTGAAGTTTCACTTATCTGGAAATAAATGGTTTTCTTTCTCATAAATGTAATCTCAAAATATTTTACCACCCATATTTAGATTTTGTTCAATTAATTTCCTTTGACAGAGAATCTCCACATTGGACTCTATTACAAATATTTATGTAATTCAAGGTACAGTGTAAAATTCTCCTGGAAAAGATTACTTCAGTTTGGCAGAGAAAACTGTACATAATATATATTTGTGGACTTTAAGAGCTCAGTATTGCAAAGAAAATGAGACGTAGCTTTAGTCAATAATACTGGAAGTTCTTGAGCATTCTGGATAGTGTCTTAGTAACTGTGAGGTATAAAAAAGAATTGATGAGTCATCTCCTTCTCAAAGACCTCTTTATTATTTTCTCAACCTCTTAATTTACCAACCAAACAGTGTTTATATTTTTCATTGATCTGCATTACATTGGGGAATGTGGGAAATGATGCTGGTAAAACCACACACCTACCAGTAAAAGAATGAAAATACATCTATATCTCTCATCTTGCTCAAAAATTCAATTTACACTCCACCTTAATTTAAAACCCCAAATTCTAGTAATGCTAGACGAATACATAGGAAATATGCCCCAAGATATAGGTATAAGTTAGTGCTTTCTACACAAAACATCCAGCAGCACAGAAAATAGCCCCAGGTATTAACAAAGGCAACAATATAAAATTAAAATTTTTCTGCACAAACACATAATATAGTAACAAACAGACACGCTATAGAATAGAAAACAGAAGTATTGTTATTTCTATTTCAGACAATAATTAATATCTAGAATATATAAAGAAACAGAAAATTTGAACAACAAAATAAAATTTAAAATGTTCCAATCATCAGATGGGCTAAACCAATTAATCTCAAAAGAAGAAATATTTTGCAATTGGTCAACAAATGCTTCAAAATGTGTTCAATATCCTTAGCTACCATGGAAATGCTAACTAAGATTACTTTGAGATTCCACCTCACCATAGACAACATAGATACTGCTGAGGATGTGGCTCATAAGGGACCACTATGCATTGTTGGTGGGCAATGTGAAGTAGTACAGCCACTACAAAAAAAGAGTATGGCAATTTCTCAAGAAAAATTAACAATAGAACTACATGACTTAACTGTACCATTCCTGGGTACGTGCATGCACATACACACACATACATAAATACATATGTATATAATTGGAGTAAAATCATTCATAATATCATTGAGATCCCCATAAACTATTTCTATTGCTCCTCTATTTATGATATCTATGAGATTAAACCACAGTAAAAGTTCATCAACAGACAAATGGAAAAGCTGGATCCTTAATTTTGAATATAGGAAAGCTTGAACTGATGACATGCACTGCTGTCTTTTTTTATGTGCATTCCGAGCATTAAAACCCAACCTTCAGACTTTCACTAATCAATCTTACTACCTCTTACATTTTAAAAAAAATTTAAATACAGTGTTGCAAATGTATTGAGGACTTGGTAAATATCCATTCACTCATTCTATAATGATATACAGATTGCTATTTAGTAGGATATGAGCTGTGCCCAAGACATTCAATATCATTCAAGACATGAGAGTAGACATGAAAATGGATGGAGAGTTGACCTTTGAACATGTCAAATTATAGTAGTTCTTCCAAGTAGCTTTGATCAGAATTTGAATCACTGGCCAACCATGAATAATATGTGAGAATTTGAAAATGACCACTGTTTTTCAGCTTCAGTCCCACACTGGCTGTATCCATAGAGACAGTCCTTAGAGAGCTATCAGAAGAGATGAATGGTAGTACACAGTGTATTACCTACCGCCTGAAAATTGCTCAATAAATATTAGTTTAGTCTTCAGTTTTTTCCAGCCAGATATGAAATTCATGAAAAGGAGATAAAAATGTTTAGAAAATATGTTAAGAACAAGCATCAGAAGTAATTATGATTTTTGAGGAATGAGCTTCAGCTGAGAGCCTAAGGGATCACTGACTTTTAGTCGTCTGTTTTTTCATGTTCTAAGCAACAACTATCTACCATGTTAAACAATGCATATATCAGGCTACACAAAACCTTTGATGGTTTAAGTTTATTACTTCCCAGATCAAAACTCAACCACAGCTTTTGTTGGGATTCTTTACTCTTTGAGTTAATAGTGTTTTCCTTTACAAGATTACTAATTTCATTTATTGTGTCATACTCAAATACCAATTTCTTATCTTTAGTGTTCACAGGAACACTCTGCACTAGGATGATAATTGCATTTATTTTATACACATTGAAAGTAAGACTCTTGAGAGAGAGATAATTTGTCTGAAATCACAGGCAAGAGAGGATCTGCATAGAGTGGCTGTTGTAGTTGTACTTCTCAGCAAATTCACCAAGAAACAAGAGGTAGGGTCCTTTGTGACCTCACTTCAAAGGCCCTTGAACCAACGTTGCTCAGTTGCTTCTCTCTTAAATTGGTTTATTCTATGGAAACAATTATGTAATAACCACTTACCAATGGCTGTAGGGAAATGGTTGAGCTAGCCTCTTGAATCTGCTATTCCATAAGAAGGTTATTGTACACAGGACACAGGCTAAGACAGCTTCCCGTTCCTGTGAAATATATATGAATGCATAGAACATTTAAAGGTTAACTTATCCGTGTATAAGAACATGCATAGATATTGTATTCAGAATTAGTACTGAGGAAAGATTATTCAATTTTTGGCCGTGTAGAAAGATAATGATATCTAAAAACTAAAAAGTCACCAAAAATGTCTGAAGAGATCTGATCTTTACCAGCTCCAACACTTTCTCATACAAGGGTGAATAATAGATATAAAAAAGCTAAAAAGAAATTATTTTTAGACTATGCTCTCTTAACAAAGAACACATTTATGACTACATGGGCAAAGTTTTCATGTTTCAAGGAATGTTCAATAGCTTGCAAATACAAGGCTGTAGCAAGGACAACCAGCTGTGTCAGAAGTATTCAATTTTGACACTATCTACTGCACTCTTTCTCCAGTTGTCATGCGACTCACAAGACCCACCAGTTTTGTTTTGTGTATTTAACCCATGCTTCTGACTGCTTTAAATTGATGCCCTTCTGTTAACTCAACCTTCTCACAGGTCATATATTTATATGATATAGTATATCATATACGTAATATATGATATCCCCACAGGTCACATTTCATAGTATGAAAAGATGAAAAGCTGCTTAGGATTAGGTGTGGAAAAACAGACAGGAACCCCTCTGATCTCTCTGGGCATACAAACATCCAGTACCCTCTATGTGTTTAGCTATCTCAAATTCTCCCTTAACTTATGCTGTTGAAGTTTCTATGTAGGCTTCTTATATACTGATGGTTACCCAAATCAATAGTATTCAACTTATTATTCACCTCTTTGTTTTTAGGCAGTCTAGCACAAGATAGTGTCATCTGAGAAGAGGGTTGTATTGTACTTGAGAAAATACTTCCATTAAATTGGCCAGTTAGCAAGTCCATGGGCCGTTTATATAGTGATTATTAGTGTAGGAGGGCCCAGCCTACTGTGAATGGTGCTATTCCTGGACAGGTGGTTCTGGGTTGTAAAAATTCCAAGTAAGTAAACAAAACAGCAACAATAACAAAAACAAGCCTTAGGCCAACTCTGACTTCCCTCAGTGATAGAGTGTGACCTGTGAGTTGTCAGACAAGTTGTAAGTCCTTTGCTCTCCAAATAGATTCTGTTAGTACTTTATCACAGCACAGAGAAACACACTAGGACAGCCCCCATTATCCTCCTTGAAGCTCAAAGGAGAGATCTGGCAAGATCTGGAGAGAGATACAGACAGTACCTGTAATATTGTCTTGGTCTTCTAAAAATTAAAAATTAACCCATGCACTCACACTTTAATTATCCTATATTAATCTGGTACCAGACTAATGTTTCTTCTGTCAGAGAAAAATAATTAAAATCTAGATTAATAGTGTGAAAAGTCTCTTTAAATGTTGTGAAGCAATGAATAGAAAGAATCATGATCTGTGAGGGAAGTAAAAAAAAAAAAGTAGGGGACCTCTGTTTAATGGTTTTTGTCAGGAGGCAATTTCCAAATCTTCATGAATATGAGAGAATATCCAGGAAAAGCAGGCCATTTTCACTACATTGAAAAAAATGGCCATAGAAACGAGAAACATGGCAGACATAACACCACACAGCAGAGAACCACACAGAACAAAAGGTCTGGTGATTTGCAGAGATGTCTCCACCAATTTGTGTCTGAAAACTTACATGTGCAAATGTAAGGTGAGATCTGTAACACTAGTCACAGGACAACGTACAGGAAACAGTGAGCTGTTAGAATATCACAGTTTCCCTGAAGGGCTTTGGCAAATGTCTGTGTTCTACCCAAGCAAAGATAAAAATAGTAGGAATAACTACTCTAGAACCTAGAAAAGGTATGATTTCAGAGTTTGATTAATCTGAGTATTTATTATACTCTGCCATGTTAAGACAAAGCATAAAGCACATTCTTTAAATATAAATAAATAAATAACACTACTCTGTAAGTTAACTACTTGACTAGATTAACTCAGAAAAAAACTAAGAATTTACTTTAAAAATATTTTTATTAATTCTTTGATAATTCTTTACATGTAAAACAATGTATCTTAATAAAATTCACTCTCATTCTGCCCAGTTATGCCACCGTGTTGGTTTCCCCTCAATAATCTTCTTTCCTTTTCCTTTACAGCCTTCTGAGATGTCACCCAAGACAACAAAAATTTAGAGAATTTAAAAATATTTCATGCTATAGTTTGAGTATGATGTTATTATTCTAACATCTGTGTATGTCTTGATGTCCAGGTTTATGTTATTGGTATATATATATATCTTTAGGTCATTAAGGGCAAGTTCTTCCTGAGAATTGTGTGAATCTAGTCTCTTCATCTTCTTTCCAACTTCCTGGTTTGAGATGTAAATGGTTTGTACTGTATTGTACTTGCTCCCTGACATTCTATTATTGCTAAATACAAGGAATATTGGAGCTACTTGACATTGGACTAGAGTCTTCAGTACAATGAGTTAAACTGACCTTTTATTTTTAGAAGTATTCAGTATCTCTTATTCTGTTATGGTGACAAAGATTATTAATATATTTAGAATTCATAACATATTTAGAATTTTTATGATATTTATTTTATTTTACCACTTATAAGCTACTCATTCTATTTTCAGATATCCAGGGCTGACTGTGAACATTTTTTCTATTCATATATCAATCCATATATATATACATATGCTTCATTTCATACAGAATGTGATAGAATAGTATTAGTAATTCTGATTCTTTAATATAGCAACATATTATTAAAACTATCTATATACAAATATATGAACAAATTTGTATATTTAACTTCCTCTATCCAGATCTCCATTAAATCACATCTTAATATTTTACTGATTATTGAGTATAACAAATTAAAATTAATTATTATTTTATGTTTTCATTGTTCTTTTCTATTATCTTTAGTTTCCATAGTCGATTACTTTCACCATTTAATCATATATTTAGGGGCTTATTTTGAGTTCTAACCAAAATATTGCATTTTCCTTCTTTTTTCTTTTCTTGTTTGTTTGGTTTGGTTTGTTTAGATTCCTTTCCTTATAAAAGATCAAAATGTTCTAGATGACATGTCCAGGAGACATGTTGTAGATATGTTCTTGTTATAGCATTTTAAATATAACATAAGTTGATTTGTGTATAAAGAAATGCACTTTTGTGGAATATACACACTAAACAACCACTGTAATAAACCAATTTTAAAACGTAGTTTAAACAAACATGTTCAACAGTTGGCTTCTAAATTAGTCTTAACTTCTTATTTTCATAGGCCATTTAAAATAGTACCAGATTGACACTGTATTGAAAAATCTTAAACTTCCTAATGAATTTTAGAAAGTTTTCAATTGAAGCTACTAAATGAAGTAGCTAAAGTGAAGGTGATATGGTTGAAGCTAGAAGAAGAAAGCTAAGTCCAGGAAGTCCCCCAAACTGTGCCCATCCTCCCCCACCTTCCGTTTACAACAGTACCCAGAAGAATGAGTTGAAAAGCTAACACGTAATGAATACTATGAAACTCAGTGTCTTCTGACCTTAATATATTTTAACATATTTCATTGACTTCATGAATCACAAAGTGATTGCTGTGTTGTTATTTTTTTATTGCTTCTTTTATTGCTATTTTTATTGTTTTGTTCTTATGGTTGAGATTAACAATCCTTTTTCTATGATCAATTGCATGATCAGAGGGATCACATCAATTTATTGCTTGAAGTCAGAAGGGACACTTCAATATGCAGATAGATTCTGTAATTCTACTAGAACAAAATGTTCCATTGGTAGTTTTATAAAAATAACCTCTCTAGGGCCATATGATTGAATAATTGTCCCCATTGGAAGGGCTGTTTGTTAAAGGTTGGGAGGTATGGCTTTCTTGGACAGGGTGTGTCAATGGGAATATGTTTTAAGGTTTCAAAAGCTGTTGCCAATTCTCAGTTAGCTCTCTATGCTACATGCTTGTGGATGAGGTATGGGCTCTTGGTTATTACTTAAGCATTATGCCTGCCTACCTGACTGCCTGTGCCATGATTCCCATCAAGATGGCCATGGGCTTTACCTCTAAAACGGCAAGCTCCCATTAAGATTTTTTCTCTAAAAATTGCTTTGGTTATTGTGTCTCTTCATAGCAATAGAAAAATAACTAAGACAATCAGTGGAATCTAACTCTTTATTTTGCACATTAAATATTTCAGAGGGAAATTCCAATACAGAATTCATTCAAATTCATTTCTGTCTCTGGTGTCAAGCCTAGAACATAAAGGTGAACATTCACTGCTTTAAATTAGTGGCAACTGATATAAAATTTAAGATCCCTTTGAAATGCAGAAAATATTCAATCTCTAGACCATCTGCAGCAAATTTACAGCAAACACTCATGCATCCTTCATAACAGTTTTATGCCACAAACCAGGAATTTCTCCAAAGTTACAATTATATGATGCAAAACAGGTAATTTTCACACCGAACGCATGTTTTCATTCCAGGTCTTAGTTAATGTAGCTGTGATGGCTGCTGTTTGATGAATCAGCTTTCCTGTTAACTAGAGGTGCAGGGCCATCATCTAATGAAAACACTCAGTGCTTTATGGTTCCCCAGGCTGCAGTTCTGCATATTAAAACAGAATTTGAATCTCACTGTTAGAAATAAAATCAAGCCCAGCATCTGTGGTTTGAACAGAACTAAGAAAAATGCTGCTCATTTAATCTTAACAATATTTTTCATGCTCGACAGTATAAAAAAAGGTCTTAGATATAATTTTAAAATGCCTATAAATTAGAAATAAATTCATAGAAATCAGCATAATAGTTCAGTGCATGGGTTAGTTCCTTACATGTACAAATTTGACTGCGGAAAGTTTTCTGTTCCAGTTAGAAGTTCCAAAATATTCACAAATTAGGGCTTCCTGCTGTTCCTCAACTATCTCTGGTAGCAGATCACTATTGTTCTTCTTACTTCAAGACCTGAGCCTCTCTCATGACTTACAGTGTTTTCTGGCTTTGTTGGTAATGAGTGTACCTCTACCTTCAAGACAGAGAGATCATTTTGCACAGCTCAGAGTAAAAGTTGCTGCAGCAGATGTAGAAAAAAAAAATCGGACATTCTCATTCCAAGGATTTTCACCAGCCCCATTCACACAAGCACATCAGGATCACATGAAAGCAGAATAGCAAAGAACCCACAGCCCAACCTTCCTAAGGCTTACTGGTAATTGTGATTACGGTAAGCCACATGGCGTAAAATCAGGATTTCCCAGCCATACTCTGCCTTCTTGCTCCTTGCTCATGACTCACTCACAAGCACAGGTGTATACCACAGTCTACCTGAATTCATCAAGTAAGAGTTTTAGTGAACTTTTGTCAGAAAAGTTTTATTTCAAACCAATATGATACAACAAATGTAAATAAATGCTTAACATGTTCCCAATACCTGGATAGCATAGATTTCATCGTGTTCAGTTCTGAACAACTCACTGCTCATAATGTGAATTTTCTGAAAACGAAGCACTGTGTCAAACACCCTGTCACATTTCTCTCAGTAAAGTATGATCAAGGAACACATGCAGAATGCACTAACTAATAAGAGAAACCCATATCCTTGCTATCAGTTCTTTCATACACCCAGAAGACTTACCTTCCTAACTAAAACTAAGTATTTGCCAGGTTTTAAAGATACATTACCAGGTATAAGAGGAAGAAAGCCAACTCTTCAAAGTTAAAGATAAAACCATAAAGTAGAAAATCTGGCAACTTCATTTCCTCAATGAGCAAGAAGGTTTCAGTGTGGACCAAGTATTTAATTTTTGTCTGCCTCAAATAAATGACATGTAATTATCATTAGTTATCACTTTTCATTAACTTATTGGTAATCAAGCCATAGTGCATTAATTTTCAAAGTGAAGAATCCTTCTGTACACAAAATAACCAACTAGGAATACTTTTCTAAGAATTAATTTAGTTTCTCTAACCTGTAAAAAACAAAATGAGAAGAGTCTTTGCAGCACTTTATTATGAGAGGTATAAAATATCACTCTAAGTAGCTTTCATATCTTTGTCAATATTCTATATAAACTAGACTCACCTTGTTAAGCACAACCAATCCAATAATTTATGGAGCATTTAGGAAAATATGTAGTGATTTAAATTCACATGTATCTCCACCTGACTACAGTGACGAAAATTAGACATAATCCACAGTCCCTATCTGCTCCTTGTCTATTTGAGAAACAATGGACAAATTAAAATGGGTAAATTGATTTTGAAGTGAAGAATAAAGGGTGATCTTGTGTGTGCTTAGGATTTGTTGGGAGGAAGCAGAAAGCTGTGTATCTGTACTTCTATGTATGTGTAAAATGTAACAAATTAAACATGATGAATGGGAAGCAGTTCCATAGTTTCTAGTACTCAAATGTGGAATTCACAATATTATGGAAATGGGAAGTTTCTATAACTCATTGATTAGCAGCTAAGCTTATGAAAAGGATTTAATGATTTTTGTGCATGCCACAACTCATTCATGTTTAACTTCAAAGCTGTGAAGATGGTTATTTAGAGATGATACATCGTCACAAAGGATTATCACATGATGCAAGTAAGTCTCTTAGCACCTTCCCAAGATTCAAAATTTCAGAACTCTTGCAACTCAGATCCTGTAGAAAGACTGTCAAGCTTCTCTGTGGGTGAGACAGAGGAGAGAAAAAGTAAAATACTTGAGGAGACCACAATGGAGAGTGAAAAGGAAGCCTTCTTAAGTTGGCAGATATTGGTGCAAGGAAGCCTTTTAGAGATATCAATGTACCTACAGGGTCAGTGTGACTTATAACCTGTTTTACTAGGAAGTGAAGACTTGTCTGAAAATATGCTTGGTAGAGATTGTTTGGAAGACAGTAAAAACAAAATTGTGTAGTCTTACCACTTAGGGTTTTTTTCTGTAAACAATCATGCAAATAATTAAATAGATAATCATCCTTCTACATTACTAGAGTGTTATGAATATTAACAACTTTAGTTATATGTATATATCCCAAGAAAGTTCCTGAGATACATGCTAATATGTACATATATGTAAATACTAAAATGAATGAGTATGTATGTTTCATTGCCATAATTTGCAGAAAGACTCATGAATAAGGATCAAGACACAATTCAGGGAAAATTATAGCATAGTTAAGGACAGAAGCTATTGTCAAAGTGGGCCCTAAAGCTGTTTTTATAGAAGACTAAAGGGGAATTTGTCTGATTATACAAGAAAAAATGTAAAACACTTTACAACTTCATTCCTTTACTCAGGACTTTAGAGTAGAAACTGGTTGATTTTTTTTTAAAGAGGAGAGAAACGCATCATAAAACTTGTTTTTGATTAAATAAAGCCTAGAAAAAATAATGAAGCACACATATTAGTAGAATTATACAGCTCTCTTACTTATGACTGAAAAACCTCTGGGATATCAAATAGGCAAATTTGAGCTGGGCGAAAACATTTTCACTTTAAAGGTCCCTTTTCTCTATAAAATGGTAAAATAACTAAAGGACAAAAACATGCTCCTTTTAGTTCTGTGAAATGGTCCATTAATTTTGTACATGGGTAACTAGACTGTAGGAAACACAAAGATTTACTTGGACCAACACAGAATCAAGATATAGGAGAATATTTGTGCAGAAGGCCAAGGAAAGAAGAGGAATGGAAGGTTGAAGGCATACTTTAGAACAGAGGTCCAGTCTAACCATAGAATCCCTTTGCTTCAAAGCAGCCATGTTTTGACAGGCGAAGTCCGATATCACTAGTAAACTAAATTCATTCTTCCATTTGAAGACATTGTACTTACTATATATGCTATTCTTGGAAAGTTTACGACAAAACCTATGCTATGATAGTCCCAGTAATATTAGTTAGCCAAAATGAATATTTTTAAGGAACAAAAGTTTTCTTAGTCTACAGATTTTCTAGATAAATATTCTAATGTCAAAAATGAGGAGCACCACTGAGAATTGAAATTTCAACATTTTGTTTTAAAATCTTTTCTTACTCTAACTAAATAGCCAATAGTGTGGAGCTATTTATCACATTATAAAATGTGATATTGTTGTGTAAATATGCTGGGTATTTTTTTATTACCTGACATAAACTTGAAACACCTAAAAAGAGGGAACATTGACAGAGGAATTGTCCCCATCAGATATACTTCCATATATGTGGGATATTTTCTTAATTGCTAAATGATGCAGAAGACTTAGGCCACTGTGGGAAATAACACTCCTGGGCAGGTGTTAGAAAGGTAGCTCAATATAAGCCTGAAAACAAGCTAGTAAAGTTGTCTGTGCCCCAGATTACTGCCGTGAGTCCTTGCTGTCATTTCTCTGATGATAGGATATAAATTATAAGATGAAATAGATCCTTTCCACACTGACTTTGGGATCATGATATTTATTACAGTGACAGAAACCAAGTAGTACAATGAACTAGAAATAGATTACAGCTAAGTATGCAAGTTCTCCGAACTGTAGTAGATTACTGTCTTAAACAATGGATTTACCCAAGTTTATGATGCCACGGTATCTTTGATTTTAGTGGATGAAATAAAAATATTAATCTTCTACATGTAAGTGTAAAATTATCTTTTTCTTTGCCTAATTATTCTCAGTTTGCATAATAGTAAGTCGTCAGAGCATCAAAATGGTGGTTAAACATGTTTCAAGAGCAGTAGGTTGCTTAGGAACTACTGTGTCATTATTATTGCCTGTGGTTTACACATCCCTAATTTCATCTCATCATTTGCTTACTCATTAATGACCATAGCTACCTTAGCTCTGCAGTTATGTAACAGTTTCCTCTAATATTAAGGTTTTCTATTATGTAGGGAAACTTCTTTAAAAAGGAAGTTTGTAAGGAGGTGAAACAGCAGGATGTTCTACGGAGAGGTAATAACACTCCTTAAAAGTAGGAAGTAAACAACTCAGATGGCTTCAGGAAGTCCCTGAATCAGAATAGATTCATAACCTTCTCTATCCCAAAGAGAATATGAATAGCATGGATTGCTGAATGTCAGTCTCAGACAAGTGAAACAGCAATAAAGACTCATACAAATCCAGCCACCCAGAAGAAACAGAGACATGCCAAACTGCCTAGAAGATATAAAGACTAGATATGCTGCCTGCAGTAGGAACCTGGAAAGGATACTCTACAACTGGTTGAGCTGCCTATAGACTATGCAGTATGCTCTAGTTTTTGGTGAGCTCTCTTCTAAGCTGGGGTGAGCTTTGGTAA
Organism: Apodemus agrarius; assembly: GCA_964023405.1. Classification (NCBI taxonomy): domain Eukaryota; kingdom Metazoa; phylum Chordata; class Mammalia; order Rodentia; family Muridae; genus Apodemus; species Apodemus agrarius. The sequence goes on along the minus strand of OZ030009.1, from coordinate 61,119,307 downwards.
TGTAGCTATCTTTAAGTTATTTCTACATATATACATATACATACACATACACATACATGCATATACATATACATGTATGTGTACATACACACACACACACACATATATATATGTGTGTGTGTGTGTGTGTGTGTGTGTGTGTGTGTGTATGTATATATATAAAATACCTTGTAAATAACACCAATTAAAAATCACTGGATCACCAAGTTGGACTTTGGTGGTGTCTGTTCTTTGGTCTGTAGTCAGTTCTCTGAAGTGAGTAGTCATTTGTTCAAGTGTTCCTGGTAAAAGTCTGTTACACAGTGGAGAAAGAGGAATACTCCTCCACTGCTGGTGGGACTGCAAGCTGGTACAACCACTCTGGAAATCAGTCTGGCAGTTCCTCAGAAAACTGGACATGATACTTCTGGAGGATCCAGCCATACCACTCCTGGGAATATACCCAGAAGATTCCCCAGCATGCAATAAGAATACATGTTCCACTATGTTCATAGCAGCCTTATTTACAATAGCCAGAAGCTGAAAAGAATGCAGATGTACCTCAACAGAGGAATGGATACAGAAAATGTGGTATATACACACAATGGAATACTATTCAGCCATTAGAAACAATGAATTCATTAAATTCTTAGAGAAATGGATGGAGCTGGAGAACATCATAATAAGTGAGGTAACCCAGTCTCAAAAGAATACCCATGGTATGCACTCGCTGATAAGTGGATATTAGCCTAGAATCGTGGGACACCAAAGACACAATTCACATACCAAATGATGTTTGACAAGAAGAAAGGAGTGGACACTGGTGCTGGAAAGGATAAAAGCATCAGTGTAGGGGAATACCAGAACAGGGAAGTGGGAAGGGGTGGATGAGGGAGCAGGGGGAGGGAAAGGGGCATGTGGGACCTTTGGGGGGCAGGAACCAGAAAAAGGGAAATGAAATGTAAATATAGAATATATCCAATTAAAAAAAAGCAAGAAACAAAAACAAAAACAAAAGTCTGTTACACAACTGTCTATATACTGATTGTTCATAATAGTACTACTTAATGGGATAAATGAATATAAACATTTATTCCTATGCACCTTGTCATTGCCCTAAGTGCCATTTTTAAATTTATCTTCTCATGTCATCATAGCTACTTTAAAGAATATTTATCCAATTTCTAAGTAAAGGAAATAAAATGGAAGCAGCCCTATTAAGTCCCTTAAATTAAAAGTCTAATAATTAATACAACAAGACTCTAAAATAGAAATACCTTACTCTAAAATGTTTAGCTATGCTAGAGACTTTACATCAGAAGTCCTAAAGCCCATACTACAGATGATGCCACTCATTTTATTTCTTGTTTTCAATTTCTATAACAATTTTCCACTAACTTAGTAAATTAACACAATGTAAATATACTCCCCTACTGTTTTGAAAGTCAATTGTCAAAAGTCATATCTGCTAAATTCAGGTATCAGCAGGGTTACTTCATTCCTCTTGCTTTGAAGGCAGCTCACATACTCTGGCTTGTACTCTGGCTGAAAAGTATACCAATCCTGTTCAACTTCTCTACTGCTTCTAACACAATCTAACATTATGTTTATATTAGGTTTACCAGATAAGCCAGGAAAATAAGAACATCTCCCCATACATAATTTCTTTCATGCATATGTTTCTGTCTATACATGTTTTCATGTGGGTGTGAAGATATACATGTGTACATGTGTATATGTGTTTATGTTTGGTATTTTACTCAACCCATCTCCACTTTACTTTGAGGTGTAATCTCCTAGTATGCTTGTAATTATCAGTTTGTTAGGTAAACAAACTGGACAACCAAAACAAATTCCAAGGATCCTCTTTTATATGGCCTCATAGTGCTGGATTACAGGACCGTATGGCCATACCTAGTTTTTATATGTCTGTCAGGAATTTCAACTTAGTTCCTGCTTGTGCCACAAAGACTACTGGCTAAGTCTTTACCCTTCCCGCAAAACCCAATGACGAAATTCTTAAATTAACCAAACATGTTATTTTGATTTTATTGTGAAATGTCTCCTGTATACTCACAAGTGGAAGATGTCCCCAGATATTGGTGCTACCTGAGAGGTTCTAGAACCACTTTTACATGGCACTTCACTGGGAGACCTATGACTGTAGGGACAGGAGGGTTATAGGTCAACTTTATTTACAGCTGATTATTCTCTTTCTTGAGATGCTGACGTATGAGAACCACATCACAATGTGACAGCTACAGCCAAAGTCCCTCTATAGACATGCATCTCTCCTGTGATGGGCTGTACCTACTAACACCTTTAAACACATAAATCTTTCCTAGGTTGTTTTTTTTCAGGTATTCTGTCACAATGATGAGAAATGTAACTAATTCATCTGTATAACACCATTTTCAATTGATAGTAACATTCATAGGTTCTAGGATTTAAACCTACCTCATATTTAGAGATCATGATTCTGGCCACCAAGTGAATCTTCCTAACATCCAGATGAATTTAAAGTTATATAGAAACACAATTATTTTGAGAAACATGAAGAAATCTAATATGATCGTCATAGTCACTGTAATGGCCTTAGAGTTATTGTGGGGATATTGTAAATTGTTTTTATCTTTCAAATTAGAAAATTACTTTCCAAGTATGAATAGCAAAAATAGATAAGTATATCACCACTGATAAAGCATCATTGTTTAAGGTGTAGCATTTCTCTGTATATAAAACAACAGTCTTTCTACCAAATTTGACAGATCTATTAGAAAAATAGCATTTCCATGCACTGAGGTTTCCTGTTACCTAGGCTGCTCTGTACTCCCTTTCTTCTATTTCTTTTCAAACTCAAGGCATTTTATTCATATTCAGAGGCATTAGCCACAGTCCCCAATGCACTTGTTTATCTGATGCAAGGTTAATGTGGTATCAAGGAACCTTTTTTTAGAATTAGAATTCCTTGTTATTGAACAAGAGTTATAACAACACCATTCAAGACTTTTTGTTTGATGGATACAAAGAGAAGAAAAACATTCTCAGAAACTAATATAACCCAGGGAAGAAGATACTGATAATGACTTCTCCACATGATATTTCACATTGCCAGGATTATGAACGGGTCTAGCATGCCAGAAAACTGTATCTTTAATTGGTCTTTATAACCATCTTCCCAACCTCTGAACCATATTAGCTAATAAAGGAGAACAGGGTTTGCATTATTTAGGGCCCAAGTAATTATCAAGTCCATCTCCATACAAAACCAATATGTTTTATTATTGAAAATGTCTAACCAACTCCATTAACTACATTTTTGCTCTGAAAAAAAATCACCCATTAAGTTGGCTGTCAGATATTTGCACAATGTCTTCTCATCAGAATTGTTGACAATGAACGGCAAGTTTGATTTTAATTTGAATCTAAATAGTAGATTCTACCAACTGCCTGCGAGTCATTAATGCCTTTATTTTCCTTTGGGAAAAAGGGAACTGGTTTATGTATCACAGACCACATTTAATTCTCTATATCTCATTCAGTCAATAGCAGCATTTGTTATCACATGTGCTCAAACTGAAAAGTGCTGACCACAAGGAAAAATAAATTAAAAGGAAATTAAATACTCTCTAACAGATGAACAGAGTCAATTAGTTATGAACTTTCAAAAGGAAGAGAAGGAATCTCAGTGGTTCAGAATACACTTGTTTGTCTTCTTTACATTTTGTGTGCTCATGCACATGCATAATATATGTTAAAAGCACAGAAAGCTCTCAGACCTCCAGAATACATCATTATTCTACAGAGCAGGACTTCTCAAACTGATTCCCAGTAGAAGCCCTCTTAACCTGAGAAATTTGTACATAATCTAGAGCATACAGAAATATATCTCAAACTTTTACAAATAACAAATCACAAAGAAGTGCACTATAAAGCAATTATTGCCATGCATACAATTTTACTATTTACTAAAGACAAAAGCAAATTTGCATACTAATGAGATGGATGTGATATTTAATTTCACATACAAAATTAAATCGTGGCTGAATATTTGATACTGCAGTCCATGAGGATCTCCAGTGTTTTTCAGTTGACTGATATTTTAGATATGTAATCATCACTGCTGAGAATACCACTTTGCATAAATCTATAAAATAGCAGAAATATGTTTAGAGCTATTTCAAAAATTTTATGAATTCTATTCAGATCTAAAACCAAAATTAATTGACTTTATGAAACTTATGTCAGAAATCAGAAGAGCAATTTTACATAGAAGATTCTAAAAAACACAGTCCAATGATAAGTATACTTATGTCTACTTAAATGATGAATATAAAAAAACCTTTAATTTTCATAAGTAATGTCTGTGGCTATCAAAGAATAGCATGCATGTGTAAACTTGAGACATTGAAATCCACAAGAGAGCAGAGTCACATATGAACATGCAACACTAGAAGCAGCTTTCAGTGAAATTCTTGGCATGACAAAAGATGCATATACTTTGGTCTCATGTTTGGAGAGCTAAGCCTGGAAGAAGTTACATAATGGACCTAAATGAGTCAGAACCATGTTGGCTTGGTTATGTATTTGGTTAGGAATCAAATTTTCATCATTGTGAGTTCTGAACTATGTTATGGTGTGAACTCATGTTTTAAGAAGCTGAGGAAAGCCAACAGCTTTAGAAAAAAACTTATTTCAATACATTTATTAGAAATCCATTTTAGGGGCATCATAGCTATATATGCTTTGAATAAAAAGGCAAGTTTTTTAATGGGTGAGACAACAATACTTTCCACCTCAAGAACTGGCTTCCAAGTATGGGATATGACATAGAAGTAGCATGCTTGCCTGGAATTCTTAAAGACCCGGGATCTATCCCCAACTCTACAAAAGAAAAAGTTCTCATTTTATTAAATGTGAAACTCTTATTCAAATACCAACTGAGGCTATTTGGTGTAAGACATGAACTTTTCCCCTTACTCATAAAATTTAATAGACTTTTTATGTTATTTTAAATTTTCAGATAGACATCAAGAGAACAATAACTTATGATTCACTTTCTCAAAAATAAATATAAAACTGGAGGAACTGTTGTCATTAAAGACATGAAAATACTTGCCAAATACAATTCCAATTTGACACACACAAAACTGCTCCACAAAATATGTTTAAAACAACCCAGAATCTGTCAACACAGATGATGAGATAAACCAAAGAACTCCTATTAGACTATATTTTATATAAAAATCATATAGCATATTATGTGTTTTTTAAGCTAAAGGATGATAACTAACTTGAGTTGCCAGGCTTTCTATGAATTACTTAATAAAGTGACCAAAGTATGTGTCAAGATATTGGATAGAGTTACAAATATCAACCTGCAGGATATTGTTAATGATATCTCCAGACTTACTTCACACACAGAAACTATGCTACAAGTTCCTTAGTATTATGTACTTATCCCTGTTGTATTTGTTGCACTGAAAAGGTATTGTAGGGTGCTGGCTAGGAGCATGGGCTTTGGAGTCTCTGCTTCCTGCTTTGACTATACTACTTAAGAATTCTTATCTTTTCTTATTATCACCTAATATAATGAAAATTATTTTAGTAACTGCCTTTGGAACTGTAAAAAGGACTTAATGAGAAGGTACCACATAATCAAAATAACTTATAGAAAAGAATTTAGAAGAATCATTTGAAAATCAGGATCTCAGAATTGAAAGCTGAGGTTAAAGCATAACAAATTTCTCATTACATGTACTTTATACTTCATGTCCTGTGATTTTTAGAAGAGGCTGAAACCAGGAAAGGAATGGACTGAGAAAAATGTCAAGGTCCAAAAGCCTGCTGTGGATGACAAAGAGAACCCATGCCTTACAAAAGGTTGCATTTGTATTCTTATAACAATATTTTAAGAACACATATTAAATACATACAGTTTACATGTTATTTAAATAAATATACAAAATTAGATCATTAAAAACCCTCAATAAAAAAAAACCTAAATAACATCAAATGCAAAGAAGGAGTATGTATATACAGGGATAAGGCATAGCTTAGCAGCTCAGTAGTTACTAAGTATCTGCAAGACACTGGACTCAATTCTCAGTACAACATGGCACTGAGTATTTAGGAGATATTAGCTATGTTGATGAGTAAATGAGATCTTAAAATAATATCAAAATGCCTTCCAGTCTGAGCTAGTGCACTGAGCAGAATTTGGGCACCAGCTCTGCACCCAGTCCCAAACACCCAGAGGAAGGTCATTTCCCAGGCACTCTAGTATGCCCAGGATCATAGGTAAAGAGGCCACAACATCTGCCCTAACACCAGGAGTAACTGGGACCAATGGGAACCAGGGATGCAAGAACCCCCATCCAGCCAATGGCATGGATTCCTACCTGTCTGAGCTGGTATACTGAGCAGACCTTAGGCGCTAGCTCCAAATCAGTTCCACAACTCCCAGACGAAACTTGACTCTCAGGTGCCCAAACATGCCCAGGATCACAGGTTCTCAAGAGCTTGGTCAAATCAGGATTTCAGGATTTAAGAGGCAGCTTGACTACCAGGAGTTCTGACACACCAATCATCTCAGGATCACAGGATCACAGAATTGCAGGATCACAGAGACAGCTGGACTCTGAGGAGTTATGACACAACCAGGATCACAGGAGGGACTGGCTCTAGTCAGACACAGTGAGGGCAGGTAGCACTAGAGATAACCAGATAGAAGAAGCAAGTGCAAGAAGCAGGCAACAAAAACCAGGGTTACTTGGCATCGTCAAAACCCAGTTCTCCCACCACAGCAAATCCTAGATACACCATCACGCAGGATTCAAATTTAAAATCACTTCTTATGATGAAGATAGAGGACTTTAAGAAGGACATAAATAACTCCCTTAAAAAAATACAGGAAAACACAGGTAAACAGGTAGAAGCCCTTAGAGAGGAAACACAAAAATCCCTTAAAGAATTACAGGAAAAACAAACAAACAGGTGAAGGAACTGAAAAAAAAAAAAAGAAACCAAAAAATTCAGGATTGAAGAATGGAAATAGAAACACTGAGAACGTAGCAAAGGGAGACAACCCTGGAGTGAGAAAACCTAGAAAAGAGATCAGGAATCATATATGCAAGCAGCACCAATAGAATGCCAGAGATAAAAGAGAGAATCTCAGGTGCAGAAGATACCATAGAAAACATTGACACAACTGTCAAAGAAAAAGCTGGGCAGTGGTAGTACATGCCTTTAATCCCAGCATTTGGGAGGCAGAGGCAGGCAGATTTCTGAGTTCCAGGCCAGTCTAGTCTACAAAGTGAGTTCCAGGACAGTCGGGGTTATACAGAGAACTACTGTCTCCCCCCACCCCCCAAAAAACCCATAAACACTCAAAGAAAATGCAAAAAGCAAAAAGAAAGATCCTAACACAAAACATCCAGGAAATCCAGGACACAATGAGAAGACCAAACCTAAGGATTATAGGTATAGAAGAGAGTGAAGATTCCGAACTTAAAGAGCAGGTAAATATCTTCAATAAAATTATAGAAGAAAAGTTCCCTAACCTAAAGGAAGAGATTTGAATGAACATACAAGAAGCCTACAGAACTCCAAATAGATTGGATCAGAAAAGAAATTCCTCCTGTCACATAGTAATCAAAATGCCAAATGTACAAAATATAGGAAGAGTATTAAAAGTAGTAAGGGGGAAAGGGCAAGTAACTTATAAAGGCAGAACTATCAGAATTACACCAGACTCCTCACCAGAGACTATGAAAGACAGAGGATCATGGGCAGATGTCATACAAACCCTAAGATAACACAAATGCCAGCTCATAGTACTATACCCAGCAAAACTCTCAATTACCATAGATGGAGAAACCAAGCTAATCCATGACAAAATGAAATTCACATAAAATCTTTCCATAAATCCAGTCATACAAAGATTAATAGATGAAAAACTCTAACACAAAGAGGAAAACTATACCCTACAAAAAGGAAAAAAGTAATCTTTCAACAAACTCAAAAGAAGATAGCTACAAAAACAATTTCACCTCTAACAAAAAAAAAATAATAACAGGAAGTGACAATCACTTTTCTTTAATATCTCTTAACATAATGGACTCAATTCCCCAATAAAAAGGCAGAGACTAAGAGACTAGATACATAAACAAGATCTAGCATTTTGCTTCATACAGGAAACATACCTTAGTGACAAAGAAAAACTACCTCAGATTAAAGGGCTGGAAAGCAGTTTTACAAGCAAACAATACCAAGAAACAAGCTGGAGTAGCCACTCTAAAATCGAATAAAATCGACATTCAACCAAATGTTATCAAAAAAAGATGAGAAAGTACATCTCATACTCATCAAAGGAAAAATCTACCAAGATGAACTCTAAATTCTGAACATTTATGCTCCAAATGAAAGGGCACTCACATTCATTAAGGAAACTTTATTAAGCCCAAAGCATACATTGTACCTCATACAATAATATTGGGAGACTTCAATACCCCATTCTCATCAATAGACAGATCATGTAAACAGAAACTAAAGAGACACAGTGAAACTAACAGAAGATAGGAACCAAATGGGTCTAACATATTTATAGAACATTTCATCCTAAAGCAAAAGAATATAACTTCTCAGCACTTCATGGTACCTTCTCCAAATTGACCATATAATTAATCACAAAACATGTCTCAACAGATACAAGAAGATTAAAATAATTTTGTGTATTCTATCTGATCATGACAGACTAAGGATGTTCTTCAAAAGCAAGAAAAAGCAATGGAAAGCCCAATACACATGGAAGCTGAAAAAAATGTTCTACTCGAAAGATAACTTTGTCAAGGAAGGAAAAGAGAAAGAAATTAAAGACTTTTTAGAATTTAATGAAAATGAAGGCACATTATACCAAACTTTATGGGACATAAGGAAAGTAGTGTTAAGAGGAAAACCATAGCTCTAAGTGTCTCCAAAAAGAACCTAGAGAGATCATACACTAGCAGCTTGACAGCACATCTGAAAGGTATAGAACAAAAAGGAAGCAAATACACCCAAGAGGAGTAGACAGCAGGAAATAACCAAACTCAGAGCTGAAATTAACTGAAGAGAAACACAAAGCACTACTCAAAGAATCAACAAAACCAGCTGGTTCTTTGAGAAAATCAATAAGATAGACAACCCCTTAGCCAGCCTAATCAGAGGGCACAGATACTATCCAAATTAGTAAAATCAGAAATGAAAAGGGAGCCATAACAGAGGAAACCAAGGAAATTAAAAAATCATCATATCCTACTAGAAAAGCCTATATTCAACGAAATTGGAAAAATCAAGATGAAATTAGCAATTTTCTAGACAGATACCAGGTGCCAAGTTAAATCAGCAATAAACAAACCATCTAACAGTCATATAACCCCTAAAGAAATAAAAAGAGTCATTAAAAGTCTTCCAACAAAAAACAAACAAACAAGCAAACAAATGAAACCAGCCCAGAATCAGTTGGGCTTAGTGCAGAATTCAATCAGACCTTCAAAGAAGACCCAATACCAATACTCTTCAAATTATTCCACAAAATAGAAACAGAACGAATACTACCAAATTCATTCTATGAAGCAACAATTATGCTTATACCTAATCTACACAAAGACCCAACAAAGAAAAAAATTCATAACAAATTTCCTTACGAACATCGATGAAAAAATACTTACTAAAACTGTTGCAAACTGAATCCAAGAACACATAAAGCGATCATCTACCATGATCAAGTAGGATTCATCCCATGGATACAGGGAGGTTTCAATATATGGAAAGCCATCAACGTAATCTAGTACATAAAGAAAACTAAAAAAAAAAAAAAATGCCACATGATCATTTCATTAGATGCTGAAAAACCATTTGAAAAATTCAACATCCCTTCATGTTAAAATTCTTGGAAAGAGGAACCGCCACACTGATTTCCAGAGCGGTTTTACCATTTTGCAATCCCACCAACAGTGGAGGAGTGTTCCTCTTTCTCCACATCCTCGCCAGCACTTGTTGTCTCTTGAGTTTTTAATCTTAGCCATTCTGACTGGTGTGAGGTGGAATCTCAGGGTTGTTTTTTATTTTCATTTCTCTGATGACTAATGATGTTGAACATCTCTTAAGGTATTTCTCGGCCATCTGAATTTCTTCTGGTGAAAATTCTTTGTTTAGCTCTGTACCCCATTTTTTGATAGGGTTATTTGGTTCTTTGGGGTCTAACTTCTTGAGTTCTTTGTATACATTGGATATTAGCCCTCTGTTGGATGTGGGGTTGGTGAAGATCTTATTGGGCATGTGCCTTCCAGAGGACCCTGGCATACCACTCCTTGTCATATACCCAGAGGATTCCCCTGCATACAATAAGGACACATGCTCCACTATGTTTATAGCAGCCTTGTTTATAATAGCCAGAAATTGGAAGGAGCCCAAATATCCCTCAAAGGAGGAATGGATACAGAAAATGTGGTATATTTATACAATGGAATACTACTCAGCAATTAAAAATAATGAATTCATGCAATTTGTAGGCAAATGGTTAGACCTGGAAAATATCATCCTGAGTGAGCTAACCCAGTCACAAAAGAATACACATGAAATGCAATCACTGATAAGTGGATATTAATGAGCCCAGAAGTCCTAAATATTCAAGGCACAATTAGCAAGTCAAATGATTCCCAAGAAGAAGGGAGAGGACCCTGGGCCTGTAAAGATTGGATCCAGTTTTGTAGAGAAACCGTGGGGGGAGGGGGAATGATTGGGGAATAGTTGGGGGGGGAGAGGAATTATGGGACATAGGGAGGGGGAACTGGGAAAGGGGAAAGCCTTTGGAATGTAAACATAGAATATAGAAAATAAAAATTAAAAAAAAAATTCTTGGAAAGATCAGGAACTCAAGGCCCATACCTGAACATAGTAAAATCAATATACAGCTAACCAGTAGCCAACATCAAACTAAATGGAGAGAAACTTGAAGCAATCTCACTAAAATCAGGGACTAGACAAAGCTGCCCACTCTCTCCCTATCTATTCAATACAGTACTTGAAGTTTTAGGTAGATTAATTAGACTACACCAAGAGGTCAAAAGTGGTACAAATTGGAAATGAAGATGTCACAAGTTCACTATTTGCATATGATATTATAGTATACTTAAGTGATTCCAAAAATTCAATCAGAGAAGTCCAAACCTGATAAACAACTTCAGCAAAGTGGCTGGATATAAAATTAATTCAAACAAATCAGTAGCCTTCCTCAACTCAAAGGACAAACAGTCTGAGAAGAAATTAAGGAAACAATATCCTTCACAACAGTCACAAATAACGTCACATTACTTGGTGTGACTCTAACCAAACAAATGGAAGATCTGTATGACAAGAACTTCAATTCTCTGAAGAAAAAAAATCAAAGAAGACCTTAAGTGATGGAAAGATCTCCCATGCTCATGAATTGGCAGGATTAATATAGTAAAAATGGCCACCTTGCTGAAAGCAATCGACAGATTCAAGGCAATCCTCATCAAATTCCAACTCAGTTCTTCATAGAATTAGAAATAGCAATCTGCAAATTCATTTGGAATAACAATTCCAAATTTATTATTATTATTTTCTAAAATGCCTGCATTTATTCCCAAACATGTATTTACTTAAATACAACTATCTAGTTGGCCATGTAGAACAGTAGAGAATCAGTCTATTATCTGCCAAGTATCTCTGCATATATAACTCCTGCTTTATGATAATTGAATTCACTTTTAAAGGAGAAACCTATATATTGCGCTCATCAGATTTTCACCATTTTGAGTGTCAGTATAAGAGAAAAACTGAATTTTTCATTAAGTTTTACAAGTTTTAGATTTGTGACACTTAAATACAGTAAATAGTTCATTTCTCAAAGTGATATATAATAATATATGATGAGTATAATGGTTCATATTATGAATAATAGTTCAATTCACAAATGATCTATTAGTATGTTTTGTTGTTGATATGTTTTTTTTCTTTTGAAGTTATAGAGTTCTGCTCTTATTTAAGTATTTCAGGAACTCACACTTTTTGACTCTGGTCATAGAAGGCAACCATCTTCTCCTTCCCCATGTTGTTTTACCAGTGTTCTGTGTATTCTGGACAAAATGGTTATTACATCAATCTCACTGAGTTCTTCTAAAAGCAGCCAGAAGCTCTCATTCTTACACAGTTCCTCTGCTTCCAGCATGACATTACTGAAGAAATGGCATCAAGGATGGTGGCCCATGGTTTTGGACAGTGAGAGAAATCATTAATGACCTCAAGACTATTTCTAACAACTGCTCCACCAGAAAGCCCACTGATAAATTAGCCACTGTACATACAACCTCTTTCTGAATTAAGTTCCACATTTTCAGCAGTTCTACACTAGTAGATCAAGGATCAGCTGCTGTTTAACAGAAGCTGTCAAGGCCCCACAGTCATTTTGAACAGGATCAGATGGCTTCTTTCTGGACAGAAAGGGTTGTAGTTGCTTCAGGTAGCATCTTAGCATCTAAAGGATAAATGTATTCATGGCCTTCAGGATCTGATGATCTAGTCCAGGGTACTTCTTCCTACTGGACAGAGTTGAGGTTAAAACATTGACTTCTGAGATTCTCATGAGCTATCTCAGTATAGGAAAAACCCCTGTGTCAACAATTTGTCTGAGACAGTGACAGTCTTCCCTGAGGTACTTTAGGGATCAACAAGTGTTAACAAAAATCTTGCTAAGGGAGATAAAGTAGGCAAGTAGCATGTGATGGTTAATCTGGGTTGACAATTTAGCAAACCTAGGAAGAAGAAACCTCAACTGGAGAATTTCCTCCAAAATGTTGTTAAACTTTTTGGCACTGTTTATAAAATGTTTCTTTTAAATTCCTAATTGATATAATTGGATCCACCCCACTCTGGGTAGTATCCTCCCTAGGTGGTGGCCTAGGGCTCTATAAGAAAGCTAAACATAAGCCACAGAGACAATAAGTCAAAAAGTAGTATTCCTCTGCGGTTTCTGCTTCAGTTCTAATTTCTTGGTTCCTGTCTTGAGTTTCTACCCAGTCTTTCCTCAATGATACACTATGAAAAAGAAGAATAAGCCAAATAATTTTATCTTCCCCAGATTACTTTCAGCCATGATATTTATCACAGAAACTGAAAGCAAACTTAAAGCCACTATATTTAATTCATCACTTGTTCAAAAATCAGGTGTTCCTTTTCCTGCAAATTCTACAAGGCCTATATGAAATATAAGGTATGTGGATGTCAACAGAAGAATCAGTTGGTATAGTGGAGCATTTCTTAAGATATTGATGTCTCTGAATGTTGGCTTTTATATGCTTTCATTTGGGGAAAGCAGATTCTAAGAGTTACATGATACCCCTTTGATAGTGGCTTCTTACTGTTCATAGGTCCAAGAATCAATGTTTTTCAGTGTCCAGGACAAAGATAATGTGGAACTAAACAGGTGTCTTTAGAAATCCATCAGCCTCATAATAATCACTGTCTTATTAAGAAATATTAAAGGAGGGTTCCTTTACCAGGACAGCATTTTCCTGGCTGCATGAGAGGCCAGGGAAACAGTACTGGGTCTTAAAACAGTTCATAACTTTGGTTCCCACTTAAATGGTAGTTCAGAAGCCAGGTGAACATATTGGGAGACAATATTTCTGCTCTTTGAGATCGGGTCATTGTGTGTGGCGTCTCTGGTGCCTTTTATTGAGCTTTTGTCTAAGTATTTAAGAAAGAAAAAAATCAGTGAGCACAGAGTTCTTTATAAAGCTTATTTTAGCTGGACTGCCTTATCTGCTCTGCCAAAGATTCACTAAATTGTGCTTGCTTTCCTAAAATAGGTCATAATACTGCCTTCCTCCAAATTTCTGTAGTCTATTCTTTATATACATTTCAAGATACTTTTATTCTTCATTTTCATGCAAAGTAATCCTCCTAGGGTTAACTATTGAGTGCTTAAGAGCAATGGCAGTCTCCTTTTGCTTCTGTGCATGCCACACATTACTTCATGTCTTAGATAGTGCTCAGTAAATATTCACTGGTTTGAACTGAAGTGAATTCGGTACACTTCTACCTCAGCATGTGAATAAGTTTCTGATTTATAATGAGAATCACTGGGAAATATTTCAGCTAACCTTGCTGAATTTATCCATTCCATTAAATGAAAGTCAACCATGCAGTAACCAAGTACGTACTTAATATTTTTTTCTACAGAGTTAGAAAGTTTAGGTTTTCATTTAATGATAAAGATCAAAAACAAAGGAAACTATCAGCAGTAATAGTCCCCATTACACTGAATGAAATCATTTGGCTTTTAATAAGGGATACACCACATTGCAATCCTAGAGCCCATAATGGAAAACTGAAACCATTTTTGCAGTACATCTGACTGGTGACATGAACAAAGGAAAGGGTATCAAGTAATCCTACTGTCAAAAGTGAGGATAACTAATAAAGGTAATCACAAGAAATAAAAATAAATTTTCACTTCAGGCATATTGCATGAATCAGAGTTACCATCTAGAAAGAAACAAAACTAACTAACAACAGCAAAAATAGTCCCTTTTCAGTAGTTAATTTCTTAGCTTCTCTGTTTAGTTGATTGTCTTGCATTTTGGATAAATAAACAAGTAAGCCCTTGATTTCTTTCAATATTTTATCTTTTCTGTTAGAATTCCAAAGCAACTTGAAAATGGCTATTCTGAATAAATTTTGGAAAACTGGGCATTTTTCTAGCTCTTGTTGGGAAACACATCTAGAATGAGAATGGAACAAATATGGCCACTTGTGCTCACTGTTTCCCATTCAGCATCAACCTTGTCCATGTTGATTTCCATTATCACTCTATCTGTTATATCTTTTACATGGTTAGTTTTTATGACTTGTCAGAAAATGTGCACAGAAATCAAAAACTGATGCTTTTCCATGAGAGAGAATTGTAGAGAAATTTTAATCTACTAACATGGCTGCTCTGATCACTTCCAAAGAACTTCTCTAAGTCTATGTGATCTGGCTGCAATGTAGATGTGCCTTTATAATGCACCTTTAATCCTTCTGGATGGAATTCTTTTGTATATCCCTTTGATCCCAAACAGTAATGCCTAGGATAAAGTGACAAATCACAGAAAGACTTGACAGAATCATTCAAATACATCCAACTCTCAGGAGAAATGCTACTTAAAAGCAAAGGGAGAGAGAGAGAGAGAGAGAGAGAGAGAGAGAGAGAGAGAGAGAGAGAGAGAATTCATCAGTTTAGACAATTCTGTCAGTTGAGGTGGTGATTTGGAAGTCAGTGTAGTTCCTTTATGAGTTAATACATTTCATTGTAGGTCAGCAGAGGAAGATGAAGCCAGGGAATAAGAAAAAGCCAGAAGATTAATGCAATTTGCTAGAGTTAGTTTGAGACCAAGAAAGGCAATTCAGTGAAGGGCTGAGTGAAGCCAGATTGAAACAGTCATCTTTGAGAGGAGTTTGAGTCACAACATCTGAGTTGAACCAGCCAATCAGAGTTCAAAAAGAACTAGAAAGGGTGAGCTTATTCAGCTTTTATAGAGAATATCATGATTTCTGTATGGATTAATTTTTGTTGTCTACTTGCTATAATCTAGGATCACCTGCTAACATATTGTCAGTGATATTATTTAGATCAACTTAGCCTGTGGACATATCTATAAGGATTTTCTTGATTTTCCTTATTGCTACAGGAAAACACACCCAGAGAATGGGTAGTACATTTCTTATTTACAGGCCCTGGTATAAGAATAGAGAAAATTAGTTGAGCACTAAGCCTATATGTATTTGTTCTCTCTCCTTTCAGCTGTAGAGGTGACTAGGTACTTCAAATTTCCACCTTGATTTAGCTCCATGTAATAAACTGAAAATATCTATTTGAACTAAATACGCGATATATAAACAGTTCACTTAGTAATGATTCCAGGACACTGATCTTACAGCTGTTTATCCCAACAATACTTCCAAAGAGTTGTAGTAATTGTAATAAAATTTAAAAGCTACTGGATCACTAATGTTATTGAAATCTAATTCATAGACAACGCCTCTGAACCACATCAAGCCATATTCAAGGTGACATAGCTGCTGAAAGAGAAATGTACAAACCTACATCATTATAAAGAGAATAATTTTCCAATCAAAACTTTAACACTCATCATCAAACCTCCAGTAAGCATAGAATAAGCAGTTTTCATGAGAAACTTCTAGGTTTCACAAAGTGCTAATTTCTCCAGTTGAGCATTTAAATATTATTCAGAAAAAATGCATTGCTCTGGCTTAGAAATTAATGATAATGCTGAGGTTAGTTTAAAAAAAATAGAAGAAGATAAAGTAAAAATGGTTAAGAGGTTTCTGATGTCATCCAGGCATACAAGTTATGAACAATAATTTTCTTAATATTACAATATTTTAAATGAACTGATTTAAAAGACAAGTTAAAAAGCAGTATTTGCCTGCCAGGATATGAGGTTTGGAATGGGCACTACAGTCTGAGTTAAAAAAATGCTGGGACTATTGGCTATGAGAAGAGGAAAATCTGAGAAAGTTAGCAGTGGTTGATGAACTGTTAATTAGGAGCTGATATTTTCCTACACTATCTCACTTGGACTAATAGAAAACTTCTAAATACTGTAATATTTAGTTACAGCAATTGTTTGAGTGGATGTGTATTAAAAGCTCATCTAGTACCACATCCTGCCATTTACCAAATGTAGGACAGGGAAAAAAATATTTCACAACCTTTCAGCTATATAACATGCTACTATGACACACAGAAAGATCACAGCGAAAAAAGTAGCTTGCATACGGAATGTTACCATGTACCAGATAGGGAAGTAAAAACGGGGTCATATTTCTATATCTAGGGCATCACATACAGAATACATGGTGTTGACTTTGCTCACTTTAAGAACATTTTCAAATATAGCGTGGGGTTATATCTCAGCTCCACTATTTACCTTATGTTTCATACTGAACAATATATTCAGATTCCCTGGCCTTCCTGATTAAAATGGAAATTGTGATAATATTCAACTTATAAGTCTGTAGTAATGATTATGGTACTATGAATTTCTGTAAATGTTTGAAAAAATTCATTATCCATATAATGGTTGGCTGGGATGAACTAAATGATAAATAGCAATATTGTTATGTTAATTTAGTCATCAATTTACTAATATATATTACTTAGGCATCTTATGATCATGCTGTATTCTGCCATAGATTATGAATTCACTAAATCATACATAGAAAATAAGTGATTCAGTGTCCATAAACATAAAAATTAAAAATATTCATAATTATTCCATAAAAGTAAGAATATTTATTGTCACATAATTCATATATTTGTCATTTATTGAATGTAGTACAAATATAAAATGCTGACTTATTGACTCATAAGTATATTCAAAACATGTGATCTTTATCTTTATTGAACACTATAAATATTTATCACCTAGTTCTTCCAAGTGCTTATCTTTTAAAATCATACTTCTTTATATTACTTTTGGTCTGTTCTTTGAAATTATGATATAATTACATCATGTTCTCTTTCCATTTCCTGACTCCAAGTTTTTCCATAACCACTCTTTGTTGTGCCTTCTTTTGTAGTAAGAGAAAACCAGTTCTCTATGTTAAATTTTGATTTAAACATGACAACTTTTAATACTTTTCTATTGTGCAATGCGTCCATCTTAAATAATTCTATAGGGAATGCTATTGTTTCTTGAAAAGTATTTACAATAGTGAAAAGTGCTGAGGTTTCAAAATGTTTTAAACTGCTATAAGGTGAAAATTCTTTTAGTAAATATATTTCTGATGCAATGGCTTTTGCCAACTGACATTCTCTCAAACAAGTCTCCTTTCTTCACACACTATACATCTTTTTTGCCTGTCTTTCTCAGTTTGAATATACTCATAATTAATTTCTGGGTTCAAGTAATAGGCCTCTCCTGCATGTTCTCTTAGCTACGGAAACAAGTCCTCAAGAGTATAACATCATAGACAGGGAACAAAGGCTCTGCCTTCCACTCTCAGTGTTAGAGAGCTCTGATGTGATCCTCAGGGGCCAAGGTTCTTAGCAACGAATGGAAGGATTTACAGCCCTCCAGCTTCCTCAGCTACCATAGCTCTTGAAGGCTTTCAAGAGCTGACCTTCTTAGCAAAGGGCCGGATTCTTTTAATGCGCTCACTTTCAAAAGGTAGCATACCTGTTTTTCCAGTGTGATGTGGATGCTATTAAAAGGGAGTTTCCATGGATACAGACATCAGTGGGAATGAAACACGATTGTCCTCTTTTCAGACTCATTGTTCCGAATATTCCTAAAGCTTAGATCATGTCATCTTTTTTTTCACCTTTCCCATGGCTATCTACTTATTTACAAAGTACTGTACATGGTAATTAATGTTTTTCATAAAGGGTAGGTTCATGCACCAAGTAAATGTGAGAGATGTTGTAACATGTACATGGATAAATGGTCAGTTAATTAGAAAATTTTCAGTAAGTGTGAATTTTATTTTTATGGCTGTTTCATCAATGGCATGAAAAAGTGGCTACAAAGAAATGGATCTAGTTTCCTTAAGTAACAGAATGTGACAAATCAAAAACTTTGATAGGAATTAGAAATTATACCACAATAGATTTACAGTCTCTCTCCATTTCCCTCCTCATAATCTATGTAAGATGACCCTAAGTGTATAGTGTGACCTATAATTACTCTTGTCTTGAATGTAATGATTAGTATGTATAAACAGTTCCTTGGTAAGACCTAACTTTTAATGTCCCATGAAAAAAGTTCTATTCATTTGATGAATTTATTATAGGCACAGCATAAGGTTTATCCTTGAGACTCCTAGGTTAAAGAGGATGCTAACTTTCTCTGGAGAACTAATGTATTACATCATGCATTGCCATTGATGATATAGAACCTTGCCAAAGATTATGCCTACCCTTAAAAATAAATATGTCTAAGCATCTGTAAATAGACAATAATAAATTAATGTCCTTACCTGGAAGGTGGGGAGAGAATTACCCGGATGATGATATCATTAGTAAAGTCCTCTTCTGAGCCAGCTCTCGGACTGCAGCAGCTCTTTGCACTCTGAAAACTTAGGTTCAAATTAACAATTAACAAATTTTCAGATGAGGGAAGCTCAATCCTGTTTTAAGATATGCATGTCAAATGATTAGAAATGTAGGGAAATTAATGTAAGTAATGAACTTCAGATGCCAGAATGAATTTCTCTGACCAGATATTGGCTTCTGGTCAGAGAAAATAAGGACAAGTGAGAACATTTCCTCATGTGATCTTGTGGTTTATTTAGTCTATTAGTAAACAGAATTCACTTGTTTATGGTAGATTACAATGATTTTATTTAGTGAAAAAAATCATTTCACCATCTAAAATTTTAGGATCATTAAGTTAAATATGCATCAAATTACTTCATTTTACTTGATGTTTAAAACAGAGTAAGGGGTCCAAATATTGCTATTATTTTCACTGAGTTTATTAAAATCCCATTTTCTAGATACAAGGTTTTTTTTAATAACAGTTTTACAGACATATGCATTTAATTCTAAGAAGTAACCTACTCTGACAGTTTACTAATTTATGAATTGATATCCATCAGTCTAACACGGAAACCATTGCTGCTGGTTTCTTCCATGTTGCTTTGCTGATGAAAAGATAAGAATTTCAATTTACTGCAGAGAATTGAAATACTATTATACTGATTGTTCAAAGGTTAACTCCAAAAATCATTGAAAATATTCAGAGGAAAAACACGTAATGCTTCTGAAATCAAAAACAAGATTGTGATTGGTGGATTTCTAATAATCTAGACAGTTAGCGCTTTTCCTCATGATAGATGCATGTAAGAAAATAGATTAAAGCTTTAAATGGCTTATCTAGCTAGCCAACAAACACCCAAACACTGAAACCAGAATAAAGTTATCTTTAAAATTAAACTACAATCCATTAAATTAATGTTAGCAAACAAGTTTTTAAAAACCTTCCAAAGAAATATTTTATGATGTTTCATTCACTGTCGCTAATTTCACATTCTCCTGAACAAAATGAGAAAGCACGTTCCTTTATGGCTTTAAATATCCACATTTCAGCCCAAAACTTTAAAGGAAATAAAAAGGTATTAAAAAAACCCTTCTACTTCTGTTACCATAAATAGATTTTAAGGAGAATGAACAATTTGTTAGATTTATTGCTTCTGCTCACTCATATAAAGGAAGTTATAAGGCATTCTATAAAGGAAGATAGAAGCGAAGGTTGGTGGTGGAAACTATTATTGTTGTAAACTAGCCAAAGGAGGGATGTGTGACCCAGGAATAAAAAAAAATCAGAAGTGTTACTTTATCTTTCCTGTCACCTCCATATGTCTTGCCTTTGAAGCCTCTCGGGGTATTTTTCATTGTTTTATTTTCAGCCTTGTGAAAGCAGTCCCATTGTTTAGTAAGCAGAATTAGGCTCGTTTGTGTTTATAGAGTAAACGGATGACAAACAGTAAGGTCAATGTCTATCCCATCCTGGAAAAAATTGAGGTTAGAGCAGGTGAAATTATCATCCTGTTTTGTTTTTATGGCTCTAATAGAATCCCAGTGAGTCCCTGACCTCTGCTGCCAGGCATGTCTTCCTCTCACAGCAAAGTGTAACCTTTGACACTCAATTAAAACAGGAAATAAGGCAAAGGATGTGTCAATATGCGTGTTTGGCCAATGCAGGCCTTTGAAATAAATTCTAAGGGGCTTTCAAAGAAGTTATAACCCTTATTCATCAGGCATACAAAATCAGTAAATAAATATAAAACATTTTTTTAAAAAGCCCATAGAAAGAAACCAAACAAAGAAACCAAACATCAAACACACAGCACACTATTTTTCTTTCTGATCCTAAGGCATATGTATTAAGATATGTTCTACAGTAAAAGTCCATAGACCTATATCTGGAATATGGAGATGGGGGTGCTACAGATGCCTGGCTGCATGCCAGAAGATAGAAGCTTTAGGTAGATTGGTGTGGAATAGTTATGTCTTTATATTTTGTAAACTTTTCTTCTGAATAAGAGAAACAGGGCACTTTGTTTCTTATAGAGATGGAATAGTTCTTGGGTTGTACAGCTATTTCCTCAAACCTGACATAATTCCTCCCTGAGAGAAAGGGTGATTTATTTGAAAGGCTCAAGAGATTTGCAAAATGGCACAATTTATATTTTTAAAACTTCAATGAATGAAGGAAAACCCATCCACTAGGGTAAAGGTTAATTACTGAACTGTCACCTGTACCATGGAGAGAGGGAAAAAAAATTTTTTTCCCAATAGAGTGACACTGGATGTATCAACTACTCCAGGGTAGTCCTCAAGGTCAGTAGTTGATCAACACTCAATATATAATTGGACTCCATAGGGTTTTTGTTGTTGTTTGGTTCAGTGTGTGTGTGTGTGTGTGTGTGTGTGTGTGTGTGTATGTGTGTGTGTATGTGAATGTGTGTATGGTTATATATGTTTGTGCTTTTATCTAGCTACACATTTTTTTGTTGTGGTTTTATTTTGTTTTCTTGATGGGGGCCTTTGTTGTTGCATTGGTATTTGTTTCTTTTTGGAGAAAGTACTTGGGTGCGTAGGACGTGGGAGAGGATCTGGAAGGACTTAGGGGAATGTGATCAAAATTTACCTGAATTTAAAATAATTTAAATTTTAAGTAATGAAAGAATAATAAAATAATAACAGTAGTAATGATGATAATGAAGATGAATAATAATAATAGGAAGAAGAAGAAAAAGAAGGTGGGGAAGAAGAAGAAGGAGGAGGAGGAAGAGGAGGAGGAAGAGGAAGGAGAAGAAGAAGAAGAAGAAGAAGAAGAAGAAGAAGAAGAAGAAGAACAAGAACAAGAACAAGAACAAGAACAAGAACAAGAACAAGAACAAGAACAAGAACAAGAACAACAAGAACAAGAACAAGAAGAAGAACAAGAAGAACAAGAACAAGAAGAACAAGAACAAGAAGAATGAGAACGAGAATGAGAACAAGAAGAACAAGAAGAAGAAGAACAAGAACAAGAAGAAGAACAAGAAGAGGAGGAGGAAAAGGAAAAGGAAGAAGAGAAAGAGGAAGAAGAAGGATTTTAACCTTTCTACCTTCCTTCCATGAGATAAGCAGTAAGCAAAAGTTGGGAAAGAGTAACATATCCCCAGTGGCTATTTGCCAACTGTCAATTATGCAAGGGCTCTGCAATGATACTGTGTCCTCCCTGAGTCATCTTGCCTGCTGTGGGAGTGAGGTTCCAGTGATTCAGCTAGCTGAGTCACACATGGATAATCATGCCACTATAAATAAACCCAATAAACTCACTTATCACTTACCTGGACTCAGTTGAAATCCTTTCTTTGTCTGCCACTAGTACCTTATCTAGAGTGAACAAGAATTCCTGTCTTTCCAGAGAAACACTACTATTCAATATGTGAATATGTGATAGTTATGGAACTGAGAAGTGTTCATATTAGACACATGAGAAGTGTAGAAGTCTGATAGACTCTACAAAGAGACAGCCTGGAAGCAAATGTTCTTACCTATGTTCAAGGCACTGGCTCATGTTTTGTCTGGAAAATAATGTTTTTTCAATAAGTGAGAAGAGAGAAAAACCAATGGCAGAAATGGTGAGCATGAGTTTGGTTAGGTCTAGAATTAAACCACAATTTTATATCTTACTAAAAGTAAACACAGAAATAAATTAAATGAGCATTTGTTTAGCATGTCCAATGAGTTAGGATTACGTTTCTATTCTTATTGAATAAAGTATTTATTGTATAATTACACAGAGAATAACAGATAACAAGCATAAACTAAATATATTTCATCCTTAGTAGTTCATTCTATATCTTTCTTTATTGATAAAACTAATCTCATAAAATGAAAGAAAATAGTTGAGGACTACATAGCAAAACTGTCTTTTAAAGTATAACAAAACAAGAGAATTAAAATAGATGTTAACATTTGAAAATATTTTACTTTGGTTAAAAATATTAAATTAGACTGATACTCTTTACATAGCCTCTTGGTGAGTAAATATTAATAGCTGTCATGTCACAATAGCAAGACATATTCTCAAATCTGGGCATGATCTTCTTATGAGTGTGTCTAATAGTTTTGTGTCTGTATTATACACTGAATTGGAGGAAGCCTTTCCAAGGAAATCTGTTTGAAAATCCTTCTTATGACACAGTTTCAATTTGAATCAGTTCAAATCCTTCTTCAACTATGTGTTAGTAGTGTCTAAATTGTTCGCATTTCATAGTTTTGAATGAAGACACTTATTGATATAAGGAGATTGAATGCTCACCAACAGGTAATGAATAGACAGCCTAAAACAGAACAGCTTATTTTATTTAAATTTAAATTTACTGAGAACTAACATCAGTTTGTTCCCTAAGGTTTAATGTCAATCTTATTCTTGTCAGAATAAGAAGTGATTTGAGCAAGAGTGAGTGGACAAGATTTTTCAAAAACTAAAATAGCTATACAGCTATGAGTTATGGGAAATTTATGTGTATCATTCCAGGCTGGAATAGCAACGGAAACTTTACTAATTATATATATCTGGAATAGCAACGGAACCTTTACTAATTTTATATATATATATATATATATATATATATATATATATATATATATAATTTATTATATATTATATATTATATTTTTATTTATATATTTATATTTATATTTAATTTATATATTTATATATAAAATAAATTATATAATCAGAATACCCTACTCTGTTAGTTTACAAATTGGCAGAAAACAGTGCAGAAAGTTGAGATTTGCTGAATGTCATACATAGAGATGGTAATGACACCTCACTTAAAGCTTGGTTCTTAAGATGTTTGCAAAGCACTGTGAACTTACTTCTCTCTCAATTTACAGGCTGTAAAATCCATCTTCTCCCATCATCTCTGAAATGTAAAATTTAAAATCTTGAAGTTGATGATGAGCTTGATATAAATGTCTTCTCCAAATTTTACACAGCATTATTCTCACTTCCAGTAGAATTCTCTGATGTTAAAAAAATGAAATGATTTATAATCTCATTATAATTTCTAAAACTCATTTGCTTTAGAAAAGTACAATTTTTAATAAGTATTGTAAAGACACTATTAAGATGGAGAAGTTATAAAAAGTTAAGAAATAATAATTTCATTGTAAGAAAATATATTAAATACATCTCTAATAGAATTGTTTTTGTTATTTTTTAATTATTTTATTTATTTCAATTATTGTTCCCCTTCCCAGTACCCCCTCCACAAACTCTGCCTCCTTAACCACCCCCCCACTTTGGCTCTAAAATGATGCTCCCATACCCATCTACCCTCTCTGCACTCACCTCTCCAGCATCCTCCTGCCCTGGGACAAGAAGCCCCAACAGGATCAAGTGCCTTCCCTCCCACTGATGCCAGATAATGCCCTCCTCTGATATACATGTAGCAGGAGCCATGGACCCACCCATGTATATCTTTTGGTTGATAGAGCTCTGAGGCTTTCAGATAGTTGCTATTGTTGTTCTTCCTATGGGGTTGCAATTCTCTTCAGCTCCTTCAGTCCTTTGCCTAACTCTCTATTGGGGTTCCCAGGCTCAGTCCAATAATTGGCTAGGAGTACCTGCATCTGTCTTTGTCAGCTGTTGGCAGAACATTTCAGAGGACAGCCATACTGTCTGCAAGCACTTTTTTATATCAGCAATAGTCTTGGGGTTTGGTGTCTGCAGATTGGATGAACCCCAAGGTGGTGTTGAATCTGGATGGCCTTTTCTTCAGCATCTGTGTCATTTTTTTATCCCTGCATTTCCTTTATACAGAAACAACTCTGGACTAAAAATTTTGAGATGGGTGTGGAGACCAATCCCTCCACTGGGAACCATGCTTATCTACTAGAGGCAATCTCTTCAGGTTCTTTCTCCACATTTTTCAGTATTTTGGTTAATGCCATCCAATTTTGTGTCCTGGGAGCCTCTCACTTACCTGGCTTCTTGGACTTTCTAGTCTCTCCATTCCCCACCCTCCACTGCTGCATTTCTATTCATTCTCCTGGTTCTCTGGACTTCTCTCCTGTCTCTTTCCTTACCTGGTCCTGCCCACCAAATTTTTTCCTCCCTCTCTGCCTCCCATGATAATTTTGTTCCCCTTTGTAGGTGGGATTGAAGCATCCACACTTTGGCCTTCCTTCTTGTTAAACTTCATTTGATCTGTGAGTTGTAGTGTGAGTATTTTAAACTTTTTGGCTAATATCCACTTATCAGTGAGTACATACCATGTTTGTCCTCTGGGGTATAAGTTACCTGACTCAGGATGCTATTTTCTAGTTCTATTCATTTGCCTACAAAACTCACAAAGTTGTAATTTTTGATAAATGAGTAGTATTTCATTGTGTAAATGTACCAACTTTTCTATATCCATTCTTCTGCTGAGGGACATCTGGCAAGTTTCCAACTGCTGGCTATTATAAATAAGGATTCTATGGAAAAAAAGCCAGTGGTAGAGGCAATTGCCTTTAATTACAACATTCTGGAGGCAAAGGCAGGCTGATCAAGTTAGAGGTCACCCTGGTATACGGAGCAGGACAGCCAGAGCTATACAGAGAAGTCCTTTTACAAACAAACAAATAGAATAAAAAGAAATAAATCAAACTAAAAAACCCCATTTCATTTCATTTCCATCTTATTCTCATTTAATCTATTTCAATAAAAGTAATTGCAGTACCATTTATCATTTAAATGGTGCTATATTTTAATAAAGGCCATATATGTATAAACAAATACATTAAGTTGCCCCTTCAATGTATCACTGACATAAATAAAGAATTGCTCTTCTTGCATTTCTTGGGTTTGGATTTTAAGGTGATGTACCATGTCTCAAATGAAATTAAATAAAAAATCAAACTAAATAAATGGTAACTGAAGACTACCTGTCAAAAATATTAGCCACTACAAATAAAGTTGTATCATATCAATACTTAGTATATAAATATTAGACCACATGAAATTAGAATTAAGAATATAAAGATTGATCAATTGTATTATCAAGTTGGTATCCAAGTGCCCACATGATCCTGAGATTGTATAAAACAGGAGATGTTAATTCTGGTCTTCTTGATCCTTCATGGGTTTGCTGACTTAAGCATCTTAGTAAGTTAAACATGCTGCATTTAAAATAACTTCCCATTTTTATTCTAGAAATCTCTGAATAGAATTTAACGATCTTGTACTTATGGGACAGACTCTGAGAATATCCAAGTATTATTAATACTAAGTTGGAGTGTGGATATTTATTAGCATTAAATTTATAGCTAAAAAGTGTAAATCTGAATAAAGTATAAATCTATTTGTTTCTTAGAAACTCAAGGTAAATCTGTGCTTTTATAACTAAACGTTTATATGATTTACAATTTCTTATAAAAGAAAATTACTTTAGTGTGTAGAAGATAATAAGTTTATTATTTCTTAAAACCTTAGCTACTCTGCACCTATCAATGGTCTCAGAGGATAGAAAAACCAAAAATAAAATTGGCAAGTATTGAAGGTGATAGGATACCAATGTCAGTGCTCTACTAGAAATCCTTGCTTACTATACTTCCTATGACTTATCACCAGAGTAAATGTTCTCCTCTATTAATGCTTTTTCTCTTCTCACATGTTTAGCTTTATATTGGATTAGGGATTCCATCAACATGAGAAATATTATCAATGGCTGTACACAAAGACTCTTCTTTTCCTCAGTTATAGAATCCATTGAAGCTGAGGTGTGAATCTAGAAACTATGTTAGGAACACAGAAAGTCATGCAGATTCAAGTGGAATAGTATCCACAGTTATTTTTACAGGATTGTGAGATCATGACAGTACTCTTTGTTCTAAGTGCTGGCATCACTTGAGAGAAGAATCCAGCAAAGGAGTTAGTATGCTTTACTTAGATTAGGAATGCTACAAGAAAACTTTAATAGATTGGGTGTCAAACATCATGGTGGCCCTCTTCCCAAGTATTTCAGGGAAGAAACAATTTGCAGCTGCAAGAGTTGATTTTGAAATTATAGCAATTTATTTTTCCACTCATCATTATTGATGCTCAAAATAAAATCACAATAAGGAGTCGGGTGTGGTGGCGCACGCCTATAATCCCAGCACTTGGGAGGCAGAGGCAGGTGGATTTCTGAGTTCGAGGCCAGCCTGGTCTACAGAGTGAGTTCCAGGACAGCGAGGACTACACAGAAAAACCCTGTCTTGAAAAACCAAAAAAAAATTCACAATAAGGATAAAATTCAATATGTTAAATGGTCCCTGAGATATCTAGCTATGGGAATCAGATGAAGTGTGCAGCATTGGGGGTAGGGGACAAAATTGTGATAATCCGAATGCTCAATTTGTCAAATACCTCTTTCTATACCTGCTGAGCTGAGACACCTTGGGAGCTTGAGATCAAGATCCTGAGCATTGGCTACAAACAACTATTTTGCTTTATGGAAGAACAAAGACAAATGTCTTCTGAAACAGGAGGACAGCCTGAGAGTGTGCAATATTACAGATTTTCAAACATGTTTTCTTTTGGAAAGAAAACCAGCATAAACTTTTCATTGTCCTCCAATCTTCTTATTCCTATATACACAATTTTTAATAAAAGTAATTATAGTAGAATTTAGCATTTAAATATATGCATGTATATATGTTTGTGTGTGTATGTATGTTTGTGTGTGTGCGTGTGCATATGAATGTGTTTACTCTTGACTTTATTTTTGTTGGCTGCTTGTTTTTAGGTTGAATAAGTTAAGACCTGTGTGTAAAATCACAATAACTCAATTGTAATCAAAGAGACATACAGCCTAGGTCATTATTTTGTTTTCATCAAGACCTGCATTTTCTCAATTTGGGGGAAGTGAATACATCATTAGAAGTGTGAAATCCCTCTCTCTACCTACATTTCCATAGCAATCTTATTAGAAGCCCTCCAACACTTTTTTTTAGTTTGAAAAATACAAACCCCTTTAACTATTAATTATGTTGAATTTAAATGTAGGATAAGTCAGGATTTTGAGCCAAAAATAATCCTTGATCCCAAAAGTGGCAAAGTATACTGTTGAATATCAAGTCACGAGCCAAATATAACAGCATTTATGTTTGAACAATGGGCATTCAAATAATGATCAAGTGCACTAAATTCATTTAAAATTAAACATTTTTTTATAAATATTTAGTATGATGATAGGAAGTGCTGTGAATTAGGTCAATCTTGAAAGTCTAAGCCAATGTAAAAGAATAACCAATAAAATAATTGTAGTTAAAAATCACTGAAGTTGATCAGGGGCAGAAGAGTCAGGCTCAGGATGGATTGCACATATAACTGGCCTTCCAATGATCAGATTCTTGAACAAAATCTAGTCACCTTTTCTTGATGTTTTTTGGCGTCTTTATGGGTTAAATGCCATTCAGAGTGAGTAGCTTCTCTCTTTCAAAACAACACTAGTAAAAGTGGGCTCTCAGTGATGGTGTCTGTTGTGGTATATGCTGGACTGCTTTTGTGTAATAAAGAACTTATGCAACAGTGAACATGCTATATGTGAAATTCTGTTTAGGATGTTTGAGTAATCTGCTGTATAGGTAGAAAAGAAAGTATTTTTATTACTATGACTGGTATTAGAATCAACTATATCTATTACCCTAACAAATTATCTATTACCCTAACAAATTTAGAAGAATTAGTAGGGAACAATATATAAAGATCATATAAACCTTCAACGTACAGACTAAAATTGAGGTAAGAGAATGGTACTCTGTGGGATCTTGTGTGTGTGCTTCTGTGTGTGTGTGTGTGTGTGTGTGTGTGTGCGTGTGCATGTGCATGGACATGTGTGTGTACATACATCCATGCATGTGTTTGTATACTATCACATTCACCATTAAGTTTTGAGTTGATTTCCAATAACATCAAGGAGAATGGGGAACAGAATACAAAGCTCTGATAAGGCAAGTTCCATACCACAAATGAGTGACTCTTTTTAAAATGATTTAATACTCTAGACCATGTCATCATGGAAAATCTTGGGGAACACAAAGTTAGGCAATCATAAAAGCACAATGTTTGGGCACTATTTCATCATGTGTTCCTGGAGATATATGTGTAATAAAGAACATACATGATATCATTCTCAATTAAGCCAATCATTCATTCATTTATAGTAGCTAAAGATAGTTATTGAATGTTCCTTCTATGTAAGGTTGTTCTAGGTACAAGAAATATATAAATAAATAAAAATGTGTCTTCACAGAGATCCTATAGAAACCATACTAGAAGGATTATTAAGGCTACACATCAGGTCACAAGGTGACAGACACTATTGAGAGAGCAAAGCAAGGAAGAAGAACAAGATGAGCCAACTGAGGGTAGAGGATAACTTAAATAGGTTTAGAAATAAATGAACCTTAAGATGACAGGAAGATAAAGATTTTGAAGGAAGCAAAATCCTCAGCATGATAGCATAAGTAGTAAAAGTCAGGAAAATGGCAAACTGCAGAGGTGGGAGAGATACCCCTTAACAAAATGCAGATGGTTTGGCTAAAGAAAGTGACAAAGATAGGAAAGAAAAGGGTATTCATAGATGTAATGAGAGATGGGGATGAATACCATGCCTTAAAGGCACTTGCTTTTATTCTAAGGAAAATGTGAAGTTACTAGGGAGTTTTGTGAGGTGGGTGACTTTAAATGATGTATACATAAGTAAGTCTACTTAGAGTGTTTTGAGGATTATAGATGTTCAGAAAAGAGACAAATGAACTAAAAGCAGAGACTATTTGGGAGCTATTGCCAAAATCCACAGGAAGGGCTGTGGTAAGAGATATGTGAGAAAGGAACATTCTAGATAGATTTGCCAACAGAATGTCCTCAAAGAAGGTATGAAATATAAAAGGAAAATAAATAAGACCCTAAGGAAGAGTCACAAAATGTCTCAATAAAACTACTGCTAACTGGGGTTGGAACAATTAAAGAAGGTGTGGATTTTAATAGAAACAGGGCATGGGGATGAAGGCCACAAGATGGTACAGGATGACAAGTTGAGCCACACCTGAATTACTTTACAGGAAAGAAACAAGAAGTGATCTAGAACTATCAATGGGTAATCACAAAAACTTATGCTATCAGTAAGCCCTACATCAAGGCTTATGGGAAAAATTATCTACCCAGCAAAGCTACAAGTTGGGCCAGAGTTGTTCCTTTAAGGTCACCCATACCACATGAATACCATACTAGTTTCTGAAATTACATGCTTTGTAAAAGGTTTTGTTGAGGAGGAATGAATGGAGCATACTGGTGATTCTAGATTTCTGTATTGCTATTCCAATCACTGTTTTGTTTGTCTTTATGCTTTTGCTTTCTTTATGATTGAACTAAAATAGAGCTGCATTTGTTTGGGAGAAAATGATTGCTCAAAAATCATTTCCCCCAAGGGTTAAACTTAATTGATTTTAATTTTTTATAATCTATAAATTTGAAAGCAAAATAAAATATGTTGGGTATGTTGAAAATTCTTCAAGTATATTCTACATAGAGAATCTATGATGCTATCTATGGTGACTGTCCCTATCAGTCACTGAAAGCAAAGTGTTAAAAGCTAGAAATTTAAGTATTCCTTTCTCTAATTAATTTTACCTTCTCTCCAAATATTTTTCCTGAGTTGATCTTTAATAATTAAAATCTCCTCTCTTTTTTTGTCTAAATTTCTAAGTGCACTATTTTTTCCTCTTCAGTCTCTGGATGGTCATACTCAATCTTCATCTTTTTCTTCCCTTTCCAAAATGTGTCTTTAAATTGCTGTCTTAGTCAGGGTTTCTATTCCTGCACAAACATCATGACCAAGAAGCAAGTTGGGGAGGAAAGGGTTTATTGAGCTTACACTTCCACACAGCTGTTCATTACCAAAGGAAGTCAGGACTGGAACTCAAGCAGGTCAGGACACAGGAGCTGATGCAGAGGCCATGGAGGGATGTTCCTTACTGGCTTGCTACCCCTGGCTAGCTCAGCTTGCTTTCTTATAGAACCCAAGAATATCAACCCAGAGATGGCACCACTCACAAGGGGCCCTCCCCCCTTGATCACTAATTGAGAAAATGCCCCACAGCTGGATCTCATGGAGGCATTTCCCCAACTGAAGCTCCTTTTCCTATGATAACTCCAGACTGTGTCAAGTTGACACAAAAACCAGCCAGTAAAATTGATCCCTTGTCAACTTGACACACCAACATATCACTATTAAGCCTCAACCCTTACTTTCTTATTCATCCCCAAGATCTAAATAACGTTAAAAGTTCCACAGTCTTTACATATTAAAAGTTCAATCCCTTTAAAATGTCCAATATCTTAAAATTCACAGTCTTTTAAAAACTCAAAGTCTCTTAACTGTGGGCTTCACTAAAATACTTTCTTCCTTCAAGAGGGAAAAATATCAGGGCACAGTCACAATCAAAAGCAAAACTCAGACTCCAATGGTTCAATGTCTGGGATCTAACTCACGATCTTCTGGGCTCCTCCAAGGGCTTGGGTCACTTCTACAACTCTGCCCTTTGTAGCACACACCTTGTCTTCTAGGATGTAGCTGCCTGTACGCCACTGCTGCTGCTGTCCTTGCTGGTCATCTCATGGTACTGGCATCTCCAAAACACTGTTATCTTCTGCTCTAACTAGGTTTCACCAATCGCCTCTCATAGGCTTTCTTCATGATGCCATGCCACAACTCTTTTGCATGACCCCTACAGTCCTGGGCTGTCAATTACAGCTGAGGGTACACTTTCACCAATGGCCTTCCATGGCCTCTCACAGTACCAGGCCTCAGCTGTTCTTCATGATGCCTTCATGCCTTCAAAACCAGTACGACCTGGGTGACTCTTACACAGTACCAAGTCCTGCTACAGCACAAGGTAAACCTTGGCTAACTGGAACACACCCTTCGTGCTTTCAGAAAACACTTCCCAGAAGATTTCACCTCAGTGATGCTGGTTTCTTCTTAATCACCGCTATTTTCTTAGCTCCAGCTAACCAGAATCAATAGTCCCAGTAAAACAAAGGTTCACTTTAGTGGTTCTGGTATCTTGTTAATCACAGCTGATTCTTCAGCCCCAGTTAACCAAAACTACAGAATCTTCATGGCTCTGATAAGAGTCTTTAATCTTCCCTCTGAAATTTCACAAGCCAGGCCTCCATCTTCTGCACTCTTCTCAACATAATCTTCCAAGCTCCTATACAACATCTCACAGAGGTCTCAACACTGAATGAACCATCTAGCCCAAAGTTCCAAAGTCTTTCCACAGTCCTCCCCAAAACATGGTCAGGTTGTCACAGGAATACTCCACTATGCTGGTACCAATTTGTCTTAGTCAGGGTTTCTATTCCTGCACAAACATCATGATGAAGCAGCAATTTGGGGAGGAAAGGGTTTATTGAGCTTACACTTCCACACAGCTGTTCATCACCAAAGGAAATCAGGACTGGACTTCAAGCAGGTCAGGACACAGGAGCTGATGCAGAGGCCATCCATAGAGGGATGTTCCTTACTGGCTTGCTTCCCCTGGCTTGCTCAGTCTGCTTTCTTATAGAACCCAAGAATATCAGCTCAGAGATGGCACCACTCACAAGGGGCCCTCCCTACTTGATCACTAATTGAGAAAATGCCCCACAGCTGGATCTCATGGAGACATTTCCCCAACTGAAGCTCCTTTTCCTATGATAACTCCCCAGCCTGTGTCAAGTTGACACAAAAATCAGCCAGTACAATTGCTTTAAGTAAATAGTTGTTTTTATAATAATTTCCTTATTTCTATTTTTCCAATGACTACTGCAGGATAGATGCCATACTATATCCAATCTTAGGAATGCAAACTCATTTACATATAGGAAAAAACATTGTTCACTATTCTTGAATGTCTAGATAAATGTCTCTCATTAGTAATTCTGACATCACTTGAGTCCAGCAAGTTAGTATAAATGTGCAGTGACATTTCCAGCACATTTAGAATATATAGTGATTGCTAAAATGAAAGCAATTCTTATTGTTGATCCTATCTGTTTAGATAAGAGTAAAAATTTAAAAGTGATAAAAAGTGACTAAACACTTTCCTGTTGGGTAATAAGCAGAAATTTTTAACACAATTCAAGCTGTGATGACAGATCTTTCTTGTCAATCTGATTGGATCCTTTCAGATATATCTGAAAAGCATTAACTATGTTGGGAGCATGCCTAAATGTAAATAACTCGATTGAACAGACTTTACAGTCAAATAGACTTTCCAGTCAATTCTCAATAGAATGGAAGAGGAGAAATGAAAAGAACTGAAATGCAAGCTCGCTTTCAACTGTTTCTCAAAACAAATATATCCATCTTTAAACTCTCTTTGTCATACATATATTTGTCACAGTGGCAAGACAAATATACCAACATATGTATTTTATAATATTTTATCTTTTAATTTTTCAAACAGCTTATGTTTGGAAAATTAATGACAGGAAATATCCCATAAACATGCAAATTGTATCATAATACATCACAACATTATGACCAACATTGATATGATATAGCTTGTTAGTTACATACCACTTGTCATGAGCCAGATTATGTCATGTATAGTGACAATGTCACCTACTACCTACATAACTTTGCTTTTTATCCATTGGGATTGAACGTAGTGTCTTGTTGATGCTAAATATGTACTTTTCCATTTACTTGTATCCAAATACAGACTTAGATGCCTAACTTTGAATCGAGTTATCTTTTCCTTATGCAAAAATATGTGTATACTACTTTCCTAATGTAAAAAGAAGTACCTGTATATCACTAAAATGTGTATCTGGCATGTAAATAAGAATGACTCAATAAACATTAGCCATTATTATTCTGTAGAACAATTTTGATTTGCAATGTTCATTCATGAATAAGAAAATAAGACTGCCTGGTCTGGCCTCAGTGAGAGAAGAAACACCTAACCCTCAAGAGACATGAGGTCTCAGGGAGTCAGGAGATCTGGTGGGATGGTAGGGGGTGTAGGGATATCCTCTTGGATATGGGGGAGAAGGAATGGAATGAGGAATGGTCAGCAGATCGGGAGGAGGTTAAAAACTGGACTGTAAAGACAAGATTAAAGAATAATAATAATAATAAAAGGAAAGGAAAAATTCATACTCAGAATTTTTCATCAATTTTCACAATAAACAAGATTAAGTAAAGACAATGGATAAATGAATGAATGAATGAATCATTCTATTTTGTCAGTAAACACTAATATAGGACACCAAGCTTTATACACAGGACCATTAGCCAAAAAATAAAAACCAACCAAACAAAAAATGCTCTTGAAGTCTGATGAGTCTCCTTGAGCAGTATTTTTGTCTCTATGGCCTTGTGTCATAGTAGTTCAGGCAGTTATAAAAAATCTTTTATCCAGTTGCTGACTTCCTACAGAGCCAATTAACATTTCCATATTTCAAAGCTAAATTTAAGACTAACAAATTAAATGAATTTCAAAACCCTATTTTTTTTCATTCTAATCACTATTTTAGTTCCCTTTATCATTGCTGTGACAACATAGCAGACAAGAAGCAACCTGAAGGATGAATGGTGTATTTGGGGCTACAGTTTGAGATGTGATCATTCAGTCAATGTTACAGAAGTTTAAGGCAGCTAATCACATTGCAGCCATAGCCAGGAAGCAGAAACACAGGAATCCTGGTATTCACTTTCTTCTTTATATTCATTCCTAGACCTTGGATCCAAGGAATGGTAGCACCCAGAGTTAAGTGGGTCTTTTTACTTCAATTAAGGAAGCTCAATAGTTGAAATTATCTCTCATAGTTGTGCCTTGAGGTTTCTCTCCAGGTGATTCTAGAAACCTTGAAGTTGACACTCAGGATAAACTTCCTCATATGATATTTCATTTAAACCTTAAAAGCACCAGAGATGTTGATATGCATTAAATAAGAATGGGAAGATGTATTAGGTTTAGCCAGATTGCTCATGGTGCTCATTGCTAGAGCTTAATCCTCATGTCCTGAGCTACCAGTGCCTTGCTTTGGCCAATCAATTGTTTGTGAATTGTCTTTAGAGAAGGGTGTCTAATTATGTTGAAAGGAATGAAACTTGACATGTTCCAACATGCCAATTATGTCTATCATACAAATATTTATTTTCAAAATTTGTGCTGTGTGCTAACAGTCATTTAATCTTAAACTCATTTTAGTTTATAACCAGAAAACCATTCAAGTATTTACAACTCCAAAGTCACTGACTATTTTGATGACTGGAAGAAATGTTATTAAAAGCAAAGGAACACAAAGCACTATGTGGTCACCAGTCTCTTATGATTCTACTTCATTCTAAACGACTTCCTCGCTCTTGTTCCAGAAGTCCCATGATATGTATGTTTCTCTCCCTGCAGATGATGCAGATGGTCTACTCTCATGAGAATAACACATTTTAAAGAAACATTTTATCTTCTAAATTATATAATATAATAATTTAAAAAGACAAGACTATGGCCTGGAGAGATTGCTCAGTGGTCAAGAGACCATATTATTCTTCCTGAAGACCTCAGTTCAATGGTGAGCACCTACATCATGACGCTTACAACTGCCTATAAGCCCAGCTCCAGGGTAATCTGACCAGTGTGAGCATTTGCATTCATGTGCATATACCCACACATACATACACATTTAAAAAATTGTCTAAAGAGAAGAAAAGTTTGTAAATTCAGAGGAGAAGGGAAGGAGAGAAATGGGAGGTGGATGGATGGAAATCAGGTAGATACAGCCTCATGAGTGCAACTCATAAAAGAAAATAACCTTAAAAAACATATGAATAAATACATCCTTCTTGTTAAATACCTCTAAAAACTGATTTCCTGTGTTAAATAGAATTTGCTGTGTTGTAGTCTTGGGTTTGTAGGTAAATTGCAATGGAAGTGACTTGGAGACTACCAAAAGTAAATATACAAGTCCTTGACATGTGATAAAGAATTCTGCATGAAGGCAATCAAGGAAAAATTAATAGAAGGATCAATGAGAAGAGCTGAATTGTTTAAAGCAAAAATTATGGGCACAATGAAAATACTATAACTTTGAAGAAATATTAATTCTTTTCAAGCTATTCAACACATTGTCTTCAATTTTGAATTCTTTCACACATTGAAAATTATAACTACAAAAATTATTTCCAAGGATTAAAGTTTAAAAGATATTCATGATCTACACTTCAAACATTTTTAGAAGTTTCAGAGCGCACAATAATGTACTTGAAAGATAAAGCAAAAATTTTAGGCTAAATTGGTCTTCATACATTTGTCAACCTTAGGCAAGGTTGACTATACTTTCACCCAAATTAAAAAATAATGTGTAACATTTTATAGTTGTATTTACAAATATAATTTTAAATTGAAAACTATTAAAAACCTTATAAGTACTGGAAACTAGATATTAAGCTGAGGTATTGTTACCAGATAGTCTGGAGTACATAATAATTAATATTATAGGGCAAGAGTTCAACACACTATCTTGTGCAAGGAAAAAAGTAGACCCAAATAGATGTGATTTTTATATGCACATGAATTGTTGAGTTAAAGATCTTGAATTATCCACAATCTGAAGAATACTTGTTCCTCAATGAAGGGTTATAGACTACATAATACATGTAAATTAAGTTTAGCAATAACAATTATTTAAATGTGTAAAAGATAAAATATTTTCTCAGAAATACCTAATTTGGGACATTACATTATATCTGCTCCTATGAATCAAACAATTTTCTATGATAATCTTAATTGTAACAATGTTCATAGTAGCAAAATATTGGTTCCAAAGAAATTTTCAATGCCATGTATAAATTGACTAAATAAGATATTATGCAATCACTTGAAAGAATAAGAGAACTATATATTTGTATATAACAACTTAAAGTTTACACAGTTAAATTGTGTGAAGAATTTCATTGCATTGAGTTATTGCTGAATATACAGAGAAAACTTCAATATTCATAAATATATTTATTGTTTTGTACTGGCTCAAAAGACTTGATAATGTTGCTCTTTGGGGAGGGTATGAGTAGCTGCTAGCTAAGGAGAAAAAGAATTGGTGCTTTGGGTAAGTTTAAGCTACATTATCTTCTCAACTGCATGTAATTCACATTTAAAAATAAAATCTTTAGGACAAATTAGTAGCTATGTGAAAAAAAAGTGAACACTCATTATTGGGTCCCAGTACTAGCTTCTTTGCTCATTAAAAATTACAACATATTTGATAATTTTAATCATTCTAACAAACCTTCTATTTTTTGGTTCTAAGGAATACACACACACAAACACACACACACACACACACACACAAACACACACACTCACACACACAAGCACTAACACTTCTATATAATATGTAACCTGAATGAGAAATTGCTTTGATGATGTATTAAGCTATACATCATCAGAGCTACCTGCCACTCTGTTGATGCATTAGAGCAATAAATCTCAAGGTGTGACACATTGAAAAAGTATTACTCAAAAGAGAATGGTTTCCAAGTTAAAAACTGATCCAATATAAGATTCAAAGAGAAAACCATAGAGAAACAATTTATCTATTTCCAAGAAATGAGACGCAAGCAACTCTGTCTTCTCTGGTCACTTTCATTTTAGACATAAGAACTCTCACAAACTCAGGGGAAATCAAAGTAATGCATTCCTTCTTCTAGTGTCTAAAATTCATCCTGTCAATGGAAGTTTAAAGCATATCCATGGTACCATCAAAGGAGAAATGAAGGCAGATGGTCACTGAACATCTAAAGATATTTCAGGAGTGCGTGTACGCCATGATACTAGAGGCATTCTAGAACATATACATCTGGGAGCTGGAGAAGTAAAAATTGCAGAAGACATGCAAAACTCAAATCAAGATCATGGCTTAAAAGAAGGTATATTCAAGTACATATACAGGTCAAGTTAAATAGCATCTTAAGATGAGAAAGTTACTTTAATGAGGAAACTGCATATATTGGATCTGGACATTTTCATTTGTTTATTCTATGACATTTTAGCCTTTAAAACTAAACTGTAAAATACAAACAAGACCAAAGGGTTTGACATTCATATAGAAAATTTGTTTGCCTTTTGTAAGGCAGTGAAAAGTGTACCTCACCAATTTTGACTTTGATTGTCTGGAAGTCTTTAAAAGTATTTGTCAAGTGACTTTAGCAAT
This sequence comes from Apodemus agrarius, assembly GCA_964023405.1. Taxonomy (NCBI): domain Eukaryota; kingdom Metazoa; phylum Chordata; class Mammalia; order Rodentia; family Muridae; genus Apodemus; species Apodemus agrarius. The sequence goes on along the minus strand of OZ030009.1, from coordinate 61,081,019 downwards.
CAGCATTTTCTGATGTGTACTCTGCATTACCTAGTATGTGCTAAGTAGCATGATCAGCTCTGAGGACTTAAAATTGAAAGAAACAGATCGTGGCTCTTCTCCTGTGGGCAAATTTTTGTCTGTAGCCTTACATAGCAACATTCTTCTCTTTCAGTTTTGCATGCCCTATTCCTTCCCACATTATCCATTCCTTTACACTTCATCCCAAAACATGCTCTCCTTCTCGGGTTTAGTGGATTTCACAACTGGCAAAAATCAGCAACTGAAAATGAAGTGGATATGGTCCACATAGATGAAATGATATATGCACATAGACTCATGTCTCCCAGATTGTGAGCGTGTAGGTTCTGCCCAAGGTCCTTTACCATGGTGGTGTGTTTCTGCTTTGCACTTGCATAGAACCTTTGTGTGGCATTCCACTATTTTATGTTTTTCACATTTTTTTTGAGACAGGGTTTCTCGGTGTAGCCCTGGCTGTCCTAGAACTCACTCTGTAGACCAGACTGGCCTCGAACTCAGAAATCCACCTGCCTCTGCCTCCCAAGTGCTGGGATATAAGCATGCGCCACCATACCCCGTGCATTTTTCACTTTTTGTATGTAGACTCTACAGTGTATATATTATTCTAAACTAAAGGGAGACAATTGAGGGAAAATCAGATTTATCTCTGTGCTCTTCACATTCACAATTTAGAACTTGAAATAATATGAATGGAAAAAATTAGCATGTTAAAACATCTTTTTCTGTCTCTTTTTTCTTTGTGCTTCAGTGTATATCATCTACCTATCCATCTATTTATCTATCATCTATCTATCTATCATCTATCCGTCTGTCTGACTGTATATCTATGTATCATCAATCTTATCCCTGTCTATTTATCTGTCTACACTTGTCTACCTATCCATTCTGTCATCTATCTCTTTCATACATATACAGATTAGATACAGATATAGAGATGGAGATAGAGCGATGATAGAGATAGAGATAGAGATAGAGATAGAGATAGAGATGATAGAGACAAAGATAGATCATCTGTGATTGTGAATGCTCAGAGGTGTGACATATAATTATGAAGACATTACAGGTACTCATATGCATGTTGTATAGACAGAAGTTGATGATCCATGCTTTCCTCTGGTATTTTCTGTCTGCTTTCCCACAAACTGACAGCATCTCACACTGAATTTGAAGTTCTTTAGTCTGGCTAGGCTGACTTGCCAGCAAGCCTTATTGCTGGAGTTACAGGATTATGCTTTGTTGCTTTGTCTAGATTTTATTGAGGTGCTTGGGAATCCAACCTCAACTCTTCACATTTTCTCAGAAAACTCTTTGGCCACTAAGCCAACTTTCATTTTATAAGTTCCTTTGAACACCCACAGGAATATAGAATTGTGGCTAAGGGATTAGCAAGAACATCAGTAAGTTTCAGAGAAACAGTTAGCAGGGTAACCTGATTTGTTCAGATTGATACTATTTGATTGACACAGAACTAGAGAGAAATGTCACAGGAAAAATGTCTAGCAAAGTGAACAGTGAAAACCTGAATGGTAACTCTGAGTGAAATATTTGCAATAGAAAGGAAGGACGCCCATTATCCATAGAACTCAGAAGCACTGTTAGGAAAGCTGGAAGGTAGTGGCGAATCCTTCAGGCTTAGTGAGGAGTTCCTACTGTCAGCTGAAACTGAAGATATTTCCACAAATATCTGCAGGATTATTGTAAAGATACTAACTTAATACAAATATTAATTACTTCTACACGTAGGAATCATTTTCTCTTCCTCCTCCTCTTTCAGGTTTCATTTAAAAATCCAATTATACCAAAATGCAGTTTTAATTATAGTATTGATTTTACTTCTTTGCGAGGAGTGGGACTAATTCAATTAGTTCTAATTATGTGTATAGTTTAGTTGGACTAAACTTTCATGATGTTGGCCCACTGGTTTCATATCACTTTTCCATATATCCTGGCCACAGAGGGAATTAAAGTAATCAACTTCAAAAATTATGGACTTAATAAAGGCAAACGAAGATGAGCATAAAATAGTCTGCTTAAGAATATGGTCATTTGACAGTGATTTTTCTGATACAAAATTTTACAAATCAGATTTGGATAGCCTTTGCAATTAGCTTTGCCAGCAGAGTTTAGATCACTTTTATAAGAATCAAGGCGAAGATAAATAATGGAGACACACAGAAGAAAATGGTAAGGGGCAACAACTATTGTTTTTTCAATTTAGAAGAAAATCAAGGTAAAATCAAATGAAGCAATTTTAATAATTAATGTGAATATGAGAACTTTTATGGAAACAAGAGTTTGTATGCTACTGTCAAAGCAGTATTCTGGTTAAGTAAAAAGACAGAAAAGACTTCCTTCAAGGCTTTTAAAATAAAGGTGAGGTATAAGACTCTGTCTTAATCAGAATTTTTCCAAGACAAAAGTCAGTCTAGGAGATTTTAGTTCATCTGTGTGTTACTAATTGTCTTTATCCAAAGGCTATCTGAAGTTCCCCTCTGTCTTCCTAAGAGAGATAGTTTTACAACTTGAAGGAAGATATCAGTATCTTTAGGCTTTTTGCCATCCACAAAGACTGGGAAATAGAGTTACTGTACCCTCCTTGATGAATTTTAAAGAGATGCCTACCAGGATCTTGAGAACACTTGGTATTTCAAACCAGAAAAAAAGGTTTTTTTTTTTTTTAAAAAGCAAAAATAAAAAACAAACAAAAAACAAATTATAAAGCCAGGAGACAGGGAAAGAATTGATAAGTTTACATTCTCTAAAGTAGATACTCTAACTGAGGGAAGGTGCTGAGCTAACACTTTACAAAGCAAACTATCTCGTCTTCGGCTGCATGCCTGGCAACGTGAAGGCAGGCCTGCTCAGTGCTGCATTGGGAGGGCAGGGCATTTTTAAAGGCAAACCTGCAAATCCTATCCTTCTATTTATTTATTTATTTATTTATTTATTTATTTATTTTTCTTCTCTCATGCAATTCATTATGACAATAGCTTTCCCTCCCTCTACTCCTCCTAGTTCCTCCCCACCATTTCCCTCAACAGCTAGCATCCCCTCAAAAAGAGTAAGACTCCCAGGGATAACAATTGAATCCAAAAGTATAGACACAATAGAAACAGGCACAAACCCTCATATAAATAGCATAAAATGGAATCTGTACTAGAAATGGATTAGAGTAAAGCTCTAGCTTTTCCATCAAATAACTTTGAGATTTCAAAATACCCAAATTCCATTCTTTTAAGAATGATCCTATCAACTCATCCATTGAATCTAGGGTGTAGAGGCAAATGTGGACTTACTTGGTGATCCTCCCAGGTCTCTTAAAGGTTTTACATTCTACTCTGTATTTGTGGCCTCTACAGAGATATATGTAATTAAAATGTAAGCATTATTTTCATATGAAAATATTTATCCTTGTGTCTTAAAAGAAATGTGAAACAATCAATCGAAGGAAAAAATAATTAGATTATTTCTTTTCTCCTTTCCCATTGCACTATCTCCCCAACACACACAAAAGACAATATCGTGTTCTTTCACCATTTCACTTGAATTGTGCAAGCCCTTTGAAAAAAACACACTAAAATTTATCAACTTCATAATCTTTTTGTTGCTTCTCAAGCATCAAAATAAATGGAAGAAATCTGACAAATCAAAAAAAAATACAGACTAATATATTTGATAGGTGTCTATTCAATAGTATTTAAGATCTTGTCCTTGAAGCTACAGTCTAGACTTATCTATACACTGAGACCTTATTAGTGCAAAATGTGACTGATCTAGAATAATCTCAATATACTGAGGTCTTTTGGTCTCAAAATCACCACTGTCCCATACATTTAATATCCTTACTAGCATTGTTGCTCCTATGTTTGATGCTATGTGCAAAGGCATGGGGGGAGTCACAGATTGGCCTCCCATATTATTCAGAATTACTTTGTTTTAATACTTTGGGGAGAAAACCCAGGGCAATCTGATTATGTCAACCCTTTTAGAAAAGAAGATAGCTTAATGTGAATTTGATGTTATCTTATAAAGTCTATCTTATAAAGTCGGTAAATTCAATTTGGCACCAGACTTCAGTAGATCTGTTTTTATCACCTTGTTAACATCCTGTAGTGGTGGTATGTGTGTGGGGGGGGAGGAAAACGAATATAGTGAGCATAGAGGTTTATGCCAGGAATCTCAGCACTCGGTGGGCTGACAAAGGATTGTGAAAATTTTGAGTTTAACAAGGGATACAATCTAAAATTGTGGTTTTGAGGTCATACAATTAAGCAAACTCAAATAAATAAAGAAGTTTTTTTGAGAAATAATTATCAGATAATCAAAAGTACTATAAAAGAAGCAACGATGATCTGGGCATTGTTCTAAGCATCCCACTGCCTCTATTCATTTATCCCTTACTTTTTCCATTTTATATACGAAGTCAAGTAAAATTTCAAGAACCAAGACTCCTGCTGATTGTAAATAGCTATGTGACTATTAAAAGCTAAGGTATCCTCCATATGCTAAACCCTTCCTTGTTGCCAAAGTAATTTTCCAAAGAACTCAACAATATGTGATCCCAATCATAATATGCAAAAGATCACTTTTGTTTTCTGGTTTTATGCTTACTTCTCATGTTTTGTTAGTTTAATTAGGAAGGTGGAGCAAGCACTTACTCATTCTTCCTGTATGTGTTTCTTGCATATTTTCTGCCAAAGTTATATGTCTATGTCTATGATGTATATGTATGTATATACATACACACATACTCACATATGTGTGTGTTTGTATGGATATAAGTGCTGCATGTATATTTACATGTACTGTAAGCATGTAACATATATGGTTATAGGTTATTCTAATGTGCCCACACACAGTGTCAGATGCTTCCAAAGGACATGAGATGCATCCTTTTGGAGAAGGAATAAGACATCTGGACTGGACTGTTACTCCCCTTCCTGTAATGACTTGTGTTTCTTACTCTTATCCATGCTTTAAGAAGTAGAAAGCCCTTTTTCAGGTTGAGGAACTTTCTGTCCATTGAAACAACGCTTCATTGTTTTCTGGACAATTAGAGGAGTAATGCACCATCAAACTTCTGTATTCTTTCTGTTAAGTCAAAGTCTATGCAACCAAGTCTGGAGTCCATCCACAACTTTTCAACTTGAGATGTCCCTTGCAGATAAATCATATCTTCTTACATGTCTTCTTTTTCTGTCTTGTGGTTTGTACATTTTCCCCTTCTGATATCATACTAAATATGATTTGTCCCTAGCACAGCTTTTCCAGCATTATTATCTATGTTTCCACAGTTAGATCTTGGAGTCTAGACTTTCTTGCTGTCATTGCTAAATCTGTTGCTGAATGCACTGTCTGAGGAGCAGGAATGCACAAATTACTTCTGTGTCTGAAGATAGGGGAAAAAAACCGTTCAGTCAATTCTTGAATTAATTAAGAGATAACATTGATATAGGAATGGGCTAGTGCCACAAATAATTATCACTTGAAATTACACAGTCAAAAAGGCCAATTAAGGAACCAAATATAGCTAATGAGAAAATTTAATTGATAATGTTTCAAGCTGATAGTCGGGTCCTGCATTTTCTATAGCTAAATAACAATGACAACACCAGCAACAGCACAGTCTATCAAAGCAATGGCCAGATGCTGCTTTTAGAGTAAGTGCCTCTGGATCCAGTGTGAATGTTTGCTTTAGCTCCATGCACTCACTGACTATTTTTTATCATATGCACGTGTATTTAGTTTGATAGTTTCTGGAATGAATATAACTTATTCCTCATTTAATAGCTTTAAAGATCAAAATAGAATTAGTTTCAAGGTTTTAAAGTGCCTCTCTTTGAAATAAATTAAAATTTACTGTAAGCTCCTGACTTTTTGAGTTGCCCTTCTTTTCAACAATGTACCAGACTACATAATCTCGGTGTTCTGATTTATCTTCTTAAGGAGACTACGCCAATGCTATGGTAAAAATATAACCACAGTATTTGAAAATTAATAGCTACACAGACAATGTAGTTAGGAATCTTTACAGATAACAGCAAAATGTGACCAGGAACCCAGACAGATAAGCTTGCTTACATCTTGATATTGTCTTCTCAGTAACTTTGAACTTGATTTTCAAAACTCTCTGCAACATGGATAAGAGAGAAACTGGGATTTACACAGATTTTTGTTTGTTGCTTGTTTTGTTTTATTTTATTTTATTTTATTTTATTTTATTTTATTTTATTTTATTTTATTTTCAAAGGGTGGAAATAAAAGACACAGGCCTGGATATCAGGATGGAGACATACATACATACACACACACACACACACACACACACACACACACACAGAAAACCAAAATTAGAAAAAAAAAGAAAGGGAAGAATACACCCCTCAAATATTCATGTTCAGAATCCATACAGTTTTCATTTTATGAGGGGTTACAGACAGAATATATACTTACTGTTTTAAGTTAAGGTTTTTTAAATCAAATGTTAACTTTAAAAATCAACGTAGACAGTAGCTCCCATAGGCATATATAGACGGCAACAACCTTTCTTGTAGGAGGTCATCTTCTTAAGTCATTCATAATCATATTCATTCATAGGTTGAAAAATCTAAATGTAGAAGAAAACAGGACAGCACAGGTAAAAATGCAAAACACAGCTGAGAAGCCAGTCAGATTAACTGAGACTCTGTGACCCTTAAAGGAAACTTGAGCACAAATTGATTAGGAATCAGAAAGAGTTTATGTAGAATGAAAGGTGCTTCAGCTTGGAGTTGGGGAAATAGTTGGGTTGTATACAGGACTCCCTGCTCTTAAAGCTGGCCAAGGTTTCTTTTCCTGTACCCACATGGTGTCTCACAACCAACTACAACCCTAACTCCAGGTGATCTAAAGTCCATTTCTGGCTCTTAAGGCACAAGACACACAAGTGATGCACATATCTTCATGCAGGCAAACAGTCAAACCATCAAATAAAAGCAAATAAAATCTTCTAAAATATAACTTCAATTATGAAGACACAGAGTCTAAGCAAAGTGATGAATTTTATGGATCTTCACTAAGTTTTAAAGTTAAAAGGTCATACTAGTAAAGGAATTACATCAATTGATTTAAATAAAGTTCAGATTGGGCCAGACAAGGTAACAAGCTGTTTCTAAGCAAGGGGCCTTCTTATTCAGAAATGACCCAACTAAGCAATTCTCAGAAAAGAAAGGAAATTTTAATAAAGCAAGGGAATTCTTTGGAAAGTGGGAGAGGGGGTCAAGGAAAGCTGAACAGTCCTCTATAGCATCCCAAGAATCTAATCTAATGAGAGCCAAAGATTTAAGACCATGAGTTAAGTTCACCTCTGGACTGTGGTTTTAAGTATTTGCTGGGAAATGGATACACAGCATGTTTCATATTGGTATGGTTATGTACATTTGATGGGATAGATGATAGTAGATAGATAGATAGATAGATAGATAGATAGATAATAGATGATAAATAGATCAAACATAGATGAATGATAGATAGATGATAAATAGATCAGACATAGATAGGTGATAGATGATAGATGAGACATAGATGGATGATAGATAGATGATAAAAAATGAGACATAGATATATGATAGATAGATAGATAGATAGATAGATAGATAGATAGATAGAAAAATAGATGATAGGTAAAAGTAAGGGGTAGATAGAAGGGGAGGAGAAAATGGAAGGAAAAACAGAGAGTGAAAGACAGAGATTATATTAATAAGAATAAGAGAAAGTTTATTCTTAATAAACTATAAGTAACCATGGCCCAGGGACTGTGATTCAAATTGATCCACATAACATGCTGTGATGTAGAAGATGTTAAATGAGCTTATTTCCATAATACAAAAGAACATTCTAAGAGACCTAATATCCCTAACACTTGGAACTTACTGCACAAGCTCTGAAAAACTTTGATATAGGTCTCAGCTGTTGTCTTGTGGCATTATTAGTTTGGAGGTTATTGAAAGCTAGACTGTGCATCAAAACATTAAAGTTTCGCATGGTTATTGAAAGAACATTAGGTTACACAAAGATTTGGGCAATGGATCCGTCCAGTTTCTGTCTTACCCAGAGCTGACTCTGTGCCACAGTTCTACATATCTGGTCCTGCCAGGAGAGAGCTGGTCTCCAGAAGTGCCAACACACCTGTGAGTACAGGTAGGATCATCACTACTGCTCCAAGGGACCCTTGCAGAACTCTAATGATACAAGAACCAAAGAGCAGCCTGGGAAAGGATCCTTCCAGTTTCCATCTGTGACCAGAGCTAACCTTGTGCCACAGCTCTCCATACACAAATTTTCCGCAGAGAGAACTGATCTTCCAGGAGTGCTAACACACAGGCTTATGGGAGGGACAATCCACAGTCAGAGACAGCAAGACCAGTTAACACCAGAGATAACCAGATGGCGAGAGGCAAGGGCAAGAACATAAGCAATAGAAACAAAGGCTACTTGGCATCACAAGAAACCATTTCTCACACCACAGCAAGTCCTGGATATCCTAACATTTGGAAAAAATGCAAGACACTGAATCAAAACCACACCTCATAATGATGATAGAGGAATTTAAGAATATATATAACTCCTTAAAGAAATACAAGAAAACACAGGTAAATGGCTAGAATTCCTTAAAGAGGAAACTCAAAAATCCCTTAATAAATTACAGGAAAACACAAACAGGTGAAGGAAATGAACAAACCATCCAGGATCTAAAAAATGGAAATAGAAACAATGAGAAAATCACAAAGGGAAACAGCAATGGTGATCGAAGACCTAGGAAAAAGATCAGGAAATGGAAGCATCATCAACAGACTACAAGAGACAGAAGGGAGATTCTCAGGTGCAGAAGATACCATATAAAACATTGACACAACAGTCAAAGAAAATGCACATGCAAAATGTTCTTAATCTAAAACATCCAGGAAATCCAGGACACAATGTGAAGATCAAACCTAAGTGTATTAAGTATAGAAGAGAGTGAAGATTTCCAACATAAAGGGCAAGTACATAATTTCAACAAAATTATAGAAGAAATCTTCCCTAACCAAAAGAAATTAATTCCCATAAACATACCAGAGGCATACAGAATTCTGAATAGATTGGACCAGAAAAGAAATTACTCCTGCCACATAATAGTCAAAACACCAAAGGCACAAAACAAAGAATATTAAAAGCAATAAGGGAAAACTGTCAAGTAACATATAAAGGCAGAACTATCAGAACTACACAAGACTTTTCACCAGAGACTATGAAAGCTAGAAGATCCTGGGCAGATGTCACACAAACCCTAAGAGAACAAAAATGCCAGCCCAAGCTACTATATCCAGCAAAACTTTCAATTATCATAGGTGGAGAAACCAAGATATTCCACACACACACACAAAAAAAACAAATTTACACAATATCTTTCCACAAATCCAACCATACAAAGGATAATAGAAAGAAAACACCAACAAAAGCCAATAAAAAGAAAACACCAAAAGAAACCTACACCCTATCAAAAAAACAAGAAACTAATCTTCTTTCAACAAACCCAAGATAGCCACACAAACATAAAATAACATAAAAAATAACAGGAAACAGCAATCACTATTCCTTAATATCTCTTAACATCAATGGACTCAATTCCTCAATAAAAAGACTTAGAATAACCCTATTAAAAATGAGGTTCAGAGTTAACAAAGAATTCTCAACTGAGAAATACTGAATGTCTGAGAGGCACCTAAAGAAATGTTCAACATCCTTAGTCATCAGGGAAATGCAAATGAAAACAACCTTGATATTCCACCTCACACCAGTTAGAATGGCTAAGATCAAAAATTCAGGTGACAGCAGATGCTGGGGAGGATGTGGAAAAAGAGAAACATTCCTCCATTGCTGGTGGGATTGCAACCTGGCAAAACCACTCTGGAAATCAGTTTAGTGGTTCATCAGAAAATTAGACATAATATTTCAGAAGATCCAGCTATACCACTCCTGGGCATATACCCAGAAAATACTCCAATATGTAATAAGGACACATGCTCCACTATGTTCATACCAGCCTTATTTATAATAGCCAGAAGCTGGAAAGAACCCAGATACAGAAAATGTGATACATTTACACAATTTAACACTACTCAGCTATTAAAAACAAGGAGTGCATAAAATTCTTAGGCAAATGGATGGAACTGGAAAATATCATCCTGAGTGAGGTAACCCAATCATAAAAAAACACACACTCATTGGCAAATGGATATTAGCACAGACACTTGGAATACCCAAGATATAATTCACAGACCAAATGTAGCTCAAGAAGGAAGAACAACGTATGGATGCTTTGGTCATTCCTAGAAGGGGGAACAAACTATCCATGGGAGGACATACACAGACAAAATATGGAGCAGAGACTACAGGAAAGACTGTCCCACCTGGGGTTCCATCCCATACACAGTCATCAAACCTAGACATTATTGTGGATGTCAATAAGTACTTGCTGACAGGAGCCTGATATAGCTGTCTCCTGAGAGACTCTGTCAGTACCTGACAAATACAGAGGTGAATGCTTTCAGCCAGCCATTGGACTGAGCACAAAGTCCCAGATGGAGGAGCTAGAGAAAGGAACCAAGGAGCTGAAGGAGCTTTCAGGCCCATAGAAGGAACAACAATATGAACCAACCAGTACCTTCAGAGCTTCCAGGAACTAAACTACCAACCAAAGAGTGCACATGGAGGGACCCATGGCTCCAGCTGCTGATGTAACATAGGACGGCCTTGTTGGACATCAAAGGGAGGAAAGGCACTTGGTACTGAGAAGGTTCAGTATCCCAGTATAGAGGAATAGAAAGACAGGGAAGTGGGAGTGGGTGTGTAGGTGAGCAGGGGAAGGGGGGTGGTTTAGACAGTTTTTAGAGGGTAACCCAGGAAAGGAGATAACATTTGAAATGCAAATAAAGAAAATAACCAAAAAATTAATTAAAAAAGAGACAGTATAACAGACCAGATACATAAACAGGACCCAGCATTTTGCTGCATACAGGAAACACACCTCAGTGTCAAAGATAGGCACTACCTACCTCAGAGTAAAGGGCTGGGAAACAATTTTCCAAGCAAATGGTCCCAAGAAAGAAGCTGGAGTAGCCATTCTATATTGAATAAAATCAACCTTCAACCAAAAGTTTTCAAAAAGGATAAGGAAGGACACTTCATACTCATCAAAGGAAAAATCTACCAAAATGAACTCTCAATTGTGAACATCTATGCTCCAAAGGCAAGGCTACTTACATTTATAAAAGAAACTTTACTAAAGGTCAAAGCACGTATTATAATGCACACAATAGTAGTGTGAGACTTCAACACTCCACTCTCACCAACTGACAGATCATGGAAACACAAACTAAAAAGAGACATATTGAAACTAGCAAAGTTTATGGACCAAATGAATTTAACAGATATCTATAGAACATTTCATTCCAAAACAAAAGAATATACCTTCTTCTCAGCACCTCATGTTACCTCCTCTAAAACTGACCATATAAGTGGTCACAAAACAGGCCTCAACAGATACAAAAGGACTGAAATAAAGCCATACATCCTATCGACTGCCACAGATTAAGGCTGGTCTTCAATAGCAATAAAACAATGGAAAGTCCACATACACATGGAAGCTGAACAATGCCCTGATCAATGATAACTTGGTCAAGGAGGAAATAAAGAAAGAAATTATAGACTATAGAATTTAATGAAAATGAAGGCACAACATACCCAAACTTATAGGACACAATGAAAGCAGCACTGAGGAAAATTCATAGCTCTGAGTGCCTCCATATCTTAAACAGCAAATGATAACAAAATTTCAAATGATATTTAATTATTCAATAAAATAAAAATTAAAACAAATCTTGGGTAATATAGAAACAGGACAATATATACACAGGTATTTGAAATATACAACATCTATCTCAAAATATAAAAAAAAATTAATATAATTCGAAACACCATACTATTAAGGAACAATAAGAAATCTTCAATCAACATAACAACCCAGAAGAGATCATTCAAAATATGTCAAGAAAGCTGCACCAAAGAGGACAATATGTAAACTGTGAACTTAGAACTTCCTATAAAGAAAGACCAGTAACTGTTAGTTGATTAAAAAAATCCCATAAAATTATAAGAATATCTTTAATGTTCTGTCAGAAACCAATCACCAAGCACAAATATCATAGAAAACAAAAGCATCTTTCAAGATTATTTTCTACATAAAAAACTGAAGACTTTGCATTTTTTCTCCTAAGAGAGACTTCTTAAGTGATTATAAGCAAATAAAATAGAAATGGAGTACTAAAGTACAAAATTGAATGGTAAATTATATGATAAATTACATATAAGACCAAATGCATATCAATCGTATGAACTAAGAACAAAATCCTGAGTATTTTATTAAAAATATTCAATTAAACCATCAAGTAAATGCAAATAATTGAGTGAAATGGTTAAAGTGATTTAAAGCCCTTATGAAGCACAAAAAGGGGCCAATATAGTCATTAACCCTGAATTTGGATTAAGAAGCATTTCTGACCTGTGAAGATAAGTAAGGATATGAAAAATAATAATTAAAAACATTTAAAATTTTTAATTTAGAATATGCCTTCCTCTAGGTCACCAGAACACTTCAATTCTCAGAAGTGCTTTTCACTTTCTTAATTAATGGTGTCTCTATTAATAAGGGGGTCATATAAAGTTTGATGATGCAGTTAAATTCCAATCTTTCAGTTATAGAATATGAGTAAGAGAATACCTCAGCTACTAGCAAATGTATATAGACTGAACTCTAAAATTCATGCATGTGATTTTTTTCTGAAGACATCCATAAATACAAAGCTGTTTTAGTTCATCAGGAAGATATAACAATTTGAACTGTATATGCAGCCTGAAAGTACTGAATCAAAAACATGAGCAGGAAATTACAACTTTCCAAAGAGAAAACTATATTGTCCCATTATCTAGAGATTTTAATTCCAACCATATTCGCTGAAAGATAGTAAAGACAAAACAAACAAATAACAAAAACGAACTCACATATGAACAATGCAGTTAAGAGAGTTGGCCCACACCCATACATAAAGCATTGAATAGGAACATGGGATAGACATTCATTTGAAAAGCATATGAAGTACTTATGAATGTTCTTCACACAAGAAACTACAAAGTCACTCTCAAAGGATTTAAATAAACTTTCATAAATGGAGAATTCAGTTACTGACCCACTTAAACAATATACTAAGGAAGAAAATATAAGTTGGTTTTTCTAATTATTAACTGAATGGCATTAAAATTTGTAGACTCCTAATAAACAAAAAAGATGGACATTTAAAGCTATGTTGAGACAAAAGAGAATCTGAGATGCTTACTTTAAGTCACTAGAAAAAAGATGAGCAAAGATAAATATTTAATAGACAAGAAGGCTAATATAATTAAAACAGAAAAATTACATTAAATGCATTCTAGGCTATGATTTAAAGAATTGATATCTGGGACATGTTTCTTAGAAAGCATTTTTTTTAAGTACTGAGGTTACCAGCATAAGCTACTATGCCCATTCAAGTTTTCTTTTTTTTTTATTAGATATATTCTTTATTTACATTTCAAATGTCCCCTTTTCTGGTTTCCCCACTTAAAAACCCATAACCCATCTCCCACCCCCCATTCCCCCATCAATCTACTCCTGCTTCCCTGTCCTGGCATTCCCTTATTCTGGAAAATCTAGCCTTTCCAGGACCAAGGGCCTTCCTCCCTTTGAAGTCCAACAAGGACATCCTCTGATGCCTATGCATCTGGAGTCATGGGTCCCTCCATATGTACTCTTTGGTTGATGGTTTAGTCCCTGGAAGCTCTGGGGGTACTGGGTGGCTCATATTGTTGTTCCTCCTATGGTGATGCAAACTCCTTCAGCTCCTTGGGTCCTTTCTCTAACTCCTCTATTAGGGACTCTGTGTTCAGTTCAATAGCTGGCTGAGAGTGTTCCCCTCTGTATTTGTCAGGCACTATCAGATCCTCCCAGGTGACACTATATCAGGTCAGCAAGAACTTATGGGCATCCACAATAGTGTCCGGGTTTTGTAACTGTATATGGGATGGATCCCTAGGTGGGGCAGTCTCTGGATGGTCCTTCTCTCAGACTGCTCCAAACTTTGTCTCTGTATCTCCTTCTGTGGGTATTTTGTTCCCTCTTCTAAAAAGGACCAGAGTGTCCATACTTTGTTCTTCCTCCTTCTTGAGCTTCATTTGATCTGTGAATTGTTTCTTGGGTATCCCAAGCTTCTGAGTTAATATCGACTTATCAGTGAGTGTATACCATATTTGTTCTTTTGTGATTGGCTTACCTCACTTGGCACCCTGCTATACTACTCCTGGGCATATACCCAGAGGATTTTCTAGCATGTAATAAGGACACATGCTCCACTATGTTCATAGCAGCCTTATTTATAATAGCCAGAAGCTAAAAAGAGCCCAGATGGATACAGAAAATATGGTATATTTACACAATGGAATACTACTTAGCTAATAAAATAAATGAATTCATGAAATTCTTAGGCAAATGTATAGAGCTGGAAAATATCATCCTGAGTGAGAAAGCATTTTGAAATGACTTATTGAGTATTTGTTGCATCAATATTCATAAGAGAAATTGGTCTGAGTTCTCTTTCTTTGTTGGATCTTTGTGTGGTTTTGAGATCAGTGCAATTGTGGCTTCATAGAATGAGTTGGGTAGTATTTTTTTCTGTTTATATTTTGTGGAATAGTTTGAAGAGTATTGGTGTTAGGTCATCTTTGAAGGTCTGATAGAATTATGCACTAAAACCATCTGGTCTTAGGAGACTTTCAATAACCACTTCTATTTCTTTTAGGGGTTATGGGACCATTAGATGGTTTATATGATCCTGATTTAAATTTGGTACTTGGTATCTGTCCAGGAGCTTGTCCATTTCACACAGATTTTCCAGTTGTGTTGAATATAGGCCTTTCTATTAGGATCAAACAATTTTTTTTAATTTCCTCAGTTTCTGCTGTTATATCTCCCTTTACATTTCCAATTTTGTTTATTTGGATACTTTCTCTGTGTCCTCTGGTTAGTCTGTCTAAGGATTTATCTATCTTGTTGATTTTCTCAAAGAACCAGCTCCTGGTTTTGTTGATTCTTTGTATGGTTCTCTATGTTTCAACTTGATTTATTTCAACCCTGAGTTTGATGATTTCCTGTCTTCTACTCCTCCTGGGTGAGCTAGCTTCTTTTTGTTCCAGAGCTTTCAGGTGTGCTATTAAGTTGCTAGTATATGCTCTCTCCTGTTTCTTTTTGGATGCACTCAGGGCTATGAGTTTTCCTCTTAGCACTGCTTTCATTGTGTCCCATAGATTTGGGTATGTCATACCTTCATTTTCATTAAATTCTAAAAAACGGTTTTGATATCTTTCCTTATTTCTTCCTTGTCCAAGGTATCATTGAGTAGAGCATTGTTCAGCTTCCATTTGTATGTGGGCTTTCTTTTTTTAGTTAGATATTTTCTGTTTTACATTTCAAATGTTATCCCCTTTCCTGGTTTACCCTCTGAAAACACTCACAGCCTGGGGGCTGGTGAGATGACTCAACATTTAGGAGCACTTATTGCTTTTTCAAATGTCCTGAGTTCAAATCCCAGCAAGTACATGGTGGCTCACATCTGTCCGTAATGAGATCTCACACCCTCTTCTGGTTTGTCTAAAGACAGCTACAGTGTACTTACATGTAATAATAAATAAATATAAAAAATACTGATTCTCCAGAAGGATTGTATGATTCTATCATATTTATAGAATGGAGAATTTTATTTATACTCTTTATGCTGAAAAATCAAAATGTGAATGGTAAATTTGTTTTCTGGTCATGGTACACAGAATTGGAGACTGATTTAATTCCGAAGGAAAAGTGCTTGTAATGCAGAAGATAATCTGAACAATTCTCTCAAAATGCCTTATAGTAAGCATATCAATTATTATTTTTTTCTTCCTTGTTAATTTTCTATTGAGCTTGGAGTAAATTCCTATCCTGTCAGTTTGGCTTCAGTTTATGACTCTTAATATAGCAACCTCTGGTAGTGTAATTAAATTCTAAAACTAAAAATAAATCCAAAACATGAAAAATATCATCATAACATAAACCACTAGCTTTTGGATGTATAAGAGTAAATAAACCAAGTTATGCCAACCGTTGTAATCAGCTACTAATTCAGTAACTGTTATAAAGAAGTTTTCCACTTATATTACAGATCGAAGTGGCCAAGAGTCATGACAAGGTCTTTTCTATAACATCATTCAGAATAATATTCTGTTAATTAAAAGTTCAAGTATCTTGAACATACAGCTCATACAGTGACAGAGAATAGAAAACAAGTTTGTAGACAAGTATTTCATATGGTGGTTAGGAAAAGTATATTTTACTTCTGAAAATAAGACTACACTCAGCATACCAATTTTTTGTAGTATTTCATAGTATTTCTGTAGCTTGACTTAGCTTTGAACACACTGTTCTTTCAACTTGGACTCCTGAAAATCTGGAATAAGATGGACTCACAAAAGCAGGCTTCTTCATATCTCATTAAATGTTCTTGGTATTCATTATTTGAACTTCAAGCAAAATTATTTCACTAGTCATTTTCTTCTTAAAACTGCTTCATAATTCTAGAACACATACTAAAATCTCAGGTTGAAGTGTATGGTACTGTCTCTCTTCACAGTTACCATCATTATAAATCACTTCGCTTAGCTTATATGGCATAAATAAAAATAAATTAGCTACACTGTATAATATACATCACAATCATTACCACATATTTGCCTTATAAAGTATGTGTCATAATGTGACACAGTCTGAAGCTCATAATAAAGTGCTATTTACTCATTTGTAAGACATCTGAATTATTAAATTATTATATATAAAATTATGAGGAAAACAAAATGATGTTCCAAAAATAGTAAACATTAGTAAAACAATTAAGTAATTCTTAAAAGTTCCATAGTACAGTCATAAAAGATGTTAAGAGTGTCTGTTACTCCTTTCTCTTTGGCCATCACAAGCAGTCTCTTCAGAGTCCCAAGTCAAATGTGATCTTTGTTGACAGTCAACTTCCTTCATATTCTTCAAGTTTCTCGTTGTGCACTCAGTTGGTTGACAACAAATGGCTCTTGGTAGGTTTTAACAGTTCCTAAGTAGGAACCAGGATTACAGTCTCTGCCTGTGTTGTAAAACTTCACCTAAACTAAAGACTAAACTAAGTTGCCTTCTACTTTACCAAGAGTTATGCAATGACCTTCATAATCACTGTAATAAGTCATTCCTTACTGTGATCAAAGGATTTAGCGATCCATTAAAGAGAAATTCCCCCCAGATGTCTCTGCCATTGAGCACATTAATAGCTATGGAATGTCTCATCTAAGAGCCTCCTGAGGAAATCCTTCATTCATTCTGTAATGATACCATCTTGACACCATATTGCACACAAAGGAATCTTTTCGGTTTTTCAGTTTTTCTCATTTTTCTCCTTAATATTACCATTACTGTGTGAATCCTTGGTTCTCTATATAACTGAGTTAGTAGGTTTTTATTCTCTCCTATGTTTTTGGTCAGATCAAGAGGCTGAGGTGGCACATTGCATCTACCAGTTAAGGAACATGGGCAAACCTGAAATAGGTATCAGCTACAAAAGCCTCAAGGCATGCCCCAGTGAAGTACTTGTTAGGTGCCACATCTTAAAGGTGCCAGCTATATTTTTCCCCTATAAGACCACCTGCTACATGTAAGCTCTTATTGGAATAAACCACTAAATTTAGTGATTGTGTTAAAGAGTGGATCCACATTGATTTATATGTCTTCACAAAATTACAATCTAGTGAAATTATAATATGATGTTATAATATTCTCAAAAGCCTTGGCATTCTTTCAGTTTGATAATATAATTACTCCATCAGAGAGTGCTGTATTAGAACTTGTAAACCGAAGCCAAACTCACATAACAGAAATTAAATGTCATTCTCAGAAAATGAGGCCAAAATTTACATAGAAAAGGAAGCCATAGAAATGGAAGATCATAGAATAAGTTCCCAGACTTTAGAAAAAGGAAAAGTTGTTAAAACAGTTCTTTCAAACTGCTTCTCTTCTTATGAAATTATAATAAGAATCTGTTTTATGTCGAAATCTGCCTTATGGAGTTTTATGCTGCAATGTGCCACTTCTATTTCGTCTTTTCTAATTCAGTCAGCTATTTAGGAGCTGGAAGCGTACCTGCTTTGCCATTTCTGGGGACTAATTGGCACTTCTGTTAATTGCATGAGGTATAATACCAGAGTAATGGCAGTCATCTTGTTTTGGGTCATAAGGCTACTCGTTCTTTGGTCTCTTTAACAAGTCCTTTCATTACCATATAATATTCTTTAAGTGGCTTTTCAAATTTTACTTTCAGGTATTAATTGGTGCCCCCTTGAGTCTAAGAACTGGAAATGCCAAGAATGACACAGTTATCTAGTTGAGAGTTCACTGCACACCTTCTTCTAATTCACTACTGGGATAAGTCTCATTATGATTCTTTCACCTGTTATTCACTTGGTCAGTGCAAAATGCCTGTCCATTAGCAATTTTTTCAGGTTGACCCTAGTATAGAAAATGTGCACTGGAGACAGAGTACTTTTAGAGTTAAGTTTTGTCTTTCAGGGTGCGGTATGACAGACAATTATAAATTTGCAGTAAGCCAAGAAGAGATAGTTTGAAGTCATATTTACAAGTTTTGCAATTTTCTCCTGTTGTTCATGTTTCAGTTTTATAGTTTCTAAAATATTTTCAGAAACATTTATTATATACCATAAGCTTATTTATGGTTAATGTAACAAAACTAATAATATATATATATATATATCATTATATGTCATAATTATATATATACATATATATGTTATAATATGTATTATTTTATAGTGTCATATAAGTAATTATATTCACAGGAGAAATTTTTACATGGATTTAGATATTATGACACTCTATTTGATAATATAATTTTCCAAAAAATTGTATTTCAACAATGAGGTCTGTTTGATTCTACTATAAATATACAAATATATAAGAAGAAATCATTGTTTATGTTCAATTGGTTTCTCTTAATGTGTAATCTTAATTTCCATTAGATTCTTGCTTATGTTGATTAAGAAAGGATATTAAAAACATATTTTAATTGAAGTTTACCTCATTTTAAAGTATGAACTGTGTTAGCATAGAAAGCATGGTGTGCTGTGTGCTTATATTTTAAAGCTTGGTGTAACAAGGCAAGAGAGTCAAACATTGGATTCTCTAACTACAAAATTAGTTCAAGCATAACTGTTTTGTATCAAGTACACAAAACTAGATTAATAATTATTTGACAAGAAATGTTTCCAGTCCCTTTAGTTTTCACAAATCTCACTGGAGTTGTAGATGTCAGGAAACAATCAATAAATTCTACAGTTCTTAAAATGTCAAATACAGTGTCTGGGTGAATATTCAGAGTTAGGGCTTTTGGAGCAAAGAGAAGAAAAGGGGTCAAAGAAGTAGAGAGACAGAACATGTTGTTTCTTAGAACCTTCTTTAAAGACGCAGTGCCTAAACTCACAATAGTGAGATAGCCCAGCAGACTAGTTTGGAAAGAGAGGTAAGATCTCAGAATAAGTTCTGCTCTGTGTCCCTGAGGTCCCTTTGTCATCATCTAGGTTTCAGTGAGCTGTAACTCTTAATTGTTGTGCCCTACAACTCATCTCTGTCTACAAGAATGGCAAAAACTTTATGTTAAATAACAATTATGTTTTGGACTCCTTCCTAGCCAATTTTAAAAATCTTAAACTTTTTATTTTTATTTTAGTTTTAGTTTTAGCTTGCCATAATATTCTACCCTGAACCTCTTTTTGAAACTATTTAAAAATGTTCCCTCATATAACAGTATTGACCTATTGAACTTTTGATTCTTTTACATATATACTTCATATGTTAACATATATTCTTTACTTATATTCTATAACCATTTAGATTTAGACATTTTCTATATCAATCAATTCTGAATTTTTTGTTTTACTTCACTTAATTATAGTTTATTTCACTGCACTGATATAGTGTAGAGTGTTTCATTTTTTATTATTCACTTTCACTAATTCTTTCACTTTCACTTTTAAGTGGACATTATATTTGATAGTTTCCTTACAGTTTGAAATGTATTATTTTGTAACACAATCATAAATTATACCTCAATTGAAGTCTAACATGTGTTCATTCACTGGAAGTTTGATGTTTAAGTGTGGATATGTACAGATGCCTAGTTAAATATGAAATTGTGTCTCTTTGATATATTTAGGAAAACATTAACTTAACATTGATTGAAATTATTTTATTATTGAGTTTAAGGAACCTCATTATGTTTGGAATTCATCAAGAAGGAACAGTTTTGAAGACTGGCTCAGAACACATTAGAATGATTTCCAAAAGCAGTTGTTCCACCAGAAGTAATGGCTTTCCCATAGCACAGTGCACAGCCAGGGCTGCTCAGGGCAAAGAAGAAATGCTGAGTGACCTGACTCTGAATTGTAATTGCTTTAGTTAGGCTACACACAATATTCAGACCTGTCTTCCCAAGAAGGTCTGAAAGGTGGCTTAATTTATTCTAACTGAATTCTAGCATTAGAATTGATAATCTGTAATTCTGGTTTGTTTGGTATGTGTATTGTCTTGGGAATTTTATTTAAATTTAATGAGTCTCCATTTCCATATAGGTTAAGTGGGGATTATAAACAAAATTGTTATACATGAAAATAGATGCCTGTGTAAATTCCATGGAAAAGTACAAAAGCCAACTGGGGGAAGGAAGAGAGTTCAATACAGAGAGGAAGGAAGATAACCCAAGATGTTTGATAAGGTCTCAAGGAATCACATTTTATGTGTATATATACATATTTCTTCAAGAAAGTTTAAGTTTAAGAGTCATATATTAAAAGAAAAAGCCAGTGCCAAATAAAGGAACTCTTTTAAATAGTTGGTCAAGATAGTCCAAATGTTTCACCAAAACAAACAAACAAACAAACAAACAAACAAAAAACACTGCAGAGTTTCTTTACCTGTGGGTCATAGCCTCCAAGGGTGTCAAACAATCCTGTTACAGGGGCCACTTTAGACCATCAGACAATACACATATTTTATATTGTGATTAATAGAAGTAGCATAATTACAGTTATGAAGTAACAACAATTACTTTTATTATTGGAGGTCACAACATGAGAAGCTATATGAAAGGCTCACAGCATTAGGAAGGATGAGAACCACTGGTACAGACTATTGAAGGAGATTTAGTTTTTCTCTCAAGGGTTGAGGCTGAATTCCAGTAGATGAAAACGTCACACACTTAGGACACATGATTCCAATGAAACAAAGAATATTTGAACTAAAGCCCCCTTTCCTGATTCTAGCTTTCATGGTTCCAGAAGTACTTTGAAAAACTCCCAAGGGAGGGAAATATCAAAACAATCCTATCCAGCTGCAGTATCTATAAACCATGACTATTACGAGTATGACAAGATATTCACAAAGTTTCAATGAGTATAACACACTGGTTGTTAGAAACTAATGTTTGTCTAAGATATTAAAGTCCTCAACAGGATAGAAATCACGTCTGGTAACAGAAACCTAGCCAGCTTCTTGAGGTTTGTGGGGTCATGGAGTTTAGTAGAATCTACTACTGATGTTTGTTAGACCGGCATAATCCTTTATTACATACTAAATCTTATACTGACTGGTAAGTGTAACTACCACTCCTCATCCAAGAAGCTTCCCTTTACAGCAGTTTGAAACATCACAAAACAACTGTAACTAAGTACAGTGAAGAAATGGAAAGCATAACCCCAACAGATACATCTCTATCTTAAACTCAGCTCCCTGCATTGATGTTTTAGAGAACATCAATGAACAGGGCTTGGGAAGCTTGAAATAGCCACAATATTGGGAAGTCTGCTGTGCAACAGTTTTTTCTAGAAATGGTTTTAAAAACAAGATGTGAACAACTGTAATGGCAATGGCAGTAGACAAGCTAACATAGAAAGAAAAAAGGTATTGGGTCCCAATCCTAGACAAAATCCTAAGATTTACATGGAGTGCTAAGGCACTCATGAAGTATAAACTTATAGATTCAGTGGAGCAGAAAATGACTAAGGCATAATCTAAGGAGTGAGGGTTGTTGAGTAGAGATCATTTTAATTTTATTATGAATGTGATAGAGACCAAAAGAGATTTTAAGCAGAAGACTGTGCAATGTGATTCACAAGATGAGTTTAGGCTTTATGAAAGGAATGAAAAGGTGAGAAGCAAATACAAATATTTGGTGATGATTTGGGATGTTCTTCCAGTGATCTAAGGGAAGAAGATCTCAAAGTGGGGTACATGGAGATGGTCATGGCCTGGTGTTGAAAGGATAGGTGTATGTTTAAAGTACAGCTAGAAGGAACTGCAGCTATTATTAGCATAAGGTTTGGGTCAATAAGTACAATTCAGCTTCATTGTAGTAGTTTTAGTTTTAGTGACTAAATGGACCCTGTTGTCATTGAATAAGAGATAGTTACCTTGGTAATATCTCTTATTTATATTAGTGTATATTATTGATGTTTAAAATCTATACGTTTTAGATAGACTTAATCCAAGATAATGAATTGAATTTTTATTTCATGTCACAGAAACGTACTTGTTAGGTTTTGACACATAATTTTAAAGTCTCTAAAAGCTACCATATAGTATTTGCACAAATTTATTTTTTATAAAAAAATTAAAATATTGTACTTCACTGCTGTTCTTTGAATCTTTTTCCTCTAACTGGGCTGCCTTGCCTAGCCTCAATAGAAGAGATGCCTACTGCAACTTGATATGCCTGGTTACTATCCATGGAAGGCTTTCCCTATTCTGAGTAGAAAGTGAGGTGAAGAAGATGTGAGCAGAGAGGGAGGTACCGAAAGTAGAGAAGGGAGAAGAATCTGAGTCTGGGATGTAAACCAAGTGTTTTAGGCTCAACAAACTTTACTCTTTATATTCTGGCTTAGTCATTGTCTGTTTCAACAATAATATGTTTATACTTCGTGAGAGCCTTAGTACTCCAAATATGTCTTAGTATACTTCCTGGTATCCTGTTTCTCTGTCTCTGTCTCTGTCTCTGTCTCTCTGTGTCTCTCTGTGTTTCTGTGACTCTCTCTCTCTCTCTCTCTCTCTCTCTCTCTCTCTCTCTCTCTCTCTCTCTCTCCCTCCATCCCTCTGATTGGCAGTTTGCTTTAATAAGAGAAACTCTTTTGTGAAAAGTCAACAAAAGCATTCCATACATTGTAGAAATTATATTGTTTGTGTACTAACAGTTGACACACATCTAATTTGAAAGTTCCATTATGATAGAAACTTTAACTTTCTTTCTGAATCCTCAAACTCAAGAGAAACATTTTAGAAAAAGGTAAGAAATCTTCATAATTTACTTAAAGTAGATAATTTAGATGCAAGAATTGATTTGTTTTACAAAAATAAACCTAAACTTGGTTTAGAAATATATGAGAAATGGAACTAGAATATCTTTTAACATATTTCTCAAGATCCTTTAATTTTTATTTATTTTGATTTAAGTACTATAAAACTAGTAAAAATCATTTTGTGAGTCAAGACCATATGTTAACTCCATGTTCAGTACATAGTAACATTTTGTTAAAATTAATTGCTATCCTATAATAAAAGTACTATTGTCCTTGTTACTATTTCTAGGGATTGAGATTTAAGTCCTATCAACATGTTAATACTTACCTTAGCAAAAGTATACTTACTAGCTTTGTCTTTTCCTTTGGTTGAAAATTTATATTAACAGGTATGATTCCCCAAATTAAAAACAAATCAAAGTTAAAATGAAATTCATTAAATAGCATTTTGTGATGTGCTAAAGAATGCAAGACATCCACTTAGATGATACTGTAGTTCAACTCTACACAAGAAAATAAAGAAAAGCAAGAAAAGTGAAACTTGAAACAAACAAATCTGAAATAAATCTTTCAGATATGAAAGATTATCCCATGTAGTTAGAAATTAATGTATGTACATACATTGTATAAAAGTGTTAGTAAAATGTATATTATGTCTCAAATCTCAAACTAAAATTATAGTGAAAACTAATTAAAATCATTGTAGTTAAACAACATTTTCCAATCATCAGGCATTCTTGAAAGAAGTATTTGCTTAGTAATAAAATAGAAATGGAATATAAGTGTAGTAAACATGATATACCCATACACAACAGGATTATCAATTACAAATTTTCAATAATAAGAAATTGAGTAACTAATAAATGAAGGTTGTTTTGTGCTTAGGAAATAGTCACCATGATAAATAGAATCCATGATTCACAAATACTTCCCACTATAACAAGGAAAGCTATGGGTAATTTTGAAACCTAACAAGTAGAATCAGGAATCAGTACTGAAAATTAAACATTGAAAGGGTCCCTGATAAGGAGGGACAAGATGTCCCTGTTCTTATATTTCCAATGAAGGTATATTTTCTTTCTATGAAAGTCAGGATAAATTTTTTCTCTACACATTAAGCTATATTTTCATGTCTGTCAGTTAAAGCTGATGGGAAAAGCCCACCCAGTAGGCTCTAGGAATTCAGGAAAATATTGGTTAATTTCTTCACTCATATAAAAAAGAGCCAACTATACAATTTTTCCAAGACCCATTTTTTTAGAAATCAATAGCATATCTACCAAGATTTAAAGGGGGGGGGATAATCACAGTAAAGCATACCTTAGATGAGTAACTGAAGCTTACTCATTAGTCAATCCTCATTACTTTGTACTTCAGTATGAATATGGTTGAAGCATCCAATAAAAAGATATTTGTTGGCTCATATTCATTTTTCATGATGTCATTGACAAGACCTTAAGGTCTTCAATCTTCAGGTAAGCATTTAAAACTGTGTGCTATGTGACCAGAATCTACTATCTCAACTTTGAATTTACCCTTCTAACATGTGATAAAGCTCAATTTTTAATGACTCCCATGATGATCTGCATGAAATATTTGATCCTAACAAAAGAAGACAATTGTTTGTTACTATAGAAACTTTTCTTGCTATTTCTGATAATTTAGGCCTTAGTGCCATCTCACAGGACCCATTTGCCTGGTCATTCTCAATCACTTGAGTTTAAAACTGAATTATATTCATGATTATGCATGACAGTTGGTGCTACAACCATGATTAAGCCAGGTATGTGAGTGAATTTAATTTCCTAATCCTTTGATCATACTTTGTTAACCACTATAGTTAATGGGAGAAGGAGAGCAACAAGGGCCACAAGAAAATATGATTGTTATTTGTTCTTACATTCAAGGGAAAGATATTCTTGCTATTCTGCCTGGACAGGAAAATAAATTAAGTATCTCTGGAATTGTATTCTGAAAGCCCAGTCAATCTTAATAGCAAGCCAGTAGAGTTTAAAAATTAAAAACAGTAAAATAAGTGGGGGCAGAAGAAAATGGCTTTTAATAAAGTTATATTGATCTGTGACCTCTAATATTGGGTATAAAAACACCCTTAAGTCATTTATTTATAGATTCTAATATATTTATTTCTCTTTATTAATTTGGACAACTTTGGACATATTTTCTAGTCACTTGATTTTGGAAGTATCATCTTCTATTGTTAAGAAAATATGCAAAATTTATTATATATGACCCTCTCACAGGAAGTTTATTTTAGAACATAAGTTATAGAAAAAATTAAAAGTGAACTAAGGCCAGGTTTTGGTGGAACAAGCTTGTTTTCTAGCATGAAGGAGAAGCATGAGGGTCAGTAAAACCAGACTAGCTTAACAGCTTTGACATCTAAGGAAGACTTGCTCAAAAAAAAAAAAGGGAGAAACTAATTAAGTATGTAACTGAATAGAAAAAAATGTGATGAAGTTTGTGAACAAATAGTAGTTGTGAAAAGAATGCTGATTTAATTTAGTCATAAAGGTAATGAAATTTAAAGTATAATATTTACTTTCAATGGAAAATCCAACCTGCCTGCTAACATTTCTGCTTCTGTAAATGGCATTACAAGGAAAACAATCTGACACACTGTGTTTTTGTGGAATAGCATTTAACAGCTCCAATGATGACATCCAATCTATTATTATAGGAAAAAATGTTTTCCATTAACTTTTAAGAGTGGATTTACTTTTACATTTGGCATTGGGTTCCAGAAGCCATTTGGAGAATTGTTTGTATCTAAGATACTGTTTTCAACAAAATGCTGCCTTTACAAAAGTAATTCATAGAGCTGGCTAATAAAGAAAACAAATGGTATGCAGCTGCCTCGGTCCCCCACCAACTTGGTAATGAAATAGCCTCAACCAAGTCTTTCATTGATCCACTGTTTTTAAAGGAGATTTTATTTAATTCCATCTCCCTTTCAGTTGTGTTTCATTATTGCTATTCTTTCATTAGAATAAATCCTGTAACCTATTCAAGAATCAGATGCTTCATGGCATATTTCTGAATGCTTCAGTTCTATAAATCTGATGCTATGTAGCTTTGGGAAATCTGAATCACCCATACTGGTAGATGTTAATATATAGTCTACTTTTTCCCTTCATGTCTTACATAATATCTGGGTATATATTCAACTTTCATATGAGGAATACTGAAATGAAAAAGAACTTGCGAAAAAAAGAAAACTTTATGCTTGTCATGAAAAGAGTAATTTTCCACCATTGGCTTCACACACAGAGTTGCAGTGGGGAAAATATGACCTATAAAAAATGTAGTTGAGGTGATTGTTAGAGGATTTCTTCCATACATATCAACCACTCCTGAGTTAACTCAGTACTTTAACCCCACTTTGTGAAATCATCTGAATTGGAAAGCTAAATTTGATTGCAGTTCTAATTTTTCTCTTGGCAATAAAAAAAGAATGTATGCAAAAGGCTCATCTAGTAAAATTTTGGGCTGCAACTAAGTTTCATGAATATCTGTTTTGTCAGTCTACATTTGATATGATTCTAGAATGTGGGAAAACACAAAGGGAAATTTTGTTTCTATTATCAGCTGTTTGGTGAATCTGTGAAGGTACACATAAAATTTCTAAAACAAAATAACAGATTTCTATAGCATAAAGTTTGAGGATTTGGCATGACACAATTCACAAATTAATGATGACACAACTTTTATCAATCTTCATAAATTTACTTAGTATGATTTGTGTTATTAAGCTTAGAGTGTCTACCAGAAAAGTTTCCATTAGAAATGATTAGAAAATTAAAACACAGAAAGATCTACTGGTTCTTGGCACAGTGGGTTTTAGCTCCTCTGCTCCCCATTTTATGATATTCATGATTAAAGACACTGTAGATATCAAAAGCCTATGGTCAAGATCCTATAATTAATATGTTAAGGAATTGAATTGTGTATAGACCTTTGAAACCTGATTTGAGTCATGAAATCTCAGAAAGTATTTTATACAGATAATACATATGTTGCTTCTAGGTACAAATAGTCGATCACTAGTTTTATGGTCAACATCTTGACCATATGTACTGATATGGCTATCATTTAAAGAAAATCAATAAAAACTAGTGTACCAATCCTAGTAATGACTATATCTACTTCTAAAATTCACATTGCTGTGATTGCTCTATTTATATACCATATTTATTCTTCTAAGATATGATGTCCATCACTGGAGGTACACATCTCAGACTGATTGGAACTAAAGAAATGTATCATTAAGCTAAGACTTGTAATCATGATGCATGCACACCTAAAATACACCTCACTTATTCTGATTATATTTTCTAACATACCCACTTAAATATAATCATAATCATCATGAATAAAACCTTTTTTCAAGTCATTGTGTCACCAGAACCTTGTTCTAGAGTCCCCTGACTCCCTTATTCTTTTTAATCTGTAGAAAGAATATAGACAGAAGACACATATAGAGATTATTACAAAGCAAAGTGAAACAATCTCAAGATATAAAACAGGAAAGTGACCAAACAGCACATTATCAAATACAAATCATGGCCAATGTTCAGAGACCACATTTCCAAAATGCACTTTAGGAAGCCTTAGCGTTTTTGTGTCTGCACTTGGAGTTGATCCTCTGCCACAGGGCTCAATACACAGGTGGCACCATGATAGAGCAAGCCAACCAGAAG
Source organism: Apodemus agrarius (assembly GCA_964023405.1). NCBI lineage: Eukaryota > Metazoa > Chordata > Mammalia > Rodentia > Muridae > Apodemus > Apodemus agrarius. The sequence goes on along the minus strand of OZ030009.1, from coordinate 61,052,745 downwards.
TGAAGACTGGCCTGTGAGTGTAGGTAGGAGCAATACTGCTGCACAGAGGGACCCGCCAGAAGTACTCAGGGCACAGAAACCTAGGAGCAGCCTGAAACAGGACCCTTACAATTTCTATCAGTACCCAGAGCTGATCCTGGGCCACAGAGCTATATATACAAATACCTCCAGGAGAGAGCTTGTCTCACAGGCGTGACTACACACCTGAGAGAACAAATAAGACATCCAATTCTCTTCAAATTTCTGGCCCAAAAAGGACCTGCCCAGAGCCATCAGGACACAGGAAGCAAGGATCTCCTGGGGACAGAACTCCTCTGGTTTTTATCTGCACCCCATAGCTGACCCTGTACCATAGATCTCCATACATAAATTCTTCCCAGAGAGAACTGGTCTCCCAGGAGTACTGACATGCAGAGTTGCAGAACAGACTAACCACAGTCAGAGATGGAAAGAATAGCTAACTAACTCCAGAGATAACCAGATGGTAAAAGACAAGCTCAAGAACACATTCAACAGAAACCAAGGCTACTTGGTGTCATCAGAACGCAGTACTCCCATGACAGCAAACCCTGGTTAACCCAACACACCAGAAAACAAGACTCTGATTTAACATCACATCTCATGGTGATGATAGAGGACTTTAAGAAGGACATATATAACTCTCTTAAAGAAATACGAGAGAACACAGGTAAACAGGTAGAAGACCTTAAAGAGGAAACACAAAAATTTTTTAAAGAAATACAGGAAAACACAGGCAAACAGGTGAGGGAACTGAAGAAAACTATCCAGGATTGAAAAGGGGAAATAAAAACAATAAAGAAATCACCAAAAGAGACAACACTGGAGATAGAAAACCTAGGAAAGAGACCAGGAGTCATAGATGCAAGCATTATGAACAGAACACAAAAGAGAAAAAGGAGAATCTCAGGTGCAGAAGTTACCACAGAAAACATTGACACAAGAGTCAAAGAAAATGCAAAAAGCAAAAATCTCCTAACTCAAAACATCCAGAAAATCCTGGACAAAATGAGAAGACCCACCTAAGGATAAAAAGTATGGAACAAAGTAAAGATGCCCAACTGAAAGGGCCAGTAAATATCTTCAACAAAATTATAGAAGAAAACTTCCTTAACCTAAAGAAAGAGAAGCCCATGAACATACAAAAAGCCTACACAACTCTAAATAGTTGGACCAGAAAAGAAATTCCTAGTCATAAAATTATCAAAACACCAAATGTACTAAACAAAGAAAGAATATTAAAGTCAGTAAGGAAGATCAAGTAACATATAAAGACAGATGTTCCAGAATTACACCATACTTCTCACCAGAGATTATGAAAGCCAGCAAATCATGGGCAGATCTCATACAGACCCTAAGAGAACACAAATGCCAGCCCAGAATACTATACCCAGAAAAGCTCTCAATTAACATAGATGGAGAAAACAAGATTTTCCATTACGAAAACCAAATTTACACAATATCTTTCCATAAATTCAGCCCAAAAAGGATAATAGATGGAAAACACCAATACAAGGAGGGAAACTGAATCCTAGAAAAAGCAAGAAAGTAATCATTCAACAAACCCAAAAGAAGAAAACCGCACAAACATAAAAATAACTTAAAAATAACAGGAAGCAACAATAACTATTCCTTAATACCTTTTAACATCAATGAACTCAATTCCCCAATAAAAAGACATTGACAACAGACTTGATACTCAAACAGGACCCTGCATTTTGCTGCATACAGAAAATGTACCCCAGTGTCAAAGACTGACACTACCTCAGAGTAAAGGGTTAGAAAACAATTATCCAAGGAAATGGTCCCAGGAAACAAGCTGGAGTAGCCATTCTAATATCGGATAAAATTGACTTTCAACCAAAAACCATCAACAAAAGATAAAGGACACTTGATTCTCATCGAAAGAAAAATCTACCGAAAAGAACTCTCAATTCTCAACATCTATGCTCCAAATGCAAGAGCCTCCACATTCATAAAAGGAACTTTACTAAAACTATAAGTACAGATTTCACCTCAAACAATAATTGTGGGAGGCTACAATACTCCACTCTCATCAATGGATAGAACAGGGAAACACAAAATAGAGAAACAGTGAAACTAACAGAAGTTGTGGAACAAATGGATTTAACATATCTATAGAATATTTCATCCTAAATCAACAGAATATGCCTTCTTCTCAACAGAGAAGGTACCTTGTCCAAAATTGACCATCTAATCAGTCACAAAAAAGACCTCAACAGATATAGGAAGAGTGCAATAATCTCATGCCTCCTATCAGATCACTATGGATTAAGGCTGGTCTCCAACAACAAAAAGCCTACATACACATGGAAGCTGAATAACACTCTACTCAATGATAACTTGGTCAAGAAAGAAATAAAGAAATTAAAGACTTTTTAGAATTCAATGAAAACAATGGTACAACATGCCCAAACTTATGGGACACAATGAAAGCAGTGCTGAGAGGAAAATTCAAAACTCTGAGTACTCCAAAAAAGAAACTGGAGAGAGCATATGCTAGCAGCTTCACAGCACACATGAACGCTCTAGAACAAAAAGAAGCAAATACACCAAAGAGGAGTAGACAGCTGGAAATTATCAAACTCAGGGTTGAAATCAACAAAGCAGAAACAAAATGAACTGGACAAAGAATCAACAAAAGCAGGAGATGGTTCTTTGAGAAAATCAACATGACCAAAAAACCCTTAGACAGACTAGCCAGAGGGCACACAGACAGCATCCAAATTAACAAAATCAGAAATGAAAAGAGAGAAATAACAGAAACTTAGAAAATTCCAAAAATATTCAGATACTACTAAAAAAGCTTATACTCAACACAGCTGAAAAATCTGGATGAAATGGACAATTTTCTAGAGAGACATCAAATACCACAGTTAAATCAGATTCAGATAGACCATCTAAATGATCCCATAACCTCTAAAGAAATAGAAGTGGTCATTGAAAGTCTCCCAACCAAAAAAAGCACAGAAACAGATGGTTATAGTGCAGAATTCTATCAGACCTTCAAAGAAGACCTAACACCAATACTCTTCAAATAATTCCACAAAGTAGAAACAGAAGGAACACTACCCAATTTGTTCTATGGAGGGACAATTATGCTGATACTAAAACCACACAAAGATCCAACAGAGAACAAATTCCCTTATGAATATTGATGCGAAAATATTCAATAAAATTCTTGCCAAGTGAATCTGAGAACACATCAAAACTATCATTCACCAAAATCAAGTAGGGTTTATCCCAGGGATGCAGGGATAGTTCAGTATATAGAAAGCCATCAATGTAATCTACTACATAAACAAAATAAAAAAAAACACATGGTCATTTAATTAGATGCTTAAAAAGCATTTGACAAAATTCAGCATCCCTTCATGTTAAAATTCTTGAAAAGATCAGGAATTCAAGGCGCATAAATAAACATAGTAAAAGCAATATGCAGCAAACCCATAGCAAACATCAGACTAATGGAGAGAAACTTGAAGCAATTCCCTAAAATCAGGGACTAGACAAGGCTGCCCCCTTTCTCTCTATCAATTCAATGTACTACTTGAAGTTCTAGCTAAAGCAATTACACAACAAAAGCAGGTCAAAGGGATACAAAATTAACTCAAGGAAATCAGTAGCCTTCTTATACTCAAAGGATAAACAGGCTGAGATAGAAATTAGTGGAATGACACCAATCACAATAGTCACAAACTATATAAAGCATCTTGGTATAACTCTTGTAACCAAGCAAGCGAAAGATCTGTATGACAAAAACGTCAAGACTCTGAAGAAAGATATTGAAGAATACCTCAGAAGATGGAAATAACTCCCATCCTCATGGATTGGCAGGATTAATACAGTAAAAATGGACATCTTGAAAAGGCAATCTAGAGATTCAATGCAATCCCCATCAAAATTCCAAGTCAATTCTTCATAGAGTTTAAAAGAGCAATTCTCAAATTCATCTGGAATAACAAAACAAAACAAAACGAAACGAAAAAACAAAAAAACAGGATGGCTAAAACTATTCTCACCAATAAAAGAACTTCTGGGAGAATTAGTATCCTGGATGTCATGCAGTATTTCAGAGCAATAGTGATAAAAAGTACAGTGAGTGGCAGGTAGATCAATGGAATAGAATTGAAGACACTGAAATGAACCTATTCACATATGGTCACTTGTTCTTTGACAAAGGAGCTAAAACCATCCTGTGGAAAAAAAGACAGCATTTTCAACAATGGTGCTAGTTCAATTGGAAGTCAAAATGTAGAAGAATACATATTGGTCCATTATTCTCTTCCTGTACAAAGCTCAAGTCCAAGTGGATCAAGGACCTCCAACTGAAATCAGATACACTGTATCTAATAGAAAAGAAAGTGGGGAAGAGCCTCAAGCACATGGGCACAGGGGAAAATTTCCTGGACAGAACACCAATTGCTTATGCTCTAAGATCTTATGTTTTTCTGGTGTTTGTCTGAAGACAGCTACAGTGTACTCAAATAATTAAAAATAAATAAATCTTTAAAAAAAACAGAACACCAATAGCTTATGTGTTAATATCAAGAATTGATAAATAGAACCTCATAAATTTGCAAGCCTTCTGTAAGACAATGAACACTGTCAATAGGTCAAAAAGCAACCAACAGATTGGGAAAAGACCTTTACCAATCCTACATTAGATAGAGGGCTACTATCCAGTATATACAAAGAACTCAAGAAGTTAGACTCCAGAGAACCAAATAACCCTGTTAAAAATGGGGTACAGAACTAACCAAAGAATTCTCAATTGAGGAATAATGTATGTCTGAGAAGCACCTAAAGAAATGCTCAACATCCTTAGACATCTGGGAAATGCAAATCAAAATAACCCTGAGTTTCCTCCTCAAACCAGTCTGAATGGCTGAGTTAGAAAACTCAGGTGACAGCAGGTGCTGGTGAAGATGTGGAGAAGGAAAACTACTCCATTGCTGGTGGGATTGCAAGTGGGAAAAAACTACTCTGGAAATCAGTTTGGTTGTTCCTCTGAAAACTGGACTTAGTACTATCAGAGGACCCAACTATACCCCTCCTGGTACACAATGGAGTACTCAGCTACTGAAAACAATGAATTCATAAAATTTGCAGGAAAATGTATGGAACTAGAAAATATCATCCTGAGTGCAGTACCCCAATCACAAAAGAACAGACATGGTATGCACTCACTGATAAGTGGATATTAGCCCAAAAGCTCAGAATACCCAAGATAAAATTCACAGACCAAATGAAGCTCAATAGGAAGCAAGACCAAAGTATGGATAAGTTTGTCCTTAGAAGTGGGAACAAAATACCTATGGGAGGAGATACAGAGACAAAGTGTGGAGCAGAGACTGAAGAAAATACCATTCAGAGACTGCCCCATTTGGGCATCCATCCCATATACAGTCACCAAACATAGACACTATTGTGGATGCCAACAAGCACTTGCTGACCGAAGCCTCATGTGGCTGTCTCCTGAAAGGCTCTGCCAGTACCTGACAAATACAAAGGTGGATGTTCGAAGCCAACCTTTGGACTGAGCACAAAGTCACCAATATAGAAGCTAGTGAAAGGACCTAAGGGGATGAAGGCCCTTTCAGGTGAATAGGAGGAACAACAATATGAACCAACTAGTATCACCAGAGCTCCCAGGGACTAAACCACCAACCAAAGAATACACATGGAGGTACCAATCAATGGCTCCAGTAGCACATGTAACAGAGGATGGCCTTGTTGGACATCAATGGGAGGAGAGGACCTTAATCCTGAGAAGGCTCAATGCCCCAGTATAGGGGAATACCAGGGCAAGGAAGCAGGAGTGGGTAGGTTGGTAGGCAGGGGGAGGGGGTATGGAATAGGGGGTTATCAGAGGGGAAACCAGGAAAGAGGATAACATTTAGTGTAACTAAATAAAATATCTAATTTTAAAAAAGGAACTCAGGACAGTGATGCAACTTCTTAAAATGAATATAGAAAAATTATAATAATAAAGGAAGGCTTAGTCTATTTCTGCAGTCTCCAAAGAGACCTTATCAAGGGTGGACTATTCAGGTGACTGACAAGCTCATTTGAATTGACTCTTATAAGAGGGGATAATAGCATGCCATTGTCCTTTGCCCAAAAGTCTCTGACCACACAGTAAGATACTTAAACATTCTGGAAAGTTCAGACTGCCTGTCTACATCCAGAAGCAGAGAAATGATTTAGATCTTGACAGTTTTAGTTCCTAGTTTTAGAAGTTGCTAATTATGAGATAGAAGTCTATCCTCTATGACCATCAAACTTGATAATAATTAATTAGCTATCAAGAGTATTGACAGTGATTCATTTATTCTTTTATTTTCTTTTTATTGGATATTTTAATTACTTACATTTGAAATGTTATCCCCTTTTCTGATTCCAACTCCAACCCCTGTATCCCATCCCACCTTCTCCTCCTTCTATGAGGGTGTGCCCCCACCTATATCTGCCTCCCCACCCTCACATTCCCCTACAATGATGCATCGAGCTTTTACACCTCTTCTCTCATTGATGCCAGACAAGTCTATACTATGCTACATATGCAGGTGGAGCCATGGGTCCCTCTATGTGTACTCCTTGGTTTGTGGTTTAGACCCTGAGAGCTTTGTTTGGTTGACATTGTTGTTTTTCCTATGGGGTTGCAAACCCCTTTATCTCCTTCAGTTTTTTCTCTAACTACTCTGTTAGAGACTCCATGATCAGTTCAATGGTTGGCTGTGAGCATCTGCCTCTGTATATGTCAGGCTCTGGAAGCACCTCTGTCTAATTGCTCAGAGCATTCAATGTATCAGCATTATATTTAGCAATTTATGATGTTACATGGGCCAAACACTTAACATTCCATTCAAAATTTCATGATCAACCTAATATATAACAATATAACCTTATATGAAGTATGTTCAAAAATCACTGTAACCACACTACAACCTAGAAACTATAGAAAAAGGGGGAAAACATCTGAGGAAGATATCTCAAGCTCTTCAAAGAAGACATGTTGATGAAAGTAAGAGAGTGAGACAAATTCACAACACAGCATTCCATTCCTGTCCTCACAGTTAGCTTTGTTTCTAAAAATTGCATGAAATTTTTCTTATGTTCATTTTCTTTGTGTCCATTTCTAAGGTCTTTGATTAGGATTGTTATATTGTGTCTTCTATTGTTAATAATGGTTTGTTGTTGTCAATCTGTGGAATAACTGTTAGGAGAAAAATTAACATTATTTGTACTGCCTCACAAGGTGTTGCATTTTCCTTGGATATACATGATTCACTAATTTTTACTATATTATTGTTATTAATTATCATTACTTCCTTGTTCCCTCTGCCATCCTCTATGTTTTCTTTTATTCATTTTTTTATTTTCTATATTCTTTGTTAACATTCCAAATGATTTTCCCTTTCCTGGTTACCCCCTCCCCATGAGTTCCATAAGCCATTTTTCCTCTGCCCGTTCCCCAATCAACCCCTCTCACTTCTCTGTCCTGGTAATCCCCTACAATACTGCATCAAGCTTTTATAGAACCAGGGCCCTCTCCTTCCTTCTTCTTGGGAATGATTGGATATGTGAGTTGTGTCTTGGGTATTCAGAGCTTCTGGGCTAATATTCACTTATCAGTGACTGCATTCCATGTGTGTTCTTTTGTGAATGAGTTACCTCACTTAGTATAATATTTTCCAGTTCCAACCATTTGCCTAAGAATTTCATGAATTCATTGTTTTTAATTGCTGAATAGTATTCCATTGTGTAAATATACCACATTTTCTATATCCATTCCTCCATTGAGGGACATTTGGGTTCTTTCCAGCTGCTGGCTATTATAAATAAGGCTGCTATGAACATAGTGGAGCATGTGTCCTTATTGCATGCAGGGAATTCTCTGGGTACATGTCCAGGAGTGGTATAGCAGGGTCCTCCTGAAGTGTCATGCCCAGTTTTCTGAGGAATGCCAGACTGATTTCCAGTGTGGTTGTACCAACTTGTATTCCCACCACCATTCCTCTTTCTCCACATCCTGGCCAACACCTGCTGACTCCTGTGTTTTTAATCTTAGCCATTCTGACTTGTATGGGGTGAAATCTCAGGGTTGGTTTAATTTGCATTTCCCTAATGACTAATGATGTTGAACATTTCTTAAGGTGCTTCTCAGCCATTCGAAGTTCTTCAGGTGAAAATTCTTTGTTTAGCTCTGCACCCCAGTTTTAATAGGGTTATTAGGCTCTCTGGAGTGTACCTTGAGTTCTTTGTATATATTAGATATTAATCCTCTGTCAGATGTAGGGGTGGTGAAGATCTTTTCTCAGTTTGTTGGGTGCTGTTTTGTTAGATTGACAGTGTCCTTTGCCCTACAGAAACTTTGTAATTTTATGAGGTTCCATTTGTCAATTCTTGACCTTAGGACATAAAGTATAGGTTCTCTGTTCAGGAACTTTTACCCTGTGCCCATGTCCTCAAGCTTCTTCCCTAGTTTCTTTTCTGTTAATTTCAGTGTGTTCGGTTATATGTGGAGGTCCTTGATCCACTTGGAGTTGAGCTTAGTACAAGGAGATAAGAATGGATCAATTCACATTCTTCTGCATGCTGACCTCCAGTTGAACCAGAACCATGCTTGAAAAGGCTATCTTTTTCCACTGGATGGTTTCAGCTCCTTTGTCAAAGATCAAGTGACCATAGGTGTGTGGGTTCATTTCTGGGTCTTCCATCCTATTCCATTGATCTACCTGCCTGTCACTGTACCAATACCATGCAGTTTTTAACACTATTGCTCTGTTGTACTGCTTGAAGTCTGGGATACTGATTCCCCTGGAATTTCTTTTACTGTTGAGAATAGTTTTAGCTCTCCTGGGTTTTTTGTTATTCCAGATATACTTGAGAATTGCTTTTTCTAACTTTATTAAGAAGTGAGTTGGGATTTTGATAGGGATTGCATTGAATCTGTATATTGCTTTTGGTAAGATGGCCATTTTTACTATATTAATTCTTTCAATCTACAAGCATGGAAGATTTTTCCATTTTCTGAGGTCTTCCTCATTTCCTTCTTTAGAGACCTGAAGTTCTTGGCATATAGGTCTTTCAGTTGTTTGGTTAGAGTCATCCCAAGATACTTTATATTGTTTGTGGCTATTGTGAAAGTTGTCATTTCCCTAATTTCTTTCTCAGCCATCGTCATTTCATTAGATCCTGAAAAAGCATTTAACAAAATTCAGCATCTTTTCATGCTAAAAGTCTTGGAAAGGGCAGGAATTCAAGACCCATACCTAAACATAGTAAAAGCAATAGACAGCAAACCAGTAGCCAACATCAAACTAAATGAAGAGAAACTTGAAGCAATCCCACTAAAATCAGGAACTAGACAAACTGCCCCCTCTCTCCATATCTTTTCCATATAGTTCTTGAAGTTCTATCTAGAGCAATTAGACAACATAAGGAGGTCAGAGGGATACAAATTGGAAAGAAGAAGTCAAACTATCACTATTTGCACATGATATGATAGTATACTTAAGTGACCCAAAAAACTCCAACAGAGAACTCCTACAGCTGATAAACAACTTCAGCAAAGTGGCTGGTTATAAAATCAACTCAAGCAAATCAGTAGCCTTCCTATATGTTTTCACACTCATAAATCATCCTCTCAGTCATCTTGTGTGAATTGATTATGCAGAATTTTTTATTTAATAGAGATTATTGAGTGTGGAAACCCTTGGGATCTTTGATTATAAATGATTAGGTTTGTAGAATGCTTATTCAAATTTGGTGTAATTAAAACATTTGTGTGTGTGTGTGTGTGTGTGTGTGTGTCTTTGTTTGTGTGTATGTGTGTGTGCATATTCATGTCCTTGTGTGGTCTGTCTGTGTCTGTCTGTCTATTTGTCTGTCTGTCCATTTGTATCTTTTGCTAGTGATTTTACCCAGGTTATCTCACATCATAAACTAGAACTCTACCACTGGTCTTGTATCCCTACCATTTTGTTTTACTTCATTTTGAGACATTCTCCCTTTAGCTAAAGCTGACCTCACACTTCAAATCCTCATGTTACAGCCTTCCCAAAACAGCTATGATTAACACATATGCCACAATCACTGATTAAACTTTTCAAGATTTTTGTATTTGATATAATTTTTCCATCTAAGGAGGCTGGTAAGCTAACTGCAGATTGTCATCTCCCCCTTCTTTCCTCTAAATCCAATCCTCCCAGTCTCATCCTTGCTAGGCAGAAGACTATGATATGTAAAACTTCAACCCCATTCCACTCCCTCACTCTCCTTCCTGGCCATCCCTAGTGGATTACACAGATCTTCCCCCTTTAAACTCCCTTCCTAAAAGAACCAGCAAGCCACTCCAAACAGCAAATCTGATAGGATAGTAGAAGATTTTCACATTTCTCTCAGTTTCACAATTCTAACCTTCCTGCTCCTATCTCCAGCTCTGTAGATATGTACTGAAATTCTCTTCCCCTGTAACACTATCTCTAAAGGATCACATAAACATTGTCCAACTTTCCTTCCACTAACTCTTTCCAATATCCCATTCTCCAACACCAGTAGCCATTCCAAGAAAACACACCCTCCCAGATGCCAGGGAAACAGGTGTGTTAACTACAGATTATCATCTCTTCCTCTCTCTCCTCTCTTTTAGATGGAATCTCCAAGGTGCATCACTAGATCTCTAGTAGAACAACTTCTTTAGCATCATCTCCCTTCTGGCCACCATGTCCAGTCAACCACACACATAGATGCTGCAACCTTTCTTCCCACTACTCATTGCTTTATCTCACACCATTCCATCAGTTATTCTTGGGGAGCCCACAGGGCAGTCAAACCATGGAAGCAGGCAACATAACTACATATCTTCTCTTCTATCTCCATTTCTCCAAATCCAATTCCTCCAGTTTCAAGCCAATTTCTGTAGCCAACCATCTATTGCAACAACCCCCTCCTCTAAGCATTCTCAGATCTTCCCCACCCTTACTCCCCTCTCATGGTCTTATCATAGGCCATAACTCCAGAAGTCCTTCTTCTCTGGTCACCTGACAGCCTAGTCTTCCAGAGAAGAAAGTTTTTATAGTCCAGTCATTACACCAATTCCAATCATCCTTCTTACAGTTCCTCATCCTATTAATCCTCCTCCATCTCCAAGAGCATGTTCCCACCTTCCACACATACCCAACCAAGCCCCCCACTCTCTGGAGCCTCAAGAATTTCAAGGGTTTGGGACATCTTCTTTCACTGAGACCAGGCCAGGCCGCCCTCTGCTGTATATGTGCCGGGGCCTCTTATCAGCTAGTATATGTTGACTGTTTGGTGGACCAATATCTGAAAGATCTTGTGAATCTAGGTTAGTTGAGATTGCAGGTCTTCCTATGAGATTACCCTCTTCTGCAGCTTCTTCCAGTCTTTGCCTAATTCAACCCCAAGAGTCCCCAGCTTCTGTCCATTGGTTTGGTGTAAGTATCTGCTTTTCTCTTAGTCAGCTGCTTGTTGAACCTCTCTGAGAACAGCCATTCTAAGCTCCTGTCTGTAAGCACAAGATAGCATCAGTAATAGTCTTAGGCCTTGGAACCTTCTCTTGAGATAGATCCTAAGTTGGATCTCATTCCCCTCAGTCTCTTCTCTATTGTTGTACCTGCAGTTCTTTTAGACAGGAAGAATTCTGGGTCAGAGATATTTACTGTAGAATGACAACTCCATCCCTCCTTTTGGTGGCATGTCTTTCTAATGGAGGTGGACTCTACAAGTTCCCTCTCCCCATTGTAGGGCATTTCATCTAAGGTCCCTCCCTTTGAGTTCTGAGCATCTCTTACCTCCCAGGTCTCTGATACATTCTAGAGGGCCTCCCACCCACAATCTACTCCCAAGGTTGCCTGTTTCCATTCTTTCTGAAGGCCCTCACGGCTTCATCCCTGTTCCTCCCAACACCTTATCATGCTCCCATTTTCTCATGCTCTCCTCTCTCCCATCCAGATCTCTCCCTCCCTTTGCCCCTCATGATAACTTTCTTCTCCCTAATGGCTCAGACTCTAAGATCAAGAATTGATAAATGGGACCTCATGAAACTGAAAAGCTTCTATAAGGCAAATGACATACTCAATAGGACAAATCATCAACCTACAGATTGGGAAAAATTTTCACTAATCCCACATCCGATAAAGGGATACTATCCAAAATATATAACAAACTCAAGAAGCTAACCTCCAAAAACAACCCAATCAAAACATAGTGTATAAAACTAAACAGAGAATTCACAATAGATGAATATCAAATAGCCCAGAAGTACTTAAAGAAATATTCAAAGTCATTAGTGATCAGGGAAATGCAAATTGAAACCACCCTGAGATTCTCTGTTATACCAATCAGAATAGCTAAGATGAAAAACAGGTGACAGCATATGTTGGTGGGGGGCTTGGGAGGAATAGAGGAGGGGGAAAGGAAAGGAAGGGAGGACAGGATTAGGTGTGGGAGGAGATGGGGGAGATGTAGAGGAGGTAAGGAAATTGAACAGAGGTGTGTAGCACTGCGGGATGGGGAACTGGGAGTAGCCTACAAAAAATCTCAGATGCCAAGGAAGCAAGAGACTCCCAGGACCCAACAGGGATTACATGATCTGAAATACCCAACAAAGAGGAGAGAGAACCTGTAAAGATTTTAAAGAGAGCTTAGGAATGGTCTCTGATTGAAGGATCAGGCCACACACCATTCTCAAAATTTTTAACCCAGAATTGTTCCTGTCTAAAGGAAGTAGAGCAAAAAGAGTGGAACAGAGACTGAAGGAAAGGCCATCCAGAGACTGCCCCACCTGGAGATCCTTACCATATGCAGCCAGCAAACCACTACTGCTGATGCCAAGAAGTACTCACTGATAGGAGCATGATATGGATGTCTCCTGAGAGGCATCATTTACCTGGATTTCCTAGAAGCTTTAATTTAATCATATCTAAACAACTCTTTTTTCCAAGAAAAGAACATTCATGAGTTGCACCCACAAAGATGAGAACATTTATGAACTACTAGTCTCAAATATGACCACATTTGTGTTTATGCTCTTTATTTTTGTAATGAATTTTGTAATATAAGAAATGCCCAAGAAGGTGAAATAATTTGAACTTTCCTTAAGTAAGGTTCATCTTCAGTTCTTCCATTTTTTCCAAAGCTCTCGAAAGCAACATGTTGAGTGCAGAGTCATAGGATTGAGCTCTTTGTGGGTCCAGGGTCTCACCTCTACACTGGACTGAAGGCTGGCAGTTGGTGGCTTTATCTATTTTAGAATCCATTTTCCTTACCTTAAGCTTCTTTAACTCTCTGCTATTTCTTTAACATGAACAATCACTTTGTCCTCTTGTAAACCATCTAATATGAATTGTTAGCAGTTCCTTTTAAGCTGATTCATGTGTACAAATAGAAGATCTGTTTCTTCAAAATATATCTATAAATTTAATTCTGATCTTGTACATTTGTGTAAAATATTAGTTTATAAAACTTTTATGTCAGTGGCTATGTTAAATTTGTATATTTTTGTCATTCCTATATACCTATAATTCTCTTATGTAGGTTTATTCTAAAATGTACCCATTGGGCTGTGATTTTACTTACATGAAAATTAAACACTCAATTCTATAAGAGGTCATCGTTTACACTAAATAGAAGTTTGTCTTGATTGTAAGCAAACTACTATAACCCAAACCATAGCTTATAACATTTTACACACAAAAATATCTAAAACATCTGTCTCTGTAGTTCAGCTAGAGGCAAGCCATGACCTGTCTCCATTCTAGTTCAAATCCCATGATCATTCAAGTGATGTTATGGGATAATTTGTTTTGCTTTCTTCTTTCTTGTGGCTCAAAGATCATAAGTCTACCCTGTTGAAAGAGTTATCCAGATGTCTGGTCCACTTGAATATGTATAAGAAGTACTCACATGGTTTACATGGCTGCATCATTTCCTGTCATTTTTGTCACTCTCTCCTGGTGATACAAACATGTCCTGGTTGATACATGTTGCTCTTTACACACAGGGCTTTTGCCCACAAGATGACATTTGTAATTTTTTTTTATTTTCTGTCTATAACTCTTTTATTTCCAGAATCATGGATTATATATAGCATTTTTGTTATAGAGTATTTGTTTTGAAATTCATCTTCATTTAAAGCCTTTCAAGTGTTGTTTGTGGTTCTGGAAATGTTTCCAGAATCTCCCATAAAATGCTGTTTAATTTAAGATTTTTTTCATTTCATCTTCTGCACAATCTACCATGCCTTGAATACTAGGCAATAATTCAATATCTGAAAACAATAATAAATTAATGGAAAATTCATCTTCTCATCAGTTTTTGGCTTTTATTCCAAATTTGCAGACTCTACAGATGCAAAACAATGTTGGAGAATGACATAGGGAAGATATAAAATCAAAGAGAATGTCCCACAAAGCAGAAAGGAAGTCATTTCCAAATGCTTCGCTCACTAGTTATAACAGTGCAACTGGAGAAAACTCTTATGCAAATTCAGTCATGCAAGCCCCATTTAGCTCAGGAAAATGTGTAGAATTTGATTGAGTGAGCAGCTGGTGATATTGTAGTCAGGCTCTCTGGAAGTTAATTGGGAAGCGTTGTGAAAAATCCTGACATTGTATGTATAGCTCTACTGACTTCCATTGTGCCCGAGATGCTCATCACACACAATTCCTCTCCACTATTACAAAATAACTGGATGCCTCGGAGTCTCTGATGATGCTCATCAATAGCCTGCTAAGAAAACTGATGAGAAAGAAGTGATGGATGGGATTCAACTAGAACTTCTATAGTTGAGTGAAAATCCACTAAGTAGTAGGCTTGTACACCTGTCATGAAATACATTTATTTATCTACAAAGACAAATTATTTCCTCTAAAATATTAGTTTATTAATTATGAAAAATTAAGAAGTAAATTAAAATAATGTTTTCCCTCGTGCTTTATTTAATATATCTATCAGTCAGGTGTTTTCCTGAAACAGATAATGCAAAGTTATTCTTTAGAATATAAGATTGTCATTTGTTATTGTTAAAAGTCAAACTTGAGAGTGCTTTGCTTTTGTTTAGTCTGGGTGGCTTGAGGAACTGGAAGTTTAGATGGTAGACAAAGATGGTTTTGCTTGGAGGAGCATGGCTCTTCTATATGCACGAAATCCTAGTCACTACTGTAAATACTGATGTCCATACTAAGTATACAAAGATCAATAAAAATCTTCATCTAAAAACATTAGAGACTGAAAGATGGAAATATAAATCAATAGTACATTTAATAACCATGGACAATGAAAGGGAGGAAAGAGTAAGATATTTCCTAAAATACAAAAGAATTTTTCCATGTTTCTAAGCCAGGAAACATGATTCACAAAAAAAGTTAGAGGAATACAAACATGAGTTATGATTCAGGCTATGTTTTACAGGGCCTAGTGAGTATTTAGAAGAAAAGGAGTGCATGAGATCAGACTAAAGAATCAGATATAAGTCACAGGATAAGGGGCCTTAGAATGACACATTAGCTTTAAATTTTACCTTAGACATTAAAATGATAATGATAACAAAGAGTAAACAACACTGATTTTACTATGGGTTATAAATATTGTTTTAAACAGTCTGTCTATGGAACAAGCCAATCTCTATTTGAAGATGTAGTTGGTAAGGATAAAGATATTGAAAAGTTTGAACATAAGCAGCTCAAATAGGCTGTATTTTAAGTTGGTTCAGTTAAATTCATATCTGCTAAGCTATTGCTGTCTCTCACTGAAGAAGCAATAAAATGGTTGATGTGGAGGAAGAAAATATGGTCAGATTTGCATTTTACAAGAACATTTATTTAGAATGCTATAAAGGGTATAAGACACTGAAGAAATACATCCTTTGTAGACTATGGAAATAGCCTTAAAAACTACAAATATTTGAATTTAGTCATTAAAAATGGAATCAGAACAAAAGGGATGGATTTGTTTTCTTAAAAGAGACTGTAATAAATATGTGATTTATATAGTTTGGGATACATTCTAAAGTGGTGTCCAGCTTTCCTAGTAAAATGATTGAATAAAATGTGATAGCAAAGGTGATCTGTAGCACTGTCAGTACCCCACCTCCCCAGAATCCATGAAAGTTTGCACACAGCTCTACCACTTTCTAAATGCCTATCATTCCTCATGGTAAAGGGATGAGCATCTGTCTCTGAAAACTTTATAAAGAATAATCAGATGTAACATGCTCAATAGCATACCTGGCAAAAGGCTTACTATCAACAAATGTGACAGTGTATTATTAATTTGAAAACAGTTGATATAAGAAAAAGAAAACAGTTGATATATAAAATTTGAACTACTTTGATACATTAATATTTTCTTCTTAGGTGGTAGAGATATATATAGAAAGATGGGAGAAAAGAAATATTTATTTAAAGAGGAGATAAACATCCTAAAAATAATAATTAGCAAATGAAAAGTCCAGAAGAAAGGATTCAGAAGTGATCACAACATAGACAACTCCAAACAGTAAAGAGTTAAGTCAGATGGGCATATTTAAGAGGCACCTTTGGTGTAACATGCCAAAAGGGGTATTTCATGATTGTTCTGGTGTTTTACCCTGTCTTCATGACCCTGCTACTCACCTACAGGATAAGACAAAAATCATAGGCAGTAGTCTTAATTATTCATTTCTTTCTCATTATTCTATCCCTTCAATTTTATAGAGATTTAATCGCTCAAATTTTAAATAAGTAAGGAAAGAGACAGACAGACAGACAGACCTAAGAAGAAAGAAGGAAAGAATGGAAGAAGGAAGGAAGGAAGGAAGGAAGGAAGGAAGGAAGGAAGGAAGGAAGGAACAAAGGAAGAGAGAGAGGAAGGGAGGGAGGACTAAATGAAGTCAGGGAGGAAGGAAGAAAGAGGGAGAGAAAGAAAGAGAGAGGGAGAGAGAGAAAGGAAGGAAGGAAGGAAGGAAGAAAAAAGAAGGGAGGGAGGAAGGAAGGAAGAGAGAGAGAGAGAGAGAGAGAGAGAGAGAGAGAAAGGAAGGAAGGAAGGAAGGAAGGAAGGAAGGAAGGAAGAAAGGAAGAATGAAAGAAAGAGAAAGTAAGTAAGTCTTGGCTATCTTCATATTCCCACTAATCCCTAGTCAAAACAACTAAGAAGTTTTTCATTCTTTCAATTTTCTTACTGAGAAGATGCTAATAAAGTTGAAAGCTCCTGTGAGATGAACCCCTGACTTAGCTGTTTGCTATGCTTCATAGCATGTAACAGGGTGCTGAACTAATAGCAAACATGAGGGAAATGTTTACTGAATTTAAATTAGCCAATTTATCACATCATGATAGTGAGGTATACAATTACTGCAGCCTAGTTACTTTGGATGATATAGCATTTTGTGATTTCACTATAATACTAAGTGTTTCTATGGGAACAAAACAAGATTTCAACAGACTCAACCTGCTTCTTAATCATTTTAATTAATTTCTGCATTTGTTTTAACATCTAATCAAAGGTATTTTTTTGTCACTCAACACAGGTGTGTTTTAAATTATTTATTTCTCTCCCTTAAAAATATTGTTTCTGATAAGTTGAAGTATACATATTTACCTTTTAATTCTGAGTTTCTGAAAATAGACTGAAATTACTTATGTTTTCAAATTCTGAAATCTCGTTACTGGGCTTTGATGTTAGATATTACATTAATTTAACTATGCATTTTATGATTGCCTAGCATAAAGGATTTACATACAACAGCAGTTATAAGCTAACATTGTAGATTTTGAAGTCCAAAAAGTCTGACGTTCAAGGCTCAGTTACAAAATTTAAGACAATTATCTGACAGGGTTCCTGTGGCTCTAAGTTAAAAGAGAATCCTGAGGTTTTCATAGGTGCAGTATACTCAAGGATATGTAAAAGGAGGAAGAAAAGAGCAAAATTCCAATTAGAGAAAATACTGTAAATATCCCACATTTACTATATCCATTCCTCCACTGAGGGACATCTGGGTTCTTTCCAGCTTTTGGATATTATAAATAAGGATGCTATGAACATAGTGGAGCATGTATCCTTATTACATGCTGGGAAATCCTCTGGGTATATGCTCTAGTGGTATAGTGGGGTCCGATGGTAATATTATGCCCAGTTTTCTGAGGAATAGCCAGACTGATATCCAGAGTGGTTGTGCCAGCTTGCAACCCCACCAGCAGTGGAGGAGTGTTCCTCTTTCTCTACATCCTCACCAGCACCTGTTTTCTCCTGAGTTTTTGATCTTAGCCATTCTGACTGGTGTGAGACAAAATCTCAAGGTTGTTTTGATTTGCATTTCCCTCATGACTAAGGATGTTGAACATTTCTTTAGGTGTTTCTCAGCCACTCGATATTTCTCAGGTAAAAATTCTTTGTTTAGCTCTGTACCCCATTTTTTTAAATTTTTATTTTCTATATTCTATGTTTACATTCCAAAGGCTTTCCCCTTTCCCAGTGTACCCCATTTTAATAGGGTTATTTGGGTCTCTAGAGTCTACCTTCTTGAGTTCTTTGTGTATCTTGGATATTAGCCCTCTGTCTGATATAGGGTTGGTAAAGATCTTTTTCCAATTTGTTGGTTACCGTTTTGTCCTTTTCACAGTGAGTGTAGGGGAATACCAGGACAGGAAAGCAGGAAGGGGCTGATTGGGGAACAGGCGGAGGGAAGAGGGTTTATGGGATTTTAGGGGAGGGGGGATCCTGGAAAGTCGAAATCATTTGAAATGTAAATAAAGAATATATCGAATAAAAAATTAAGAAAAAAGAAAAACACAGAAAAAATACTGTTACACTATTAACAGGATAAGACATAAATATGTTCTTCAACTTTTTTAAAAAAAACCTCAAAAAATATACAAACAAAAGCATAGGTAAGAACAATAGGACCTAAAGGAAGACTGGTTGGAGAAGAAATTAACACACCAAATAGTCTTGGGCATGTTTTTCTCCCCAAGGTTCATGAGCTGAAAGCTTAGTGCCTAATGTAATGGCGCTGAGTGACATGAAATCTTACAGAAGGATCTGTGTTTTCCTTGAGAGAGGGAGTTCTCACTCTTACAAGGTTAGAGTGGTTATCGATAGTAGGTTGTTAAAGGCAGGCCTGTTATTTCCATTGGTCTCCAATCCACAAGACTTTGCTGCATGCAGGCGCCCCTCAGTTCTGTTGTGCCTGTTGTTATAATCGCATAAGCTATACAACAAAATAATCTTGCCATATGTGAGTGCTCAGTCTTAAACTTTAAGTCTCCAAATCTGTAAACTAAGGACATGTCTTTGCGACCATAGATATTTTGTCCCAGTAAGGTAAAATAGACTGTAACAATGAATGGGTTACAGTAACGCAGGCTTAAATGTCCCAGAGAGGAACCCAATGTAGATTGAACCATTAAGGTATCTTTGAAATTACTCCAATTAATACCACAATGAAAAAGAAGGTATTTGCAGGAAGAAGAATGGTGTGTGCAGAACCTAGAGTCCTCTTTATAATCAAATACTTCTAAAGCTATAGCCCCTTTCAGGAGGGCTAAAACCCATTATGGAAACGATTGTCCTACAGATGGACACATTATAGTCTATAGAAAGAAGAGCGTAATGCAGTGGTCTGACAGATAATACTGGAGAAATAGATGTCTTTATTATGGGACAACCCAGTGAAAGATGTCTCTTGAGAAGATCTCTGCAGTCCTCACATGCCACCATAGATTAACAAATCCAAGAATACAATAGAATGTAATAAAGTAATTCTGCCTAGTAGAGAAAATTTAGAAGAATGTCATGGGATATACAAAAATTATTTTATTAATTTTATATATAGTCACCCAACGGCAACCGAGTATTTATACTTTCATAAAAATATTCTAGTAATGACCACATATCTACTGTTATCATCAAAATTAAAAATCCTTTTCCTCCACTTTTGTGTTCAGTTTAATCAAGAGATATTTACATTAATACATAATGTAATGTAATTACATTACATTAATACACACTAAGTTCAGGAGGTACTGTGATACAATATAATATTTAGGTAGAAAAGTTAGAGATGCAAGAACTAAATTTATTTTTCACTGTTTTTCTAATTAGTAAACTTTGATGTTTCTAAATCTCATTATAAGTGTGGATAATAATTTAATTTAATTCCTTCTGTTATCCTCTCTGCCCCTTCTCCCACCCAATTCTCTCTTTCCATTCACCCCCTTTGGCTATTTTACTTCCCCTTCTCAGTGAGATTCAATCATCCTCCCTTGAGTCTTTCTTGTTGCTTTGCTCCCTTGGGTCTATGGATTATAGCATGATTATCCTGTACTTTTATGTCTCATATCCACTTACAAGTGAATAAGTGAGTCTGGGTTACCTCTCTGAGGATAATCTTTTCTAGTTCCATACATTTGCCTAAATATTTCATGATATTGTTTTTAATTGCTGAGAAAGACAAGTAGAAAGAACTAGGATTAATGGGGAGAGGCATCTATGGGTTGAGCTAGAAATCTAGGACAATGAGAACTCCCAGCAATCTGTGAGGGTAACTTTGGCCAAGACTCTAAGCAGTCAGGGATATGGAACCTGAAATGGCCAGCTCCAATAACCAGGCAAGACTTCCAATGAAGTAATAGGGACACCAGTCCAGCCACAAAACCTTTGACTGACATATTCTCCTGCTTATAAGATGTGCAGGGATAAAGTGAAAGCAGAAATTGAAGGAATAGCCAACAAATGAACTGGCCCATCTTGAGATCTGTGCCACAAGAGAGAGCCCAGCTCTGACACTATTAATGATATTCTGCTATGCTACGCTTATACAGGAATATAGGATAACTCTCTTTTGAAAGGCTTCACTTGGCAAAGGATACAGATGCAGAGATCCACAGCCAAACCTCAGACAGAGCTCTGAAAATCTTGTGGAAGAGGGGTAGAAAGGATTGAGGGAGCCAGACACCCATGTAAATACACCACAAGAAGACCTATAGAATCAACTAACCTGGGACCATAGAGGCTCATGCAGACTAAACCAACAACCAGATGGATCTAGGCCCTTCATACATATGTAACTGATTTGCAGCTTGGTCTTCTTGTAGGATCCCTAACAGCAAGACCAGGAGATGTTTGTGACTTTGTTGTCTGCCTCTGAATCCCTTTCCCTAAATGGGCTATCTTGTTTAGCCTCAGTAGAAGACAATCCACTTAGTCCTAATGCAACTTGCTATGTCAAGCTTGGTTGATGTTGCTGGAGGCCTCCCTTTCTCTGAGGAGAAAAGGAGAGAAGCATGAGGGGAGAGGGAAGGGAAGTAAGAGGGAGAGACTTGGTGGAGAGGAAGCCAGAAAAACTGCAAGGAGATGTAAAGGAAATAAATTAATTAATGAAAAATATAAAACAGTATATATATATGTGTATATATATATACTGTTTTATATTTTTATTTTTGGAGAAGCCCTATACTAATTATTTTTATTTTGAGTCACATTCACTCCTTGTATAGTTAACAATGAAGATAAAAAATATGTGAAAAAATACATAGGAAAGACTAAGAAAAATAACTTAATTTTTGTCTAGGCTTATATGCAGTACTTTATTATAAACATTCCAAATAATGTTTATGATGCCCTAAAGCATTTTATTTGCATCCAAATGCCAATAGCAGAGAAGTCTCTGTTTCTAGAATTCATATTTGTGGTTAGTGTGTTTATTTATGTGATGTGTGTGTGTGTCTGTCTGTCTGTCTGTATGTCTGTCTGTCTGTATGTATGTATGTATGTGCATATGTGTCCTTGTGGTGTCTTTGTATGGTATTCTCTTAGTCAGGGGTTCTATTTCTGCACAAACATTATGACCAAGAAGCAAGTTGTGGGGGAAAGGGTTTATTTAGTTTACACTTGCTGCATTGCTATTGATGACCAAAGGAAGTCAGGACTAGAACTTAAGAAGATCAGGAAGCAGGAGCTGATGCAGAGGACATGGACGGATGATTCTTATTGGCTTGCTTTCCCTCGCTTGCTCAGCTTGCTCTCTTATAGAACCCAAGACAACCATCCCAGGGATGGCACCACCCACAATGCCCCCACCTTGATTACTAATTGAGAAAATGCCTTACAGCCGGATTTCATAGAGGCATTTCCTCAACAGAATCTCCTTTCTCTATGATAACTCCAGCTTGTATCAAATTGACACAACCAACCAGTACAGATATATATATGTATATATATATATATGTCCTGTGTGTGTGAATGTTCAGTGTGTTTATGTGTGCGCAATTTCAAGTGCATGTGTGTGTGTGTGTGTGTGTGTGTGTGAATTCATGTCATGCTGTGTATAGAGGTTATAGCAAAATTCCCAGAAGCTGGTTGTCTCTTTCTACCTTAGATTATAGGGGTGGGATTTAGGTCATTAGATTTACTTTGGAAGACCTGTTATCAGCTAAGCTGACATATTGGCCAAAGAATATTATTTTAAGACTGAACTTTGTGAGGCTAGAAATCCATCCTAGTAGATAAAAGAACTTACCAGACAAACATGAGGATCTGTAATTTCATTGCTCTCATGGGATATGGGAAACAGACAGAATAATCTACAGAAAGCCATGGACAGCTAAACTGACACATGAATCAAATAAACAGCAGAGATACCTTGTCTCAAACAAAGTAAAAAGAAAACACAACTGAGGTTTTCCTGATTTCCAAACATGCCCTGTGACATGGTCGTGCCCACATTCACATACACAAAAGCATACAAATGCATACATCTACAAACATAGCTTACATATATATGCACACACACACAAACCTCTACCATGGTATACATATGGATATAGCACCAATTATAACACTCATCTATGACTCACTTTTATACTTTTGTATATTAGCAGCATTAACTGAAAATAATGTCAAAAAAAGGATTTTTCAAAGTATAAATTTATTTTCTTTCATCTACATAAATGGTTAGATTTATAGGTCAAAATGTAAATGCACTTTATATACTTACATATAGACTTTCAAGACTTGTTAGCAAAAACATATTAAAAAGTTAATTCCAAAAAGTTTTTTAATTCCAAAACGTTTAATTTGGAATTAAAAAGATAATTCCAAAGCAGTGTATGAAGTATTAACTTGTGAAGTTTCCCAAATGCAAAACCCTCTGGTTTGTGTATTCTTCCTGGGTTGTTTGCTAAGTTTTGAATGTCTATGTTTATAAATGCAGCTTAAATATGTTCTACAGGTCTGCTATTAGCATGTTAGGACCACTTGTTTACTAATTCAAAAGAACAGTCAACATCTGCTGTCACCTGAGATTTTGATCTTAGTCATTTGGATTGATCTTAGAATCTCAGGGTTGTTTTGATTTGCATTTCCCTCATGACTAAGGATGTTTAACATTTCTTTAGGTGCTTCTCAACAATTCGGTATTCCTCAGTTGAGAATTGTTTGTTTAGCTCTGTACCCCACTTTTTAATATGGTTATTTGGTTCTCTGGAGCTGAACTTCTTGAGCTCTTTGTATATATTGGATATTAGCCCTCTATCAGATTTAGGATTGGTAAAGATCTTTTCACAGTCTCTTAGTTGCCATTTTGTTCTACTAACAGTGTCCTTTGCTTTACAGAACTTTTGAAGTTTTATGAGGTTCCATTTATCCATTCTTGATCTTAGAGCATAAGTGTTCTGTTCAGAAAATCTTCCCTTGTACCCATGTGTTCAAGGGCCTCCTCCACTTTCTCCTCTATAAGTTTCAGTTTCTGGTTTTATTTGGAGGTCCTTGACTCACTTGGACTTGAGCTTTCTACAAGGAGATAAGAATGGAGCGATTTGCATTCTTCTATACTCTGACCTCCAGTTGAACCAGCACCATTTGTTAAAAATGCTGTCTTTTTTCCACTGGATGGTTTTAGCTCCTTTGTCAAATATCAAGTGACCAAGGCCATTCAGGGACTGACTCACATGGGAATCTATCCCATATGCAGTCACCAAACACAGACACTATTGTGGAAGCCAATACGTGCTTCCTTAAAGGAACCTGATATACCTGTTTCCTGAGATGCTCTGACAGGGCCTGACAAATACAGAGGCATATGCTGATAGCCAACCATTGACTTGAGCACAGGATCCCCAATGGAAGACTAAGAGAAAGGGCTGAAGGAATTGAAAGAGTTTGCAACCCCATAGGAAGAACAATATCAACCAACCAAACCCCACAGAGCTCCCAGGGACTAAATCACCAACCAAGGAGTATACATGGAGGGACCCATGTCCCAGATGCATATGTAGCAGAGGATGGCCTTGTCGGACATCAATGGGAGGAGAAGTGCTTGGTCCTGTGAAGGCTCAATGGATGCTGTAGTGTAGGGGAGGGTGGAGAGGCAGGAGTGGATAGGAAGGTAGGGGAATGCCCTCATAGAAGCAGGGGGAGGGGAGAGAATAGGGGATTTCAGGGGGTGGAACTGGGAAAGGGGATAACATTTGAAATGTAAATAAAGAATATATCCAAAACAAACAAACAAAAAAACAAAGAACAGTCAAAGTCATCCACCACTGTTCCATGTAAATATAAACCTTCTTGTACTCAAAGGACAAGCAGGCTGAGAAAGAAGTTAGGGAAATAACACCCTTCACAATAGCCAAAAACAACATAAAGTACCTTGGTGTAACTCTAACCAAACAAGAGAAAGATTTGTATGACAGGAACTTCAAGTCCTTGAAGAAAGAAATTGAAGAAGACCTCAGAAGATGGAAAAATATTTCTTGCTTGTGGATTGGCAGGATCAATATAGTAAAAATGGCCATCTTGCCAAAAGCAATATACAGATTCAATGCAATCCCCATCAAAATCCCAAATCAATTCTTCATAGATCTAGAAAGAGCAATTCTCAAATTCATCTGGAGCAACAAAAAACCCAGGATAGCAAAGACTATTCTCAACAATAAAAGGACTTCTGGGGGAATCAATATCCCTGATCTCAAGCAGTAGTACAGAGCAATTGTGTTAAAAACTGCATGGTACTGGTACAGCAACAGGCAAGTAGATCAATGGAATAGGATTGAAGACCCAGAAATGAACCCACAGACTTATGGTCACTTGATCTTTGATAAAGGAGCCACAACCATCCAGTAGAAAAAAGATAGCCTTTTCAACAAATGGTGCTGGTTCAACTGGAGGTCAAGATGCAGAAGAATGCGAATTGATCCACTCTTATCTCCTTGTACTAAAATCAACTCCAAGTGGTTCAAGGACCTCCACATAAAACCAGACACACTGAAACTATTAGAAAAGAAACTTGGGAAGACCCTGGAGGACATGGGCACAGGGGGAAAGTTCCTTAACAGAACACCAATAGCGTATGCTCTAAGATCAAGAATTGACAAATGGGACCTCATAAAATTACAAAATTTCTGTAAGGCAAAGGACACTGTCAGAAAGACAAAACGGCAACCAACAAATGGGAAATGATCTTCACCAACCCCACATCTGACAGAAGGCTAATATCCAATATATACAAAGAACTCAAGAAGTTAGACCCCAAAGAACCAAATAACCCTATCGAAAAATCGGGTACAGATCTAAACAAAGAATTTTCACCAGCCGAAATTCAGATGGCTGAGAAACACCTTAAGAGATGTTCAACATCATTAGTCATCAGGGAAATGCAAATCAAAACAAACCTGAGATTCCACCTCACACCAGTCAGAATTGCTAAGATTAAAAACTCAAGAGACAACAAGTGCTGGCGAGGATGTGGAGAAAGAGGAACACTCCTCCACTGTTGGTGGGATTGCAAAATGGTAAAACTGCTCTGGAAATAAGTGTGGCGGTTCCTCAGAAAATTGGGCATGCCACTTCCAGAGGACCCTGGCATACCACTCCTGGGCATATACCCAGAGGATTCCCCTGCATACAATAAAGACACATGCTCCACTATGTTTATAGCAGCCTTGTTTATAATTGCCAGAAATTGGAAGAAGCCCAGATATCCCTCAAAAGAGGAATGGATACAGAAAATGTGGTATATTTATACAATGGAGTACTACTCAGCAATTAAAAATAATGAACTCATGCAATTTGTAGGTAAATGGTTAGATCTGGAAAATATCATCCTAAGTGAGCTAATCCAATCACAAAAGAATACACATGAAATGCAATCACTGATAAGTGGATATTAATGAGCCCAGAAGCCCTAAATACTCAAGGCACAATTAGTAAGTCAAATGACTCCCAAGAAGAAGAATGGAGAGAACCCTGGGCCTGTAAAGATGGGATCCAGTTTTGTAGACCCAGAACAGAGAAATCGTGGGGAGGGGTAATGATTGGGAAATAGTTGGGGGGGATAGGAATTATGGGACATATGGTGGGGGGAACTGGGAAAGGGGAAAGCCTTTGGAATGTAAACATATAATATAGAAAATAAAATTTAAATAAAAATGCATTATAAGGGAAAAAAAGAAATTAATTTAAAAAAGTTTTATGGACACTTAACCAATACTACTTTTTTTAGGTTTTCATCACTGGAAAATAACTGAAGAGTAGCAGTCTATGGCTATTTTACCACTCTTTCCCTCCTCCCCCTGCTTCTATGAGGGTACTCACCCACCCACCCCTGGCTCCCTACCCAAGCATTCCCTATGGTGAGGCACCAAGCCTTCCCAGGACCAAGGGTCTCCCCTCTCTTTGATGACATATAAAGCTACCCTCTGCTACATATGTAGCTAGAGCCATGGGTCCCTCCATGTGTTCTTTGGTTGGTGGTTTTGTCCCTGGGAACTCTGGGGGTTCTTGGTTAGTTGATATTGTTGTTCTTCCTACAGGGTTCCAAACCTCTTCAGCTCCTTCAGTCCTTTTCCTAACCCCTCCATTGGGGTCCTCGTGCTCAGTCCAATGATTGGCTACAAGCATCCACATCTCTACTGCCAAGGCTCTGGCAGAGCTTCTCAGGAGACAGCTATATCAGGCTCCTGTCAGCAAGCACTTCTTGGAATCAGCAATTCTGACTGGGATGGGAGGCTACATATGGGATGAATCCCTAAGTGGGGCAGTCTCTGGATGTAGACTGCTACTCTGAATTAATATGTTCATTATATTTCCTGATGGGCATTATATATCTTAAAATACTGAATTACTTTTAATTTTCATATTAAAGACTTAACAAACATATTTCTACAAACACTCCTACAAATGTCTGTTCTCTGGTAACCTTAAAGTTATTTACCAAAATATAGGAATAACAAGTATAGATTCACAATATAGAACCTTTGGTCCAAAGGTTACAAATTCAACTCCAATACATGTTATCAATTATGTATTAACATTACACTTTGAAAGTCAGTGGCAAGATTTTTACAATTTGAAGCAAGCTTAAAGAAAAAAATGTTATAGAACTGCACTATCTATCACTCTATTCTCTAGGGTTTCTCTGTCACTATTTAATCATATAATTAATAACATAGTAAGTCAGATGTAGGAAAATCTTTTATTGAACTCTCTCTAGAGATAAAATTAGAGATGAGAACAAGAATAAAACAAACAAAATTTAAGTTCCCGCTTGTCTCTTATGAAAATTATTTTTGCTATTTTTCAATATGTAGCTTAGATGGAAGGCATCTAAGACATCAATCTGTTTATTGTTACTATAACAAAATACACATGATTGGGAACATTATAGGAAAAAGGCACTTTTGAATTAGTAGTTCTTAAAGATAAAAGCTTTAAGATTGGACAGATATATGTAGTTAGAATTTATGTTTCCTCTTATGATGGCAGACAGAAGGTAGAATATGACACCCAGGAAAGAGAAGTTGAAAACCCACTTTCTTTTTATATTAGATATTTTCTTTATTTATATTTCAAATGTTATCCCCTTTCCTGGTTTTCTATCCCCCTGCTCACCAACCCACCCACTCCAATAAGGCCATCCTCTGCTACATATGTAGCTGGAGCCATGAGTCCCTCCATGTGTACTCTGGTTAAACTTAGGTGGCAGCAGGTACTGGTAAGGATGTGGAGAAAGAGGAACACTCCTCCACTGCTGGTGGGATTGCAAGCTGGAAATCAGTTTGGCAGTTCCTCAGAAAATTGGACACAGTACTACTGGAGAATCTAGCTATCCCACTCCTGTGTATATACCCAGAAGATTCTCCAACATGTAAAAGGACACATGCTCCACTATGTTCATAGCACCCTTTTTTATAATAGCCAGAAGATGGAAAGAGCCCAAACTCACTTTCTTACAGCCTGTACTTATTGTGACCAGTCCCACTTGATGGACAGTTGTCCATTCTGAGTTGGTATCTAATCACTTCTTACTAGGCCCTACCTCCAGAATCAGTAATATTAGAAACAAAATCTCTTGCATGTGTACCTTTCTGGAATAAAACATTTTCAAATCATAGCAGACAGTACTTATTCTCATACTCTATATTGTTGTAGTTATTGTTTCTGTTGCTGTAATAAAATATTAGAGCCTAAAGCAACCCGAGGAAGAAAGAGTTTATTTCACCATTCAACTTTAGGCCACACTCTATCATTGAAGGAAGTCAGGGAAAGAGCACAAGGGAGGAACCTGAAGGCAGGAATTGATGCAGAAGTAAAGGATAAAAACTGCTTACTTGCTTGTTCATTGTTTGCTCAGTCTGCTTTTTTATGCTATCCAGGACCACCTGCCCAGGGGTTGGACCACCCACAGTCAGCTAAGCCATTTCACATCAATCTCAATTGCTTGTCCAGAAAATACACTACAGTTTCACACATAGACCAATTTGGTGGCAACATTTTCTAAATCAAGCTCCCTTTTTCCTAAGTGACTCTAGCTTGGATTATGTTGACATAATGTTAACATGAAATTAGCCAACATATATTTATATATAAACAAACTCTAATATATACAGCTAAATTATTTCTATGCTTCTTATAATTAAAGACAACAACCAGACATACAATTTACCTTCTTTGAAACCTAACAGTTAGGAACTGTCTCCAATTAGTCACCTACGCAATCAGGCTTGAAGAACAATTATTGTAGATTTTTTTATGACATCAGGTTGATAACTAGATATTGAAGTAGAAACTTAAGGATTCTTTGAAAAGGCAGTTGTGTTGGATAGTGTTTGGATGCAGCAAACACATGAAGGAGTGTTTTCCTGAAGTGGACATAGGTGAAAGACTCATAATGAAAGGTGTTGCTGAAGCAGAAACAGGAGAGAGGATGTTCAGCTAAACCAAGTACATGAAATGTGCTGGAGGATTTTTCACTAAAGACACACATGTGTTGGTCTGCCTTATATTGTATAGTTGAGCTGCATTTTGGGGACTCTATAGAGAGAAATGGCAACAAAAATCTCCTGGTGATATGCTACTGTTTCAATGTCTCTTGCTGATTGGCAGAGTGATGTCAGCTGAAACAGACCCACATGCTGAGGCAAGACTGGTGGACGATACAGAATGTTTGGAGGGATATAAATAGGATTCCATGAACAGTAGGGACAGCGGCTATGGCTGGACTAGGCTTGCTTACAGAGCTAGTTGTCCAATGCTTTATGGTCTCACAGTCTTTGGTAGTCTTTACTTTGCTGACAGACCCACAGCCAAGAATTTCTGGCATTCCTGTTGGTCCCTCCTGTTGACTCACCACGCTGAGGCCGATGCCTGGCTGACTCTTCTAGGTAGCACCACTGCTGCCAATTTGTGTTTCCTATCCAGACTGCAACAAACTGGAATGCTGGTGTGTAGGTAAAGTGTTTGTGAGTGGATTGAACTGCACCTCCTGGCCTATGATATGAACTGCTTATTTCCAGACAACACAGATGGAAGTTGCTCTAAAGAACCGTTAGAAGCATATCCACCCTCCTGCCCCCCCCCAAATATCTTTTCTTTTTCACTACCTCTGGTGGGTGATGGGCTACAAGAAATGTTAAAACATTTAAGAACCATCATTAAAATAGGATATGAAAAATTAAAATTACAAGATAATTCACTTAAAAAAATGACTCATTTTGATTTAGAGGTACATAAAAGAACCTATTTGCAAACAATAAAGACAGAAACCATATGAGACATATATAAGGGCCTCCCCAAACTGTAAGTTCTATGACATTTTAAATAATCACATTTTTGTTTAGTAGGAATATGAATTTGGCAATCTGTCCTTACAAAGGATAATTGAAATACAAGAAAATAACACAAAATGTCAATTCTCAGTTTTCCCTAGTTAATATAATTCAGTCCCTCTATTTTCTGCCTGTAGTAATATTCCAGGAAGATCAGTGACTCCAGCTGATTTGTAAATTCTATTCAAATTTACTTAGAATCTTTTTCAAATATGGGAGGAATTTTGCCTTAAAAACTCTTAATACTCTTCTGAACCTGTTACCCTTTCATCTCCTTCTCTGAGCATTCATTATTAATTTATGCATTAAGACATATTTGAACAGCTGTATGCATCAAACAGTGTGCTGGAGGCCAAGGCTACAAACTTAAATGTCTAGTGTATGAAGAAGAGAATGAGGCAGAGACATAGATAGGCAGGTATGTTTTTGTGTGCAGTGAGAATGAGCCTAGAGGAAAACATGATTAGACTTGGGATTTGAATGAGGAGAACTAGTAACAGAACATTTATCCTTGGAACATGAGATAAAGAGTGAGCAGAGTCAAAAAAAAGTTGGCAACAGAGAAGTTATCATAAATGTTTGAAAGTAATGCTAGAGTATTTGTGTCTGCCTTTTTACTCTCATGCTGTATTATTTATACAAAGGGAGACAAGTTCATGTAACAAATGCTCTCAGTAGCTTCTAATGGCTGTTCTCCGTTGTCTGGTACTCCAGTAGACTGCCTGTGAATCTTACTACAATCTTTAGGTCTACGAAAGTACATCATGTGATATTGTCTGAACTAAAATAACAGGAAGAGAATATCACATGCAATCCTTCATTTGCTGGTTCATCTTATCCTGATTATATGATGTCTCCATTTTCTTTGGACAAACTTTTTAATTTAATTGCAAAATCTAAGTATTCCTTAATTACATCATTAAGGTTACTTGCATGTCCTTTACAACTTTAAGCCTGTGCATATGCCAAGGCTTTAGGTTGTGTCTATAGCAAATATTCATTAAATATGAATCTAGTATATAAGAGTATTAATACAAAATTAATTTGTGACTGTGAAAGTTGCCTAGCGGTAGAATGCTTGCTGAGCATATGCAACTCCCTTAATTCAATCCCCAGAACTATCAACAAATAATATCAATTTGCACATGACTCCCACCCTTTTACAAACATAAAACTTAGTGTTTCACAGAAGTAGCTATATCTGGATGAATTGTTTCTATATTCTTTCTACATTAGCACAAGTAGCACTTTAGAAACTACGGTTTCAATTCCCCCAGCTCCCTGGCATATTGCATTTTAACATTTGCTATTAATTTTAATGAAAATGATTGAAAGTAATATTCACTAAATGTTTTTGGAAATTTTCCAATCTATGTTAATACTTAATTGAAATGTGCCTGAGGCACTTAACATATATTAGCCTTACACTGATGACTGTTTGGTTTTGCATAGGACTAAGAAAAATTCTAAATAACAGCAATGCCTTTGGGCAAGGAGGCTGGAAATTACAAGTCTAAGGTTAATGAAAATGACCTTTATGCACAACTGTTACTGTCATGGGTGAAAGAATGAGCTATTTCTTACCTATGAAAAATAAACAAAAAATAAAATGTGTTGCCATGTCCCACTACTATTTTACAATGTCTTGACCTTTTAATTATTTATGTTTTACAATATCTTTCTCCTTTTTTAACTGAGTATTCTTATAACTTACAAGCATTACATCTTTACTTAAATACAAAATTTTCAGTTTCTTCTAAACATGTGTGTGCGTGTGTGTGTGTGTGTGTGTGTAAGTTATTTCTAAGGACTTTTGTGAGTATGCATGAATAGTGATGAATTCTGAATTGTACTTAAATTACAGAGAATCAAGAGAATTTAGAGAAAACGGAAATAACTAGTTTCCCATAGAAAACTTCCTGGAGTATACCAGTAGATATTGTTGCAACTCATTTATAAGACATTGGGGGCTGACCATTAAGAAAAGAAATAGAATTAAAAACAATGTTTGCTCAGCTAGAAACAAAGTGTTATATTAGGTATTTCATCTTAAATGGCTAGATTTATTTTACTGGAATAAAAAATGCAGTGCCTAAACAAGGAAATAACACATTGAAACAAAATCTGGTATCTGATCAAAATAGTTCTGTATTAAAATTGGGTAAATGCATAAAAGATTGAAAAAATAGGAAATCTACAAAATTCCTTTTAAAACATAGCAAAGATCAAGAAATTTCAGTTAGAGATAGACTTAGTTCCTGACTTTAATGTCAGTGATCAAGTGTGTCTTAATCAGCCCTTATAAGTTTAACAAATTATCTAAAACAGTATTATCTAAATTAACCACAAAAATTCTGTAAGATTTTCTAGGTCATTTACCAAAAGCTATATTCTAGCCACAGATCAAACTCACCAACTTTTACTGTTACTATTGTACACTTGTGCTGGTTAGCAAACTTGATGGGAGTATGTTGGAGATCCTCTAAAAGATGGTAAGTTGGTAGTTAATTAGAAATGCTTGGGTCCACTTGAAAAATTAGAAATCTTGTTAGCAAATATGTTGTGCAAAGAAAAACAGTGTTTACAGAAGAATATGAAATTGTGTTTGTGACACTTGAGGAAGGATTTACAAAGTTATATACAATTTAAATGAAGCACATATGCTGGCTGTTCTCTTTTCTAAAATAGCCATTGAAGACATGGACAAATATATACAAAAATATGGAATGCACATTTAGACCAATTACTTTCATCAGTCTTCTTTCTTAAGGTCTCATAGAGAGGTGGGGATATTTGCTGCCAACCCTTCCAAACTCCCATGGCCCCCATATCCAATCCGTTCCTTCCAAAATGTGCATCACAATTTCCTTCATCATTTTACTGTTTCCACCCCTACATCCTCACCCTCTCATACCACTTCCCAACACTCTTCTACTTGTGTCCTCAGTCAGACTGTTCATACTCTGCTCTTCTCTATGGCCACCCTGAAGTTTCTGGAGTCCTATTCTTCTTCCTCACCATTCTACCCATGATCCACATATCCTCCCATAAAACTTCAGTTAGCACCTCCCCTCAGGTAGTATCAACCCTGTAATTCCAGCTCTGACTCCTCTCTCAAATGTTTTTATCCACGTGTACTCCACATTCTTTCTGGACTTAGTGCAACTTAAGCAAACATATTCCAAATACCCTCAATGAGTCCTCAATCCATTCTATACTTTAATACGTCACTGGATTTCCCTACTGTACTATATTTCTACTTGATACCTCATTTTAAGTTGTTTAATTATAGCTTCACACATAAATTATTCCTCTCTTCTCTCAACTGCCCTCAAAATAAGACAGCAGTGAAGGTTTTTGTGTTCTCCTAAATCCCCCTTTAATTTTCTCGTCTCTAGTTATGGTAACCACTTTTTAGATTTCCAACTTAAAGTTGTAAACCAAGTTCATCTCTTTCCTTTTTTCCTTGGGTTCGGAGAACCTAATTCCTTGAGTCATCTTCAAAATATTAAGTGCTCTTAAATACTGAACCATCACAGGTATTATACATGTAATATTATATGTAATACTCTATAAGACTTTGATGAGAAAAGAAACGAAATTTTAAGTAATACAATGTTAAACTTAACTGACTCAAATCTATTAAAAATGTATTTGTGTAGTTAATGTATGATGCAAACTAAATTTTGAAAACTGCAAAATTTATTTCTGTTAGAAATCTTAATTTTAATTTGATGACTAAATATATCCCTTTCCACTCAGAGGGCTAGAACATTTTAGTAAAGAATTACTACTAATGCTTAGAATTCAGCAATTAACTACATGAGAATTTAAACATAGTAACTAAGAATCTCATATTAATAAAGAAGTAAAAATAGTATTTTAGAGCCATATCACAAACAGCAACAGTGTTATCAAAAGCACCCTTGAAGAAAATATACACTCACTTTTGTTCAATGTTTACTTACTTAAGAAGTAAGTAAATGTTAAGACATTTACAAAACTATCTCCAGCATTTACGTAAAAACTGTATTAGTTAATTATAATTCATTGACTGATACCTGAACTAAGACTTCCAGAATTACATGCTCCAAACCAATGAGTTAGCACAAACATTGCAGAGATCTTTTTATCTGTATTTCTTTCTCTTATTTTTATTAGATATTGTCTTTATTTACATTTCAAATGTTGTCTCCTTTCCTGGATCCCCCCACTACATAAAATCCCCTAACCCATCTGCCCTCCCCTTGTTCACCAATCAACCAGCTCCTACTTCTCAGGACCAAGGGCCTCTCCTCCCTTTAATGTCCAACATCCGGAGCCATATGTCCTTCCATTTGTATTCTATGGTTGATGGTTTAGTTCTTGGAAGATCTGGGGGTACTGGGTGGGTCATATTGTTGTTCCTCCTATGGCACTACAAAACCCTTCAGCTCCTTGGGTCCTTTCTACAGCTCCTCTGTTGGGGACTCTGTGCTCAGCTCAATGGTTTGTTGAGAGTAACGACCACTGTATTTGTCAGGCACTGACGGAGAAACCAGGTGACAGCTATATCAGTCTCTGATCAGCAAGCACTTGTGGGCATCCACAATAGTGTCTGAATTTTCTAAGTGTATATGGGAAAGATCCCTAGGTGGGGCAGTCTCTGGATGGTCTTTCCTTCAGACACTGCCCCACACTCTGTCTCTCTATCTCCTGCTGTGGGTATTTTGTTCTTCCTTCTAGGAAGGACCAGAGTATGCATAATTTGTTTTTCCTTCTCCTTCAGATAAATCTTATCTGTGAATTGTGTCTTGGATATTCCAAGCTTCTGGGCTAATATCCACTTATCATTGAGTTCATACCATGTGTGTTCTTTTGTGATTGGATTACCTCACTCAGGATGATATTTTATAGTTCCATCCATTTGCCTAAGTATTTCATGAATTCATTGTTTTTAATAGCTCAGTTCAACTAAGGAATATCAAATGACTGAGAAGCACCTAAAGAAATGTTCAACATCCTTAGACAACAGGGAAATGCAAATAAAAACCACCCTGAGATTTCACCTTATACCAGTCAGAATGACTAAGATCAAACATCACTACACAGCATACAGCAAGGATGTGGAGAAAGAGGAACACTCCTCCACTGCTGATGGGAATGCAAGTTGGTACAACCACTCTGGAAATCAGTCTGGTGGTTCCTCAGACAATTGGGCATGACACATTAGGAGGACCATGCTCTATACCCAAAGTCCCAAATGACCCTCAAAAAATTAACAGATAGAGAAAAATGTTGTACATTTACACAATGGAATACAACCACTCTGGAAATCACTTTGGGGGTTCCTCATAGAATTGTACACAATACTACCAAAGGACCCTGCTATACCAGTCTTGGGCATATACCCAGAGGATTTTCCACATGTAATAAGGACACATGCTCAAGGATGTTCATAACAGCCTTATTTATAATAGGATCTGGAAAGAACCCAAATGTCCTTCAAAAAATTAATGGATAGAGAAAATGTTGTACATTTACACAATGGAATACAACTGACCTGTTAAAAACAATGAATTCATGAAATTCTTAGGCAAATGGATGGAACTATAAAATATCATCTTGAGTGTGGCAATCCAGTCACAAAAGAACACACATGGAATGCACTCACAGATAAGTGGATATTAGCCCAGAATCTTGGAATACCCAAGATACAATTCACAGAGCAAATGAAACTCAAGAAGAAGGAAGAACAAATTATGCATGGGGGGGATGATTGGGGAATAGTTGGGGGGGAGAGGACTTATGGGACATATGGTGGGGGGGGGACTGGGAAAGGGGTAAGCCTTTGGAATGTAAACAAAGAATATAGAAAAAAAGTGGGAACAAAATACTCACAAGAGGAGATACAGAGATAAAGTGTGGAACAAAGACTGAGGGAAAGGTCATCCATAGAGTGTCCCACCTAGAGATCCATCCCATATACAGTTACAATACCCAGACACTATTGTGGATGTCAACAATTGCTTGTTGTCAGGAGCCTGATATAGCTGTCACCTGGGAGGCTTTGTCAGTACATGATACAGTGGGAGATACTCTCAACAAACCATTGAACTGAGCACAGGTTACCCAATGGAGGAGCTAGAGAAAGGACTCAAGGAGATGAAGGGGTTTGTAGCGCCATAGGAGGAACAACAATATGAACCACCCAGTACCCTCAGAGCTCCCACAGACTAAACCTTAAACCAAAGAGTACACATGGAGGGTCCCCCCTGCTCCAGATGCATATGCAACAGAGGATGGGCTGGTTGCACATCAAAGGGAGGAGAGGCCCATAGTCCTGAGAAGGCTAGATGCCCCAGAAGAGGGGAATGCCAGGACAGGGAAGCAGGAGTGGGTGGATTGTTAGCAGGGGGAGGGAGGATGGGTTAGCATATTTTCAGGAGTGGGAGACCAGGAAAAGGGACAACATTTGAAATGTAAAGAAAGAATATATCTAATAAAAAAGAATGAAAAGGACTATTTCCAATAAATGAAAAGCATCAATCTAAAATATTCATATACTCAAATCAAATATGTAATTCTTGTCACTGAAATGCTGAATAAATATGATAAAAAAAGTTTAAGAAAGCATTACAGTCAAGCCACACTATTGTTTTTAATATAACATACACAAAAGCTGAGTCATTAGATTCTGAAATTTTATTTACTTATAATTTATTTTTAGAACCACATTAATTAAAATTCATAGGTTTCTCAGAATGTACTCTGTTCCTAAAATTAATACAGTTCTAAAACTGAAAAACTTGTGTTTGGCTGGGAGTTTAAATCCAAGTTAATTTATCCTTTGTAAAGTTAACTGTGAGATAAAGATAATTATTCAGACAAATCACCAAAGTTCTACAGCACTGGCATATAGCGAATAAATAAAACATATATTTTAGGCGAAAGCAAATAGCAGATGAAACTTGAATTTTTTTAATTTTAAATTTTTTAGATTTAGTTCTTTTCAGTGAAAATTTGACAGGGGATTGGTTTAAGTGTAATAATGATTGCCCCAAAACTTTCATATTTTAATCATCTATCCTATAAGGTTGTGCTTAGAATTGAGATTACTAAGTAGATGGCCTTTAAGCAACACAATTATCCTGAATAACTAAGACTATTGTGAACCAATAACAATGATTTTTATACATAAAGAAAGAACTAAGTATACCAGGAATACAAGATGGCAAAAACTTCCCAAGTCCTTTTCCTCTCTTGTCCGGGAATACTCAGAAGGCATCTTTATCTGAGGCATTAGACTACTTCTAGAAGCTCAAGGAAACTCAAGGAAAGTACTGACATTTCCCCCCTCCCAAAAAGAAATCCTTAAGTGCCACCATCTTGATTCTAAGTTATGTTCCAAATCACACTTCTAATTTAGTTACTGCTCTACTGTTCTGAAAAGATACCATGACCAAAGCAGTTCATAAAAGATAGAATTTAATTGAAGGCTTGGTAACAGTTTTAGAATGTTAGTTCATTATTGTCATGATAGACAGCAAGGAAGCAATTGAATAAGCGTATCACTGGAGCAAACATCAGAAAGATAGAGACAAAAAGAGATGCAATGAGAAACACACAGAGAGAGAGAGAGAGAGAGAGAGAGAGAGAGAGAGAGAGAGGGGGGGGGAGAGGGGGAGAGGGGGAGAGGGGGAGAGGGAGGGAGGGAGAGAGGGAGAGGGAGGGAGGGGGAGAGGGAGGGGGAGGGAGATGGAGAGGGAGGGAGAGGGAGAGGGAGAAGGAGAGGGAGGGGGGAGGGAGATGGAGAGGGAGGGAGAGGGAGAGGGAGAGGGAGAAGGAGAGGGAGAGGGAGAGGGAGAGGGAGAGGGAGAGGGAGAGGGAGAGGGAGAGGGAGAGGGAGAGGGAGAGGGAGAGGGAGAGGGAGAGGGAGAGGGAGAGGGAGAGGGAGAGGGAGAGAAACAGGACAATAGACAGCAAATTAGCCTAGTCTAGTAATTTAAATCATTTGATGCCTTGAAAACCACTACTTAGGTGACTCTAAGCATATTGAGTTCAGCCAGTAGCAAAGGTTACCGCATCTGGAACATAGCTTCTATGTTCTGACCCTGAGAAAACACTTCCCAGGAAATGTCAGCACAATAAGGCTAGTCCCTTCTTAATAACAGTTAATTCTTCAACCCCAACTGACCAAAATCCACTGCTCCATCAAAACAAAGGCTTGTCATTAGGAGCTCTTGTCTCCTGCTTATCACAGCTCATTGTTCAATTCCACTTGACCAGACACTATAGATTCTTCACAGAAACCACCCAGTAGAGGCTTTACTTCCTTCTGAAATTTCACAAGCCATGCCTCAATTGTCTGTACTGCTCTCAACATTTTTATATTCCAAGCTCCTAAGGAACGACTCACTGCACTCTATACACAACACCTTTTTTCTACCAAAGATCCAAAGGTTTTCTACAATCCTTCCAGAAGTAATATGGTCATGTCTGTCACGGCAATACCCTACCTCTGGTACTTAATTCTGATTACTACATCTGTGATGAAACACCATGATCAAAGACCAGTGGAGGAGACAGTTTATCTGGCTTATCCTTCTGTAGCATTCTTCATCACTGAGGGAAGCTATGACAGGAAATCAAATAGAGCAGGAACCCAGAGGCAAGAGCTTATGCAGAGACTCTGTTTACTGCCTTTTAACCTTGGTTTTAGTCAGCCTGCTTCCTTATAGAACACAGGACCACCAACCCAGGAATGGCACTACCCACAATGGGATGGGCATTGTCCCATGAGTCAATAATTAAGAAAATGCCCTACAGTTGGATTTTATGGAGACACTCTCAACTGAAACTTCCTTCATTCAAATGACTCTAAACTCAAGTTGACATAACTCTAGCCAGGACTCTGTTGAAGTAATCCTGATCCTGGTTCCAAGCACACATTTTAGGCATCCCACAAGTACTTGTAACTCTAGTTTCAGAAGAACTGACTTGTCTTCTGGCCTCCACAGATACCTTCATATACATGAATATACTCAAATGCAAGAGACACATAATTGAAAAATAAAATGAGAATAACACATTATGTTTTGAAAAGAACATAATATTTCTATTATATGTTCAAATAATGTGTAATAACTACTGCAAAACACTTAGAAAATCTATAATACTTAATTGAACATATAAAATAAGGTGAATGAATTAAAATGGATACAGCGACATATTCCCAGAATCTCAGCACATAGGAGCCTGGCTCAAATAGAAGGAACGTTTAAGACTAGCTAAGGCTATGTAATTAATGACTTGCCCACTATTAATTAATTAATTAATTAATTGGTAAAAGAACATGGGGATATATGATAAATTAAATACAAGTGATTTAAATGATATGTTTATAGATCACTAAGAATTTTCCAAAAAATTCTAGTCCAGTAATAACAGACATAGACATTTTCAAAGTGCAAAAATCACAGTTTGTTTCAACTTCCTATTTGCTGGCTCTGGGTGTGTGTCCAGCCTCTACCAATATCACCAGTACACAGAAATGCAAATACTTTGCAGATGTATTGAATAGTGCATGTAAGAAAGGTTAGGTTAAATGAACTATCAAATGACCCAAAACAAGCAAAGATGGCAGAACTGGAATGAAGAGTTGCCTTTGCTAAGATACCAAGGTGTATTAAGATCTCAATGTCCCCATTGATTTTCAGGGATCAACTGTCTCACTCATAGTTGACCTGCACCAAGAGGTCATTCTTCAGTGACTGAATCCTGAGATAGAAGATCAGGAGATTAGAACATAAAGGTAAAAAAAAATAGAGGAGATAAGGAAGTTTGGGACTGGGAGGTCTTCTGCAAGCTATGTGTTATGCCAAGCAAACTTATTATGAAGTACAGCACTTAGGTACTATTCCCAGGGAGAAATGAGACAGTGTTATACAATGGGACAAAGATCTTCACTCTTACCTAAACCTATAATCCTTAGGTTTGGTCTTCTCATTATGTCCTAGATTCCCTGGAGGTTTTGGGTTACAAGATTTTTGCGTTTTGCATTTTCTTATTTTCTTTGACTGTTGACTCAATGGTTTCTATGGTATCTTCAGCATCTGAGAGTCTTACTTCTATCTCTTGTATTCTGTTGTTGATATTTGCCTCTATGACCCCTGATTTCTTCCCAAGGTTTTCTATCTCCATGCTGAGAAGCACCTTAAGAAGTGTTCATCATCATTAGTCATTAGGGAAATGTAAATCAAAACAACCCTGAGATTTCACCTCACACCAGTCAGAATGGCTAAGATTAAAAACTCAGGAAACAGCGGGTGTTGACTAGGATGTGGAGAAAGAGGAACACTCCTACACTGCTGGTGGGATTACAAGCTGGTACAACCACTCTGGAAATCAGTCTGGCAGTTCCTCAGAAAACTGGACATGATACTTCCAGAGGACCCTGCCTTACCACTCCTGGGCATATACCTAGAGGATTCCCCAGCATGTAATAAGTATACATGCTCCACTATGTTCATAGCAGCCCTATTTATAATAGCCAGAAGCTGGAAAGAACCCAGATGTCCCTCAACGGAGGAATGGATGCAAAAATATGTGGTATATATACACAATGGAGTACTATTCAGCCATTAGAAACAATGAATTCTTGTCAGACATCATTTCGTATGTGGATTGTGTCTTTGGTGTCCCAAGATTCTAGGCTAATATCTACTTATCAGTGAATGCATACCATGGGTATTCTTTTGAGACTGGGTTATCTCACTTAGTATAATGCTCTCCAGCTCCATCCATTTGTCTAAGAATTTCATGAATTCATTGTTTCTAGTGGCTGAATAGTACTCCATTGTGTATATATACCATATTTTTTGTATCCATTCCTCCGTTGAGGGACATCTGGGTTCTTTCCAGTGCTGGAAAGGATCAAAGCATCAGTGCAAGGGAATACCAGAACAGGGAAGTGGAAAGGGGTGGATGGGAGAACAGGAGGAGGGAAAAGGGCATG
This sequence comes from Apodemus agrarius, assembly GCA_964023405.1. Classification (NCBI taxonomy): domain Eukaryota; kingdom Metazoa; phylum Chordata; class Mammalia; order Rodentia; family Muridae; genus Apodemus; species Apodemus agrarius. The sequence continues at coordinate 61,011,603 of OZ030009.1, read as the reverse complement.
TGGGACCTTTGTGGGGGGTGGGGAACCAGAAAAAGGGAAATGAAATATAAATATAGAATATATCCAATAAAAATGTTAAAAAAGAAGCAATGAATTCATGAAATTCTTGAAGAAATGGATGGAGCTGGAGAACATCATACTAAGTGAGGTAACCCAGTCTCAAAAGAATACCCATGGTATGCACTCACTGATAAGTGGATATTAGCCTAGAATCTTGGAACACCACAGACACAATCCACATACCAAATGATGCCCTAGAAGAAGGAAGGAGTGTCCCCTGGATCTGGAAAGGCCAATGCATCAGTGTAAGGGAATACCAGAACAGGGAAGTGGGAAGGGGAGGATGGGGGGACAGGGGGATGGAAAAGGGCATATGGGACCTTTTGGGGGGTGGGGAGCCAGGAAAAGGGAAATCATCTTAAATGTAAATAAAGATAATAGCCAATAAAAAAAAACAATGGGACAAAGACACCAGGAGGCCAATCAAAAAATGTTACACAAAAGGAAAACGGGCTGTCTCAAGAGCAATTACAGACTGAGCACATAGTGGCCTTGTAGCTGATAATTTTAGTCTCTTTGAGGGGAAAAGTCAAAATCCCAGGAATAAAACTCTTTCAAGGTTCCGCCTTCAGCCCCCAACTGGCCATGCCAAGTTCACTCCTGAGCAAGGACAAAGAACTATGTTCCTTTTGTGCTTTGATCAGGACCTCTGAGGAAGCCTTGAATTGGTCAGACTCCCAAAAGGACAAAGAACTATGTTCCTTTTGTCCTTTGATCAGGGCCTCTGAGGAAGCCTTGAATTGGTCCAACTCCCTAAAGGACACTATATAAGAAAGCTGTAAACAAAAAGTAACCCCCCAAAAAATCACTCTAAAACAGGTTTACATTATTCAAAAAGTATGTTATTGATGTGTGACAAAACATATTCATAACACCAATAAACAAATTAAATATGATATGTTGCAGAAAACTAAAATATTTATTTATGTATGTATTTATTTATGTATTTTTTGTTTCTATTATTTGTATATTTATTTCTATGTATACTTTCCGCATATACACTGACTTTTAAAAGTCCACGGGTGCTCTCAAAGCAATGGAGAACATTCCAAACTCCACACTTCAATTTTAATGTAAGTGGTGCAGGTCAAGAATACATTCAGTTTATTTATTATACTACAGTCGTGGATTTTCATATCAGTGTAGGACTACCCCTTAAAATGTTCTGCAATAAGATAGAATGATCATTTCTCAAGCACCAATATTCATGATGGTCTTTTCAAATCAGGTTTTTATAGTTCTTAAGAAAACAATATAGGTGCTATGAATCTAGCCTGCTTTTGTTGTGACATGTCTTTATATCTTTTATGTCTGTGAATAGAAATAGATCCCCTGGTCAATTTCTACACACATGTTGTTGCAGGGAAACATAAATGTCAATCACTTTTATTTTAAACCCTAGCCTACCTTCAATGTACCATCTCCTGACTGTGCTTCCCATTTGCTATGAATACTGATGACTCAGAAAATAAAGGACATATGAGGATTTGATGCATATTCCATCCACCTATCCCTGAGCTTCCAAAACAGAAAGGACATGGTGCATTCAAGCCTCTTTTGAAGGAGAAATTATGAACATAGTTGCACTTGAAAGAAAAGTGTTGCATCCAAATTTGAAACCAGGCTCAGAGCTGCTCTTCTCTAGAATCAGCTGTTTACTTCATTTTTCTACCAAGAGATGACACTTCCATTCCACCTACCAAGTTTCCTTTTATGTGAAACGAAAAGAGATGGAAATTGGTGGCCCTGTGATAATTGGAAGCCTACCATTATCACTCTATTTCTTTTTTATTTTTTTTTATTTGATATATTCTTTATTTACATTTCAAATGTTCTCCCCTTTCCTGGTTCTCCCCCTCTCCCGAAAATCCCATATGCTATCTCTTCTTCCCCAATCAACCCTCCCCTGCTTGTATAGTTATGCAAAAAGGGTATTTATGAAAAATAAAGTCACACAGGAGATCATTTCATTTTTAAGGTAGATTCCATGTAGTTATCAAATTGATGTCAATTTTAATAACTTAGTCTAACTGTTGTAGGTATTGAATTACTTCTTTGAAATTAAGTAGAAAATGTAGATGTAGTATGCATATGTCCTAGTATAACGATTGCTCTGATGAAATAGCATGACTGATAACACATTGGGGAAGAAAAGGTTTATTACAATGACAATTCCATGGAACAGTTCACCACTAGTGAGGTAGGAGCCATGGAGGACTGATGGTTACAGGATTGCTCAGTCTGCCTTGTTATAGAATTCAGGACCACCAACCCAAGGATAGCACTCTCCACAATGATCTGGCTCTTCCCTCATCCATTGCTAATATAAAAAAAAATAAAATAACCCTACAGCCTGATCATAAGGGCCCATTTTTACTTGGCATTCCTTCCTCTCAGAATTGGTATTCTCCTCCTTGACACTTTCGTTTGTGTCAAGTTGACACAAAATTATAGGACACAGCATAACATTGAGGATTCCATAATTTAAGGGCTGTGGTGGTGCATATGTCTGATCAAGGAGAAGAGCAAAGTAGAGAGTGTGCAATAAAGATCTGTATGGGAGAGGAAAGTATGAGCTAGCAAAAGGAAATATTAAAGCAGCCTTGTTTATAATAGCCAGAAGTTGGAAGGAGCCCAGATATCCCTCACAGGAGAAAATGTGGTATATTTATACAATGGAATACTACTCCTCAATTAAAAATAATGAATTCATGCATTTGTAGGAAAATGGTTAGATCTAGAAAATATCATCCTAAGTGAGTTAACCCAATCACAAAAGAATACACATGAAATGCAATCACTGACAAGTGGATATTAATGAGCCCAGAAGCCCTAAATACTCAAGGCACAATTAGCAAGTCAAATGATTCCCAAGAAGAAGAAAGGAGAGAACCCTGGGCCTGAAAAGATTGGATCCAGTTTTGTAGATCCAGAACAGAGAAATGGTGGTGGGGGGGGGTGATAGGGGAATAGTTGGGGGGAGAGGACTTATGGGACATATGGTGGGGGGCGAACTGGGAAAGGGGAAAGCCTTTGGAATGTAAACAAAGAATATAGAAAATAAAATTTAAAAAAAGAAGCAACTAACAGAGATTAAATAATATGCTAAGTATTACATATGATAAAGTCTATGGATATAGTCTTACCTTTGTATTTGTGGAACACTCACTAAAAAATGATATTTAATTACTTCTTCCTCCAAAGCTATTTGCTTTTTGTCAGTTCTATTATAATATATATATATGCATATATATACATATATATATATGTATATATATATAAAACAATTTTGCTTATGACTTTTTATGCCACTAGAAAATAAGTTTCTTATGTTGAGATAATTTGCTTTTTTGGTCCACAAGCATACTGATGATGCATAAATATTGATATTTTTTCCCATTTCCATATGTATAGATAGAGATAGTGATGTTACCCCCACTTAATCCTTGTACTATAGAGACTGAATCCCAATGAATATAAATAATTAATAGATCAGAGTTCAAAATTCTATTTTTCAAATAACAAAAACAGAATTATTAACTTATGAGAAACACATTGAATATATGATCTGCCAAATACTGGACTAAGATCTTATTAAAAACAAAATTATCATTTTTATGAACTTGGACAGCCTACTTAGAATTGTATGTAGGTGTCCTTTCTCAGTTCAATAATTAGAACATGAACACATTGTAGAAGAGATAAAAGGATAAGGAATCTGAGAGGAAACCAGGCCACAACTGTCTTTTAATGGAAGGAGTTAATGCCATTGTGGAAGATTCAAAGAACTATTTGTCCTTCACTTTTATGGCTTGTATCCCATGAAACCCGAGTATGCCCTCCACCTTTTCCATTAAATGAGTATGTCAAAAGGAAGCATGATCCATAAAAGAGGCCCTCATTCCACACCTTTCAGCTACAAAGTTAATCTTGATATTTATCACCTTATTATCATCAGTTTCAACAGTACGAAAGCTAAGCTCTATTCTTTATAATTTCCCTAGTCTGGGGCACTTTATTATAGCAGCAGGATTGGACTAACATATGGTTACTTCATACATACATACATACATACATACATACATAATGCATAATGCATACATACATACATGTGTGTGCACATATGTGTATGTGTGTGTGTGTGTGTGTGTGTGTGTGTGTGTGTGTGATTAAATTACAAAACAGGGGTCTGGAGAGATTGCTCAGCCATTAAGAGCACTTGATACTCTTGAAAAGGATACAAGTTCAACTATCAGCACTGACATGATGATTCACACTCTCAGTAACTATTCCTAGTGCTCTCAGTGCCTGCTTCTGATTTCCACAGGCATGAAGAATGCATGCAGGGTACATGCATTATCCATGAATGAAGAAAACATTCACACATAGAATAAAGTGAATAAATCTAATATTTAAAAAACAATTTTAGAAGAATTTTTTGCTTTCTATTTTTAGTTTAAGGTTTTTGGAAAGACAAAAATATAAGGTTGCACTGAAAGAGGCAATGAGATAATGACAGTGGGCACATAGTTCTGAGTCACTTCCAGTCTTTATGATTGCTGTGCTTAAACCCTCTCTTTCCATTTCATTATCTTGATTTGTAGAACTTTTCACATTCAATTCAATTAATTTCAGAGCTGGTGTAAAGTGAAGCACCTCAAACTCAACTTTAAATGGAAACAAATTACTTTTCTCTTTTTCCAAAAAGGTATGTTCAAGGCAAAGTGATGAGTTTTCCTAGAGATGTATCTAATTGTTTGGCAATAATTTCTGGTCCTTCAAAAATAGGACTAATTATCCTCACGAAGGCAGGGAAGCCTGGGTGGTAATTTGTAATTTTTAGCAGCATTTTACTTGTAGCATTTTAGATTTGTTGCAGCAGGAGGTAAAGTACAAAATCATGTTTATTTGAATAGAAATCTTTAAAATGCTGTATTTTGGAATCACTGAAGGACAGGTCAGGAGAAATGAATGTATCAGTTTTTATTATTTAAACTTTTGGCATATTTTCCATAATAATTTGAGAGTTGATTATTCTTTTTCTCTATTAAATGTTTTTGCATATTAAATAGGTATTCACTTCATATATTTTAGTACTATACTGGTCAATACAGTGACTACTGGGTAAATATGACTTTTGAATATTTAACATATCCATCTTAGAACTGCTGAAATGGAAAAATACTAGGTTTAATAATTCAGGATAAGTGAACTATAGCATTAATAGTTTTGTTTAACTATCTCTTACAATTATCACGATTGGATTTAAATATAATACAATAATGGAACTACATTTTTACAGTCTCACTGTGGCTACAAGAATTTTCGAAAGTATCCATGTAATTGCTCTATAATTTTACTAAACAGTATATTAAATTAGGACAGAATAACATGAAATTATCTGTCCCTGTATATGCTGTATACTATTTTTATATTAATAGAACCTTAGATTTAGTGATTTAAAATAATAGCACTGAGCTTAGCTATTCATTGAATTTCTCATCTACAAAGAACATGGGCTTCACATTAAGCCAATTACCTGTAGGCCACTCAAGACTGCCTTGCAAATAAATTTACATACTAAAATTTTATGTATTCACTTTACTTACAAAGGGGACTTTCAACTTTACCAAGGGGATTTTCAAATATTACTATCAATAAAGTTCAATATTAACATAGAATGAAATAGGAGCAGAGCAAGGTAGATCAAGAATAGATAACGTCCTGTCACAAAAAGATTAGTGCCATCAGTTAGTCATTTTGGGTGGTCCAAAGGAGAAATGCCCCTCCTACCCTTACATATTTCAATTCTTTGTCCTGATTTTGACACTGATTGGACAGGTTATAGGACCTTTAGGAGGTGGAGGCTAGCTGAATAAAGGGCATCACCAGCAGGCTTTGGTATCTTATAGGCTTGCCCTGCTTCTAAATTGTGTCTGCTTCCTCTGATCTGATAAGGATGTGATCTCTCACCTTCTTGCTCATGCCTTTGCTTCCTGCTCTCAGGCTAGTCCACTTTATACATTCTAACCTCTACTGCTGTAGCTCTCTCCCTGAAGCTGCTTTGACCACGAGATTTTAATCACAGCAACAAAAAGTAATTAATATTGTCTTTTAGCACAGACTCTCATAATGGACAAAAAAAATATAATTATAAATGTTACCTTGTAGTAGAATAATGCACAACTTTGCAATCCTGTTCATAGTCTCTAGACACCTAGGCGAAACCAGTACATTAAAAATATCTACCATATTCTATTGGTCATTGTAAGAAAAAGTAGGGAATGATATTCCATCTTTTTTATAGGAGTCATTGTACGGTTAATAAAACCATAGATATGAGAATGAATCAGGAATTGTGTTGATTATGTTATTGTTGCTGTCTGTGCTTTATTTTCATGCCTAATGCCTTTAAAAGACTCTTCGACTGAGTTCCACCTCCTAGTCTGGCTCTGTATGTTATTGTTGTTGTTGATGATGTTGTTGTTTACAATTCTAATTCTTTCCCATCTTTCTTAACTTGTTTATTTGAAAAGGTCATTTTTTTTTACATCAAATACATTCTCTTTGGTTCTTGAAAAATTATAGACTTTTCTCTATTATCTTCCAGTTTTGAGTGTTTCAATCTCTTCAGTTTGTTTTTGTCTGGTACTTTCATGTAAGTATTTATCTGATTTATTAGCTGTTCTTTAACTCATAATTTCATGCTTCTTTGATGATTATGTAATCTCTATCCACTGTCTCATTTTAGGATCTGCATTCAGAGCAAAGTAATTCAGAAACAAACCCTCTGGAACAGTTGTTTGTCTGGATTCTGTTTCTACTGGTTTGTTTCCCTGGCACTTCTATGTCTACCTTTTCTGTAATTATCTGCTACCTGTATAACGTTAAAACTATGTTTGATCAAAACTCTTGCCTCTGATTCCTGAAGATCAGAGTTAGTTTCTCAGAATATTTTGATATATCATTTTCTTTTCCTTTGATATTTTTCAAATGAAACCCTAGAAAATGTTTGTATCTATCAAGCATAAGAGGACTAGAAAATTAACTTGAAAATCCCAAAGGCTATATTACTAAATCTATGTGCTTCATAACACCTTCTGAGAAGGATTAAAGCACTTTTATGCTTTTAATAAGGCACATCAGTAATACTAATAATTCTCAGGCTTGAAAATATCTGACTGTGAAGTTGATTATGTACTCAAGCAGAAAGCTATAATCAAAAACCTTTCTGAATCCACTCTCTTTCACAATGGTTTTTTTAATACATTATTGGTGCACATATTGAATTTCTTCAAAAAATGCAAAATAATTGGTTATACCAGCTCTCTTTAACTAGAAAGAATTTTTCATAATTTTGCTAAACCAATATCGTTCTCAATAAAATTAATTCTTATAAATTATTCTTTTGAAATTCAGATTTATGGCATAAAAAGAAAATTTTCCATGGCTCACAGCTAGATACTTTTTCTCCTGTGTCCATTCTCTTTCTTACACATCTGAATGCATATTTATTATAATATTGATCTCTCTTGCTTCATGGATTCAAAAATAAGTCTGATCTCCAGTTAGTGTTGAAAAGAGAGGCTTAAAGTTTTCACAGGGATTCATTGTCTGTCTCTATAGACATTGGGGAATTTGGTATTAAAGCATTGACTCTGGCACCCTTAATCAGTTCAAATGTGGCCACTGCCCCATAATAGGCTGGGTAAACAAACTGCATGTTATATTTCCTCCTTTCTGTGAAAAATTGCATCCTGTCTTGTAACTTCCTCAGCAAAGTGATGTTGTAGACCCTTTTTCCATTCTGCCCCACTTGGGACCTGGAGATTCTATCCCAGGACAAAACAGTAATAGTTTGTAGCCGATTTCCCTGGTAGTCATTGTTCTCTGATACCACCTAAGACATGCCTTTACTGTCCACACTTCTCTTGGTTTCTTTTCTTCTGAACTCTTACCAGAAGTTCCCATTAGAGTCACTTTACAATATCCCAAGGCTTTCCTTGCCCAAATTCTTGTACATCTTCCCGAAAACCATTATGAAAAGGCTAAGAACAACACATATTTGTCAAAGACACAATTGCACTTTCTGTACTAGCTAACATTTCTACAAGTTACAATAAGAAATTTTCTGACAAAGGGAAAGTTAAGGAAGGAAGGACTTATTCTGGTTTATGGATAGGGCTTGCAGTACATCACAGCAGGCAAAGCTGGTCGCATTCTGTCTGTGCTCAAGAAGCAAATATCAGTGACTGTGAGTGTTCTACTGACTTTCTTTTTTCATTTAGCCCAGGATCTCATCTCATGGTATGATGCTACTGACACACAGGACGGCTCTTTCCTCAGCAAACACTTTTATGCCATCCCCAGAGGTATGTCTCTATGGTGATGAAAATCCCATTAAATTGATAATCAAGATTTATTATCATAATTGTCAATAATTTTGTGCTAAAACAGAAGTAATATGAAGTAATTATCCTTTAGGAAAAAAGACTTTTCTTACTTTTACATTGTTCTTTAAAGCACACATGGTCAAGACAAAGTTAAGGTCACACACATCTTCAATTCCAGGGTTCAGAAAACTGAGCCAGGTAAGTCTTAGTCTGCGGAAAAACTTTGTCTTCACAGCAAGTTCCAGATCATCAAGAGCTATAGAGTACCTGTCACAAAACAAAATGAAACAAAAATAAAGTTTACAAGGCACATTTAGATATAATATCTAAGTTGTCTCAAGGATTTCTGATATTTGGGGAATACGTTATTATGAAATTTTGTTAGAAAAACATATTAAAGAAATTAGGTATGGAAACTACAAAGAAAATCTGGTGGTTTTTTAAATTTATTTATGTATTTACATTCCCAATGCTGCCTCCTTCCTGTTCCCCCTCATGGGTTTCCTCTTCCCATCTCCTTCACCTATAAGAAGGTGGCCCCTGGATACTTCCCTTCTACGTAGGATTGAAGTATCCTTCTTATTTACCTTAGTCATTGCTAAGGATGCAAAACACTTTTAAAGATAGTTCTTTGCTATTTTTATGGAAAACAAAATATTTTATGGAGTAGATATAATAAAAGCCAATATAAAGACCTCAGAATTGAGTAACTAAAGACAGTCACAATATGCTTGCTAAGGAAAGTATAAGCATTACTATTAAATGAGAAACAAATTACTTGCCATTTGCCATTATTATTTGGTGTTTTAAAATAATTGAACAATAAAATTAAACAATAACAATAAAAACTATTGAAATTTCTGTAGAAGAGGCTATATGTCCAGCAGCAATAGAAACCTTAACTAAGACATAAATCCTCTTTCCCCACACTTTCAATATTGGTAAGAAAGCTTATACTTCCACATTGTATTCAATCACTGAAGGAGTTGCAATCCCCTTCAATTCCTTCAGTCCTTCCTCTAACTCTTCCATTGAGGTCCCCAGGCTCAGTCTAATGGTTGGCTGTGAGTATCTGCATCTGTATTAGTCAGGTGCTGACAGAGCCTCTTGGGGGTCAGCAAGCCCTTCTTGACATCATCAATAGTATCAGGCCTTGGTGTCTGCAGATGGAATAGATCTCTATGTGGAGAAGCCTTTGGATAGTCTTTCATTTAGTCTCTGCTCCATTTTTGTCACTGCATTTCATTTAGACAGGAACAAATCTGGGTTAAAAATTTTGAGATTCCCTCAGCTGGAGGGAATGCCTATCTACAGGTGGTGGTCTCTACAGGTTCTATCTCCCCTTTGTTGGATATTTCATCTAATATCATCCTCAGGTTGTGTTGTGGGAACCTCTTGCTTCACTGGCATCTGGGACTTCCTAGTGGCTACCCACAGCTCCCCATCCTCCAGTGCTGCATATCTCTATACAATTTTCTGAACCTCTGTACTTCTTGCCTGTCCATTCCCATACTGAATCCTGCCGGCCACTTTTTTCTCTTCCCCTTCTCTCTCTCCCAGGCCCCTCCCTCCCTCTACATCCTGTGATTATTTTGTTCCCCCTTCTATGTAGGAGTGAAGCACCCACATTTTTCTCTTTCTTATTCCTAAGGTTTGTGTGTTTTGTGGGTTGTATCTTGGGTAGTCTGAGCCTTGGTGCTAACATACACTTATCAGTGAGTACATACCATGTGTGGTCTTTTGTGTCTGGGTTACCTCACTCGGGAGGATATTTTCTAGTTCTGTCAATTTGCCTGAAAACTTCATAAATTCATTGTATGTATTTGCTTCTTTTTGTTCTAGAGCTTTCAGATGTGCTGTTAATCTGTTACTGGCTCTCTCCAGGTTCTCTATAGAGACACTCAGCATTTTCCTCTTAGTACTACTTTCATCATGTTCTATAAGTTTGGGTATGTTGTGCCTTCATTTTCATTAAATTCTAAGAAGTATTTAATTTCTTTATTTCTTCGCTGACCAAGTTATCATTGAGTAGAAAGCTTTCAGTTTCCATGTGCAAGTGAGCTTTCTGTTGTTTATGTTGTTATTGAAGATCAGCCTTAGCCCATGGTGGTCCAATAGGATGCATGGCATTTATTCAGTCTTCTTTTATCTGTTGAGGCTTGTTTTATGGCTGATTATTCGGACAGTCTTGGAGAACGTACCATACGATGCTAAGAAGAAGGTATATTCTTTTGATTTTGGATGAAATGTTCTGTAGATATCTGTTAAATGCAGATGATACATAACTTCTGTTAGTTTCACTGTGTCTTTGTTTAGTTTCTGTTTCCCTGATCCATCCATTGAGGAGAGTGTGGTCAGAACTCCTGGGGGTCAAAATGTTTCCTGGTGTGGGTTGGGTGAGGAGGGCTAGAGCACAGGATTCACTCCAGGGAGCAAGTGCTGAGATATAAATGATTTTGAATACTATCAATGGGCAAGATATTTCATCACATTGTATAATTCAGCATTGACCAATGTATGTACTGAATGCACTATCATCCCTGAAGGTCATGTATTGAGACAGTAATCTCACTTTCATAGTATTATTATTAAGTGAGACCTTTGGGAAGCAACTTGTCCTTCTAAATGAAATCTTCAGGATTCATAATAGTTGGCTCAGAGGGGATGGCTCAACCAGTACTTTTCCTTTCTGCCATGTGAATATAAAATATGCTAAATATGTGATATCATATGCTTTCTCTAATTAGTTAGTCTTACTTAACTCTGTATTTGTGCTCTGAGTTTCTCTGTAATAGCAGAAAGCACTTTTAACTTCTGAGGTATTTACTTACCTAACATTATTTCAATAAATATAAATATAGCATGTTAATAGTATTCCTTTGAAAGGTAAAAGTGTTCTGGGATATTTTATCAGGGAAGAAGTAAAGTTAAATATAAACAAATCAGTTACATTTAGAAAAATTATAATTAACAGAATAATACTGGGAAGGCTAATTAAATAGTTTTAAAACATACTGTTTTGTCATATAGCATATTCAGTCACCTTTACGCACTTAAATATTTAAAAGATGAGAATACAGATGTGATGCACCCTAAGGGGTTTTCCAGTCCCACACCCTCCTTACAGCTTCCCTTCCCTCCTAAGACTAAGGCTAGGCTGAGTTCCATTCTCCACCCACAGGATTATTCTTGAGTAAAAATATTCTCAGAGTGTACAGATAGTCACCTGACCCTTTGGAAAGTCCCAGGTAGAGTTCAAATTCATGTCATGATTGCCAGGAAATAGATTTAAAGGTCAATATGCTTAGCCAATAAGTTTGAACTGTAATCTTGCTGATGTAACCTGTGCCCCTAAAAAGTATAAAAACTTCTTATAATAGCTATTTGGGATCGCCTTCTTGTCACTAGTCTTGAGAGACCGAGTGAGGGTCAACCCCGACATGCAGGAATATGCAGGAAAATAAACCTCTTACTTTTGCATTGATCTACCCTCAGTATCTCATTCAGGGGTATCTGGAAGTCAATACCACCAACAGAGGGGCGGGGTCTTACAGATGATGCTTGATAGCATAATATTTATAGAATTTAAAACATATTTGTAATATACCAACAAATTGCTCTTCATGTAAAATATTTATTTACCACTCTTAAAAACTTTATGAAACCTATTACATGATACTGCAATATTCTAGAAAAAGTTTGAATTAAAAGAGAGATGTATACATTAAACCAAGTTAACCAATCACAAACCATATGAGCCCTCTCTCTCTCTCTCTCTCTCTCTCTCTCTCTCTCTCTCTCTCTCTCTCTGTGTGTGTGTGTGTGTGTGTGTGTGTGTGTGTGTGTATAACCATAATACAGTGTATGTAGTTCTCTTGAAAGTTGTTTGTTGTCACAAGTGTCTGAAGTACTATGCTGAAAACTTTAAAATTCAGTGCTACACTTGCAGAATTTTATCATATAACAAAAGAGAATGAACACAAAATGTTTTGCCCTTAAGTTAAATAATTGCCAAGGACCAGATGTGGCATGGAGAGGGAGTCAGAGAGAAGGGGTGTCTGGGATCAGCAAAGAAAAGGATTTGAAGTCAAATTGTGGATACAAGCTGACAACCCATGTTCTGCTCGGTACAGCTTTCCAGTCTGCTTCTCTCTATGTTCTGCTTTCTCTCTGGAGATTTCTCTGTCTATATTCTCCTTGCCTGCTATTCTAAGAGATCTCTTTGCCTATGCTATGCTTCTTTGTGTGTGTGTGTGTGTGTGTGTGTGTGTGTGTGTCTGTGTCTGTGTCTGTTTGTCTGTCTGTGTCTTTCTCTGTGTACATCTGTTTCTGTGTCAGTTCTAGCAGTTCTCTCCTTTTATCTTAAAAATTTCTCTGGGTAATTCATCTCTTATAGAACCTGCATCCTGTCTTTTATTTATTTTTTTTTATATTTTATTTTTTTCTTTATTTTCTATATTCTTTGTTTACATTCCAAAGGCTTTCCTCTTTCCCAGTTTCCCCCTCACCATATGTCCCATAAGTCCTCTTCCCTCCACCCATTCCCCAATCCCCCCCCCCATTTCTCTGTTCTGATACTCTCCTACAAATCTGGATCCAGTCTTTTCAGGACCAGGGTTCTTTCCTTCCTTCTTCTTGGGAATCTTTTGATTTGCTAATTGTGCCTTGAGGATTCAGAGATTTTGGGCTCATTAATATCCACTTATCAGTGATTGCATTTCCTGTGTATTCTTTTGTGATTGGGTTAACTCACTTAGGATGATATTTTTCAAATCCAACCATTTGCCTACAAATTGCATGAATTCATTATTTTTAATTGCTGAGTAGTATTCCATTGTATAAATATACCGCAGTTTCTGTATCCATTCCTCCTTTGAGGGACATCTGGGCTCCTTCCAACTTCTGGCTATTATAAACAAGACTGCTATGAACATAGTGGAGCATGTGTCTTTATTGTATGCAGGGGATTCCGGTGGGTATATGCCCAGGAGTGGTATGACAGGGTCCTCTGGAAGTGTCATGCCCAATTTTCTGAGGAACCACCACACTGATTTCCAGAGCGGTTGTACCATCTTGCAATCCCACCAACAGTAGAGGAGTGTTCCTCTTTCTCCACATCCTGTCTTTTATTTTACATATCAATCCAGTCATTTCTTTCAGGTTTCCCTTAGATTAATTTATGAATCAGCATCCTGTGACTCTAGGCCTTTGATTCTTTTTTTTTTTTTCTTTTTTTTGGTTTTTTCGAGACAGGGTTTCTCTGTGTAGCCTTGGCTGTCCTGGAACTCACTCTGTAGACCAGGCTGGCCTCGAACTCAGAAATCCACCTGCCTCTGCCTCCCAAGTGCTGGGATTACAGGCGTGCACCACCACCGCCCGGCTAGGCCTTTGATTCTTAAGAGACTGCAAGCATACATTTTTTTGTTAATATTGCAAAAGAATTCAGAGGCCAGTCTGCCTTTGTTAAGCACTCAGCTAGTTAGGTGGGACCCTGCCCTGAAATTGCCATTTCTACCATATGTGCACCTAACCTTGCTGTGTCCTAGGCCTACCTTGAACTTTTCTGAGAAGCTGGCTCTTAGTGCAGCTGCTTTTGTTGCTTTAGATTCATGAACCCCCTCATAATTCAGACTGCATACTTACATTTTTCATAGTTGAGAAATTATGTATAAATTGAACTCATGAATTTAGAGCTTTTTCTTATAGCCTTAAGGGCTGACCTGAAGGTCCCAGCTTTTACCATATTGCTGAGTCATTAGCCACACTGTCCCCTCTTGGACTCAGATTATCATAGAGTCCTTAACATTAACAGAGAAGATATTCCTCAGAGGAATGTGAAGATATGTACATTATTATACAAACAAGTCTTATGACCATGCACTCAGCAGCCATTACCACTACTGGAGGCTCACACCAGGTTCCTGTGCCAGGGCTCGGAACCATGTCACTCTGTCCCCACCAGGTCTACACTGGGCACAGAAATTTAGGTATACATATGAAATAGATTAATGTTTACTAACTATAAGCTCCAAACATTACATCTTAATAATATTCCCAATTGTCAAAGTGGTTCATAGTTATAAGAATGCTCTTAGTAAATTTTATGGCTACATTCTTTTGTTCATTATAAGGATTTGTGTGTGTGTGTGTGTGTGTGTGTGTGTGTGCATGCAAGTTCATAAGGAATGAATATGTATGAATGAAAGGTCGAATTACTTATAAAATATTCCATTTCTTATACTTTCAATGGTTATGTAGGTTTGGGTTTTAATAAGTATTGCTTTTACTGTTAAAAGTGTTTTGAAGGATTATATTTTGTTATTTTCTAGTTATCAAATAAGAACATATTACATGCTATACATAGACTGCAGTCTTGTATTTGCCCTTCTCTCTGTCCTCCCTGCCCTTAGTCTCCTTTCTTTCCTAGGTTAATTGTGTGATAATTTTTATATCTCATAAACAGACACACAAATACACACAAATATTCTTATGTTTCTGCTTAACATCACTTTTATACATGTAAAAATGGGTACAGTGTACTGAAAATTTATGTATGTGTGTGTATATTAAAATCTAAGTGAGTTGACGGGCACAGTGTCGCACGCCTGTAATCCCAGCACTTGGTAGGCAGAGGCAGGAGGATTTCTGAGTTTGAGGCCAGCCTGATCTACAGAGTGAGTTCCAGGATAGCCAGGACTATACAGAGAAACCCTGTATGAGAATGTGTGTTTGTGTGTGTCTTTGCTTTTATATTTGATTATCTTTTTAGGAATGGTGTGCAAATAGAAAAAAAATTAGAAAACATGTTAAGGCCCCTGTTAACATATCGTAAACTGAGAATATGTACAAAGAAATAACCTCTTTCATTATGTCTCAACACTAAAGGATCAACTGTCTCTTAATACCCCCACATCAATGGAGATGGAGCTATAATACAAAAACCTTTTGGTTTAACAGAATACCTAAACTCTAGGAGCTATAATGCCAATTAAATAATTCTACCATTGAATTTTACAATAAGCGATATCTACTACAGAATAATCATGCCATAACAATTCTCATTCCTCAGATATATAAATTTTACTTTAAGCTTTATACTTAGAAAAATGAGCAATATTAATGTGTATGCTCTGAAGATGCAATAAACAATTTTTTCTTAATCTTTAATTTCTATTACATGAATAGATTTGCATAATTTCTGTCACATACTCAAATATATTATACACATGATAGTACATGACTTTACCAGAGCACACAGTAGTCAGATATGTGTGAACTAAAGGTCAGCCTGGTCTACACAGCAAGTGCCAGATGATCTAAGAATATACAGTTAGGCTCCACAAACACAAACAAAAGAAACATAAGAAGAGTATGCTTATGCTAGAAAGACCTACCTATATTAATCAACACATCTATAAATAGAAATGTACATTGTGAATCATGAAAATTTTCAAAATATTTCATGTCAAATTCTTAGTAAAATTCTCTTCCTTTTATAAAAAGCATCAAATGTTCTTTTTTATGTAGGAACAAAGATCACAAAACTAACATTATTAGCATATATTTTAAGTTTATTCACTTAGTACTATTATCATTATGGTAATAACATTAGTGGTCAAACCTATGTCAAAAATATTTAAGTATGGCAAGAATATCTTTTTGTATGATAACTGGTGTGAAATTTTATTTTATATTGGTTTCTTTAAGCTCCCAGTTTCATATGGAGAAAGATACATGTATTTTTTTAGAGTAACAGGTATAAAAATCCTATTAAAAGCTAATTATTCTCAGCATACATTTTTTGCTTATATAATAAGCTATAAAACCTCTTTTCATTGTATAAGTAATGTGAAATTATGACAATGAAGAGTTCCTTTAATAAAGTAGTGTACACTGCATTTTTATTTTCATTGAGATGAAACTAGGCCCCTGGTAATTTTTGTAATATTGACTTTATCTACTCTTGAATGACTCCATGTTTTGTTATAACAACTCATCTTGCCTTCTGCAATCTACTTGACCCATGGTAACAGGGAAGTCAGTAAAGGAGAAATGTGATCTAGCCTTCTTCTATTTCATAGGATATATTGGTTTGAGATTTTTTTTAACATCTTTTATGAAATGTGTGTAAAAGTAAATCTGTGTATATATCTCATTATACTTTTCTCACCAGTAAATCTAACAAATTTTCTATTTATTCACAGTAAATATCACACACAATAAAGCAATGATATGCCCAAATAAAAAAGGACTTGCTATTTTTATGCTAGAAATGCCATCCTCTCTGATTGAGCACTTACTTTGAAGCAGGCACTTTGCTTTTAATATCTTAATAAATGTTTTACAACATTTTGAGGCAGATCTTATATTTATTCACTAATGAGAAAAATAAATCCTAGAGAAAATAACTAAATTAAAGCTAAATTAACTAAATAAAAGCTAAATTAAAGCTACAGTGAAATACCTGTACAACATATGATGTTTTCATCTTATTTTTAAATTCTAATGCCTTCTATAAATCCTTTATTTCCCTGTAAAATCATGAAATGAATAGGGATAGTACTAATTTTCACATACCTTCTATGTTCAGTAAATTCTCATATACTTTATGCACAGAGGAAGACTTCAGTATTCACAATGAAATATCAATTATCTATAGGCAATATAGAAACGGTTGTCAAATTCTTTTTAACAAGAAATAGCACTAGTTTTCCTTGGGCCTTGTTTTGTAGTAAGTATTTGAAATGTAGTATTAGACTTTTTGGAAGTTGCTGTATATGGTATATATTTCATTTATGTCTCCATTTATTTGTCATCCCCCATCCTAAGCATTTAAACACATTTGAACCCATGATGTGCAAGAGGCACAGAAATAATAACCCAAAGCTGAGTATGCCTATCATGAACGCTTTTAAATAATTTCTTTTTCACCTACTATGGGTCTTTCACAATCTGTCTCCTCCCACAAGCAAACCATAAAATTCATAATCTTCCTTTTTCTAAGACATTACAGAAACCTTCCTCAAGAGACAGCTATAAAATGTAAGCACTACTTTAAAAATCCCATTATTTCCCACTTAAGGTAGCCAGCCATAAAGGACATTTTTGGTCTAACTTGATAGTTGACCTAAGAGCACCTTTAGAAAAAAGTCATGATCTGTGCCCAAGGAAAAAAATGCCACACAGAGAGGTCAAGAAGAGCGTAAACAAATGGGCCTTCCTAGAGTTTCCTCTCAGTCTATAACTATTGGTCTATAACTATCATTCACTCACTTCTACAGGGCAACATTCAGTCAGTCAGTAATGGTTTCAAGTTTCCCTTGGTTTCTGGGGCATGTAAAATTGTAATTATGCTTTCCTCTGATTGGCCTGGCTTTTGTTGTCAATCATCTTTATGTTGGGTACAGAAAGATAGCACATATTTTTCTACCACAAGTTTTATCAGGTACATTGTATTTTCTTCACTGCTTAGTAGGCAAAGTAGAGCAAGACATGGTGATGGTGGTAGAGGCTAATAATTCTAGTGCTGAGTAGGCAGAGAGTGGAGGGAAGAGTTTTAGGTCAAGCTGAGCTACTAAGCATTAGCCAGTCTGAGAGAGAGAGAGAGAAAGAGAGAGAGAGAGAGAGAGAGAGAGAGAGAGAGAGAGAGATTTTTAAGAAAAGCTTAGAGCATATGTTGTTATTCTTTGTTTTCTGATAGCAAGAACATAACTGTGTCATAATTCACTGGAAATTTTTAAATAATATACAAGTAATTTATAATTTCCTGAAGGTTGTTAAAAATCAGGTGAAATACTCATGAACTAACTCAATAAGCATTAATGTTAATCTAAAATGTAGTAATAATAAAATAATCTTCAAACTATTTTGAGATTTGTAAAGATCTTGTATAAATAATTCAAAATATAAAAGATAAACAAAGACAGGTATTAAAATATGTAACATATATGCCTATATAGGCTTAGAGGAACCTATTAAGCTTCAAAACACATCAAATAACAGTCATAGAAATTTTAGATTTTAATGCACCAGTTTTATTTATCAACTCAAATCATCACCTGTCAGATGATACTCTAAAAAGTCTCTGGAGGCCAACACACCAGAATATATTAAACATATGTGGATTGGAGTGATGGGCAGTTATAAATATTTTCTTCTTTATAAAAAGGTAGTACTTCATGGGATATCTAAGTAATAGCAATTTACAAAACATACTTAAAAGGTGGGCTGTATAAGAGAAAACAGCAGAGAGTTTAGTGGACAGGAGAATGAACAGGCATTACCAACTCAAATACACTATTCATCCCTCAAAGCATCAAAGACAGAAGGGGGCAAAACAAAACAAAACAAAACAAAACAAAAAAACTGGTCCTCACAACACTTTGAAAACCTCAAGAATTTAGGAAGTGCGTCCAGGCACCCAGTTCTGGCTGCTTTAAAAGCAGGTCTTAGAGTTGCTAGGCCCCTCTCAACAGAGCAGCAGTGTACTTGGCAGTTACTTTGCACAAGTGGGAACTTGGGAACTCTTGCTTCTCTTTATCCATCAGGCCAACGGATTTGGCGCCCGGAAGTGCCCTTGGGTGGGGCTGGAGTTCAGGAGCACAGGTCTTAAGCTTCCGCGTGCTGAGAGGGGCGGAGCACTACAGGGGCGGGGCGCGCGCAAGCCCCACCTCCCTCCGCGCCCTCTGGCTACAGCCAGGGCCCCGGAACGTCCGGGTCAGGGGCGGGCAGGCTGGTGGCAGTTTCTTGAAGCGATGGCTCCTCGATGTCTCCCGGCGGGCGCGCGCCCCGCTGCTCTAAGTGCAGCTGCAGCAGCGCTCGGCGATACATGACCTCCAGCTTCTCTAGCCGGGCCCGCAGCGCCCTGGGGCTGCCCGGCTCATCCTCACGGCCTTCGCCTCTCGCCCTGCGGTGGGTGGCGGGCTCGTCCGGGCCGAGGGTCTCGACTGCGGCCTCCCGCTCGCCGCTGTCGCCCGGCAGCCGCAGAGCCTGGCGGAAGAGGCCGCGGTTCTCGCGCTTCAGCCGCCGGTTCTCCAGCCTCAGGCGGGCGTTCTCCTCGCGCAGCCGCGCGTTCTGCCGGTCCCGCTCGTCCCGCGCGCGCAGGGCCTCCAGGTGGCTGGCCGCCAGGTCGGCGAAGCGCTCCTCCAGCTGTCGCCGGGCCCCGCCCGCGCGGCCTCGCCAACCCACGCTGCCGCCGCCACCGCCGCCCTCACGGGCCCGGCCCAGGCGGCCCGACTCTCCGCGGTTCCCGCCGCCTTCCCCGCCGCAGCTCCCGCGCCGGGTGGCGCAACCACGCATGCGCCACATCGGTCCGGTCTGGTCGCGCCGCCAGCTCCGTGGGCCGAGGGGCCGCGCGCGGGGCGCGGGCGGACTTGGGCCTGGCTGGGCGCTCAGTCGCGGGCGGAGGAAGAAAGGTGGCGGGCGGTTCTGGCGGGAGGCCAGGGGAGGCCGGCAGTTGGCCTGAGCTGAGGCGTGTCCTTGTCTCTCGCGGCTGAGCGGCCCCCCTGGGCCTGCGGTCGCCGGTCGGCTCACACACGACGCCCCTGGGGAGCGCTCTGCTGCTCAGCTCGGTGTCCTTGCCCAGAAAGCCTTGTCCACTGCTGGATGCTGCCACCGCTTCCCTGCGGGCCTGGGCACTGCGGGAACACTCCCACCTTGCCCTGCTCCCAGCCCCAGCCGCCAGTGCATACTTTGCGACTTACATGGCAGTCTTGAACCAAAATGAGTTTTGAGACTGCAGTGGAGCATATTGCATTTGTAGCATTTGAAACCTCTTTAATAGCATTTCAAACCACGCCCATGTTTAAGAAACGCCAAACATTATTGGGCTGAGCACCTGCAGTAAGGCTCTCTGACTCCAACAGGTAGCACTCCAAATACTGGAGGGAGGTAAATCCCTATTTATGAACATCCTATGTGTTGAAACTTAATAAGGTTATACTGGGTCACATCTCAGGGCAGTACTTAGAATTTATAAACTACAGTGTTTTTTTTTTTTTTCATTTATTTGAGATACAGAATATTCAGAAGTTTCCAAACTATCTGGAGACAATTGGATGCATACCTTTATGTGAAGTAAATTACTACTTTTCCTAAGAATCTCAACATACAAAAGCCCCGAATTATTGCAAAGTAAACTCTTAGATACCTAAGTCAAAATCTTTGAGAAATACATGTTAGTAAGGATCTGTGTTTCAGACAAGGTTCTGTTTATTTTTTAGATACCATGTGATCTCTAAAACTACCACACCAAGGAAATAAACAGGTAGGGCCTCAGAGAACTATGGTTCAAATAAGCTAGAGAAACCAGCACCCAGTTATTGACCTTCAACTGTTCCAGCTAAAATACTAAAATACCACAAATTTACTTCAGCTCTAAACAGTCATTTCATGAAATCAGTAACAAAGATGTTTTAAAATATAAGTGAGTTTAGTTTAAGAAAAGGCTGTCATTCTTAATTTGCATTAAAATGTAAATTTAGGCAGTAAACACTGGAGACAGAACCTGACATCTCTACAGACTACAGAACCAAGAATATGTTGTTAGCATATCCAGACAGTATAGTCTGGAATGCTAGTTTTCTAGGAAAGATGATTTGCTTTGGGGTTTAGACATGACAACTCCTTAAGAGTCTGTATACCTGCATACTTCATAATAAAAGTATAACAAAAATGTAACACCAATCACTGCCTAGATGCTATAAATTAGATACCAGCCCATTTTTATAAGCGTTCTTCCTTTTATCTCATTTATAAAACTATAGCATTTTGCTCTCTTCAGGATTCAAGTTGTGCTGTTTCTCTTGAATAGTATCTTACAATCAAATACTTCATTGTCTTAATGTTTTGCTAAAGGGCATTGGCCCTAGTTAAATGGGAAGGCAGGCCTCTGTGCTCTCTGCTTTAGACCCCACTCAATTTCTGAATGCTTCTGTCTTGGTAATAAAGTAATGCTAAATGACCTATTAAGCAGATACAACTGATGAGAGAGGATCCTAGTTTATATTGCCAGTCCATTTGATACAGCAAATATATGTGTGAGTGTGTGTGTGTATGTGTGAGTGAGTGTGTGTGTGTGTGTGTGTGTGTGTGTGTGCTGGTGGTTTTTCAAAAGACAGCAGAAGATGGGAATAGAGAGGGAAAACAGGAAAAGCAGTCCAACAAGAAGGAATAGAAACTATGAAGACCTTCTTTTATACCTTGTTTTTGTCTGCATGTCTCTGTACCATGAGCATGCCTGGTCCCCTCAGAGGCCAGAAAACAGAGTGTAATATCCCCTGGGACAAGTACCAGTAGGTTGTGAGCAGCTGTTTGAGTGTTGGGAATAGAACCTGGATCCACTAGAAGAACAGCTAGTGCTCTTAGCTGCTGAGCCATCTCTCAAAAATTGACGGTTACCTTATTAATGAAAATTAGATATGGCTGATGAGGAGTGTATCAATATTCCTCAATAAGAATTGAGAACAATGTAAGTTCTAAATTAAAGTTGTGGGACAGCAGACCAAGTCAAACCACAGCCTGAATTGTTGGTGTGTACTTGCATTTAGATTTATTTAGAATAGTATGCCAATAATTGTGTAACCTGGAGATTAATATTGCATTTATTTATTGAAAATGTAACTAGTTCATTATCCTTATATATCATTTCCATATAACTTATAGTGTTCTACACAGGAAAACATTACAGTAGTAGGTATAATACTTCTATATCGTGTGAAAATTAAATTGATTGTGGAACTTAGGAAAGTTAAAAAATATGGTGCTTCAATAGAGCTTAGAAGAAGAAAATATATAAGATACAAACACTCTTAGAGAAATAAATAAGACTGCTTTGTTACATGAACAGATGTTTCTCAAGAGTAGCATCATTTGCTGTTCCTGGTTGAAAGTCTTGAAGAATACAACTCATTCTTTTCCTGAGAACACATGCCTTATGCTCTTCAGCTGTGCTTAAGATAGAAGATAAGCAGCAGGGCAGGGAGGGCGGGCCTGAGGAAAGGACAGTTTAAGGAGACAGAATTTCGCAAATAAATGTAAAAGTTGGATAGCAAGTGTGTTGGATAGCAAACCGTGGTGACGTCCAGTGAACGACTTCAATCATTTTAAATTCAAGGATTATTTCTATAAGATTCCTAAAAGAGGTTTGGAGTTTTAAAAAAAATGCAGTAAGTCACTTAAATCAGTTGGCTTTTTTATTCTACTGAAAGAACAATCTTTTTTGTTTTGCTTTTATTTTATTTATTTTTTATTGGATAGAATGTTTTCCCCTTTCCTGGGCCCTTCCCCCAAATTCCCTAGTCCATTCCTCCTCCCTCAGCCTCTATGAGGATGCTCCCCCACCCTCCCTCCCACTCCTGTCCCTAGCTATCTCCTACACTGGGGCATTGAACACCCTCAGGCCCAAGGGCCTGTCCTCCCACTGATGTCCACAAGGCCATCCTCTGCCATGTATGTGGCCAGCACCAAGCTTCGCTCCATATGTATTCTTTGGTTGGAGGTCCAGTCCCCAGGAGCTCTAATGAGGTCTGGCCTATTGACACTGTTGCTCCCTCCATGGGGCGACAAACTGCTCAGCTCCTTCAGTCATTTCTCTAACTCCTCCATAAGGGACCCCCGAACTCAGTCCCATGGTTGGCTGCATGCTTCTGCCTCTGTTTTTGTCAGGCTCTGGCAGAGCCTCTTAGGATACAGCCATATCAGGCTTCCATCAGCAAGCACTTCCAGGCATCCTCAATAATGTCCAGGTTTGGTGCCTGTATATGGGATGGATCCCCAGGTGGGGCAGTCTCTGGATGGCCTTTCCTTCTGTCTCTGCTTCACACTTTGTCTCCAAATTTCCTCTTGTATCTTGTTTACCCTTCTAAAAAGCCCTGAACCATCCACATTTTGGTCTTCCTTTTTCTTAGGCTTCATATGGTCTGTGAATTGAATGTTGGGTATTCTGAACTTTTGGGCTAATACCCACTTATCAGAGAGTACAAACCATATTTGTTCTTTTGTGACTGAGTTACTTCACTCAGGATGATATTTTCAAGTTCCATCCATTTACGTTTGAATTTCATGAAGTCATTTTCAATAGCTGAGAAGTACTCCATTATGTAATGTACCACATTTTCTGTATCCATTCCTCTGTTGAGGGACATCTGGGTTCTGAAAGAATGATAGTTAACTCTATTACATCTATTTCCTACAGAGAGGGCTTTTCATACTTACCTAGTTGCCCCCTCCCATTATTCCCCATGCCCATTCTTATTCAACAACCTAAATTTTGTGTTTAAGTGCAGTCTCCTAAGTTGGTAAAATGAATTGATGAAATTACCATCATTGTATTTGTTAGTCTACAATGCCTCAAAATATTTTTATAAATCTCGTAGTTGAGAAAAGCTGTCAGTATATTGACATGAAGTTTTTATTTGGCCTACAGTTGACCTGTTTGTTTAGTATTTCTCAAAACAAATTCTGAATTACAGTTATTGACTGCACTAGCTGATCCAGTCTAACAATCCAATCATGATTAGAATAGTTCCTTATCAAGAGTCCTTGCTTCCAACTTCAACTCCTATGAAATGTAATCCCTGCTGCATAAACCATTCAATTTATATATATATATATATATATATATATATATATATATATATATATATACATGTATATATATATATATATATATATATATATATATATATATATATTCATTTTGTAGCAGCCTTAGATGATGTTTTTGTTTTACCTTCATTATTTGGATTGTAAAAGACTTCCTAATATGAAATTTATATCCCACTCCTAAATTCCAGCCATTTCATGATACATTCTGCAGATTTAGAGAACAGACATTATGCTCCTGTATTTGGCCTCTGTGATGGATAATCTTGAATGTCAACAGGATCTGTAATCAACTTAGAGACTAGCTTTTGCACAGATCTGTGAGAGTTTTTCCAGGTAGGAGTAACTGAAGATTATCTAGAATATGTGCCACATTCTCTGTGAAGCAGAGGATATAAAGAGGCCCAAGGAAAAAGAAATGCTGCTTACTTGCCTGCCTTTGCTTCTTGCTGGTGAATGCATTTATGCCAGGTGTGGGTTGCTGAGCCACCCATGCTCATAGACTGGACGGTTCTCATGATCTCTGCTTCTCCAGCATGCTTGTGCTGGTTAGATTTTTGTCATCTTGACACAAGCCAGAGTCATTTGGGAAGAAGGATCCTCAGTTGTGGAAATGCCTCTAACATTTTGTTCTGTGGGCAGTCCTGCAGTACATTTTCATGAATGATGATTGATGTGGGAGGACACAGAACACTGTGGTAATTCCTTCCAACCCCACTAAGCTCGTGGTCCTGGGTACTCTAAGACAGCAGACTGAGCACAGCTTAGGAGCTAGGTAATAGGCAGCACTAGCTCATAGCCTCAGCATCAGCTCCTGCCTCAACTCCCCCTCCTTGTCTGAGTTCCTGTTCAGACTTCCTTCTGTGATGGATTGTGCAATAGAATCGAAAGCTTACATAAACCTTTTCCTCCCAATCTTGATCATGGTCTTTCATTATAGATGTAAGAATCCTGACAACAATATCACTGATGACCACTGTCGAATCACCAGCCTCTATTCTGTAAGCCAATCAAGAGACCCATTTTTGTAATTCATTCTAATAGTTCTGTTCCTCTAAGGAATTCTAACACAGTATCATTATTTCAATATATATACTTATCAAGACACCATTGTTATAGAACATCAGTATATGCAAATCTTATTTACCATTCATATTTCAACAAAACAGAAAAAAGTAAATAATATTGACCACTGTGAACTAATACATCTAACAATAGGTTTTAACCTGGCACTGAAATTCCTTATTGTGTCTTATATTGTAAGCAATTCTCATGTAAATGAATCTTCAAAAACAAGTGAACTCCTGGATTTAGTGAGCTACTTCATTGTGTGAAGGTACGAGAAGCAGAGAGAGAAAACTAGTTCTAAAGTGTCTGGAACACGGAAAGCATTTATTTACTCTTTATTATCCTGAATAATCTCATTTCTTTTATTTTTTTACCCTAGGGTTAGGGTCTTTGAGACAAAACTTTATGTAGCTCACACACTAGCCTTGGATTCCCTGTGAGGAGCTAAGGCTGTTCTTTAACTCCTAATCCTCTCGCTTCCCCTTTCCAACAACTAAGATGGTCTACTTTACCTTCAAAAATTTAGGAGGCCGAGGAAGGAGAATCAAGACCATATGTCAAGAAAAAATAAATTATTAGGTAAAACTGATAACTAGTAGTCATTTTAAACAGTTCTGCTAACCGAAGTTTACCCAGAAATTCTGTAGTATATTGGCCTTATTCAGACTGAAGTAGGAAAGTGGCTGGCACTGATTATTAGTAATAAGCTCTTGTAATATCTAGTATTAATATGTACTAGTTATAGTTTACATATGAGTATTCATATTACTATTTTACATATATTTTAAAACTAAAATAATAAACATGTATCTGTATTGAGGCATTCAAATCCAATAAATGTCACATCCTTCCTAGATCTGCTGCTAAGCGTAGTCTCCTAAAGACATGGTTCACTCACTTGTGAAGCCATGTATATCTTAAACATAGAAGCAGCTAGCAGGAGGTTTTCAATAACTCCGGGATATTATTATTCCATGGTTTGATTTTATTTTATGAGGTAGACATTTGTATAATAATTTCTTGTGAATAGGCAATGCCATTTAAAACTCTGATTTGAGTTACTTGACTGAGGAGTTACCCTAAATATAAGATTCTGTCCCATTGGTAATATGATTCTTATTTCTTGATAGTTCTCATTAAGTGTTTGGGTTTTAAAATCCATATTCTGTAAGCCCAGTGTGCTGAAGAGTTTGGTTAATCACATTCTGAGCTTCATGTTTGCTAATATTCTCCCTGAAGCCTGAGCTGAGCTTGGTTGATTTTCTGAAAGCAGATTTATTAGGGCTATGAAGAACAAGCATCGATGCTCGGGAGTGTGAAGACCTCTTTATTGGAATAATTACTGGAGAGTTAGGAATTGTAAATATTGATTGCATTTATTTAGTCTTTTGATACGGGCAAAAATATTAAAAGCCATCAAACACCAGCATTGCCTTTCAACAGCATCATTTAGTTCTAGCTACAGGGAAAACTGTGACATAAACAAAAGCAGTGTGACTTATCTGTCTTAATTAGGATATTTTCTATACTGAAGGAAATACCCTTCTTCCATCATGATATAAAACACTAGCCAGACTAATAAAAGAAGGTAAATGTGATACAAGCTAGCATAAAATAGTGAAGCCTAGAGCAGAGTTATGGACACAAGATAACTGACTCACAAGACCATTAGCCCACTTTGCTCATGCTATATTTCTGGAAATTTGCATTTTCCCTAAAGGATCTAAAACTGTAGTACTCACTAGCCACATGTGTATTTTAAATGCAATTTTCAAATTAGTTGCTAGCTTACACTAGCCACAATTCCAGTGTGCCCCAGTCATATGTAGCTGTGACATGTTGGGAGGTAGCTGTTGGCACAGAGAGATCTTGTGAGTAGCAATGAGTCTAGTCACATGCCCCACTGCCCACTCAAATTGGTGGCTTCAGCTTCAGTAGCTATGTTGAAATTGATAATGAAAAACATACAAGAGATACTTTTAGCATTTTCTATATACATACTTTCATGCAAGCTAGCAGTTTTCTTGCAAGCATATGTATAGAAATCGATCCTAGTCTAAAGTATACATGTCTAGGAGAGTATTTGGTGTTATTTTGACATAATGTAGAGTCACATGATATGGTAGTTTAAATATAAACTGCCTCCCATAGGATCAGCCATTTAACTCTTTGGTCCCTATGTAGTGTCACTTCATAGAAAAATTTAAGGGAATGTGGCCTTGCTGAAGGAAGTATTTCTTGGGGGAATGATCTGCGAGCTTAAAGCCTCCCTGTAGTTCTAGCATGTTCTCCATTCCATGCCTGCATTTGAAGATGTGAGCGCTCACTTTCCAACTCCTGCTGCTGTGCCTGCCTCTGGCTGCCAAGCTTTCCCACCATGATGGACTCTTACTCCTCTAGAACCGTAAGCCCACAGAAACTTTTTCTTCTATAAATAGCCTTTGTCATGGTGTGTTATCAGAGCAACAGAAAAGTAAGGAATGTACCCAGGAAGAGGTAACCTCAGTTAAGGACTGAGCTGATCCGATTGAGCTGTGGGCATTTTAACTGATGGAGGAGGGCTCAGCCCACTGAGGCAGTACCCAGTGGTCCGAGGCCATATTACATAAGCTGTCAGGGGAACAGGGGAACAGGGCATCAAGCAACATTCTTTCATAGTTTCCACTTCATGTTCTTGTACCTGTGTTCCTGCTCTGATTTCCTTCAGTGATAAACTGTGACCTGGAAATGTAAACTGAAATAAACCCTTTCTTCTACAAAATTGCTTTGATGTTTTATCATAGCAACAGGAAAAAAAAGAACACTATGTCACTAATGATTCTGCCTCAGTCTCAGTTCCAGAGCGACTCATTAAAGTAATAATAGGAATGTTGGAAAACCCTCATGATTAGAATTAAGATAATTATGAAATTAACTCAGAAAAGTGTGAAAATAAATAATTTAAATGATATCTCAGTGATCTTACTTCCATTCAAGAGGAAGCATGAGTTCTGGACATTAATAAAATCTCTCATTTTCAGAAATTGAAATGAGAGCTAATGTAATATAATTGAAAACTAAATTCTAATTCCTGTCATGAATTACCATCCTAAGTATAATAACATGCTCCATGCCTCCTTCATGCAAAGAGCTCATGAAAAGCCAGTATGAGGAAATTGAGTTTTACTTCCCTCCAATCTTCACTGTGGCTCTTTTTGTTGTTGTTATTGTTATTGTTACTATTTTTAGCTCTTTGGGTGGGGGAAGTAACATGATAAAAGAAAAGTAAAGTTCAAAGAAACATAAGAAAACAACAGATGGCAGAGCAAAGTTTTAGTATTGGATCTCAGATGCCATATGTCACATGCAAGCCTGCACTCTGCAATCTTGTGGTCTTTCCTCTTTACACACCATTCCTCAGCTCAGAATATTCTAGTGTCCTTAAAACTCTGGCTTTGGTGTTAAACTCTCTTCTCCTTTTTCCATAGCATGACTGTAACTGGGCAATAAATTCCTTTGGGGGAATAGTAAAGGCAGCTATATACTTTACAGGTTAGTCAAACTGCTAGCTACTCTCATGATGGTCAATTTGCAGTCATCTTCCACTAACACTTAACCTTTAGATTTATCCAGGTACCAGGACTCACTACAACAGATACCAAGAGGTTAAAGATAATTTTCATCATACTCCACTGTGTAGAATTCTACACAATACATGAGCTTCTTGCTCTGTTACTATCTTTTACAAATAATGGATACAGAGTTTTTCTATTAGCACTTATTCTGAGAAAAGGAAAAGTCCTGCTGTTTTTCAAGCAAAATTCCTATTCTATTGAAGGCTATAAATTTATTCTGGCAGTGTTCATGGAAACCCAACTATCAGTCAGGTTCTAACCAGAGCCCAGGTGCACAATGGTGAGGAAGGAGATGGAGGAACTGATTGGGTTCATTTTCAGATTTTCAGAACTGAAAAAGAGTATATCACTTGCTTTTGTGCATGTAAGTGATCAGGTTATATCATTGACTGTAATTAATAAGTATAATCTATATTGATTTCTAAAATTTACACCTCAATCCCAAAATTCCACTCTAAATTCAAGCTTCATGAAAGTCAATTTTTATTTAATGTATTTTCCTTTCACACTTGTTTGCAAGTAGTTCTATCCATATTAAATTTAATTTTTTCTTTGTTTCCTTTTATTGAAAACATATTTCTTTTCTCATGCAATCTATCCTGATTATAGATATTGCTTTCAACCCCAACCAAGAGCTTTGGGGGGCAAGAAGGTTCAGAGTCAATGACATAGATTTGGTGAGTCAGGCAAGTGGGAAAAGCAGACTCCTTATTACAGGAACTAGGCAAACATTTATTCCCTACTCTCAGCATCTCGTTGGCTCTCAAGTAGCCAGATATGACTCTGTCTTTTTCTCAGTGGTCAGCTCCATTGCCTGATCCAGAATCAGTGGTCTCTAGCTATGCTGACAGATCCTAGGTTTGCTGAGGGAGGAAATATCAGCAGTACATAGGTACATATGCCAGAATTGTGGCTGGGCCTGCTTAGCTAAGCATTTCAACCCTTTTGTTTTTATTTTAGATAGCCCAGTGTATCATAGGATTTTCCCTGTCCAATTACATTAGTGCAGAGAAGGTCTCTGATTGGATAGGGAAAGAGGGGCAGAGTTAAGAGCTGTAAGGGGAGGGCGCAATCTAGAGGGGAGGAGAAGAACCATGGCCACAAATGTGAACCCGCATGGCAATTACCAGTCACAAGTAGTTAAGTTTTTACAAGGTTAGAAACATTGGGATAAAGCTTTTATCATTATCAATTGGCTCTAAAATAATTGTATTGACATCTTGTAAATTGCGATATTATTTATACATAAATCTGATTGGTTAATTAATTAGGTGATGAAGTGGCAGATCATGGAAGCAAGAGGTATTCAGACCTCCACCAGATAGCCGGAAGGGGCTAGAGGTTGGCAGGCCGGCAGAACTGCCAGAGATGGCCTGGTGGGGACAGGAGAGCTGTCAGGTCGGGTCATTTTTTAATATTACTCACAACACAGTGGAAGTAGGAGTTCTTTGTTCTACCTTTGTTGACCTCACCCAGGAGGCCTCCCTGTACTCCCCAGAGTTCCTCTCTACCTCCCCTCCCTCTGATCCACTCCATTTCAGTTTCTCATTACAAAAAAAATCAGGCTTCTCTTAGATAACTACCAAATATTATAACATAAAATATAATAAGGTGAAGCAAAAACTATTACATCAAAGCTAGACATAACAACTCAACAGAAAGAGAAGAGTTCTAAGAGCATAAGAGTAAAGAACTTTTCCTCATAGGAGTCCCATAAAAGTACTGAGCTAGTATTTATAATATATGGATAGAGGACCTACAAACTCATATAGACCCTGGGCTTGCTGCTTCAGTCTCTGTGACTGAACTCATATACATGTTGCTTAATTAATTCCCAGGAGCTTTTTCTCCTGGTGTCTTCTCTACCCTCTGCTTCTTACAATCCTTCTGCCTCCTCTTATGGGGAATTCTCTGAGATCTGACAGCAGGGACTTAATAGAGACTTCCAATTTTAATGTTCTTTATAGAATATCTAGCTATGTATCTCTACTGCTGCCATCTTCATCTGCTGCTGGAGAAAACTTCTCTGATGATGACTAGATAAGCCACTGTTCTCTGAGTATAGCAGAGTATCATTAGGGGTAATTTTATTAACACTTTTGTTTCTAGATTGAAAGTGTTTGGTTTTACTATAGGTCTCTAGGCTATCTAGTCTATATTTTTTGGTCATTCAATCAGTATCAGGCATGGGTTTCCTTTTGTGGAGTGGGCCTTAACTCAAATCAGACATTGCTTGTCTACTCCCACATGTTCTGTGCTGCAATTGCCCTAGCATATTTTTCAAACAGGGCAGATTATAGGTCAAAGGTTTTGTGGCTGAGTTTGTGTCCATATTTCTCTTTCAGTAGCCTGCAGAATACCTTTCCATGTGAAAGAGACTAGAACGTAGGGATGAAGGTTCCATTTGGCAACAGCTCTACTGCTCCATGCTCAATGAGTTATGTAAGTGTTGTCCTTGGCATTGGAGTTCTACTGTCAGTTTGCAGAGAGCAAACCTATGTCTTAGCAGTAGGCTGGGTTATTTGAGAATTTCCATGGAACCTTGCTTAGCCAAAATCTCAACTGAATACAGACTACTTCTGCTACTGGAAACCTTGTTGGTTATAGAGATGACAAGTCGCAACTCCATATCTCTCCCCCTTTCCTAGGAATCCTTATAAGGATCACCTTTTTATGTACTTCAACTGCTCTAGATTTTCTGACCACCCCTCCAATGTGTCCCAATTTCATCTGTTTCTCCCTGCAATCTCTCTACCCCATCTTCACCGTCCCCCACCCTTATACCTATAACACCTGGTTCTGTTCTACCTGTTCCCAATCTATCCATAAAATCTCTTCTGTTTACTCACTCCCAGAGAGATTCATGCCCCGCCACACACATACACACACTATATCCTTCCTCTTTACCTAAATTCTCTGCAGCTACAGGATTGTAGCTTGGTTATCCCTTACTGAATGACTAACATCCACTTATAAGTGAATATATACAGTATGTTTCTTGGTCTGGGTTACCTAAATCAGGATGGCTATTTTTATAGTTCCATCAATTTGCCTTTCAAAATGTCAATCATTTTAATAGCTGAGAAATACTCCATTGTTCAAAATGTCCACATTTTTTTCTTTATCCATTCTTCTGTTGAGGGACATTTAGGTTGTTTCCATTTTCTGGATTTTAAGAATAAAGCCAAGTTAACATAGTTGAGCAAGTATCCTTGTGGTGGAGCATCCTTTGGGTAGATGCTCAAGAGTAATGTTGGGTCTTAAGGTAGATTGAGTTCCAAATTTCTGAGGAACTGCCATACTGATTTCCATAATGGCTATATACATTTGCATTCCCAATAGCAATAGAGGAGTGTTCCCTTGCTCCACATCCTTGCCAGCATGAGATTTCCCTTATATTACTGATCTTAGCCATCCTGACATGACATTTGCATGTGGAAAAATGCAAAAGATCCATACTTATCATCCTGCACAATACTCCAGAGTAGTGGATCAAAGACCTCAACATAAAACCAGATACACTGAACCTCATAGAAAAGAAAACAAAACAAAACAGAACAGTTTCTAGTCATGGCGGGGCTCATCCCTTAGCACACACCTTTTGTTCCTATGACTGTAATTCAGATATGCCCTTAATACACACCTTTAGTACTAAACAGTGAAGGTAAAGTGAGTTTGTAGAAGGAAGCACCCATGTTTGAATGTATTGTCTAATAGAGTAGCAGACAAAAGGAGAAATCAAATGGAGATTTGACAGAGTAGGATCTGCCCAACACGAGAAAAGCAAGGAAAGGTAAGCTACTCAAGGGGCAGTGGAGAGAAAGGAGGCAGCTTTACTGGGACAGTTGTGCAGAGAGAGGTTGCAGCGAGAGAACAAGCTAGACAGGTGACAACCAAATGAGCCAGGACATGAGAGGGAGCCAGAAGATTAGAACTTATTACCAAAGTCCATAAAAGGCCAAAAGAGCAATTCAGGAGAAGCATAGAGAATACAGAATGAATCAGTCAGCTTGGAGGAGTTTGCACCAGAACAGCTGAGTTGACCATTCAGCAACCATAGTTCAGAAAGAGCTAGGAAAGGTAAGGTTATTTGTTTGCTTGTTTGTTTGTTTTTTAGATTTTTAATTAGATATTTGCTTTATTTACATTTCAAATGGTATCCCCTTTCCTCATTACCCCTCCAAAGCCTCCTATCTCATTCCCTCTCCCCCTACTTGCCACCCCCCACACACTTTCCTGACTTGGAATTCCCCCACATTGGGGCATTTAACCTTCACAGGACCAATGGCTTTTCCTCTCATTGATGTCTGAAAAGGCCATCCTCTTCTACATATGTAGCTGGAGCCATGGGTCTGGAAGAGTGAGTTTATTCAACAGCAAGTCCCAGAAGCTGAAAGTATTCTAGGCCTAGATTAGATTGTATGGAGGATAAAAGCTTCTAAATCTAGGCCTAGGTTAGCAGAAGGAGGCAGTAAGTCTCAGAGAAGATTACTTCAGGTGAATAAAAGATACTTTAATTTGTGCAGAAGACATTCTAAACAGAACATTGATAGCACAGGCCCTAAGATCAACAATTAATAAATGGGATCTCTTTTTTTATTAATCATTTATATTTCAAATGATATCCCCTTTACCAGTTGCCCCTCCATAACCCCCCATCCCATCCTTCCATTCCCCCTGGCCCTTTTCCTCTACAAGTGCTCCTCCAACCACTCACCCACTCCTGACTCACTGTTCTAGCATCCCCCTAAGCTGGTGTATCAAACCTCCATAAAACCAAGGTGCTTCCCACTCATTGAAGTCAGATAAGGCTGTCCTCTGCTATATATGTATCTGGAGCACTGGCTTCCTCCATGTTTACTCTTTGGTTGATAATTTAGTCTCTGGAAGCTCTGGGTGGCCCACTTAGTTGATACTGTTCTTCCTATGGGGTTGAAATCCCCTTCTGCTCCTTCAGTCCTTCCCTAGCTCTTACATTGGGGTCCCCAGGCTTAGTCCGATGGTTGACTATGAGTATCTGTATGTGAATTAGTCAGGTGCTGGCAGAACCTCTCAGGGGACAGCTGTACCAGGCTCCTGTCAGCAAGTGTTTCTTGGCATCAGCAATAGTGTCAGGATTTAGTGTCTGCAGATGGGATGTACAAAGTGGCAGCCTAAAGAATAGGAAAATTATTTTTACCAACTTCCATCTGAGAGAGAACTAATATAAAGATATATGAATATGTTCATAAAACTAGCTATCAAAAATACTGTTTAAAAATTGGGTACAGGTATAAGCAGCATTATCACTAGAGAAAGCTCGAGTAGTTTAGAAATACTTAAAAAAATGTTCAACATCTTTAGCCATCAGGAAAATACAAACTGTTGGGATTGTATACTAATCTTTTCAAAGATTAGCTACCTCTCCAGACTTCTCCATTTCAACCAGCAGTCCCACCACATATGTTACTGCTGGCTAAGGCAGCCATTTTTTATTGCATTTTATTTCTTCCCATTCTTTCACTTCACATAATATCTGCCTCATGAAATTAATTTCTTCCCTTTAAGTATTCTTGATTTTTTGCAGCATCTTTCTTTATATCAAGTTAATTCAAACGAGTATCACCTATTTCCTGGTTTATGCAGGAACTGTTTTGCTGTTCCCAGTTTACTCTTTTCATACCTGATTCACAGAGCGAGTTGCAAGCATAAATGTGTACATTTGCTCACTACATAAAGTTCTCCAAGGTTTCCTATTACATGATTTAGGAAATCCAAACTCTTTTCATTTTATATCCTAGACTACAAGTCTTGTCTGACTTTAGTCTGTGTCTTAATATCTATATGTTTTTGTAATTCCTGCTCTGTACTCTAACTGGGCTAGCTTCCGGAATACAGAGGTTCCATAAAGATGATTAATAGTGTGATTTTCACTACAATGGGAATAAACAACATGGAAATCCTTGAGGAAGAAAGTATGCTAATGATATTTTTTATTTCTGGCATAATCCAGTAATTTTGTTTTTGCTTATAGTGAGTTAGTTGGTCCTAAGTATATTGCTGATTGACTTGTGCATGTTAATGACAAGGACGTGAAATCAGATATGTTTGCTGAGCTAAAAACATATGAGTATAATTAATGTAGGAGATCAGGGTGCACTTTGATATTCTTATTATTATCTGTTTAAGTCTGATTTGGACTAATCATTGTTGAACAGATATTAATCAATTGTTAATTAGATGATTACAGTAAAAATATGGTATTTGGGAATGAGATAATTAGAATATTAATAGATAGTTTTACTTTTACAAAAAAAAGGGCAAATGAATTTTCATTCAGTTTTTTTTTTCCAAAGGGCGTCATGTTTTAAAGTTTCAGGTTTTGTTTTGTTTTTCACCAGGGCACAGGGAATAAATGTCTTTTTGAGATATTTAATTGAAAGAGAATAAACAGTACAGCAGTTAATGAAACAACACTAATGAAATATATTGCAATTTCTAGTGGCATTTCATTTTGAAGATGTTAATGCTTTCAAACTTTCACACCAAAAGTAGCATGAGGACAAATACATATTTCTTTTTAGCCCTCTGAAAATTCGCTAAGGCACACTAATGGAAAAGGTATAAAACTAATATGTAACAGGAGGAGAATTACAGACATGTAATTACCCCTAGTTTTATGTGATTTTGAAATGTATATGTGCCTCCTTTTCTAACCCAGGAGTCGAGAAAAGAAAGGTTAAAAACAGGAGTGGCAAAGGAATACTAACAGAATTTGGCAGACATTGAGAACATATAATGGCATAGAACAAAATACATTGATCTCTCAGAACAATACATTGTAAATAAATCTCTACAGGAAAGAACAGGCTATGGTATGTAATAAACATCTACCCAGTGTATTGTATTGACAGACTCCCATATTTCTGTGATACTAATTTATTCTATCTGGTTAATGAGTTTTCACTAGAAAGAATGGAGGGAATTTTGTTTCTTTCTTGAAATTATGAATCAGGATGATAAAGAACATACCAAATAACCTTACCCTAGATGGAAAGAAGAAACGGGGTAAGGTTCAAATGGCCATCTGTATTGACACATATTCTAAGGCCTCCTCACCATGTCTAAAGACTGAGCAGAGGCCCCCAATGGAGGAGTTAGAGAAAGGATTTAAGGAGCTGAAAGAGTTTGCAACCCCATAGGAAAAAACAACAATATCAATGAACCAGACCCTCCAGCGCTCCCAGGGACTAAACTACCAACCAAAGAATACACATGGAGGGACCCATGGCTCTAGCTGCATATGTAACAGAGGATGGCCTTGCCAGTCATCAGTAGAAGGAGAGGCCCTTGGTCCTGTGGAGGCTCAATACTCCAGTGTAGGGGAATGCTAGGGTGGCGAGGTGGGAGTGGGTGGGTAGGAGAACACTCTCAAAGAAGCAGGGGGAGGAAGGAATGGGATAAGGAGTTTCTGGGGGAAGGGACTGCACAAACCAGGAAAAGGTAGAACATTTGAAATGTAAATAAAGAAAATATCCAAGAAAAATAAAAAAAGAAAGGAAAAAAAAACAAAAACAAAACGACTAGTTGTTAGGGTGTTACTTCCAGGATCCCAACACTGGCAAATGAAGTTAAGTTTCTGAGCTGATGCGCAATTTGACTGTTTGAAAGAAAGAAGCCTTGCGGAAGAATTCATCAGTGAGTATCTTTGTTAAGAAAACGGTATTTTCATGAGTTTGAGTAGAAGATAAAAAAAAAAAACAAAAACAAAAACAAAAACAGTGAGATGTGGTAGGCATGTACTCAAATAAGAAAACCAAATGGGAAAAAAACACCTAAATTATGAATCTGAAATGGAATCCACACAGGATAGAAAAGGAATTAGAACCTAGCCTTAAATAATATGAGTATTCAGTTTTTCTCAAGTATATTTTTGCTAGAGTTCTGTGGCAGGGTTAACATATTCTAAAGAAATACTTATGATTTAAACACCAGGCCTACTAAGTTCTATGTCTTCTGTAAGCAATTCACAATGCAAAAACGAACCCTTTCTTTCAAAGCAGCACAGTTTGTATACTGATAAATTTATAGTACTTGACTATAGCTGTCCATTATCATATCTATAGTCAGCATAAAGTAAACTAGCCCTTTGGGATATTATTTTCAAGTAACTGATAAAAGTATTGAATATGTTACCCAGATTTATAATCTTATGAATTATCTCCTATGAAAAATTTGCTTTAGATGTCAGAATTTTTAATGAATGAAATACTATACATATGCAATCATTGAAAAATAATCTATGCATTTAAAAATAAACATTACCACATATATCTATTTTTGCATACATATTTTAAGTGGTATCCATGCATGTGTGTATATGTGTTAACATGTATATGGCACATGTGTATGTGGGGTTAGTGTGTATGTGTGTTCATATGTATATGGCATGTGTGTGTATGTGTGGGTGGGTATGCACGTGAAGGACAAAAGTAGGTGTCAGGCATTTTCTTACATCGCTCTCTACTGTACTGCTACAGGGCCTCGCACTGAGCTGAGAGATCATGCGGTCAGTAACCAACTTGCCCTGCAGATTGCCTGTCTCCATTTATCAAATCAGGAGATCATATGCAGGCCACCATGCCACCTACTTGTTTTATGGGTGGAACTCATAAGACTGGAACTCTGGGCTTGAAGTTTCTTTGGCAAGCATATTTTATGCTAAGCTATATCCCCAGCCTTTCCTTTAATTTGTGATATGCAGTAATGCGAGAAATATCTTTTTATTTCAAGTAATTTGAGTTAGTTTTCACAAGTACATGAAATAGTTGATCATTTACTTACATTTGTGTACTTATTACAGAGAGGCCATAATTGACAAGCTCCAAAATGTAATATTAGTAGTGTTCCAAGAAAAAAGAGGAGACAGCCATGTCCCACTCACGAACCCTATTGTCAAAGCAAGAAGCTCTGAAACCTTCTGTTTGAAAGACTAAAGATATCAACAAACAACCAACAAAAGCCAAATCTTTTCTAAAATCCTCTTAAAAGTCTCAGATTAGGTCTGTCAGCAGTGCCTATTGTTGCTTGGAGATTTAGAGGTTTCACGAGAAGCCAGAAGGAACACTGTCTGCTTTAACAGCTTTGACTTGAAAAAAGAATTTTTTTCTCAGTCACCTCACAGCAAAAGGTGTATGTCTAGGGATAAGACAAAGGGTGTCAGAACAGAGCTATCTATCAGACAATGACTTAAGGGAAAAGACTGTTCTTATCGAGAAAAATAAAATAATTGAAGTCTGTAGAATGACACCAGGACAGACACTTCGTATGCTAACAGGAATGAGAAGCTAACTATGGAGTGTTGCGAAGTGCAAATGTGTTCTACATTCATGCAACGGGCAATGTGTTACTTGGCTTATTTGTTTGCTCATTTTTAAATGTATTTTCTGACAACTCGGTGGTTGTCATTTCTACCTGTCCTTTCCTATTTAGTGTACATAGAAAGCTGCTTCTGCTCAAAGAGGTGAAAGGAATAAAGACTTTCTACTGTCTATTAACAATGCTGAAGGCACTTGGAGCAGCCATCTGAGTCTTCCAGGAATACCTGGTCATGTATGGTGGAGCTGGAATCCATCCAGGTGCAATGTTTCTTCTTCCTGGCCAGAAAGCTCTGCTCCTTGTTCACTCTGTATTCTACACTGTCTTTATGTCCAATTCTAGTGTCTTGTTACAAATGTTGCTTTGTAGTTCATGGAAATAGAATATAACTGCTGGTCTAGATTCCTGTTGTTCAGCTAGAAGCTGTCTGGTCAGCAAGACTGACAGTTCCCATTAAAAACCAATCTTGCATCAATTTTAAAAGGAAGCAGGTGAGTTAAGTGAGATAATCTGAATTTTGGTAGATAAAGGCCTGTTAGAGAAATAACAGCCTTATTAAAAGTCCACATTTCTTCCTAGTTGTGTCTCTGGTCTCATAGGAGTAGTCATTGCATTTCAATCCTATAATGTTTTGTTTTGTTTTGTTTTGTTTTGTTTTGATTTGATTTGATTTGATTTGTTTGATTGTTTGTTGTTTTTGTTTCCAAAGACAGGGTTTCTCTGTATAGGTCAGACTGTCCTGCTATACGGGAACTAGTTTTGTGCATCAAACTAGCACCCAACTCAGATATATGACTTCCTTTGCTTGCTGAGGGCTCAGAATAAAGGCATGTTTCTCATAACTTTTTAATAAAATGAAAATTTTAGCTAAGTATCTATAACTTTAATCTTATTATGGTTTCAGAATATTCTGTTTGTAGCCTAATGCTGAATGATTTCTCATAATTTTCAGTACTTTAGGGTTCATCTATGTATGGATTTGGCAGAAGTTATATGTTCTTCAAGTAAATAGAAAATTAATTCTCCTTTTTTATTTAATCATGATAATTTCTTTGTGTCTTTTAAAAGTCTATTTAAGTTTGTTCTCTAATTTCCATGCATTTCTATTCCCACTAAACTGAAACTTTTTTTATATTCTTTGTTTACATTCCAAAGGCTTTCCCCTTTCCCAGTTCCCCCCTCGCCAT
Source organism: Apodemus agrarius (assembly GCA_964023405.1). Classification (NCBI taxonomy): domain Eukaryota; kingdom Metazoa; phylum Chordata; class Mammalia; order Rodentia; family Muridae; genus Apodemus; species Apodemus agrarius. The sequence continues at coordinate 60,972,321 of OZ030009.1, read as the reverse complement.
ATGCCCCATAAGTCTTCTTCCCTCCGCCGGTTCCCCAATCACCCCCACCCCATTTCTCTGTTCTGATACTCTCCTACAAAACTGTATCCAGTCTTTTCAGGACCAGGGTCCTTTCCTTCCTTCTTCTTGGGAATCTTTTGATTTGGTAATTGTGCCTTGACTATTCAGAGCTTTTGGGCCTACTAGGTTCATAGCAGCCTTATTAATAATAACCAGAAGTTGGAAGGAGCCCAGATGTCCCTCAAAGGAGGAATGAATACAGAAAATGTAGTATATTTATACAATGGAATACTACTCAGCAATTAAAAATAATGAATCCATGCAATTTGTAGGCAAATGGTTGGATCTGGAAAATATCATCCTAAGTGAGTTAACCCAATCACAAAAGAATACACATGAAATGCAGTCACTGATAAGTGGATATTAATGAGCCCAAACTGAAACTTTTAATTTAAGATTTTTGTTCCTTCTGGATTAAAAATTAAAATAGCATCCCCAAATTAATATGGCGTAGGAAGCCACTCTCGCCATTGCAAGATGGCGCCCATTTCCTGTGATGAATCAGTGATGTGCTGTTGTTACTCCACTCTGCGCCCTACTGCGCATGCACAAGTAGAGGTTTGGTGGCAGCGGCTCAATCCCTGAGCATGCTAATGAGGCATCGTGGCATGCACCAATCAGGTAGAAACACATCCAGCCTAGGCCTATTTAAGTAGCACTGTTCCTTCTTTCTGGGTCTTTCGCCTCTGCAACCAACCCTGCAATAAAGTCTGTGGAAGGATCCTGATTGTCTCGTGTCATTCTTGCTGGAGAGATAGACGCAACCGACAACAGTTGTCTGGATCCTCCTCAGAAGAAACTTCCGAGGGGTCTTCGCAGGCCATTGATGTAAAGGTTCCCGGGTTTCGGCACCAGGTTTATTTAATATCCACAATGAATCAGTTATGTACAAATGTGAGTGATACATAGTATAGACATAGTACATTCTAACTATGTCTGCCATTTATTATTTGTGAAATACCAAAATGTATACAAAAAGGACAAATGTGAGCATATAACTTAAACAGAAGTTTAACAAAATTATGCTTAGCCTTCCATATAGTATACCTCTTGATATTTAAAATTCTAATTTAGTCAAGGAAAATATTTAATTTAAAACCTACCAATAAGTAGTAATCCCCAAGTTTAAAATATTATACCAGCTATACAAAGAGTTGTACATGTTATACAGCTAGTAACAAAATATAAAATCTAAAGTATATTTTGTTAGACAATTATATTGATATAAATTATATTTTGCTACTTAATTGGTAATGGTGGTTTATAAGTACATTTTGAGTATATGAATGCTTATTTTCACTGAGTTCTTTTCTTCTTTGTTTAATCATTTTATCTGAAAAATTTCAAGAAAGTAAAAAATTGGTACTTAAATCTCTCTGATTAAGGTGTGGTAGAGTGACAAGCAATTGGAAATATGAGGAAAAATGAATAGTTTATCTTGGAAGTTAGGGTATCTTGGTAAATATTTGTAATTTGTTGTTTTTTATGTTGCTAGAAAGTGTGTGTGTGTGTGTGTGTGTGTGTGTGTGTGTGTAGTGTGTTGTGTAACTCTCTCTATATAATCAACATCAGGTATCTTCCACAGTTGCTTTCCACCCTATTTTTTTGAGATTTATTCTCTCTTTTTTATTTTCTATATTCTTTGTTTACATTCCAAAGGCTTTCCCCTTTCCGGGTTCCCCCCCTAACCATATGTCCCATAAGTCCTCTTCCCTCCACCCATTCCCCAATCATCCCTCCCATTTTGCTGTTCTGGAACTCCCCAACAATACTGGATCAAGTCTTTTCAGGACCAGGGCCCTCTCCTTCCTTCTTCTTGGGAATCATATGATTTGCTAATTGTGTCTTGTGTATTCAGAGCTTCTGGGCTAATTAATATTGACTTATCTGTGACTGCATTCTGTGTGTATTCTTTTGTGATTGGGTTACTTCACTTAAGATGATATTTTCCAGTTCCAACCATTCTTAAACAAGCTAGAGCTTACCCATTTCATTTTCTGGCTATTTAAACCCTAAGGGCCCTCTTATCTCTTCCTCCAAAGTACTGGAATTGCATACATATGCTGCCATCAGATTTCATATCAGTGCTGAGTATCAAAATCAGGTCCTCCTGCTTTGGTGAGAAGTACTTTACACTTAGTTGATCACTCTGGACCCTGAAGTTATAAATTTTAACCCTTCATGTAAATAATATTCAAAAAGTCCTATACAGCATATCCAGAGAAAGGCAAAGAAGAAGTCCTCAGGTAGAAAAGCATTGAGAAATCATTTATAACATATGTAAACTCATTGCCCAGGGGCCATGTCATTTAAAAGTTTATGAAATTAGAGGATAAAACATATTAAAGGACTGTGCTGTAGTAAAGACCCTAGGTCTAAGGGAGGAGGGCCTGCATAAACAGGTCTAAGGGAGAAGGGCCTGCATAAACAGATTCTATAAGATTACATGGGGAAAAGGGCACACAGCCTCAATATTTTATATGGGAGCTGTTTCAGGATACCAAGCAAAATGTTTAGCTATTTTTTATACAAATAGCTATGAAAAATATGAGAGTTCTCTAATTACATGATATAAAGAGTTGGTAAAGATTGAAAATTTAAAGAAAAGTTATTTGGTAAGATGACTCAAATGTTTTAAAATTCTTGCTGTACAAGAGTGAAAACCTAAGTTTGCATCTTCAAAACCTAGTATAATATTATAGCAAAATGTTTATAAACCCTGCATTCCTACAGAGTGATGCAAGGTAGAGACCAAAGAATCCTCAGAAACTCTGACACCAACTTGTTTTTCTGGCATACAAGGGGCAAAAAAGCAAAAAGACCTTGCTTTAAACAGGGCAGTATGTAATGACTGACACTCAGGTTCTCTTCTGACTACACATATAAGTCATAGCACATTCATGCCCCCCAAATTTATATTTCCATACATGAATGCACACACACTCTACACATACACACATAGACACACAAAACTAATGTAAGTTATTCTTCAGTTGATCATGGAGGGACTATCCTTCCTGATAAAATCTCAGGGGATACTAGGCATGGACAGAACATAGCTCAACATAATAAGAGGTATATGTGACAGTGATATAGCCAACATCATATTACATGCAGAAAAATGCCTAAAGATCACCATTAAGATAAAAATTTTCCTATTCTTCCAACTCCTATTTAAACAGTACTTAAAAACCTACCTAGAGCAAGAGGATAAGAGAAGGGACTAAAAGGGCAAGGAATAGGAAAGGAAAAAGTTAAAAATCTCTGTTTGCAAAGGGCTTGAGTCTATACATGAGAGAACCTAAAGGGAACTCCAAAGCAGATAAACAGTTTCAGCAAATGGCAAGCCCCAAAATTATCACACTGTCATAGTAACATTTCTCTTTCCATAAAGAGACCTCATGACCATTGAAAATAAATAAATTTAGTTTGAGGCTTCCATGACCATCATGTTGAGATAACAGCAGGCAGAGAAGCCTGGTGGTAGAGCACTAGCTGAGATCTTACATCTTATCAACAAGCTAGAGGCAAAAAGAGAGGTCCTGGGCCTGAAAAGGATGTGCTTTTGAAAGCTTTACAGTACAAAAGTTAGTAACCTTCCCATGTACCATCCAGAGTATGAGAGAGAGAGAGAGAGAGAGAGAGAGAGAGAGAAGAAGGAGGAAGAGGAGGAGGAGGAGGAGGAGGAGGAGAGGAGGGAAGGAAAGAAAGAAGGAAGGAGAAAGGAGATAATGAATGAAAGAATGAATAAATTGCTTGGAAAAGAACCTAGTCAAAGATGTAAAAGGCTTCTACAATGAAAACTTTAAAATACTGAAGAAAGAACTCAAAGACACTAGAGGGCGAAAAGACTTCCCCTTTACCCATGAATTTGTAGTACTAATATTTTAAAAATGACAATGCTAACTCAGAAAAATTTCCAAATCAATATAATCCTGATCAAAATGCCAACTTAGTTCTTTACAGAAATAGATAAAAAAATAAAATATAAACTTCAAAATCACATGGAGGAACAAAAGACTTCAGACAAAGCAATTTTCAAGAATAAGAACACTGCTCTAAGTATCACAATTTCTGGATGCAAGTCATACTGCAGAGCCATTGTAGCTGAAACATCCTCATACAGAAGATGTGGACACCCTTAGCTCCATTGAAATAGTAATACTCAGCCTTAGCTGCTGAGCCATTTCTCAAGACCCAAGCTATTATTGGATTAACAAATGAAATCACAAAGAGACATGCTAACTAAAATTGAGCAAGTTCTGAAAGTTAAGAATGCCCCCAAACCGAAGTAGAACACACTGCTATGCATGTGATTAAAAATGAACTGCAGGTCAAATGTCCATCCTTTGGAAGTATTGTAATGAGATATCTGCTCTGAGTTGGGTACCTGATGAGAGTCTCTGTGCAATTAAATCCTACAATTTATACTTTCTGTTACAATTCAGTCTTCCTATCCATGGCAGTCTTCCTGTCCTGGTCTCCAAGGACCATGCATCTCAGTTTCTACTGATAATAGGATGAGTCCCCAGCTACTTGATAGTCCACACATGGAAAAAAAGATGGTGTACATCCAAACTAGCATACATTTCCAACATCTTGAAAGAGAACTAGAAGTGAAAAGTCAGATGATCTTAAATAACCTAGCCTCAAATGAGGCAATGCTTACCTTAAAATCAATGTCGAAAGAAATTTGACCTCTATGATTTTTTTGTTTTGTTATCCTTTATTTACTTGGATTTTTCTTTGTTTTGGTTGTATGTTATAAGTTAGATAAAGTCTCATTCTGTAGTCCAGGTTGCTTTGTATATGCTATTTTTAAAAAGAATATTTTAGTTGCAATCCATTAGATGTTTTTCACCTATCCCAAACACAGTGTACAGTGATTCATCAGACATCTGTGGGAAGTAAATAAACACAGTGTATTTTTAGAGAAGCAAATATATGTGCGTGCTTTCCTAGAACAAGCAGATTTCTACCGGATCTGAAAATAGGAACACTTCAGCCTTGACCACTTGTGTGCTGTTTCATTTTAGAACCTTCGTCTCCATGCTGTCATTTTCAGATCACCTCCCACCTATACTGACAGACTCAATGGAGCATAATCCTATTTCTGTAAACTGTTTAACTAAAAACAAAAATAAAATGTCCTGTGAATGAAAGTTGAATGCTGATAATTCCTCTTCATGCCTTTAATTGTTTTGCATTACATAAAAAGAGTATGTCCCTTAAATACTTACCTGTAGTTGTTCTGTCTCTGTGCAACAGAGTCAAATTGATTGCTAGTAAAGATGAGTGTCCATCTATATGTGGATAATGAGATGGCTCTTTTACATTGCAAACATTTGCTGCATTGTTTTTCTTGCTTATATCTACTACTACCCTCTCTTTGATTTTCATATATCCCAAATTCTAAACTACTATGTGTGATAACAGACAAGGAAAGTGAAAATCACGTAACATTTTGATTCGTTGTATTTAGAATTATTTGGTTGACTAGAAACTTTTCCTCATAAATAATTTAGTCTAACAACTGCTCTAGTTTTTAATCACTGTATTGGTAAAAATAAGATAATTTTTAGAAGCAGGAAGTTTCTAGATGCATATATATACATACATATCGAATATATATTTAATTTGCTTTTAAGGCATTAAGAATTTCAGCCCATCAACATTTGCTGAATCTCTCCTTTTATAGTTTTCAAAATTAATCTATGTTTCATTTATTTTCAGAATCCTTTCCATCTCAGCAGGTTCCTATGAAGTTAGGGAAGCACTTACTATAAATAGATAGATTTCATCAGTGAGCTGCTTGAATGCTCTCCTAAATGAACAGTTATAGGGAAGTCCTGCAAAAATCATAGTAAGCTCAATTTTAATCCCTGGCTTTCTTCTTCCAAATGAACACTGTACCGGTTATCTTGTTTATGCTATATATAGTTAGGAGCAGCAGAGTCTACCTCCTTTAGTTTCAGGTAGACAAGGTCTAGTGTGAAAGTAAGGCCACTATGACTAGGCATCTCCTCTGAAACTGGCCAACCTGAGACCAGAAGTCATGTTGCTGCTAAGATGAAACTAGTATTGATGATATGATTGATGCCCAGAGCTAGGCAGGGGAAACCAGAAACCCATGGTTGAGTTTCAAACATGAGATCACAAGATGAAGCAGGAACTAAATCAAGTAAAAAGCAATGGGAAGGATGTTATAGGATGAGTCCAAGTCAGCGATATTTATGCTTGCTTGGTTCTGATAAGCAGGACACAGGTAAAAGTTCAGGCAGCAAGTCCTATGGCATTTTATTTGGATTGCAATGTTGGTGGTCACTACAATCAACAAAAAATCATTCCTATCCACTTATCTGTAGACTTTCAACAGTATGCTGCATTTTTACATGGCTGTAAAAATGAGCAAAGGAAATATTAACTGCTATCTAGTGATTTTCATGATATATTGTCAAAAGCAATATATAAATAAACATGCATATATCACATTCCATTTTAGAAGAGATTTATAAGAGTTTATGAAACTATTTAATTATTTAAAAATTAATTAAGATGAATGAATAAAATGAGTAACCTGTGGCAATGTCGAGTATACAGTGGAGAGAACTTAGAAATAGTGGTGGCTTATAATAAAGGAGGAGAGAGGTTGGAAAGATGGCTCAGAGCTTAGGAGAACCAGAGTTTTAATTCTAGTACTCATATGTCATAATGAATATCTAAAGTATTCAGATGCATCCAATGCCCTATGTATGCAGAAACACATGTACACTTAGACATACACATGCACATAAATAATAAATACATAAATACACAAATAATGTAATCCATGGACATGCATATACACATAATACGCTCTTTGCACTTTAGTATTTTAGCATTTTATCAAAGTATTACATACAAAATGAATAATTGAAGCCAAGCAAACCCAGAAGAAGATTGTCTACAAAATAAAACACAAGCAAGTAAGTATAGAATTATTACATATAATTTAACACAATGGAAGTGTCAGAGAAACATATATAAATTAAGCAACTTCATTAAAAAATTAATAACAACAGTTAAAAAGTAATTATATACATGTAATAAATCCCAGTCTTTGTATTTCTTTCTCAGTGTCCTTTGAACTAGCAATTCTGGAACAATTGTGTGTGAAAGCATCTTGAAGAAGTAGATGTCAGAGATTACACAAGTTTCAGAAAAGACTCAGAAACAAGTTGATGGGAAGTCTCAAATGATCTTGATGATGCTGAACAGTCATTCCTAGTATTAGCTGAAAGTCAGGGCTGCCTTGTTCTCTTCACTAAAGTATCACAATAGTAATAGGATTTGGAAACAATTCAAAGACAAACACCTAGATTATAATTCCTGACTGCAATTCTTCAATAAAATCAAAATAGATCCTCAAAAATTGTTGATTCCAGAGCTAAGGAATTGTGTGGACTGTGCAATATGAATTCAGATAGCTATTAAATGACAGAAAGTATGGTCCCAAATAAAAATGTTTAAAAAGAGAGTCATGGGAGATAATTTAAAGGCTCCCAACTGTTGAAACTTGATTAAATTGAGAGAAATACTTAACTTACAATTGCAATGACATTTTAGCTCATCAAAACAAACAAAAAGTGATATCAATATTAAACATAAACAAAATTTAAAAGAAAAATTGAATTTTACAATAACCAAACAAGAAAAACTAAGGTTCAAGTTAACATGTGTGAGATGTGATCACAGACTGGAGACGCTGCACTGAGAATGGCAGATAACACTGGTGGGGATTCTCATATTTATCATGATTTCCTGGGGAAGCATGAACAAGGTTCTGTTTACCCCAAAGTGTCCTCAACAGCAAACCAAAATTCTTCTCAGTTCTTGCTTAGTAAATCAATAATTTCATTGAACTCACATACAGGAACATAAGTGATAGAGTTCTGCTTAACTCAAGAAAGCAGTCACTTTATTAAAAAGTACAACTCAGCATGGCTTGTGACTCAGTAAGGCTGCATACCTGAAACTCCCCATATACCATCATCTGAGCAGGTCTCAAGTTCTCCCCTCCCTAGCAGGTGGTACTGTTCAGATAGATCAGGGAAACGAACCCTGTAACTTTCCAAACTCCCCAAGGCTGGGAAGGCACATGAGCTTCATTCTTCCTGAAAGGATATTTCAGCTCAGAGACTGGCTACATTTTTCTCACACTTATGTATCTTTGATTTAATATGTTTAAATTTATGGACATGATGGGGCTGGGCATTGACTGCACAAGTGCCCATGCTCAAAACCCATGTAAGATAACCTGTGCTCATGTCCTCAAGGGTCAATTCTTGATCTTAGAGCATTAGCTATTGGTATTCTGTTCAGAAAATTTCCCCCTGTGCCCATGTCCTCCAGGGTCTTCCCCAGTTTCTTTTCTATTAGTTTCAGTGTGTCTGGTTTTATGTGGAGGTTCTTGATCACTTGGAGTTGAGCTTAGTACAAGGAGATAAGAATGGATCAATTTGCATTCTTCTGCATGCTGACCTCCAGTTGAACCAGCACCATTTGTTGAAATGGCTATCTTTTACCACTGGATAGTTTTAGCTCCTTTGTCGAAGATCAAGTGACCATAGGCATGTGGGTTCATTTCTGAGTTTTCAATTCCATTCCATTCATCTACCTGCCTGTCACTGTACCAATAACATGCAGTTTTTAACACTATTGCTCTGTAATACTGCTTGAGGTCCAGGATACTGATACCCCCAGAAGTTCTTTTACTGTTGAGAATAGTTTTAGCTATCCTGGGATTTTTGTTATTCCAGATGAATTTGAGAATTGATCTTTCTAACTTTATGAAGAAGTGAGTTGGGATTTTGATGGGAATTGCAATGAATCTGTATATTGCTTTTGGAAAGATGGCCATTTTAACTATGTTAATCCTGCCAATCCATGAGCATGGAAGATTTTTCCATATTCTGGGGTCTTCTTCAATTTCTTTCTTCAGAGACCTGACGTTCTTGTCATACAGATCTTTCACTTGTTTGGTTGGAGTCACACCAAGATACTTTATATTGTTTGTGACTATTGAGAAAGGTGTCATTTCTTTAATTTCTTTCAGCCTGTTTATCCTTTGAGTATAGGAAGGCTACTGATTTGTTTGAGTTGGTCTTATAACCAGCCCCTTTGCTGAAGTTGTTTATCAGCTGTAGGAGTTCCAATTTGTATCCCTTTGACCTCCTTATGTTGTCTAATTGCTCTAGCTATAACTTCAAGTACTATATTGAAAAGATATGGAGAGAGGGGGCAGCCTTGTCTAGTCCCTGATTTTAGTGGAATTGCTTCAAGTTTCTGTCCATTTAGTTTGATGTTGGCTGCCAGTTTGCTGAATGTTGCTTTTACTATGTTTAGGTATGGGCCTTGAATTCCTGTTCTTTCTAAGACTTTTAGCATAAAAGCATGCTGAATTTTGTCAAAAGCTTTTTCAACATCTAATGAAATGTCCATGTGTTTTTTTTTCTTTGAGTTTGTTTATGTAGTGGACGGCATTGATGGATTTCCATATATTGAACCATCCCTACATCCCTACCCTCTGGAAATCAGTCTAGTGGTTTCTCAGAAAACTGGACATGACACTTCCAGAGGACCCTGTTATAACCACTCCTGGACATATACCCAGAGGATTCTCTAGCATGCAGTAAGGAAACATGCTCCACTATGTTCATAGCAGCCTTATTTATAATAGCCACAAGCTGGAAAGAACCCAGATGTCCCTCAATGGAGGAATGGATACAGAAATGTGGTATGTTTACACAATGGAATACTACTCGACAATTAAAAACAATGAATTCATGAAATTTTTAGGCAAATGGTTGGAACTGGAAATATCATCCTAAGTGAGGTAACCCAATCACAAAAGAATACACATGGAATGCAGTCACTGATAAGTGGATATTAATTAGCCCAGAAGCTCTGAATACTCAAGACATAATTAGCATACCAAATGATTCCCAAGAAGGAAGGAGAGGGTCCTGGTCTTGGAAAGGCTTGATCCAGCATTGTTGGGGACTACCAGGACAGAGAAATGGGAGGGGGATGATTGGGGAGTGGGCAGAGGGAAGAGGGCTTATAGGACTTATGGGGAGGGGGGAACCGGGAAAGGGGAAGGCATTTGGAATGTAAACAAAGAATATAGAAAATTAAAAAAAAAAGATAACCTGCATCAGTAATTTTAGTACTCCTATGGAGAGATGGGTACTTGAGAAAAGAGAATTCTCATATGCCTGCAGAGTAGCCTAACAAATAGAGAAACAAAACAAAACAAAAAAGCAAAACAAAACAAAACAAAAACTAAGATAGGAGACCATGTCTCAAACAAGCTGGAAAGATACATAAAAATTAAAAATCAGGGTCATGTTACAAGCTCAATATGTTGGACATAGTACCAGATTTCTGTAATCCCAGAATTTGGAAGATAAGAAAGGACAAATTGATGACATGTGTTGAAGATAAGCTTTAGCAACAGCCAGATATTAGACAGGTGGATGCATTGTTCACATAAGTCATAGTCATCCAATGTGAACAAAAACTGAAAAGCTATCCTATCCTGTAAAATAGTTCAAAAACATGATGACTAAAGGCAATGAGAAGTCTGAAGTTAGGTCTGCTCCTGGATCAGGAAAAGGACACAATTGGAAAACTTGGAAATTTTCTAATAACATAATGCTGATTAAATAACAATACTGTATCAATTTCTTGATTTACATAGTTATATTAAGTAAATCATTTTTCTTTTTTTATTGGATATATTCTTTATTTACATTTCATTTCCCTTTTCCTGGTTCCCCACCCCCCCCAAAGGTCCCATATGCCCTTTTCCCTCAATAGTGAAAGCTACATAACAAATATTGAACCCCTATGTATTACTACAAAATTTTAATGTTTTTAACTACTCTAAGGTAAGAAGTAAAAAAAATATAAATATTGGAAACATAGCAACTAGAATAGCACAGTAGAGAACCATTTATATTAAATGTATTAAATCAGATTTTTCAACCACAAATCATATACCATCCATTCATGAGCTCTATTATTTTAATTTGGCAAAATCCTTGCCTAAATGACTAAAGCCTATAATCATTTTTTCTGACAACTTTACCAACATAGAAACAGGTAAAAAAAATAGATATCTTTCCATTGGAATGACTTCTTCTTTTAGATTTTTAAAGTACAGTATTTCACATAAAGAATAATGGTGGGATAGGGAATAAACAGTGTCATGAATTACTTGCAATTTTTGTCTGCCTTCAAGAAATTGACCAGTACAGTGTGCTGCCAGGATTTAACACTAGAGCTGTAATTTAAGAAAGACTAACCCAAATATAGTCCAGCTCTACCTGAGACCAACTGAGATGATCTGATCAAGATAATCTGATCAGGGATTTACCTAACATCAGGAAGATGGGCATTGTACCAACTTTAGCTCATTATGTCTAAGGCTTTTGTGCTTTGATTTTCTATTTTTAAGATGGGAATCTCACTGAGTAATCCATACTGGTCTTGAACTTGTAGCAATTCTCTTGATTCTGGCTTCCAAGTGCTGGGATTGATCACAGGCATGAGCTGCTAAGCCCAGATCATTTAAACTAATACTTATACAGAGTTGCTGGCCATATTCCAAAATGTTCCAACCACAAAAATACTGAGCTAGACACTATACACTCTCCTCTGTAACAGTACATTTACTATATAGTTGAGGATATTGCTATTTTGCAGACTACTAGTTTTAAGGGATATGAAATAATACTTGGGCTGGAGAGATGGCTCAGCAGTTAAGAGCACTGACTGCTCTTCCAGAGGTCCTGAGTTCAAATCCCAGCAACAACATGGTGGCTCACAACTGTCTGTAATGAGGTCTGATACCCTTTTCTGGTGTGTCTGAAGACAGCTACAATGTACATATATATATAATAAAATGACAGGCAGTGGTGGCACACACCTTTAATCCCAGCACTTGGGAGGCAGAGGCAGGCAGATTTCTGAGTTCGAGGCCAGCCTGGTCTACAGAGTGAGTTCCAGGACAGCCAGGGCTATACAGAGAAACCCTGTCTCGAAAGAAAGAAAATAAATAAAATCTTAAGAAAGGAAGTAATACTCATTAAAAAGGAAAATGTTTTAATTTATAAACATACCTATAAGGCAAGATGAAATAGCCATGTAATTTACTATGCTTTCAAAAATGAAAACAATCAAAGTTTAAATTGTCTCCTTTGATTTCCTAATTATTAAATAAATCTATCATAATTCCTGTGGACTATATCTGGTTGTATTTTCCAGAGTTGACTAATTATAGGAAATATTTAATTAACCTTTTCTTTACTATGCAAAACTTAAAAGTTTTATCTTTAAATTGTATAGATTATGAGAAAGGAGTTAGTGGATAGTAATTTACAAATTGAGTTTTTGTGTCAATCATTAATCCCCTTTTCTCAAAATTTATAAGGAAGAAATACTTTTAGAAACAATATTCTGAGAAATGCCATGTCCAGAAATAAGTTAATTATCAAGTCTTCAAGTATAATTAACAGCCATAGAAAAGAGAATAGTGTGCTTATTATTGTTCGGAAAAATTTAAGTGTATACTTGACACTCAATATTAGATCAAATAATTGCAAAATATTAAAATATAAATGTGTATGCCTCACATTATTATCATTGTTGTTAAAACCGACATTAAGAATCAATAGCAGAAGCAAAATTGGGGAGAGTTGATCCAAGCTGAGTTGGTTTTGTGTAGGTACAGAACAGAATTGCACATAGAGTGTTCCACACACAGTAGGTGTTTATTAAATGCTTGTTAATTAACCAAAGAAACTAAACAATATAGCCCTCAGAGGAAGCATGACCAGGCTCAGTCTGGAGAGGAGCCACTGGTGAACCTACTCTCTGGCAGAGATGCACAGAAGAACCCTTGCAGAAATGTCATTAGAGCCATTTTGAAGAGGCTGCACAAGGCCCTTCTCCAGCAACCTGCAGTGAGATCACTCAGGATGTTACGCTTGTCCTGGAATTCTTCCTTCAGAGACAAAAATTTGGCTAGCATTGGAGTGGGCTTGAGGGTGTACCCTGTCATTTACATCTCTCTCAAAGAGTGTATACTGATAGTTCCGTCTTAAGAAAATTAGACATTAAGTTAAGCCCATATCATAGATCCTTACATAAACCTCTCCTCAGTTCAAACTAGTCACATAAACAATGAATTATAACTTGTATGAAGAGATGTAAATGTCCTTATTCCAGGCTACCTGGTTGGAAAAGTGCTCAATATATACTTCATGAAAGCTTTCTTCACTATGTGCTTCATATTTTGCCCATCTCTAAATCCCATTGCTCAATATATACTATATAAATGTCTTTACTTTATCTAAGCTATATTTTAAGTAATAGTTTCAGAAAATGAGACAATATCACAACATCATAAAGCAATGATTTAAAATGAATTCTGAGAATTCTGGCTACACAAGAAACCAAAGAAACATTGATGTGAGCTTCCTTTTTTTTTTAAACAATAAGTCAACAACAACAAAATGCTGGGTAATAGTATATTAACCTCCATTCCTATACTATATGAAAGTTTTATTCTTAGCAGAGCTTCAGAGGTTACAATCAGCTCAGTTGATCTTACTGCTTTGGGCCTGAACAGTAATGAACAGGAAGAGGCCAGGGTCCCATGAAACATTTTGATGGCATGTCTCTAGTAACAGGAAGACTTTACACTTAATCCCTTAAAGATTATACCTCTTCCCAATATCATCAAAGCAAGGAAACCTGGTGTTAACACCAGGACATCAGGAAACATTTTAATTCCAAACAATAAGTGAGATGGAAGATTGAAAGTTGAAGATTGTTGTTAGGACTCTTCTAATGACTTTTTTACTTTAAGAAGAAACACAAAACAGATTTATGTGGACTTGACTTATGTGCTTCACCCTCCTCATGGCTTTGTTTCTCATGATCTCAGCTACATGCTGTCAATTATAATATTAAAATATTAAGTGAAAATTTCCTGAAATAATTTTTAAAACTGATAACATTATTAGTATAAAGGGCCTGTATTACCATTATCAATCACTAACTGTGTCTAGTTTATATATTACACTTTGTATGTCTGTGAAAAATAACACATACACATAGTGTAGCAGTTGGATACATATAGAGAGAAGCATATATTCAAATTATAACAATGTCATGTAAAAGGAGTTAAAAGATACTGATGCAATTTGAAGATATTAAGGATAAATAGATTCATTTTAAAGTTATTAGGAATTTTAAAATGATTTTTGCACTGTGAAAGCAATAGTTTAACACTGCTACATGTGAAAGTGAGCTGGATTTTGTAGGTTGTCAATGAAGAATAGAGAAGGCCATTCTGTCAGCAGATTAATAAAATACTTTTTAAGACATGAAGGTCAGAATTCTAATTGCATAATTATGCCATTCATTGGTATTTGAATTAAGTTTCTTTTTCTTAAAGAATCTCATAAAATTACAAAGCTTCTGTAAGGCAAAGGATACTCTCAGAGGCAACCAATAAATTGGGAAAAGATCTTCACCAACCCCACATCTGACAGAGGGCTAATATCCAATATATACAAAGAACTCAAGAAGATAGACCCCAAAGAACCAAATAACCCTATCAAAAATGGGGTACAGAGCTAAACAAAGAATTTTCACCAGAAAAAATTCGGATGGCCGAGAAACACCTTAAGAGATGTTCAACATCATTAGTCATCAGGGAAATGCAAATCAAAACAACCCTGAGATTCCACCTCACACCAGTCAGAATGGCTAAGATTAAAAACTCAAGAGACAACAGGTGCTGGTGAGGATGTGGAGAAAGAGGAACACTCCTTCACTGTTGGTGGTATTGCAAGATGGTACAACCACTCTGGAAATCAGTCTGGCGGTTCCTCAGAAAATTGGGCATGTCACTTCCAGAGGACCCTGGTATACCACTCCTGGGCATATACCCAGAGGATTCCCCTGCATACAATAAAGACACAAGCTTCACTGTTCATAGCAGCCTTGTTTATAATAGCCAGAAGTTGGAAGGAGCCCAGATATCCCTCAAAGGAGGAATGGATACAGAAAATGTGGTATATATATACATATATATTTGTTTATATATACATATGTATACATAAATATACGTATATATTGTATGTATATACACACACACACAATGGAATACTACTCAGCAATTAAAAATAATGAATTCATGCAATTTGTAGGCAAATGTTTATATCTGGAAAATATCATCCTAAGCGAGTTAATTCAATCACAAAAGAATACACATGAAATGCAATCACTGATAAGTGGATATCAATGAGCCCAGAAACCCTAAATACTCAAGGCACAACTAGCAAGTCAAATGATTCCCAAGAAGAAGAAAAGAGAGGACCCTGGGCCTGAAAACATTGGATCCAGTTTTGTAGGAGAATACCAGAATAGAGAAATGGTGGGAGGAGTGATTGGGGAATAGTTGGGGGGGAGAGGACTTATGAGACATATGTGGGGGACTGGGAAAGGGGAAAGCGTTTGGAATGTAAACAAAGAATATGGAATAAAAAAATGAAAAAAAAAGAATCTCATCATTTAATAAGGTAAGGAAGCAAACTGCATTAGAATTTGAAATTGCCATCAAATGCCAAAATAGTTATGAAGTATGTTTTAGTTTATGAAAGGCTGGGAATTTTTGAAAAGATACTTTGATATTTATCTTAGAATGCCAAGTACTTTTTAAAAATCTATTATTTCTATGTAGATAGATAGATGATAGATAGATGGAAAGATAGATATATGGAAAGATAGATAGATAAATGAGTTGATAATATTTACAGATATTTACCACTGCTTTTCAAAACGTGGACTTTAATTTTAATTTCTAACCTTGGAAACCTACACGTAGGCGTAAATTCTTAATAATTATATCTGACTGCAACTGAAAGTGGGATTAGTAATGCAAATATTTCGTTTTCAATATATTAAAACAATAGGTGATTTTTGAGCTGTTGATAATTTTTAGCCTACCTAATGTTATGCTATTAATAACACAAATATTATTAAATATTTGTGAGCAGATTTTCAGCATGACATTTTTCAAAGCTTAGGTGCAAGTCACAAAGCAAATCTGTGTGGGGAAAATGATAAAATTAAATTTTCATTAAAAATCAGTGCCCAGTACTATCAATGTGCCTTGTTCATATACAGAGCCTATAGAAGAAGAATGAGGGGCATCTGGAGGGAAAAGTGGAGTTTGAGGTAGAGGATAAATTATATACTTTATAAACTTATCAAATAATAAATAAAAATTATTTTAGGAAGAGAATAGGAAGTTGGTTGGTTTTTTTTTAATATTTAATCTAATCACCTAGTTATAGGAAGAGTAACATGTGACACAGACCAAGGTAGGCACCCAGTTTTCTCCTTCCCCAGAACCTTCAATTTAAATTACCTCAAACCCCGTAGTTGCCTGCCAAGAACAGCACCTGTCTCCATGTGGCTCCTAGTTTGTGGCCAGATTTGAGCCAGACCTCCACCAGGGACTCTCCAGCTATTACGCATAACCCAGATACCTAAAGACATGCGTGTAACCTAACTGAGACTCTTCTATTGTGTTATCCAGCCAAGAAGCCCAGTCAACACTGCCAGGAAATTTGTTCTAGGCTCCATGATTAAATTGATGAAAGCAAGAGACTTTAACAGAGAAATAGAATAGAGGATAGAGGCTGTGAACCCAAATATCAATGAACAAAAGATGTAAAATAGACTGCTGAATGAAGGAAGGTAACTTGAACAAAAAAAAAAAAAAAAAAGAAAACAAAACAAAAAACTGACCTGAAAAGACTGGATCCAGTTTTGTAGGAGAGTACCAGAACAGAGAAATGGGGGGCAGGGGGTGTGTGATTGTGGAATATGTGGGGGGCAGGGGAGGGAAGAGGACTTATGGAACATATGGTGAGGGGAAAACTGGGAAAGGGGAAAGCCATTGGAATGTAAACAAAAAAACATTGAAAAAAAACTGAACAAACAAAAACTCAACTAACAAGCTTATCCAGAAGCACAAATCTCAATAAAGAATTTACACAACACTAAAAACCAAAATAATATGATACCTCCAAAAGTACAAGTCCCATAGTAGTGGCCACTAATTCCAGACAAATATTTCAAAGAATGATTATTATTGTGAGTTAAGTTGATGATATTTTATGTATAAATGAATGTGCAAGCTAAGAGGTAATTGAATTACATATTCACACTGTGAAGTATTTGTAAAAAATATGGATAATGTACTTAATTGATGAGTTAATATTTTCATGTTTCCAGACAATGTTCCTGACATGCGTTGACTACAAAAAAAGGAGAACTTTTAAGAATTTCAAGGTTCTTCTTTCTCCATAAGATACAATTTGTAGAAAAAGTAAATCAAGGCAAAATGTTAAAAGCAGAATGACAAGTTGCTCATCCCATATTGATCTGAACCTAGAGCTGTGATAGACCTGTAATTCTGTCAATCTCTGAATCACTGTCTAGGCCTGTCTACAATAGATCCTCTCTGGGCACTCTTGACCTACAGATCATACAACTTTGTCTACCATCTTCCTTTTTTGTGCTTAAGCAATGATATCTTGGAAACTGTTTTGAATCTGCATAAAAACTCAGTCTTCCACTTGTATTTTTCACTTGTCCAGAATCTAAGCTATCAATCACCTCACAATGAGTTCTTGCCTTTTCCACATGCTTGATAATTTGATTTATCCATAGTACACATTGGAATCCAAATTGCTCTTACTTTACAGAAGAGGAATAATAGAGATAACGTACTTGTTTTTAGCCAAAAGGCCATGAATAGAAGCTGATAGACACTTTTTTATTGAAATGGCAGGATATGAAATTAACTCACACACACACACACACACACACACACACACACACACACACACCCAAACACACACACACACACACACACACACACACACACACACACTCACACACTCATCTTGTATGTACCAATGACAAACACACTGAATGAGATATGACAGAAGCAAACTCACTTTCAGTAGTAACAAGTAAAATAGGAATAACCATTTCATGGTCAACTAAGGAGATGAAAGAGCTCTACAATGAAAACTTTAAGCCATTAAAGAAAGAAATTGAGGAAAACAGTAGAAGATGGAAAGAGCTTCCATAGGATAAAGATTCTAATAACACTTTTTATAAACATAGAAAGCACAAATACAAATTTTCTATGGCAGCACACACACACACAAAGATAGCCAAAGCCATGTTGAATGATTTCAAATTATACTACAGTTTTAGTATTAAAAACAGCTTGATACTCCCACAACAAACAGCCGGGCGTGGTGGCGCACGCCTGTAATCCCAGCACTTGGGAGGCAGAGGCAGGTGGATTTCTGAGTTCGAGGCCAGCCTGGTCTACAGAGTGAGTTCCAGGACAGCCAGGACTACACAGAGAAACCCTGTCTCTGAAAAACAAAAAAACAAAAAAAAAACAAAAAAAAAATGAACGTAGATAGATGGAATAGAATAGAGAGCCTAAATATTAGTCCACACATACATAGATTTCTGGCTTTTAATAAATAGTCCACTGGGAGTGGAGGTTCTATGTCCTGTGAAGGCTCAATGCCCCAGTGTAGGGAAATGCTAGGGCAGTGAGGCAGGAGTGGGTGGGTGGGTGGGGGTAGCACCCTCATAGAAGCATGGGTGCATGGGTTAAGGGGTTTGTAGAGGGGAAACCAGGAAAGGGGATAACATATGAAATGTAAATAAATAAAATTACCGATGGAAAATGTTCCTTTCTTAAAATTAAGGGAAATAAAAGATAGCAACTTCAATTAATGCTGCTGGGAAACCTCAACTTCAACATGGACACTCTTACTTTCTAGAAAACTCATCTCCAAAATGGGTCAGTGAACCCAACACAAAACCTGATCCTGTGAATCTGCTAGAGTATAAAGCAGGGAGTATGCCTCAACATATAGTTACAGGTATAGGTTTTCTGAATAAGTGTTGGACATAAGGTCAAAAATCTACAAATGGGGTATTATGAAACTGAAAAGGTTGTGAGCAGCAAAGGATACTGTCAAGTAAAGAGGCAGCTCAGGGGATGGAAGAAAAGCTTTGCCTGATATATACTGGACAGATTAGTGTCCAAAATTTATAAAGAGGTATCAGTCTCACAGAATATGGAAAGAATTTAACCACTATCAGTAAAATAAACAACACAATATAAAATGAATTACTAGCACTGCCCTAACATTTGAAGAAAAACTTGCAAAATAATAAAAATGGCTAGTGTTCAATGTCCTCTGCTATCAGGAAAATGCAAATGAAACCGTTGTAATTCCTTCTCTCAGGATGGTCAATATCAGAGGTAAAATGACAAATTTGCTACCATGCAGATGTAGGGAAGAAGAAAGTTAACATACATTAGTGAAAGGGCAAAGTGTAAAGCTACTGTGAACATCAGTCTCCAGGCAACTTAAAAAACTAAAATGAACAACCATGTGCCTGTTACATCACTCTTGGTCATGTATTCAAAGATTCCTTTATCATACTATACAAAGATACTTGCACAGCTACATTCCCTGCTGCTTAATCTACAATTACAAAAAGATGTAATAAACCAAGATGCCTATGTGCTCGTGAATGAATAAAAATGTATTTCATATATGCAATGGAATATTCCTTTGCTATAAAGAAAATAAAACCATGAGATTTGCAGATAAATTGATGGAACTAGAAAATATTGCTTTAAGTGATATCACCAGAACCATAAAGACAAATGTCACATGTTCTTTCTCATATATAAATCCTAACTTCAATTTTTTTTTTTGGTGTTTAATCTGGATATTCATAGAAGGCAGGAAATCAGAAACAGGCTATTATGGTAGACAATTTAAGGAAAAGGGTATAGTAAAATACAAGTAAAATAAAAGTACAGTGGTGATTTCTGGAAGCAGAAAGATTAAAGCACAGCCAAGGGTGGAGGATGAGTAAATGAGATGCTGGCAGAAGACTTAACCAAAATGAAGGATGTATAAAACCTACAACCTTCTAATGCAAGAAAAAATTCAATTACAGGGAACAATTGGAGACAAATGAATGTTAGGGTAAGGGGAGACAAAAAATTTAAAGACTGAAGTAGAGATAGAAGAATGAGTGTGTGGGGGGGGTGAGTAGAGGCTTGATAGTCAAAACTAAAGACACACAAGGAAGCCTCATGGAAATCCCCCCTCTCGCTCTCTCCACACACACACACACACACACAAACACACACACACACACACACACACACACACACACGACTCAGGGTTTGAACATAAGTACCCTGTGTGGGTAAACAGTACTCCTCCCAAAAGACATAGGGTTTTGAAGCACAGTTTCAGTTCCAGGCATAGGGTATCATGGTATAAGTTACTGCTTTAGGAGTCCTTAAGTCACCAATAATGGCACAGACTATTGTTATTACATTTGTCTGCCCACCATAACTTGAGGGTATGACCCTATATATAAATACTCATTCACTTTGGCTAAAAATCATGGGGAAATCGGCTTCAACTAGATCACACAGGGCTAGAAGGTACTGTGTGGGTTATCTGTAGAGAAAAGACATGAACTGTCTTAACCTAGAAGTGGAGCATACAAGCTTCAATATTAACCTGCTGGTAAAATGTTTCCATTGGTGCAGTAGTAGCATAAAAGTTATAAGAATAAACCATCTGCTTTCTGATTCCTTGGGAGGCTGGCTGAAAGAAGGATTTTGTAACTGGTATTATAAACCTGGTCAACAGCTCAGGGCTGGGGAGGTCATAGACTCTAAGGATGAAATTATTTTTCTGTTAGTACGCGTCATGCTTTCAAACTGCATCCTAAATAACCATATTTACACTTATATATTCACGATATGCTCAACTTGGGTCAGAGACTCCTTTTGCAGACACTCATAACCGTTCAAAGTGCAAAGTATATGAGTCCTCTGCTATGAATGAGTCAACTATATCAATCGTTTACATTGTAAGACTCAAGGTACCGTGAGAAGAGGGATTGAAAAGAATGTAAGAGCTGGCTCGTGGGGAGCAGAGTTGTAAAATGATGACATCTGAACATCCCATGGCTGAAGTAGGCATCATCTCATAGCAGTTGGGATTACATGCATAAGATCAAGACAGCCAAAATTCCAGCATGAATAGTAGAGGGGGGACAACCCAAGGCTCCACCCCTGTTGGAGGGGTAATTGGCAGCTGATGGCTGACCACTCACCAGTATGCATGTGGACAGCATTGATTTGATTCAGAGGGTTATTGTTAACAATAAATAGGACATGAAGTTAGAAGGAAGAAGGGGTGGAGGACATTAGGGAGTTGGAAGGTAAGTGGACATGCTTGATATGCACTTTATAAATGTATGAAACTTGCAAAGAAAAAAAATGCTATTTATACAAAAAGAGGGGACTAAAGAAACAAAGAGAGGAAAGGAAGATATGAGGAAGGAGAGAAGAAAGGGAAGAGGGAGGAAGGAAGCATGGAAGGAGTGAGTCTACTTCCTTGGACAAAGCAAATACTCAGGAAATTTCATTTTACATCCAAGTATCAAAAAATTACAGCAACCATCATACCTTTATTTCAAAAAAATGTATGAATGTTTAGTTCCCCTCAAGAAATAAATAAAAAGGAACACTGTGGTATCCAGGAAATAAGGGACCCTAGAAAAAGAATGCATGCCAGCACATTATACATTCCTCATTGTTTGCCCATGTGTGGAATCAAAATGCAAGTTAAACACTGTGAAAATTCAAGCATATCTTTCAAGACCCAATTCGATTCCAAGCAAAGTTTCTAGATTATAAACAGTGTTTAATTTAATTTTATTTTTAGCAAAGAACAACACATCTTTTTGGTACCTTGAAACAATGATTTAAAGAAAAAGAAGTATTTTAATGCTTTTTAATTATTAACCCATCTTATTAAACCCTGAAAGTCAAATATTGTAAAGGGTCTTAATGTATTTTTCTTTTAAATATGTGAAACTCCAGCCAGGCAGTGATGGCACACACCTTTAATCCCAGCACTTGGGAGGCAGAGGCAGGTGGATCTCTGAGTTTGAGGACAGCCTGGTCTACAGAGTGAGTTCCAGGACAGCCAGGGCTACACA
Source organism: Apodemus agrarius (assembly GCA_964023405.1). Classification (NCBI taxonomy): domain Eukaryota; kingdom Metazoa; phylum Chordata; class Mammalia; order Rodentia; family Muridae; genus Apodemus; species Apodemus agrarius. The sequence goes on along the minus strand of OZ030009.1, from coordinate 60,950,055 downwards.
GAGAAACCCTGTCTTGAAAGAACACTCCTTCACTGTTGGTGGGATTGCAAAATGGTAAAACCGCTCTGGAAATCAGTTTGGTGGTTCCTCAGAAAATTGGGCATGTCACTTCCAGAGGACCCTGGCATACCACTCCTGGGCATATACCCAGAGGATTCCCCTGCATACAATAAAGACACATGGTCCACTATGTTCATAGCAGCCTTGTTTATAATAGCCAGAAATTGGAAAGAGCCCAGATATCCCTCAAAGGAGGAATGGATACAGAAAATGTGGTATATTTATACAATGGAATACTACTCGGCAATTAAAAATAATGAATTCATGCAATTTGTAGGTAAATGGTTAGATCTGGAAAATATCATCATAAGTGAGTTAACCCAATCACAAAAGAATACACATGAAATGCAATCACTAATAAGTAGATATTAATGAGCCCAGAAGCCCTAAATACTCAAGGCACAATTAGCAATTCAAATGATTCACAAGAAGAAGAAGAAAGGAGAGAACCCTGGGCCTGAAAAGATTGGATCCAGTTTTGTAGATCCAGAACAGAGAAATGGTGTGGGGGCGGGGGGGATGATTGGGGAATAGTTGGGGGATAGAGGATTTATGGGACGTATGGTGGGGGGAATCTGGGAAAGGGGAAAGCCTTTGGAATGTAAACAAAAAATATAGAAAATAAAAAAATAAAATAATTTAAAAAAAAGAATGCTGCATACATACAGAAAAAAAATATGTGAAACTCCACTTTGCTAATAATAACCAATTTATCTTCACTAGTACATAAATATTTGACTTTTTGTCAGAAAAAATAATGTATACATCATTTAAAATTAAGATGAGAAGTCTATATATGAACAATAAGTATAATAAACATGTAAAATGCAAATGTAAGGCAAGCCAGACAATGAGCTTACATGAACACTGTGATATTTAGACATTTGTCAGACTGTCTTTTTCTGTTTTGACAGCCAATTGAACGTTATATATAGAAGGAAGGACTCTCACTGAGAGAGATGTTTTGCCTGGTTTCTTTTAATCTGAATACTACTCTAAGACATTTCAATGTGTGGGCAGCATCTATAGTACAGAGTTGGAAAACATTCAGGTGTAAATTACCAAAAGAGTCAAATACTTGCAGATACAATCCACCCATCCATCGTGATTCATACTCTATTTAAAACATACTTTTGATGTCTAGGACAGTTCAACCTGTGAAGTTAACAAGTACCTTATGATCTTCTCAAAAGGGTTGGTATGCCATGCCTTGTGTGAGAAGAGAATTAATTGTACTCACTGCTTCTTCCCATCTTCTAGAGCCTTTGTTGATTCCCTTCATTCCTGTTTGGTAGAAGCATCAAGATGAAAACTCAGATGAAGTTGCCAGGCGGTGGTGGTGGTACATGCCTTTAATCCCAGCACTTGGGAGGCAGAGGCAGGCAGATTTTTGAGTTCGAGGCCAGCCTGGTCTACAGAGTGAGATCCAGGACAGCCAGGGCTACACAGAGAAACCCTGTCTCGAAAAAACGGGAAAAAAAGAAAGAAAACTCAGCCACACAACTGACTGCAGAAAACAAAACAAGTAATCCTAGATTTCTGGTTTTAATTTGATTATTAGTAGTAGTATGGCTTCTGTTCTGTCCCATTGGTTATTATCTTTGAGGTCTTTGTAAATGTCAAGTATGTGTAGATTTTAAATTTATGAAACAAAGCAACATTGCTAATGATTCATTGTTTGAGGCGAAGACCTGACAAATTTCCCCTTCATAATAGTCAGAAAATGAGTACCTCAAGCAAGGGAGTCACTATCTTACTATGTTCATGTTCTCCTTTAGAGAAGAGCTTCTTTGAATTGATTTACCAAAAGAAATGTATGCCTAATAAACCTTCCTTCCCTTTAGCCTTAACTTAGAAAAAGTAAGAAAATGTTAGAGAATTAAGAAAGGAAGAAGGAAAGAAAGGACTTCTTGTTCAGGTCACAAGAAGCATGCTTTGTGTGAAGATCTAAAATTCAAGACCACTGGTTCCATTAGTTGACTAGAAGACCTTTCATAGAAGACTAGCTCACCTAAGACTTTCTCAGGAAACAAGCAGAATAAGCAACCTTGGGTGTCTGTAGTATTTACAAAATCTCCATGCACCTATCCACTAATGAGACAGCTTTGCAGCCCTATAGCTTGTAAGTCTGCCCCCAGTGTTGAGTTATTCAGAAAAATATAACTTGTTCTTTCTGTGTCATCTAAGCATACTTTTCTTAATACTTTGGGCTTTTTGGTAGACACTTTGGGCATACCCACCAAAGTCTTGCTCCACCCATCTTGTGGCTTTTCTACCATTTGTCAGCTTTCCAGCTTAAACAACATGGTTTAATTCTTTTCTACTCCATTGTCTTCCTCCAGGCTGACCTGGGATTTTCCTCTTTCAAATTCTAATAAAATTTCTCTTGGGCTTCTATTGCAGTCCATTCTTAAATTCTTTTATTGTTGAAAATAAAAAAAAACCTGAGTGAATTTCCCCTGTATCAAAAATATATTTTTATTAATATTGAATAAGCATTTACAAGAAAGAATAAACTTCAGAAAGGAAAGAATTGAAAAATAGAAGTATTCTGACAATATTAATTTTGTTAGCATGTGCTGATACATTTGAGTCTCTGAACAGCTATATTATACACTAAGTATATTAATAAATGATAATAAAAGCTAGAACACATTTCACCCCTGAAATTTTATTATATTAGAGAAAAATAATAGGTACAGAAACTGTCATATGAAAACTTCTTTCAGATATGAAGAAATGACATTAAGTTATTAAGACAACCTCATAGGGAGAACAACAATATCAACCAACCAGACACCCCAGAGCTCCCAGTGACTAAGCCATCAACCATGGAGTACACATGGCTCCAGTTGCATATGTAGCAGAGGACTGCCTTGTCAGGCATTAATGGAAGGAGAGGTCCTTGGTTATATGAAGGATTGATAGATGCCCCAGTATAGGAGGTGGGATGTGGTGGGTAGGGGGATATCCTCATAGAAGCAGGGGGAGGGAAGATGGGATAGGAGGTTTCCTAAAGGTGGAGAAACCAGGAAAGGGGATAATATTTGAAATGTAAATAAAGAAAATATCCGGCTGCCATCTTACCTCGGGACATCGTGGACTGCTGGCGACTGAGGTCAGGTGCATAGACAGAGACCTAGCTTAGCTTAGCATAGACAACCAGGTCAGGCCCTTGTCGGTGCCCAGATCCAGAGGACCTCAACAGGAGACCTGTGCACCTACAGCTCAGCGGCTGGTTGCTGACCGCTGGAGACCCGCTCGCCAGCTCCCAGCAAGGCTGCCATCTTGCCTCGGGACATCACGGACTGCTGGTGACTGAAGTCAGGTGAGTAGACAGAGACCTAGTTTAGCTTAGCTTAGCATAGACAACCAGGTCAGGCCCTTGCCAGCACCCAGAACAAGGGGACCTCAGCAGGAGATCTGTGCACCTACAGCTCAGCGGCTGATTGCTGACCGCTAGAGACCAGCTCACCAGCTCGCACCGAGGCTGCCATCTTGCCTCTGGGTACCACAAACTCCTGGCAGCTGAGGTCAGGTGCGTGGACAGAGACCTAGCTTAGCTTAGCATAGACAACCAGATGAAGCCCTTGCAGGCACCCAGAGCCAGAGGACCTCTGCAGGAGATCTGTGCACCTACAGCTCAGCGACTGGTTGCCAGCTCACAGCAAGTCTGCCATCTTGCCTCGGGAAACCCTGGACTGCTGGTGGCTGGGTTCAGCAAGTCTGTCATCTTGCCTCAGGTCACTGCTGACCACTGGTGGCTGGGGTCAAGAGCACAGACGCCTTCTACTACAGCAACACCAAAGGCCAGGCTCGCAGGAGCTTCAAACTCCAACCAGTAACAATAAGACCAAATAACTCCAGAGATAAACAGATGGCAAAAGGCAAACATAGGAACGTTACTAACAGAAATCAAGGCAATATGGCACCATCTGAACCCAATTCGCCAACCACAGCAAGTCCTGGATACCCCAACACACCAGAAAAACAAGAGTTGGATTTAAAAGCACTGGTCATGATGCTGCTAGAGGAACACAAAAAAGACATAAACAAATCTCTTAAAGAAATGCAGGGGAACATCAATAGCGTAGAAGCTCTTACAATGCAAACACAAAAAACACTTAAAAACTCCAGGAGAATATGGACCAACAAACAGAAACCAATAAAGGGGAAAATCACTTATAGTAATGCAGGAGAACTTGAACAAACAGGCAGAGGTCATGAAAGAGGAAACACAAAAATCTCTTAAAGAATAACAAGAAAACACAAACAAACAAATGAAGGAACTGAGCAAAACCATCCAAGAGCTGAACACAGAAGTAGAAACAACAAAGAAATCACAAAAGGAGGCAACTTTGGAGATAGAAAACCTTGGGAAGAAAACAGGGGTCGTAGATGCAAATATCAACAACAGAATACAAGAGATAGAGGTAAGAATCTCAAATGCTGAAGATACCGTAGTAACCATTGACTCCACAGTCAAAGAAAATGCAAAATAAAAAAGGCTTGTAACCCAAAACATCGAGGAAATCCAGGACACAATGAGAAGACCAAACCTAAGGATTATGGGGATAGAGGAGAGTGAAGATCTACAACTTAAAGGGCCAGCAAATATCTTCAACAAAATTATGGAAGAAAACTTCCCCAACCTAAAGAGAGAGATGCCCATGAATATGCAAGAAGCCTACAGAACTCCAAAAACAGACTGGACCAGAACAGAAATACCTCCCGTCACATAATAATCAAAACCCCAAATGTACTAAACAAAGAAAGAATATTAAAGGCAGTAAGAGAAAAAGGCCAAGTAACATATAAAGGAAGCCGTATCAGAATCACACCAGACTTCTCTCCAGAAACCATGTAAGCTAGAAAATCCTGGGCAGACCTCATGCCTCATGCAGACCCTAAGGGAACACAAATGTCAGCCAAGACTACTATACTCAGCAAAACTCTCAATCAACATAGATGGTGAAATCGAAATATTCCATGACAGGACCAAATTTACACAATATCTTTCAACTAACCCAGCTCTACAAAGGATAATAGGAGGAAAACTCCAACACAAGGAGGGAAACTGCACCTAAGAAAAAGCAAGATAGTAACCTTCTTCCAGCAAACTCAAAGGAAGATAACTACTCAAAACCAAAAATAACATCAAAAATGAAAGGAAGAAATAATCAATATTCCTTAATATCTCTTAACATCAATGGACTCAATTCCCCAATAAAAAGACATAGACTAACAGACTGGATAAGGAAACAGGACCCTACATTTTGCTGCATACAGGAAACACACCTCAGGGTCAAAGACAAACACTACCTTAGAGTAAAAGGCTGGAAGACAATTTTGCAAGCAAATGGTTGCAGGAAGCGAGCTTGAATAGCCATTCTAATATCAGATAAAATTGACTTTCAACCCAAAGTCATCAAAAGCGACACACACAGAAAGTCACTTCTTGCTAGCTGAAGGAAGAATCCACCAAGAAGAACTCACAATTCTAAACATATACGCTCCAAATGCAATAGCACCCTCATTTGTAAAAGAAACTTTACTAAAACTCAAAGCACACATTGCACCTAACACAATAAATGTGGGGGACTCAACACTCCACTATCCTCAATGGACCGATCAGGAAAACAGAAACTAAACAGGGACATGGGGAAACTCATTGAAATGTTGGACCAATTGGATTTAACAGATATATATAGAACATTTCATCCTAAAGCAAAAGACTATACCTTTTTCTCAGCACCACATGGAACCTTCTCCAAAATCGACCATATAATTGGTCACAAGACAGACCTCAACAAATACAAAAAGATCGAACTAATTCCATGCCTCCTATCAGATCACCATAGAGTAAGAGTGTTCTTCAATAGCAACAAAAACAACAGAAAATCCTCATACACGTGGAGGCTGAACAATATTCTACTCAATGATACCTTAGTCAAGGGAGAAATAAAGAAAGAAATTAAAGAATTTTTAGAATTTAATGAAAATGAAGGCACAACATACACAAATCTATGGGAAACAATGAAAGCAGTGCTAAGAGGAAAACTCATAGCCCTGAGTGTCTCCAAAAAGAAACAGGAGAGAGCATATAATAGCAACTTAATGGCGCTCCTGAAAGCTCTAGAACAAAAAGAAGCTATTTCACCCAGGAGGATTAGAAGACAGGAAATCATCAAACTCAGGGCTGAAATCAATCAAGTTGAAACAAAGAGAACCATACAAAGAATCAACAAAACCAGGAGCTGGTTCTTTGAGAAAATCAACAAGATAGATAAACCCCTAGCCAAACTTACCAAAGGGCACAGAGACAGTATTCAAATTAACAAAATTAGAAATGAAAAGGGAGCTATAACAACAGAAACTGAGGAAATTTAAAAAAAATAATCAGATCCGACTACAAAAGCCTATATACTCAACACAATTGGAGAATCTGGAGGAAATAGAAAATTTCCTAGACAGATACCAAATTGCAAAATTAAACCAGGATCAAATAGATCGTCTAAACAGACCCATAACCCCCAAAGAAATAGAAGGGGTCATAGAAAGTCTTCCAACCAAAAAAAGCACAGGACCAGATGGTTTTAGTGCAGAATTCTATCAGACCTTCAAAGAAGTCCTGATATCGATACTCTTCAAACTATTCCATAAAATAGAAACAGAAGGAACATTACCCAACTCATTCTATGAAGCCACAATTACCCTGATACCAAAACCACAGAAAGATCCAACTAAGAAAGAGAACTACAGGCCAATTTCTCTTATGAATATCGATGCAAAAATACTAAACAAAATACTAGCCAACTGAATCCAAGAACACATCAAAACGATCATTCACCATGATCAAGTTGCCTTCATCCCATAGATGCAGGGATGGTTCAATATACGGAAATCCATCAACGTAATCCACTACATAAACAAACTCAAAGAAAAAAAACACATGGTCATCTCATTGGATGCTGAAAAAGCATTTGACAAAATTCAGCATCCTTTCATGCTAAAAGTCTTGGAAAGAACAGGAATTCAAGGCCCATATCTAAACATAGTAAAAGCAATTTACTGCAGACTGATAGCCAACATCAAGGTAAAAGGAGAGAAACTTGAAGCAATCCCACTAAAATCAGGGACTAGACAAGGCTGCCCCCTCTCACCGTATCTCTTCAATATAGTACTTGAGGTACTAGCTAGAGCAATTTGACAACATAAAAAAGTCAAAGGGATACAAATTGGAAAGAAAGAAGTCAAACTATCACTATTCACAGATGATATGATAGTATACTTAAGTGACCCAAAAAACTCCATCAGAGGACTCCTACAGCTGATAAACAACTTCAGCAAAGTGTCTGGTTATAAAATCAACTCAAGCAAGTCAGTAGCCTTCCTATACACAAATGATAAGCAGGCCAAGACAGAAATTAGGGAAATGACACCCTTCACAATAGCCACAAACAATATAAAGTATCTTGGTGTGACTCTAACCAAACAAGTGAAAGATTTATATGGTGTGATGGTTTGTATATGATTGGCCCAGGAAGTGAACCTATTAGGAGGTGTGGCCTTGTTGTAGTAGGTGTGTCACTGTGGGTGTGGGCTTAAGACCCTCCCCCTGGCTGCCTGGAAGTCAGTCTTCTACTAGCAGCCTTCAGATGAAGAGATAGACTCTCAGCTCCTCCTGCACCATATCTGCCTGGATGCTGCCATGTTTCTGCCTTGAAGACAATGGACTGAACCACTGAGCCTGTAAGCCAGCCCCAATTAAATGTTGTCTTTTATAAAATTTGCATTGGTCATAGTGTCTGTTCACAGCAGTAAAACCCTAACTAAGACATATGGCAAAAATCTTCAGGTCTCTGAAGAAGGAAATTGAAGAAGACATCAGAAAATGGAAAACTCTTCCATGCTCATGGGTTGGCAGGATTAATATAGTTAAAATGGCAATCTTGCCAAAAGCAATATACAGATTCAATGCAATCTCCATCAAAATCCCAACTCAGTTCTTTATAGAGTTAGAAAGAGCAATTCTCAAATTCATCTGGAATAACAAAAAACCCAGCATAGCTAAAACTATTATCAACAGTAAAAGAACTTCTGGGGGAATCAATATCCCGGACCTCAAGCAATACTACAGAGCAGTAGTGTTAAAAACTGCATGGTATTGGTACAGTGACAGGGAGGTGGATCAATAGGATTGAAGGCCCAGAATTGAACCCACACATCTATGGCCAATTGATCTTTGACAAAGGAGCTGAAAACATCCAGTGGAAAAAAGATAGCTTTTTCAACAAATGGTGCTGGCTCAACTGGAGGTCAACATGCAGAAGAATGAGAATTGATCCACTCATATCTCCTTGCACTAAGCTCAACTCCAAGTGGATCAAGGACCTCCACATCAAACAAGACACACTAAAACTAATAGAAAAGAAACTTGGGAAGACCCTTGAGGACATTGGCTCAGGGGAAAATTCCTGAACAGAACACCAATTGCTTATGCTCTAAGAGCAAGAATAAACAAATGGGACCTCATAAAACTGCAAAGTTTCTGTAAGGCAAAAGACACTGTCAAAAGGACAAATCAGCAACCAACAAATTGGGAAAAGATCTTCACCAACCCCACATCCGACAGAGGGCTAATATCCAATATATGTAAAGAACTCAAGAAGTCAGACCCCAGAAAACCAAATAACCCTATCCAAAAATGGGGTACAGAGCTAAACAAAGACTTTTCACCTAGTCTTTCACCTAGAAGTAATTCGGATGGCTGAGAAACACCTTAAAAAATGTTCAACATCATTAGTCATTAGAGAAATGCAAATCAAAACAACCCTGAGATTTCATCTCACACCTGTCAGAATGGCTAGGATTAAAAACTCAGAAGACATCAGGTGTTGGCGAGGATGTAGAGAAAGAGGAACACTCCTCCACTGCTGGTGGGACTGCAAGCTGGTTCAACCACTCTGGAAATCAGTCTGGCGGTTCCTCAGAAAACTGGACATGATACTTCTGGAGGACCCAGCCATACCACTCCTGGGAATATACCCAGAAGATCCCCCAGCATGCAATAAGGATATGAACATGCTCCACTATGTTTATAGCAGCCTTATTTATAATAGCCAGAAGCTGGAAATAACCCAGATGTCCCTCAATAGAGGAATGGATACAAAAAATGTGGTATATATACACAATGGTGTACTATTCAGCCATTAGAAACAATGAATTCATGAAATTCTTAGAGATATGGATGGAGCTGGAGAATATCATACTAAGTGAGGTAACCCAGTCTCAAAAGAATACCCATGGTATGCAATCGCTGATAAGTGGATATTAGCCTAGAATCTTGGAACAGCAAAGACACAATTCACATACCAAATGATGTCTGGCAAGAAGAAAGGAGAGGACACTGGTGCTGGAAAGGATCAAAGCATCAGTGTAGGGTAATACAAGAACAGGGAAGAGGGAAGGGGTGGAAGAAGGAGCAGGGGGAGGGAAAAGGGCATGTGGGACCTTTGGCGGGTGGGGAACCACATAAAGGGAAATGAATTGTTAATATAATATATATCCAATAAAAAAGAAAAGAAATATCCAATAAAAAAAGTTCTCACTTGGAAGTAAACATCAAATTTGAATTTCAAATTTGAGGTTTTTCTGTGACAGAAACTGAGTGATTCCTGTTTAGCTAAAAATACTGCTTCATTCCACAGATATCACCTATGCCCATGTAAGTCAGATTACAATGGTAGCAAAAACAGTATTTTTCTTTTCAAAATTTTTGTAATTGCTTCTTGATATGTATGGTTGGGTTATCAATTTCAAACCACTGAAAAATGTGCTTTGTTTTGAATTTCTTAAAATTCTTTATCCTATTAAGTGATTACAGGACCTTTTTCTCTTTTTTTAGCATCATGTTTTATCTGGCATCACTGGGTGGGGAGCCTCTTGGTCCTGTGGAGGCTTGATGGCCCAGGATAGGGTAATGTTAGCCCACTGAGGCAGGAGTGGGTGGGTGGGTAGGGGAGCACCCTCATAGAGACAGGGGAAAGGAGAGGGAATAGGAGGTTTATTGAGGGGAAACTGGGAAGGTGGATAATATTTGAAATGTAAGTCAAATAACAAATAAAGAAATATTTACAAAAATAGGCAAGTGGGCAAAATGGAAAAAACAATTTTTTAACAAATTAAAATTTTCTATAGTTACAGTTTCTCATACTGTAAAGGCATTAGGGGACTCATAAAATGGGAGCATGCCCCCCATTATTGTAATTAGAAAGATATCCACATGTAACAACTTATATACCATTTTTAGACCTATACATTTTAATGCCTGCAAAGGGAAAAGAATCATTTCAGTCTGTGAGAGTCTCAATGCTGTACAAAACTATGTTTTTACACAAATCATAAGACTGCCCCTGTTTTACAAATGTACTTGCCCTTTGGTTCTTATATAATTTAGATGTTTTAAAATAAAAAAACTCCATAAAAATATAAAGGTTTATAAAAAATAGAAAATCATGCAGGAATAAAATACCAAATGAATAACAGATGCCTCACAAAAAAAGCAGATGTCAAATGGTCAATAACCATATACAAAGAGGTTAAACAGAACATTTAACATGAAAATGATCTCAGTCACTAGGTTTTCACCAAGGTAATTTGGAAATTGAGACATTTTCAATGTTTTTGGTATCATCTAGTAAACCTAATACTGTACTCTGTGCCTCAGCAATTATTACTTCACATATATAACTATTAAAACATTGTATTTCATAAAGATGCATAAAACAATGCTCATAAACACACATGACAACTGGAAATTGCAAAATGTCTATCAAACACAGAATGTGAATATAGGTTATGGAAAACTGAAACATTAAAAAGTTATATATTCATGAAAACAAGAGTAGTGCCCTATGCAGTAATATAAGTGAGTATTGGGAATACCATATTGAGTTACAAAAAGCAGACATGGGTAATATGTTTTTTATGAATCTACATAAAATACAGAAGGCAATACACCTAAGCAATGATTTTCAAAGTCAGAATGGTGATTAACCTTGTCCAAGGTGTGGTATTGTGTTTAATTTTTATCTTAGAAATAGTAATATGGATGTCTTCACATAAAAATTTATCAAGCCATGCCCTTATGATTTCAGAAGGAATATTGTCTTCAATAAAATATTCACATTAAAATGTCATTACCACAAGTGCACAGATAAGGATCTTTACTTGGGAGCAAGCTAAGGATCTTACTAGGAAGAATTGCATTAAAAGTAACTTACATGAAAAATAATGTGGTCTGATTTGTGATGCTTAAGCAGAATCCATACTTAGTATAGGTACTTGTAAGCAAAGGGAATTTAGTTTTCATAGTCTGGAGACTGGGATTTCCAAAATCAGAGTATGTCTAATGGGTTTCCTGTGGCCTCTAGGGAAGCACTTACATGTACATAGATTGGAAAAATAAGCCTTGTCAAATCTGGTGTATGGTTGAAAGCAATGAATACTCTCAAAACACATTTCATATAAAAAAGTATCCAATGACATTCTTCTCAGAACTAGCAAAACAATCCTAAACGTCATGTTTATCAGGATTCGTGTCCATTGGTATTTGTTTTATGAAATTGAGAGCTACAACACCGGGTGCAAATATATCTATAATTGTTATAGCCTCTTGGTGGAATATTCTCTTTACTAATATGTATTGATATCTTAAAATTTTCTACATACTAGTTTGTGTTTGATTCATATCTTATCAGATATCAGAAGAGCTATGCCAGATTTTCTTTTACATTTCCTTTTCTTGACAGATTGTTCTCCATCTTTGATTCTATTGGTGTCATTAATAGTGAAGTCATTACTTCTATGTAACAGATATTTGGCTGCAGTTTTTTATACACCAGCAAGAGGGTCTGCATCTTTTCATTGGTGATGGAAATCCATTTACATTTAAGATTGTATTAAAAATGAATGCTGACTAATTTTAATAATTTTGTCCATCATTATTCTGGTTGGTTGGATTGCTTTTTACTTTATCTTGTATTAGTCCTGGATTTTTTAGCTTTATTGCGTTTGACATGATGGATTCCTTCATCACTTTACTTTGTTCATATGTTCCTTCTCTGAAATTTATTCTTTTCTGTGTGCTTGTGATGGGGACTATATTTATTTCTCTGTATATAGTATTCCTTCTATAACACTAGCTCATGAACTACCCTAATTTGTACTTGTCTTGAAATATCCTTACTTCACCAGTTGTAAAAGATAGCTTTGCTGAATATAGCACATTCAGTTGGCAGTTACTTAACTTGAGAGCTTGAAATATATCATTCTTCCAGGAGCTTAAGGTGGTGATAAGAACTCAAGTTATTCTGTTGTTTCTGCCTGTTTGTCAGTTGGCATCCTTCTCTTACATCTTTTCATACGGCTTCTTCAATTGTTACACTGGTATCATGAGAATAGTATGTCAAAGTGATAGTCTTCTCCAGTCATGACTAGTAGAGGTTCTAAATGCTTGTGGCATAACATCATCGAAAAACTCCCTATGTCACTAGAGTTTCTCTCATATATCTTGTGTAGCCCATGGATTCTTAAGTGTCTGGACCTTCTCCCATGCTCACTTTTCCCCTGTAACTGGTGTTGGGCTGCAATGTTTCATTTGCTTTGCTCTCAGACACTGCATTTTTCTTCTGCTTGGCTGAATCTATTATTAATTCTTTCCACTATATTTATATTTGCTTCTTTGACTTTTTCCTTTCCAACATTTCTACTTTTTAAAAATAAATTTAAGTATCAGTGTCTGAGGAACTGGAGATATGGCCTGGGATGGAGCAGTTATATAAAATAAATGAGGCCCTAGGCATAATACCTTGTTCTGAAAAAATATATACCATTTTTTTAAAATTTTTCAACTATTTTGATGTTTGTCCCCTACATTTCCTTCTTTATAGAATGTATGTTTTCTGACTGTTTTTTTTCTATTTCCTGAATTGAGAGTTTTCACTTAATTTCATTCTGTTTTAGCTCTTTGATCATGCTTACCAAAACAATTTTTACACATTCACCTGGAATTATATCTCTTTGGGTATCTTGAGTTTGGTAACCAAGTATTATGATCTTTGAAACTGATTTACATTTTTACCTTTCTTCACTATCTGGGTTCTAATTTGCATGTCAGTATTGTTGGATGTCTCTTTCCATATGTTTAGGTGGAAATCTTATTGAAAACCTCATATGTAAAGTCTAAATTCTCATTATTGCTCATCAAGAAATAAACAATCTGCTACAATAGCAAGAATTTCAAATTATTGAAGATAAAGTAGTATATTTACAAGGAAACACAAAGGCTTGATGCCCCAGTATAGGGGAATACCAGGACAGGGAAGCAGCAGTAGGTGGGTTGGTGAGCAGGAGGAGGGGAGATTGGATAGGGGAAATTTGGAGGGGAAACAAGGAAACGGGATAAAATTTGAAATTTAAATAAAGAAAATATCTAATAAAAACTAAAACAAATCACAGACAATTAATTCAGTACCAATAAAATCACAAAGAAAATGGCAATATTACTAGAGAAAATGAAGTCCATGTATTTTGTGGCTTGTGGTTGCTGTTTTGATTTTGATTAGTATTAGTATGTTTTGATTAGTATGTTATAGTATGTTTGTTTTCATTTTTCAGCATTTTATACATACTTTTATAGACAGAAACAGTATAAACATGGGTGAGTAAGGAGGTGATTAAGACCTAAGAGTTGTTGAGGATGGGGAATCAGAATCCATTATATGAAAAAATTTAAAAGCCAGTAATACCAGAAAAAAAATTGCTTAGGGTGAGACAAATAGAAACACAGGTGAAGGAGAAAATGAAGTTTAAATAAAAGAAAATAGTGGGAAAAAAAAGAAGTATGTTAAAGAAGGGAGACAAAAAGAAAGAATCAAAAAAAAAAGATAAGCAAAGAAAAATCCAAACATTTCCCAATAATGAAAAAGCTGAAAAATAGAAGCTTGAGAATGGAAATTGAAATAAAACCTCATGGGTATTCAAAATAAAACCAATATTGTAATGTGAAAGTATTACTAAATGTTGAGGCAGGCAAAAAGGAAAAATAACTAAGAGCAAAAAGTCATTATTGTCTAATGCACAGAAACTGACAACAAAATAATATGACCATATTAAGGCGGTGAACTGTGGTGGTTTGAATAAAAATGACTCAATATAGATAGGCTTGTAGAGAGTGGCACTCTTCGGAGGTGTGGCTTTGGTGAAGTATGCACAGCCTTAGTGGTCTGGGGAGAAGAAAGTAAAATTTTAGACTCTCCAGCTAGGGCCAGTTTCATCCTCTCTTATTGTTTCCTGCTAATCCAATTGTGGAACTCTTGGGTACCCCTCTAGTACCATGTCTGCATGCATGCTGCCATTCTTCCTGTCATGAACACAATGAATTATATATTTGAACTGTAAACCAGTCCCGGTTAAATAATTTCCCTTAAAACAGTTGTTGTGGTCACAGTGTATCTACAGAAACAGAAACTCTGACTGATATAAGAACAAGTAAAAACATCAAAAACTTAAAAAAGAAGTAAAATGACTACTCAAGTGCTCATGAGAAAAGAGGTCATTTGAACTTGTTGCCTTCTGATTTTCCTATGGTTTGTGCTGTTGCTGCAAGTATATCAGAGTTGACTTCACCTTGGTAGGGTTTTTCCTTTGGGCTCCAAGGGCCTCACCTATTTACAGGGAGCTTCATAATTTCTCACTGGGTACCTTCTCTCACCCTTGTCTTGACTCTCTTGCTTATAGAGAGTGTGGCTGGTATTTAGTTGGATAGCATTTCTCACATATGTTAAATCTGGGATAAGTAATCACTGCACTGAGATTGGTGTGGAGGACTGGCTTTCATACCTTCAAGGCTTCCTGGGTATTAATCACGCTTTTGGAGTTATGAAGCTGTGGGCCCTAAGCACATCTCTAGAACTTCAGATACTGTTAAAGTTCATTCCATGCATTGTTATCAGTCTTAGGTCAATCAAATTCTCAGGTTGTTCTGGATGCTAAAATTTGTTTCCAACGACAAAGGGCTACTTGAAAAATAGTATATGTATAACTGATTTGTGATTTAAGAACAGAAATCATAATTCATAATGATAATAGTAATGGTGTTATCAATGGAATAGAATTAATGACCCATAAATGAACCCACACACCTATGGTCCCTGGATCTTTGCCAAAGGAGATAAAACCATCTAGTGGAAAAAAGACAGAACTTTTAACAAATGGTGCTGATTCAACTGGTGGTCAGAATGTAGAAAAATGCAAATCAATCTATTCTTATCTCCTTGTAGAAAACTCAAGTCTAAGTGGATCAAGGACTGCCACATAAAACCAAATACATTGAATCTAATAGAAGAGAAAATGGGGAAGAGCCCTGAACACATGAGGACAGGGGGAAATTTCCTAAACAGAACACCCATTGCTTATGCTCAAGACCAAGAATCAACAATGTGATCTCATAGAATTACAAAGCTTCTGTAAGGCAAAGGGCACTGTCAATAGGACAAAACAACAACCAGCAGATTGGGAGATGATCTTTACTGTTCCTACATCTGATAGAGGGCTAATATCCAATATATACAAAGAACTCAGCAAGTTAATCTCTAGAGAAGAAAATAGCCCTATCAAAATATGGGGTACAGAGATAAAGAATTCTCAACTGAGCAATATCAAATGGCCAAGAAGCACCTAAAGAAATGTTCAACATCCTTAATCAGGGAAATACAAATCAACACAACACTGAGAGTCAATTTCACACTAGTCAGAATGGCTAAGATCAAAAACTCAGGTGACAGCAGATGGTGGTGGGGATGTGGAGAAAAAGGAATACTCCTCCATTGCTGGTGTGATTGCAAGCTGGTACAACCACTCTGGAAATCAGTCTGGTGGCTCTTCAGAAAACTCCTGGGCATATATCCAGAAGATGCTCTAACATGTAATAAGGAACATGCTCCATTATGTTAATAGAAGCCATATTTATTATTTTATTTTATTTTACTTTATTTTATTTTATTTTATTAGATATTTACATTACTTACATTTCAAATGGTATCCCCTTTCCTCGTTACCCCTCCAAAAACCCCCTATCCCATCCCCCTCCCCCTGCTTACCAACTCCCCCAACCACTTTCTGGATCTGACATTCCCCTACATTGGAGCATCGAGCTGTCACAGGACCAAAGGTCTCTCTTCTCATTGATGTCTGAAAAGACCATCCTCTACTCCATATGTTGCTGGAGCCATGGGTACCTTCATGTGCACTCTTTGGTTGGTAAGAAGGAAGACCAAATGGTGGATACATTGATCTTTAGAAGGTGGATTAAAATACTCATGGCTCACAGTCAACCTATAGAATGAGCATAGGGTCCCCTGTGAGTAGCTGGAAAAACGACCCAAAGAGCTGAAGAGTTTTGCAACCCCATAGGAGGAACAATAATATGTACTATCTAGTACCTGCAGAAGCCATATTCATAATAGCCAAGAGCTGGAAAGAACCTATATGTCCCTCAACAGAGGAATGGATGCAGAAAATATGGTACTTTTACACAATAGAGTACTACTCATGTATTTAAAAACAAGGACTTCATGAAATTCACAGGCAAATGGATGTATCTAGAAAATATCATCCTGAGTGAAGTAATTCAGTCACTGAAGAATACACATGGTATGTACTCACTGATAAGTGGATATTAGGGAAAGAACATGAAATACTCACAATGCAACTCATAGACCAAATGAAGCTCAAGAGGAAGGAAGACCAAAGAGTAGATGTTTCAGTCCTAGTTAGAAGGGGAAACAATATAATTAAGGGAAGTAGAGGATGGGAGGAAATTGGGATGAAGAGAGGAGGGGAAGGGGAAAAGGAGGGGAAGAATCAGGTATGGGAGGAGATGGAGGAGATATACAGAGGGTCAGGAAATGGAACAGAGGTTTGTAGCAATGGGGCATGGAGAACTGGGAGCAGCAACCAGAAAGTCCCAGATGCTAGGAAAGCAAGAGCTTCCCAGGACCCCATGGGGTTGCCATTAGCTGAAATACCCCACAAAAGGAGGGAGAACCTGTTGAAACCATATTGAAAGGTTAGGCAAGGCACCCCGGTTGAGAGATTGGGCCACCCACCCATCTCCAAAATTTTAACTCAGACTTGCTCCTGTCTAAAGGACATACAGGGACAGACAGTTGAACAGAGACTGAAGGTAAGGCCATCTAGAGACTGCCACACTTGGAGATCCATCCCACATGCAGACAACAAACCCAGACACTATAGCTGATGCCAAGAAGTGCTTCCTAACAGGAGCCTGATACAGCTGTCTCCTGAGAGGCTCTGCCAGAGCCTGACCAATACAGATACTCACAGCCAGTCATCAGACTGAGCACAGGGACCACAATGGAGGTGTTAGGGGAAGGACTGAAGGAGCTGAAGGGGCCTTATCTAGGATTAGTGGGAGTGAAGGTCCTTGGTCCTGTGAAGGTTTGATGCCCCACTGTAGAGGAATGCTAGGGTAGTAAGAGGGGAGTGGGTGGGTGGGTGGGGTGCACCCTCATAGAAGCAGGGTGGGGTGGGATAAGGGGTTTGCAGAGGAGAAACTTGGAAAGGGGATACCATTTGGAATGTAAACAAATAAAATATCCAATTTAAAAAACTAGTGATGGTGTTGCTTGGAAGAAATTCTTCTTTAGCTTTATGGTAAACCCTGAAACATCATTTGTGGCAAAATCTTCAAGGATTTCCTTGTATCTCTTGCTTATATTCTAAATCCAAATTTAAATGCCATAATTCTGAAAAATGTTTTTCAGTGTTTCCTAATATATTTTGGCCAATAGTAAGGACAAAGAAAAGAAAAGCTTCTAAATTAGTCATAAATATTTTCCAGGTCAACACAAGAAAAAAAATTAAACAACCAACTGTTTATTGTATGTTACTACTCATGAAGATTTCCCTACAGCATTGCTTTCATTTCCCTTATGTAAAGAAGTGTAAAAAGCTTCACTCTTCTCTCCATGACAAGTGTTCTCAATTCCATTGAGACACTCCCCACATTTCCCTCCAAGGAATGATAGCAGCCGGTACTTAGTGTCCAATCTCACAGTTCTTGCAAGGAGGGAATAAAAGGTAAGATGGTTCTTGCATTCTCCATGGTGGCATATTTTATGACTTCTCTAGAGTATTTCCTCAATGCAAATAAAATATAGGTGCAAGCAAAATGTGAACAGATCCACAAGTACTGATTTTCTGCTTATTTAAAGGAATCTGAAAACATTTCAATCATATTTTTAAGTCTAAGAGCATGAAGATTTCCTTTTCTTCATCCTTTCCCTTCATTACACACAGAAGTGACACAGCAATGGAGAAATGTGAGTGTGCACCTGTCATTTCTGACTTAGTTTATTTTACCGTGGTTTTTAAAAGGATTACCATTAGAGGGTAGGATCTAGAGAACAGGGGAATCAAAGCAGATTGACTGCCAAATGTAATTGCAGTAATATGACAAAGAGATTCAGCATCTATGAGAAAAGTAGTCCCAAGCTTCTGGCTCCTTCAGCAAATCACTTGCTTTGAATATGGCTGAAAGTGAGGTTGTTGGTGAAGGTAAAGATTTATAAGGTTCCCTACCACATGCCCTTGGCTTAGCTGTGTGGACCCTGAATGAAAGAATGTGTCAGAAGTTATGCTTTCCAGGAAGGAAAGTCTCTCTGTTTTCCACCATAGGCAAGGTCAACTTCCCTGTCTGAGGGTCCAGCTGCTAATACAAATAGTAGAGACTACAAAGCATTTCTTCTTTCCAAGAGCAAGTCCACTCATTTTTATAAGTGCTTAATGGGAATCCTTACAGATCTTACCTGCTACCTGTGCCCTGGACTACTCCCTGCCCTTGGTGATTGGAGGTGAGGTGGAACAGAGTCAAGGACACAGACTCTAGGAGCAGGTGAGAAACACTCATTTGAACACTGCTGCAAGCTCCTTAATACCCTCCCCTTTGCCCCATTGGTCCCCCAAAAAGCATCTCTTCTAAGCAGCAGTTCCTGATTTGCTGGCATTGTCTACTTTAGCAATCCTTGGTCTCTCAGGCAGGCCTCAATTAGGTCCTCCTGCAGGAGGTGCTTTTGCAGCTGTGCTGCTCCAGTGATTACATAGAAGAGGCCTCACCATTCCTGCTACATGTACCAAGTACAATGAGATGATTTTGAACTAAGACATTGTCTTATGTCATTGAGTGGGTGGGTCATGAAATATTTGGCAAAGCAAGAGGTTTCTGACCACAAAACAAAATTAAATGTGTTATGAATCTGAGTTCTTTCTCCCCAAACTCCATTCCTTTACAAGATTTTCTTGCAGCTTAGGCTGTGAACACACAGTGTGCATATTCTACACTTTGTATGTCCTCAGGCTCTGGAAAGCCAATTAACATGGACTGAAATACCTCAGCTTAGAATTTTAGACTGTGGTATGTTATGAATTTCCATGTTTCTACTTTGAATACACTTTGTTATTCTCACAGAAAGATAATGATTAATTACAAAACTTTAACATTTTCTTATTGTCACACCTTGAAAAGTACTAAATTAGAATGTAATTGAATTGTATTATGTTAGAATGTTTGACTTTAAAAACTGTTGTTTAAATTGATAGCTTGAGTGTCATAAACAAAAACATTGTTAGCATAATTTGGATTGAGATTAAAAAAGGATTTCAAGTAAATTTTGAAGTGGTCCTAAACAGTTCTGTTATTTATACAAAGTATTATTCTTAGCATTGATGATTTTAAAACCAAAGTCTCTATCTGCTCTAATAACATTGAAGATGATCTTTGACCTACAATACCAAGTATTCAGCCAGTATTTAATTTTGTATGTAAAAATAAACAATCTCATCCATCCCATTTGTGTAAAATATTCTTTGACCTTTAACAGCAAAGAAATTTTATGATAAATTTCTTTGTGATTTATTATGAGTTTATTATGTGATTTATTAATGGTTGATTTATATACCTATTTTATAATCCTGTTTCTTGGGCTTGTGTAAAAAATGTCTTAAGTAAAAAGAACTCATGAGTCAAAAACTTTAAAAAAAATTGACTAGGGTATATGTGTAAAATGAAACAGCACATTTTAAACTACTGCATTCCAACACAAATTTCATTTTCCCTTCTTATATTCTTCTTTCATACAATACAGTCTGACCACAATTTTCCCTCCCTCAACTCTTCTCAGTCCTCCCTAGCTCCTTCACTCCCACCAGATCCACTTTCTCCATTTTCCTTCAAAATCAGAGGAGGCCTCGTAGGGACATAACCAAAGATGACATAACAAGTTACCATAAGAGTAGGCACAAACCTTCATTTCAAGGCTGGGCTTGGCAACTCAATAGAAAAATAGGGTTCTAAGAGGAGACAGAAGACTCAGAGATACACTCTACTTCCACTGTTAGGAATCCCACATGAACACCAACTTATACAATCATAATGGATATGGAGAGGACCTTGGGCAGACCCATGCAGGTTCTGTGTCTGACACTTCAGTCTCTGTAAACCCCTATGAGCCCTAATTGGGTTGACTCTGTGGGCTGTTTTCATTAACAATAAATGTTTCTATGATTTAATCTGGAGGCTAAAATACATTGCAAGTTATTGATTTCTTCTGGAAACTTGGGGAGAGATTGATACTCCATGAAAGTTTGAGACTCTGAAACTGTGGGTGTAGTTATAAAGAACAGAAATAAAAATCAGATAGGATCAGTTTTCTACACAAATTCCTTGATGGAATGTACAGTGTTACTAGTTTCTTTATACTTCTCCAATATGGTAAAATCAAATGAGAATAGACCACAACTGTGAACCATTTCATTCCCCCAATATTTTTTTCTTCCTTGAAAGCATAGTTGCTTTCAGATGTATAACTCACTATTATTTGTTGGAAGATCACTGGCCAAGACAGTAAGAGGTTCATTCACATTCTCAGATTTATACTAGATAACAGGTTTTTTGAGTTGATATCAATTCTTCTTAATAACCACTATTCCTTTGATAATTACTGAGTCTCAAAAATTATTCTTAGATGTCTACATATTATCAAGGAAGATGGCTATCTTTCTTTGTGTTCTTGTTCATAAAAGAATTTTAAAATGAACACAGTAGGAAACTCAGGAACAATTTTAGCAAGAGTTTTAGAGAAAGCAGAATAGGAAGTAAGCTGTAAATTTTGGAAGTAATGAATACGATTGTGTCTTAGGATGCTGTGAAGAGATACCATGACCAAGGCAGCTCTTATAAAGGACAACACTTAAATTAAATGGGGCTGATTAACAGGTGTAGAGGTTCATTCCATTAACATCACAGTGGGAAACATGGCAGAATCCAGGCAGGCACGTCTCTGGAGGAACTGAGAATTCTATTTCTTGTACAGAAGGTATCCAGAAGACTGTGTTCCAGGAAGCTAGGAGGAGGGTACTATTGCCCACTCCCACAGTGACACATCTCTTCCAACAAGGCCACACTTACTCCTACAAGGCCACACCTCTGAATAGTGCTACTCCCTGGGTGAAGCATATTCAATGCACCAGAGAGAGACATGGAAAAGAGGAAGCTTTGTGTTAGACTGGCACATTCAACAACATAGGGCAGCAAGGAACAACATGGAATAAAGTTGTTACATGATAGAAGCTAATATGTATATTCAGTGAATGAGTAAGAAAGCCCAAAGTGGCAAATAAAAGAAGCTTAAA
Organism: Apodemus agrarius; assembly: GCA_964023405.1. Lineage (NCBI taxonomy): Eukaryota > Metazoa > Chordata > Mammalia > Rodentia > Muridae > Apodemus > Apodemus agrarius. Next base: position 60,928,221 of record OZ030009.1, on the reverse strand, counting down.
CTTTAGTCAATATTAGAAAGAAAAATACAGTTCGAAAGAAAAAGGGTAAGTTATGTGTTTAAAGCTAGAATCACATGCTTTTTTGTGTTAGGAATAAGAGACCTGTGCATACATAGCAGAGCTTCATTGTGGTGGCTCCTAGCAATTTCAATGAGGGTGGAGTTCTGAAAAGGCAAAGTATATTATCTTATTAAGGGAGTATTTATGTCTCCTGCATCTTTAGCTAAGTCAGTTTTCTTCAGAGATGAAAGTTTGGTCAGAAGAGTGGAAGGCCCAACTAGATTAAATTTTTAAAGAAGAGCTAATAATATGAAATATCCTAATCCTTAAATCAGATCAGAATCTTGTTTCTCCACCCAAGACTAGAAGTACTTTATTTCCTTAACCAGGCCATGAGAGGAGCTAATGTTTATCTTTCCAATGTTACCATGGAATCTGGAGTTAAGGAAACTTTGATGTCTTCCAAGGCTGGTAAAACATTCATACATTAATTTGTTTAAAATTAACCAAAGGAGTTATGTGGTAAGTACACATTTCATATTTTATTTGTAGTTCAGAAAAACTAGGCCCACAGGTTATGCAAGCTACTCAAGTTCTTTGATACTTAATGGCAAAAACAAGAGGAAACAACTAGCTTCCTTGTTCTAAAGAACGTTCGACAATTATTATGCTATATTGTTTCCATTATTAAGATCATCTTTTTTCTTGAACAACTAAGAAACTCAAAATGATAATTTAAGGAATAGTGTGAAATCAAGAGATTAATAATGTAAGAGTTTTATTTCACTTTGTTTTACTCCAAATTCTAATTGTTTCACCTATTCACTTATAATCTCAACTTTGCTGGTAGAAGTGTAGAGAAACACAAGCCAATCAATCCTTTATCTTCCTCAAGCCACGAATTTCATTATAGATCAGAGCCACCATCTCTGCTGCCCATGTACTTATGGCACATGGGATTCTAATTCATGGTTTTAAGGATGTTTCCATTAGACGTTCTGCCAGTCACCAGCTATTTTCCCTTGATTTGTAAATAAAAATTATATTTAGGACTTGTTCATACAAGTTTTATGTAAGTAATGACATTTAAAGGTAGTGAAGAAGGAGCTTTGCAACACACAATTGAAGTAGAACTGTAATGTGAGTTACTTTGCCACTCATCTTTTTTCTTTCAAACCAGATCAGTTCTAGCATTTCTGTCTTCAGCTTTTCTGCTTTGCCACTTTCCACGATTTATCTTTCCTATGCCTTTTCAGTTCCTCCAGAATAACAGAACCCACAATTAGCAGGCTCTATCCCTGGCTACAATCAACTTCATTTTTCAGACAGTCTTGAATTATACAGTGTTTTCTAGACATGATCTCATCCTTACTGTAACTCTAAGACTCTGACTGGGCAGGTAGCTAATCTATTGAAATCATTTCAGAGGATAAGAAAAACAAGGTAATTTAATGTAGAGTTTTGATGAGGTGTAAAATCACTTTATTACTTCTCTCCTCCAATATACTGAATGTCACTAAAGGCAGAAAGGATGTATTTTTGACTTATAGTTTGAATATGCATTCATCAGGGTGGGTAGTCTTCATGGCAGCAGTGATTTCTATCTGCCAAGATTGGAGTTGTTCACATCCAAGTGGGCCATGAAACAAAGAAAGAGGGATGAAAGCGACTCAGCTGTCTTCCCCTCCCCTGCATTTTTTTTATTTTCTATATTCTATGTTTACATTCCAAAGGCTTTCCCCTTTCCCTGCATTTTTTTCTTAGTCAACTAAGAACCCAAGTTCACAGGATGAGTTCACCTGTATCCGTGGATGGTGTTCTTCCTTCAGTTAACTTTCCATGATAAATGCTATCACAGACAAATCCAATGATGTGTTACTAATGACCCAGTTACTTCTAATTAAATAAAATTGACAGTGAAGATTCATAATCAGTATTCACTACTGAAATACTCTAAGGTTTGCAAGAGGTATTCACTTCTTAGAGCAGCTTCCAATTCTTGGTACTAAAGGAAAAGTAAGTACAGATTACATTTGCTACATTTCAGGAACTTAATGGAGGAGTCCTAGGAACTGAGATTCAGACCTCTGAAGGACTCATAGCTACATGTCTCCTGCTGGTGCCTGTGAGTACAGAGGAAGAATCATCTGGGACTGGGTCTAACTATGTTAACCTGCTATGTAGATCAGCTATGTTAATATGTATGTACACACACACACACACACACACACACACACACACACAGAGTTAGTTGGTTAACTGACTAAGCATGACCAAAGCAACTCTAATAGAGGACACAATTTAACTGGGGTTAGTTTATAGGTTCAGATAGATATATATGTGTATATATACACATATATACATACACACAAATATATATATACATATATACACACACATATATATATACACACACAAGCACACATATATACATACACACCCAAACACACATACACATATATTTTTACATATATACACATATATATACATACACACATGTATATATACGTATATATATACGTATATATACAGTAGGTTATTTAGGAAAGCTGCAAACAGGGAGTAGAACAAGTCCAGGAGAAATAACCTGGTTGCAGTCAACAAAGATGGGAAAGGAGTTGGGTATCTGAAGACTGCTTTGCCATCAGACATGGAGAAGCAGAGTTTGGACTTTGCTCAGCTGGTTTCCTGTCTTGCTTGGGGGATTACAGTTAAGTGATTGAATGAACCTCAGAAGAGACCTTGAACTTTGGACTTTTAACACTGTTAAAACTACTATAGACTGCAGGGACTTTTGAAGTTGGACTAAATGTATTTTGCATTGTGCTATGTTTGAGTATGACCCCCATAGACTCATGTTGGAACAAGCCTATGGGGCCATGGAGTGGAGTGTGATGGTTTGTATATGATTGGCCCAAGACTTGACCTTATTAGGAGGTGTGGTCTTGTTGGAGTAGGTGTGTCACTGTGGGTGTGGGCTTAAGACCCTCACTCTGGCTGCCTGGAAGTCAGTCTTCCACTAGCAGCCTTCAGATGAAGATGTAGAACTCTCAGCTCCTCCTGCACCATAACTGCCTGGATGCTGCCATGTTTCAGCCTTGATGACAATGGACTGAACCTCTGAGCCTGTAAGCCAGTCCCAATTAAATGTTGTCTTTTATAAAATTTGCATTGGTCATGGTGTCTGTTCACAGCAGCGAAACTCTAACTAAGACAGATGCTTTCTTTGGTCTCTCAATATCTGCTACACATCTCTGCCAAAGTACTAGCAGCTGTGTTTTCTTTTGTTACATAGAGCAGTGGAAGGAGGAAATTAGGGAATAAAACATCCTAAGAATGATTTTTAAAGACATCAAATTCCAATTGAAAACAACTGAAAAATTAGTGATCTACATAGTATTCTTATATTTCACTTTCGGTATATTTTCCATTTATGCATTTATATATCATTATTCATTTATTTATAATAATTTTTTTCTTTCCCAAAATGTAGCACAGGCTGGCTTTTAATTTACACCCTTCAGCTTCAGCCACCTGTCTTGGGATATAGGTGTGTGCCACCATGTCTGATCCATCTCAATATTCTGAGAATTACCTTGCACTACTCCATCATATTTCTCATAATAATAAAATGCTTTTTGGTCTCAGTTACAGTGTTACATGGTGCTGTGAAAATGCACTATGACAAAGGCTACTTATAAAAAAAAGCATTTAATTGAGGAAGGGGGCTTGCTTACTGTTTGGAGAGTTAAACCATGAACATCATGACAAAGAGCATGGCAGCAGACAGGTAGGCAGGGATAGTGCTAGGGCAGTAGCTAAGAGCCTTATCCACAGGCAGGAGGCAGACAGAGGGCTAATTCGTGCCTGTCCTGTGCTTTTGAGACCTCAAATTCTGTTCCCCAGTGACACAACTGCTCCAAAGAGGCCACACCTCCTAATTTTTCCTAATTAGTTCACCAAGAGGAAACCAAGCACTCAAATATATGAGCCTAGGGGGGTCATTCTCTTTCAAACTACCACAGTTTCCTTAAGAATTAAGCTCTTCCCTCATTTATTCTGGTGCTCTTAATACCATATTAAGTGAATATTGGAGTCTGCTATAGGGAGGGAAAAGCCAGTCTATTCCCCAAGGAGATATATCATTGAAAATGTATTTAAAGTTTCTTTTATCACTTAGTATATGAATTAGAAGAGATTTTCAGAAATATCTAGAAATTTACATTATATGGTATATGTAGGAATATGTATGTAATTGATGATATGTTTATAATTTGTGTCCATTTTTTTTTCATTTCCTGGATAGTCAGCTGTCAGAGTAAACATATTGCTCCTGTAGAAATCTCATTTTATCTTTTGATTTTCATATCATTTATTATTGAAGGCCAATATATGCTGAAACCCCTAAGTATTTTTTTTACTGAATTTCAGTAAGATAAGCTGGGCCAGAGTGTAAAGAAAATAATGTCCAGTGTGTTGTGATTAATATGTGCAGGAGGTGTCATGTGAAAACGACTGGAGTGCTGTTAATATGACTTTAGCAGAGCATACAGCCTCTAAATAGTAACATAAATTACATCCAATGTTCAGTCTGGTGTTGCTTGATGCTATTACTAGAGACAATATAAATTTTACACTCGAAGTCAGTTAGCTAGAGCCTTCAATAAAGATCAAGCTCCCTCACGCTGTTCCTCCCACTACAAAACTAATTAGGACATTGCACCAGCGACAGCTAGAATCCCCTGGCTGTTCTGTGATCTGCTGGGATTTAGCACTCTTTTGCCCCATTAGTTTTTTCTTACTCAAAGAGAAAATCCTGGATTTGCTATTCTTTGACACTTTTACAGATAAAACATGAGTAGCATTCTATATATGAATGCACACCGTTTCTGCAATAGCAGCTTCACGGATTCTTACTAAATAATGAAAAGATGGAGAACAACTAACCAGAGACAGATTTGTTCAATTACTAATATTACAGTATTTCTTCCTTTGGAATGCACTTTGGGAGGTAAACAATTAGAAAAGTGATTGGTTTAAAGGTTGTGAGAAATGAATGTAGACATCATGCAATATCTTTTTACTCTTTCCATTGTCATAAGAATGTCCATATTTCTTTAGCTGAGGACCAGTTCCCATACTGTGGAGTCAATGGCTTCATTTTCCTGACTGAAATTTTGATATTGTAAATTTTCTATCTCTTGTTTAATCTTTCGCTATAAGAATACAGAATTGTATTTTCCTCCCGTAAAATGTAATTTAATACTCTAATACACATAAGAACGCTGTAGATTTATGAGACAGATATCCAAATGTTCTAATAAGAATGCTTTTGATATAATAATTAAAAAGAATGTAAAATTTAGAAATATGAATTATCTTATACAAAGGTAAGCACAAATAGAGAATAAATTTGCTTAAATATTTTGGCATCTATTCATTACCAAATTTCTCAGTAGAGGGATAAAAGCAACAGGGAACTGTCTCATTTCATTTTTTTTCTATATTCTATGTTTACATTCCAAAGGTTTTCCCCTTTCCCAGTTCCCACCCACCATAGTTCCCATTTTAATCTGAAAAAAAAAAAAAAGACAAATCGACTAGATGTTAAAAGCAGTTCTTACCTGTTCTTTCTGAGAAAATATATCTGTCCTTAACAACATGCTCTTGCAACTAATCAGCATCTTCAAATATATGTGTTAAATTTCCATCCTTCCAACATTTTTTGTTCTTTCTTTAATGTTTTCATTAGTATACAAACTAATGATCTTACTTTTAATATTTTAGACATATCCATTGTACAGAGCCATATTGGGGTGTCATGCCACATGGTAGGAATTAGACATTGATCAAGGTGAACTTCTCTGAACCTTTATTGACCAGGGATTCCTGTGCTATTCAGGATCCTGCTTCACCTAGGGTGCAGCACTCAGAGGGAAGGTGAAGTTCATTGTTCCATCAGGTCTATGAATTCCTGAATTAAACCAGTGATCCACCCAGCTGCCCAAGCAGTGGAGCTCACACCCAATGAGCAGCCAGACCAGTTTCCTGGAACACTTTCTGGAACTTGGGGAGGGTCTTGCCTGAAACTTTAAAACACTGTGTCCCCCATTAAACCACAAGACTTTGAACAGCTAGTGTTGTCTTAGTCTTCATTCTTTTTGCCACCCCACCCCTCATCTATCCCATGTGGGACTTTCTCTAGATGGCATTTCCTTCAGTTTTTGCTCTATACTTTGCCTCCATATTTGCTCCCATGAGTATTTTGTTCCCTTTTCTAAGAAGGACTGAAGTACCCACACTTAGATCTTCCTTCTTCTTGACCTTCTTGTGGTCTGTGAATTGTATCTTGAATATTCCGAGCTTCTAGGCTAATATTCACTTATCAGTGAGTGCATACCATGTGTATTCTATTGTAACTAGGTTAACTCACTCAGGATGAAATTTTCTAGCTCTATCCATTTGCCTAAGAATTTTATGAATACATCACTTTTGATAGTTGAGTAATACTCCATTTTGTAAATGTACCACATTTTCTGTATCCATTGCTCTGGTGAGGGACATCTGAGTTTTTTCCAGCTTCTGGCTATGATAAATAAGGGTGCTATGCACATAGTGGAGTATGTGTCCTTATTACATGTTGGAGCATCTTCTGGGTATGTGGCCAGTAGTGGTATAGCTGAGTCTCCAGGTAGTCCTATGTTCAATTTTCTGAGGAACTGACAAAACTGATTTCCAGCTTGCAATCCCACCAGTAATGGAGTTTTCCTCTTTCTCCACATCCTTGCCAGCACCTGTTGTTACCTGAGTTTTTGATCTTAGATTTTCTCACTAGTGTGAGATAGAACTTCGGGTTTGTTTTGATTTGCATTTCCCTGATGACTAAGGATGTTGAAGATTTATTTGGGTGCTTCTTGGCCATTCAATATTCTTCAGTTGAAAATTTCTTGTTTAGCTCTGTACCCCATTCTTAGTAGGGTTATTTGATTCTCTGGAGTCTAACTTCTTGAGTTCTTTGTATAATTAGATATTAGCTCTCTATCGGATGTAGGGTTGGTAAATATTTTTCCAAATCTGTTGGTTGCTGTTTTGTCTTATTGGCAATGTCCTATGCCTTACAGGTGCTTTGCAATTTTATGAGGTCCAGTTTGTCTATTCTTGATCTTAGAGGATAAGCATTTGGAGTTCTGTTCAGGCAAAATTCCCCTGTGCCCATGTGCTTAAGGTTCTTGCCCACTTTCTCCTCTATAAGTTTCAGTGTATCTGATTTCATTTGGGGGTCCTTGATCCACATGGACTTGAGCTTTGTACAAGGAGATATGAATGGGTCAATTTTCATTTTCTACATGCTAACTACCAGTTGAACCAGCACCACTTATAAAAATTCTGTCTTTTTTCCACCGGATGCTTTTAGTTCTTTTGTCAAAGATCAAGTAACCATAGGTGTGTAGGTTCATTTCTGGGTCTTCAATTCTATTCCTTTCATCTTCCTGCCTATCTCTGTACCGATACAATACAGTTTTTATCATTATTGCTCTGTAATTCAAATTGATGTCAGGGATGGGGATTCTTCCAGAAGTTCTTTTATTGTTGAGAAAATTTTATGCTATCCTGGGTTTTTTGTTATTCCAAATGATTTTGTGAATTGCCCTTTCTAACTCTATGAAGAATTGAGTTGGAATTTTGATGGGGATTGTATCGAATATGTAGATTGCTTTCCGCAAGATGGACATTTTTACTTTATTAATCCCATCACTCCACCAGCATGGGAGATCTTTCCATCTTCTGAGAAAGTCCTTGATTTCTTTCTTCAGAGACTTGAAGTTCTTGCCATATACACCTTTCACTTGCTTGGCTATAGCCACACTAATGTATGCAATATGTGTGATTATTGTGAAGGGCGTCCTTTTCATTATTTCTTTCTCAGCCTTTTTATCCTTTGAGTAAAGTAAGGCTACTGAATTTTTTGAGGTAATTTTATATCCAGTCACTTTGTGGAAGTTGTTTATCAGCTGTAGGAGTTCTCTGATGGAATTTTTGAGATCACTTAAGTATATGATCATATCATCTGCAAATAGTGATAGTTTGACTTCTTCCTTTCAAATTTGTATCCCTTTGAACTCCTTTTGTTGTCTAAATGCTCCAGCTAGAACTTCAAGTACTATACTGAATAAATATGGAGAGAGAGAGAGAGAGAGAGAGAGAGAGAGAGAGAGAGAGAGAGAGAGCAGCCTTGTCTAGTCCCTGCTTTCAGTGGGATTGCTTTAATTTTCTCTCTATTTAGTTTGATGTTGACTAATGATTTGCTGTATATTGCTTTTACTATGTTTAGGTATGGGCCTTGAATTCCTTATCTTTCCAAGACTTTTTTTATTATTGTCTTCCAGGAAATATTGTTTTATTTTTTTCTTTCCATTTTTTTAAAATTTTCTATATTCTTTATTTACATTCCAAAGGCTTTCCCCTTTCCCAGTTCCCCCCTCTCCATATGTCCCATAAGTCCTCTTCCCCCTGCCCCAATTACCACCCCCCACACCCCCACCCCCGAGTGCAGGGGCGCGCGCGCGCACACGCGCACACACACACACACACACACACACACACACAATTTCTCTGTTCTGATACTCTCCTACAAAACTGGATCCAATCTTTTTGGGACCAGGGTCCTCTCCTTCCTTCTTCTTGGGAATCTTTTGTTTTGCTAATTGTGCCTTGAGTATTCAGAGCTTCTGGCCTCATTAATACCCACTTATCAGTGATTGCATTTCATGTGTATTCTTTTGTGATTGGGTTAACTCACTTAGGATGCTGAATTTTGTTAAATGCTTTTTCAACATCTAATGAGATGGTCATGTGTTTTTTCTTTGAGTTTGTTTATGTAGTGGATTAAGTTGGTGGATTTTCTTATATTGAACCAGCCCTGCATTCCTGGGATGAAGCCTCTTGATCATGGTGAATGATAATTTTGATGTGTTCTTAGATTCAGTTGGCAGGAATTTTATTGAATATTTTTGCATCAATGTTCATAAAGGAAATTTGTCTGAAGTTCTCTTTCTTTGGTCTTTGTGTGCTTAGGTATAAGTGTAACTGTGGCTTCATAGAACAAATTGGGCAGTGTTCCTTCTGTTTCTATTTTGTGGTGTAGCTTGAATATTGGTATTAGGTCTTCTTTGAATGTTTGATAGAATTATCCATTAAACCCATTCAGTCCTGAGCTTTTTTTGGTTGGGAGTCTATTAGATTGTTCATCTAATACTATTTTAACCTTTGCCATGTGGTATCTATCTAGAAAATTGACCATTTCATCCAGATTTTCCAGTTGTGTTGAGTATAGGCTTTTGTAGTAGGATCTAATGATTTTTTGGATTTCCTCAATTTCTTTTTTTATTTCTCTCTTTAATTCCTTATTTTTTGTTGATTTAGATACTGTCTCTGTGCTCTCTGGTTAGTTTGACTAGAGGTTTAATATATCTTGTTGATTTTCTCAAAGAACCATCTCCTAGTTTTGTTGGTGCTTTGTATAGTTCTTTTTGTTTCTGTTTGGCTAATCTCTGCCCTGAGTTTGATTATTTCTTGCCATCTGCTTCTCTTGGGTGTATTTGCTTCCTTTTCTTCTGGAGCTTTCAGGTGTGCTGTCAAGCTGTTCTCTACAGTTTCTTTTGGGGGGCACATAGAGCTATGAGTTTTACTCTTAGTACTGCTTTCATTGTGTCCCATAAATTTTGGTATGATATCTCTTCATTTTCATTAAATTCTACAAAGCCTTTAATTTCTTTTTTTATTTCTTCCTTTAACAAGTTATCATTGAGTAGAGCATTGTTCAGCTTCCAAGTGTATGCGTGCTTTCCATTGTTTATGTTGGTATTTAAGATCAACCTTAGTCCATGGTGATTTGATAGGATGCATGTGATTATTTCAGTCTTCTTGTATCTGTTGAGGCCTGTTTTTTGACCAATTATATGGTCAATTTTGGAGAAGGTTCCATGAGGTGTTGAAAAGAAGGTATATTCATTTGCTTTAGTATGAAATGTTCTATAAATATCTGTTAGATCCATTTGGTTAATATCTTCTCTTAGTTTCACTGTGTTCCTGTTTAGATTCTGTATTCATGATCTGTCCATTGCTGAGGTATTGAAGTCTCCCACTACTATTCTGTGGAGTATAATGTGTTTTGAGCTTAATAAATTTTCTTTTGTGAATGTGGGTGCCCTTGCATTTGAAGCATAGATGTTGAGAATTGAGAGTTCTTCTTGGTAGATTTTTCCTTTGACCAATATGAAGTGTCTTTCCTTATCTTTTTTGATAATTTTTGGTTGAAAGTTGATTTTATTCGATATAAGAATGGTTACTCTCACTTGGTACTTGGTATCATTTGCTTGGAAAATTCTTTTGCAACCTTTGACTCTGAGATAGTGTCTGTCTTTGTCAGTGAGGTTTGTTTCCTATATGCAGCAAAATGCTGTTTATATATCCAGTCTGTTAGTCTATGTCTTTTTATTGGGGAATTGAGTCCATTGTTGAGAGATATTAAGGAAAAGTGATTGTAACTTTCTGTTATTTTTGTTGTTATAGGTAGAATGATGTTTGTGTGGCTATCTTCATTTGGGTTTTTTGAAGGATTACTTTCTTGCTTTTTTTATGGTGTAGTTTCCCTCCTTGTGTTGGTGTTTTTCATCCATTATCCTTTGTAGGGCTGAATTTGTGGGAAGATATTGTGTAAATTTGTAAGACATGGAATATCTTGTTTTTTCCATCTATGGTAATTGAGAGTTTTGCTGTTTATAGTAGCATGGGCTGGCATTTGTGTTCTCCTAGGATCTATATAAAATCTGCCCAGGATCTCCTAGATTTCATAGTTTATGGTGAGAAGTCTGGAGTAATTCTTATAGATCTTCCATTATGTGTTACTTGACTTTTTTCCCCTTACTGCTTTTAATATTCTTTTGTTGTTTTGTGCATTTGGTGTCTTGCTTATTATGTGACAGGAGGAATTTCTTTTCTGGTCCAGTCTATTTGGAGTTTTGTAGGCTTCCTGTATGTTCATAGGCATTACTTTCTTTAGCTTAGGGAAGTTTTCTTCTATAATTTTTTGAAGATATTTACTGGCCCTTTAAGTTGGCAATCTTCACTTTCTTCTATATCTATTATCTTTAGGCTTGGTATTTTCACTATGTCCTGTGTTTCCTGGATGTTTTTGCATTTTGCATTTTCTTTGACAGTTGTATCAATGTTTCCTATGGTATCTTCTCCACCTAAGATTCTATCTTTTATCTTTTGTATTCTATTGGTGATGCTTGCATCTATGTCTTCTGATCTCTTTCCTAGATTTTCCATCTCCAGGGTTATCTCCCTTTGTGATTTCCTTATTGTTTCTTTTTCCAGTTTTAGATCCTGGATGGTTCTGTTCATTTCCTTTGCCTGTTTGTGTTTTCCCATAAATCTTAAAGGGATTTTTGTATTTCCTCTTTAAGGGCTTCAACCTATTTATCTGTGTTCTCCTTTATTTGTTTAAGGGAGTTATTTATGCCCTTCTTAAAGTCCTCTATCATCATCATGAGATGTGATTTCAGATCAAATCTTGCTGATGTGATGGCATATCCAGGACTTGCTATGGTGGGAGAACTGGGTTCTGATGATGCCAAGTAACCCTGGTTTCTGTTGCTTATGTTGTTACACTTATATCTAGTGCTAACTGACCTCTCTGTATCTGATGGGAACTTGTCCTTCCTGTGATCCTGGTTGTGTCAGAACTCCTCAGAGTCCAACCATCTCTGTGATCCTGTGAATCTGGGATCCCATAATCCTGAGATCCTCTGTATGTCAGAGTTCCCAGGAGTCAAGCGGCCTCTGAGATCCTGAGTTCTTGGTGTGAGCAAGCTCCTGGAATCCTGGGATTCTGTTATCCTGCACGTGTTAGAGTGCCTGGGAGTGGAGCTTCCTCTGCGTCTTATAGTACTGGCTGAGGATTTTGTGCTCAGGGCACCAGGACAGACTGTACGGAACTCATGCCACTGGTTAGTTGGGGTTCCTGAGTCCCTGGATTTAACTGGTCCAGTTACTCCAAATGTTTGGACAGATGTGTGTCCTCCTTATCTCTGATCCTATGATCCTGGGCATGTTAGAGCACCAAGCAGTGGAGCTTCCCCTTGGTGTTGTGGGACTGGACTGTGGAGTTCAAGCCCAAGGTCTGCTCAGGATTTCCTATGGCTTCTAAAAGACCATCTTCCTTTTATAAATTTGGACTAGTTTCTGGTATTTTATTCTTAACACTGTTAACATGATGTAATATCACAAAAGGTTTTTTTTTTAACATTTTGGCTGAAATCACTTCCTCCTTTGTATCACCCTTTAAATCATCCCTAAATTCCTCGTTTCTGTCAATAAAGTTTGTCTTCATTTCTCTGGTTTTATGCTTACATAATAGTACATTTTCGGGCACCAAATGTTGACTACTGTTGCCAATTTAACCTAAGTTCTATATTTTGTCTTGTGAAGATCTCTTTACATAAAATGCCACAAGGACTTGCTACTTAAAAATAAAGAGATATCATATTATATGCCACTTTATCTGTGAGAGATGCATCATGACCAATCACTGACAAACTCTTATTTTATTTTATTTTATTTTATTTTATTTTATTTTATTTTATTTTATTTTATTTTATTTTATTTTATTTTATTTGATATATTGTTTTTTTGATTTTTATTTTCTATATTCTATGTTTACATTCCAAAGGCTTTCCCCTTTCCCAGTTCCCACCCACCATACTTCCCATAGTTCCTCTCCCCCCAACTATTCCCCAATCATTCCCCCTCCCCCCTCGGTTTCTTTACTAAACTGGATGCAATCTTTACAGGCCCAGGGTCCTCTCCTTTCTTCTTCTTGGGAATCATTTGACTTGCTATTTGTGTCTTGAGTATTTAGGGCTTCTGGGCTCATTAATATCCACTTATCAGTGATTGCATTTCATGTGTATTCTTTTGTGATTGGGTTAACTCACTCAGGATGATATTTTCCAGGTCTAACCATTTACCTACAAATTGCATGAATTCATTATTTTTAATTGCTGAGTAGTATTCCATTGTATAAATATACCACATTTTCTGTATCCATTCCTCCTTTGAGGGATATTTGGGCTCCTTCCAATTTGGGTTATTATAAACAAGGCTGCTATAAACATAGTGGAGCATGTGTCTTTATTGTATGCAGGGGAATCCTCTGGGTATATGCCCAGGAGTGGTATGCCAGGGTCCTCTGGAAGGGACATGCCCAATTTTCTGAGGAACCGCCAAACTGATTTCCAGAGCGGTTTTACCATTTTGCAATCCCACCAACAGTGGAGGAGTGTTCCTCTTTCTCCACATCCTCGCCAGCACTTGTTGTCTCTTGAGTTTTTAATCTTAGCCATTCTGACTGGTGTGAGGTGGAATCTCAGGGTTGTTTTGATTTGCATTTCCCTGATGACTAATGTTTATATTTCAAATGATTTCCCTTTGCTGGATCCCCCTCCCTGAAAGTCCCATAAGCACTACTGTTCCCCAATCAACTCCTTCCTTCTTCCCTGTCCTGATTTTCCCCTATGCTGCTACACTGAGCCTTTCCAGGACCAGGGGTAACTCTTTCCTTCTTCTTGGGCATCATTTGATGTTTGAATTGTTTCTTGGGTATTCTGAGCTTCTGGACTAATATCCACTTATCAATGAGTGCATACCTTGTGTGTTCTTTTGTGATTGGGTCACCTCATTCAGGATGACATTCTTCAGTTCCATCCACTTGCCTAAAATTTTCATGAATTAATTGTTTTTAATAGCTGAGTAGTATTCCATAGTGTAAATATACCACATTTTCTGTATCCATTCCTCCATTGAGGGACATCTGGGTTCTTTCCGGCTTCTGGCTATTATGAGTAGAGCTACTATGAACATAGTGGAGGATGTGTCCTTATTATAAGCTGGGGAACCCTCTGGGTATATAACCAGGAATGGTATAATGGGGTCCTCTGGTAATATCATGCCCAGAGTAGATTTACCAGCAGTGGAGAAATGTTCCTCTTTCTCTACATCCTCACTAACACCTATTTTCTTCTGAGTTTTTGATCTTACCCATTCTGACTGGTCTGAATTGAAATCTCAGGGGTTTTTTTTTTTGAGTAACATATTCCTGATGACTAAGGATGTTGAACATTTCTTTAGGTTCTTCTCTGCCATTCGCTATTCCTTAGGTGAAAATTCTTTGTTAAGCTCTGTACCCCATTTTTAATAGAGTTATTTGGCTCTCTGGAGTCAATCTTCTTGAGTTCTTTGTATATTTTGGATAATAACCCTCTGTTGGATGTAGGGTTGTTAAAGATCTTTTCCCAATTTGTTGGTTATGATTTTGTCCTTTTGACAGTGTCCTTTGCCTTGAAGAAGCTTTGTAATTTTATGAAGTCCCATTTCTCAATTCTTGAACTTAGAGCATAATAGATGCTGAAAAAGCATTTGACAAGATTCAGCATTCTTTCATGTTAAAGGTCTTGGAAAGATCAGTAATTCAAAGCCCATACCTAATGTAGTAAAAGCAATATACAGCAAACCAGTAGCGAACATCAAACTACGTGGAGAGAAACTTGAAACAATCCCACTAAAATCAGGGACCAGACAAGGCTGCTGTCTCTCTCCATATTTATTCAATATAGCACTTGAACTTCTAGCTATAGCAATTAGACAACATAAGGAGGTCAAAGGGATACATATTGGGAAGGAAGAAGTCGAAATATCACCATTTGCAGATGATATGATAGCATACTTAAGCGACACAAAAAACTCCACCAGAAAACTCCTACAGCTGATAAACAATTTCAGCAAAGTGACTGGATATAAAATTAACTCAAGCAAAACAGTAGCCTTCCTATATTCAAAGGATAAGCAGGCTGAGAAAGAAATTTGGAAAATGACACCCTTCACAATAACCACAAACAATATAAAGTATCTTGGTATGACTCTAACCAAACAAATGGAAGATCTATATTACAGGAACTTCACGTATTTGAAGAAAGAAATCCAAGAAGACCTCAGAAGATGGAAAAAGCTTCCATGCTCATGGATTGGCAGGATTAATATAGTAAAAATGGCCATCCTGCCAAAACCAATATACAGATTCAATACAATCCCTATCAAAATCCCAACTCAATTATTCATAGAGTTAGAAAGAGCACTTCTCAAATTCATCTGGAATAACCAAAAACCCAGGATAGCTAAAACTATCCTCAACAGTAAAAGAACTTGTGGGGGAATCAGTGTCCCCAACCTCAAGCAGTACTGCAGAGCAATTGTGTTAAAAATTGTGTGGTATTGGTACAGTGACACACAAGTAGATCAATGGAATAGAATTGAAGACCTGGAAATGAACCCACACTCCTATGGCCACTTGATCTTTGACAAATGAGCTACAACAATCCAGTGGAAAAAAGATAGCCTTTTCAACAAATGGTGCTGGTTCAACTGGAGGTCAGCATGCAGAAGAATGCAAATTGATCCATTCTTATCTTCTTGTAGTAAGCTCAATTCCAAGTGGATCAAGGACATCCACATAAAACCAGACACACTTAAACTAATAGAAAAAAACTGGGGAAGAGCCTTGAGCATATGGACACATGAGAAAATTTCCTGACAAACTTTGAAAAACTTGGGATTTGTCATGATTATGAAGTACACTGGTTACTGACATGTTTTGAGGATGAAATATTCAGTACTGTGAAATACTTTATATACATGCAATTTGAGCATAGTGTTATTAGAAATCAGGCCACTATTTGCAGACCTGTGCTGTTTAATCAATCTTTTCTTACTATACAGTATATTTATCAAGCTGAGAAAAAGTGAGGACCGTTTGCCTTTGAGTTACTATTTAAAACACACAATATTTGAAATATTATCTACCAGTTTTCTCTTCATAATAATCTCAACTGGAATATATACTTGAAAAACAAATAGAAAATTGAATATACAGGTGTTAAGAAATTGCTGATGTGATAACACCAGGTACACAGACATAGTCCAAGGCTAGCATCACTTGGGTCCTAATCCATCAGGCTTTTGCCTGCATCCAGGGCCATAGCAGCTCGGTGGGCCATCTGTAGGCCAACCTGCTCATATACCAACCCAGTCTGGGGTTCACTCCCCTGGGTTGCACACCCTGCTCTGCAGAGTGACCAGCACTTGGCTAAGGTCCCTGCTGCATCTGCCATCTTTGCTCCCTGAAGGAGCAGAGAGGCAGCACCAGGTTCACAGAGACATCCTGAGTATAGCATTGCTTGGGGCAAGACACACCAGGGCTCCAAGGACACCCAAGAGGAGGGTAGCACATCAGCAATCTGAGCCAGGGGGAACCCAGACATCCAGAGGTGCAGAATTAGCCTTACATGCTCACAGGAGGTTCAAACACTAGTCAGTGACAACAAGACCAACTAATGCCAGAGATAACCAGATGGCAAAAGGCAAACGTAGGAATGTCCCTAACAGAAATCAAGGCAATATGACAGCATCCTAGCCAATTCTCCAACAACAGGAAGTCCTGTATACCCCAACACACCAGAAAAGCAAGACTTGGATTTAAAATCACTGGTCATGATGCTGTTAGAGGAACACAAGAAGTACATAAATAAATCTCTTAAAGAAATACAGGGGGAAATGGATCAAAAGGTAGAAGCCCTTACAAGGGAAACACAAAAATCATTTAAAGAAATTCAGGAGAATATGGATCAAAAGATAGAAGCCAATAGGGAGGAAATGCAAAAATCTCTTTAAAAAATACAGGAGAACTTGGATTAATAGGCAGAAGTCATGAAAGAGGATACACAAAAATCTCTAAAGAGGTACATGAAAACAAAAACAAGCAAGGGAATGAACTGAGCAAAACCATCCAGGATCTAAAAAACAGAAGTAGAAACAATTAAGAAATCACAAAGGGAGACAATGTTGGAAATAGAAAACCTTAGGAAGAAATCAGGGGCCATAGATGCAAATATCAACAGCAGAATACAAGAGATAGAAGAATCTTTAATGCCGAAGATACCATAGGAACAATGGACACAACAGTCAAAAAATGCAAAATGCAAAAATCTTGTAACCCAAAACATACAGGAAATCCAGGACAATGAGAAGGCCAAACCTAAGGATTATAGGTATGGAAGAGAGTGAAGATTTACAACTTAAAGGGCCAGCAAATATCTTCAACAAAATTATGGAAGAAGACTTCCCTAACCTAAAGAGAGATGCCCATGAATATACAAGAAGCCTACAGAACTCCAAACAGACTGGACCAGAATAAAAATACCTCCTGTTACATAATAATCAAACCCAAAATGTACTAAACAAAGAAAGAATATTAAAGGCAGTAAGAGAAAAAGACCAAGTACCATATAAAGGTAGACCTATAAGAATTACCCCAGACTTCTCACCTGAGATGATGAAAGCTAGAAGATCCTGGGCAGACCTCATGCAGACTGTAAGAGAACACAAATGCGAGCCAAAACTACTATACCCAGCAAAACCTTCAATCACCATAGAGGAAGAAACCAAGATATTCCAAGACAAAAGCATATTTACACAACATCTTTCCACAAACCCAGTCCTAAAAAAGATAATAAGGGGAAAACACCAACACAAGGAAGGAAACTACACCCTGGAAAAAGCAAGATAGTAACCTTCTTTCATCAAACCCAAAAGAAGAAGAAATTGCTGATGTATGGAAAGGAAGTATTAAAATCATTTACATCACCTTTAACTTATAAAACAGCAAATCTAAATCTCAGTCAAGAGATTATTAAACTTACATACTCAGTGATCTCTGGGAAATATTTGTCAGTGAAATATTCTTCTAAAGTTTATACTTCCACAATGCTCTTAAGCCCGAATCTTGAAAATTTCCACAAATCAGTAATCATTATGAACAACTTATTGAGCAGTAGTAAATGTGACATCTCTATTTTTTTTTGCTTTTACTTTTGTTTGTTTGTTTTTTGTAAGATATGTTTCTCACTAAACAATTAATGTGGGTCTCAACAATAATGCTGCAAACTAAACATTGTGGATTTTCCAGTCCTTCCATGGCTCTGGGACTGAACTTTCCTGTAGTAGCAAGGAAATGAAGAAAAGACAGGCACACAGAGATAGAAATGTTGGGATCAAGTGGACTGCTCCTTCTGATGGAGAAGGCTCAGTGTTCCAGAAGATCAGTGTGTTTATTGTATTTTACACAATTGAACAGAGAGTCAGGGTTACTGCATTCAGCTGAAGAATTTAGCAGATGCCATCAGGAAGAGTCTTTGTGAGGAGGTAGTCTTTAGGCCCCAAATATTCATATTCCTGTGGAGGAAGTATTTCCATACACACTATAAGCATCCACACATAGGTCAGAAAAGGCTGAAATGTAACATATCCTGAGAGAAGTATTTGGTTTAAATCCAGTTCTCCAGTATATTATGGTTAAATTCAAGAAGTTTATAGCTACCCAAGAGTACACAAAAGTCTAGTAAGGAATTTCTTCTTTCAGGGACTCTCTGTTGACCATTGAGCATAAATCTCATCTCGTATGATTCTATTGTTTTCCATTACCACATTCTCTCAGTTCTTTTAAATGTAATGAAAGATTAACAGTTTTTCAGAGCTCTCATATGAGCAATGAGCAGAGTAGGTATTTGTTAAAACACCAAGACTTCTCATTTACAGTCATTTGTCTTTTCTTGTATTTAAAACCACAGCTCATCATTTTATAACTGATTAGTTTATTTTTAAAAAAGTCTTAGTTACAATTGTAATATATTTTGAAATGTAACATATCCTGAAGAAATGAAGATCAAAGATGTAACTCATTGTAATTGTGCCATATGACACTTCCTTCCAATTTTCTGTGACATATAAATTTTCCTTTCAATATTGAAACATAACAGATTGCTTCTTTTTAACTACCATAATAAATGTGGAGGTGAGTAGCTGCATTTGAATTTGTCAGTAAATGTGTCTAAAATCAATTAAAAGGAGTACAGATTTTTATGTGGATAATTCTTGATGAGTGTGGATAAGTGATTATTTTCTCATTGTGTTCTGAAAATATTTCAGCCATAAAGTTGAGAGCTGCTTACCATTTGATTGGTGCTCTTTGGAGATAAAACAAATATTGTTATTTCTCTTGTAATTGTCTTACATTTAATAATGTAAGCTCAACTGTTCATTGCATTTTCAACTTCTTATAACCAACCTATCTATGTATCAGCAACCATCCCGCTCTATGTCTTACATTTATACTGAGCAGAATGTCATTCTTGGCTTCAGTTAACCCTCCAACCGGTACTTGAACTTTCTATTTCATTTCCCATTGGCTCATAAGTTTTGTACTTCTTTAACTCTTATTCTTATCACAATACACATGAGCTAAAATCTTTATCATATTAAAACTTTTCACCAACCCTAGTAGTTTTTTCCTTTCTTTTTTCTTATTTTTCCCCTAAGCAACGATTCTGGAAATAACTATTGATTTTGACCATATTAATATCAAAAGCAATATGCTCTTTAAGAAAGTACTATTTTTTATATACTATGTATTTAAATTATTCTAAAGACACTTTCAGTGACATCCTAAATGTCTCAGTATTTCTATTTCAAATCCTGTCTTTCTGGAAAATTCTGCAGTTAGAGCTTAGTGAATTAGTTCTGGTTTCTATTGTTGAGGTTAGAACACTATGATCAAAGCAAACAAGGAAGAAAGGGTTTATTTCTGCTTATGACTGTCAAGTAACACTCTATCACTGAGGGTATTCAGAGCAGAAACCTGGAGATAGGAACTGATGCAGAGGACCTAGAGAAGCCCTGCATACTGACTTGTTCCTCATGGCTTGCTCAACCTGCTTTCATTAACGAACCAGAATCATCTGCTCTGGGTGGCACTGCCCACCATGAGCTGGACTCTACCACACTAATAATTAATCAAGAAAATGGCCCACAGGCTTGCTGACTGGGATAATCTGACAGGGGATATTTTCCCATTGAGGTTCCATCTTCCCAAATGATTCTAACTTGTGTGAAGTTGAAAAACACTTGGCCATGGCTCGTTTTAAATTCTCACTTTACTTTTTTTCTTTTAGTTTTCTTATTTCTAAAACCACCACCCATTTCCAGTTGCCCATGTGGCTTTTATGGGTTGTTTGCCCTTCACTTTCTCTCTTTACATTGGTTCAAATAATATCTTCTCACCGATTCTTAGCCTAACATAGATGTGACATAAGTCTGTAGATCTCTCCACTAAGTTCCAAATGATAACCACAAAATACCTCTTGTAAGCATCTTGTTTTAAACTTCCTCTTCCGTACAAGCCCTCATTTCTTCTTTGTTTATCTCCCTTAGTGATGTTGCTTACTGACCCTGTCAATAATTTTGAAGACATTTTCTTTATCTCATCTCTCACATTTGTTTGGTTATCATGACCTTTGTTTCTGTTTCACAGATGACCCAAATAAGTCTCCTTTTTCCCCACTTCCACTGCCTATGTAGAATCTTTATTTCTATGGGCATTGATAGCTACAGTTAATATGAGTTTTAAAAAGCCAACTATTACTATGTTTAAAAATTCACCATTGCTCTGACATTTGAGGTTTGACCTTTTCATTTGATTCTGTTTCTTTCTATAACTTGTTGCTTTCAATCATTTTTTTCACTGTTGTGAAAATTATGTTACAAAGTAGACATCAGGGATAATCACAATTTTAAGAGAAGAAAACGTACTTTTGTGATTCCTGCATTATATTGCAGTTTCTTCTGAATTGAAATGTTCCCTCCAGGAAAGATCAGTGATACTTAAAAAGATAAAAAACTTTTCATGTCTCGGAAGGCTGAAACTTGCATAATTCAAAAAGAGTGTCCTCAACTTTCAGAAGCATCAAACAACTCTTGGAGAAGACTGTTGAGTCAAGCTGATGGAGGATTCTCTAGCCTCTTAGCTGCCAGCAAACTGTGTATTGGCTTCCAAAGCTACAGAATTCATGAAACTTCACCATTATGGAGATGGGCTTTCTGGTGTCAAGGTTACTTTTGAGTCCTGGAGCTTCTGTTAGTAACCCCTCACCCATACCCCTGTTAGTACACATAACAAAAGACAATGGTTCACTAGACTGGATTCTGGTATAACAGATGCTTTGGTATGCCGTGGCTTCAATATTTGGAACTGTAGATATGTGGGTGTGCTTCAGCACCCCTGGAAATGTCTCACAAAACACGGCTGCACATTTACACCCATACAACTGCACCTCGGGATACTCTCCCAGTACCACCTTTGTCCAAAGCATTGTCTAATATCCCACGATGACACAAGAGAGCCTAACGCTTCTTTCCATATCTCTAATATTTACACATGGTTTAACCCTCTTAACATAACCCTCAGCTTGCCTCTTACACCATCTTGTGTACAACTTGTCTGTATCTCTCACAGTGAACACATCTGGAATTTGATAATAAATATATATTAATGTTAGTATCACTGAAAGTCAGAGACTACCACAAAGATTTCTTATCTAGGAAAGGAAAATTTAGGCCAACACAATCACTCGGAACAATTCTGTGATGCTATGATTACAACTTCTAGTTATTTGTGTGAAATGATATGTGTAGATTAGGAGTTTGAAAATATTAGAGACACTGAAATATGTTGCATTAAGTTTATAGTTAATTTTAAAATCAAATTTATTGATTAATTGAATATTTTGAATATTTACACAGCTATAAAAATAGTATATAGTAAAAACACATTTATCTTCAGTAAGGAAAATTAGGCTAAGATTAAATAAAGATAGAAGAGTAAGTCATTAGCGTAATTGTGGCTTCGAAGAATGAGTTGGGCAGTGTCCCTTCTGTCTCTATTTTGTGGAATAGTTTGGAGAGTATTGGTGTTAAGTCTTCTTTGAAGGTCTGGTAGAATTCTGCACTAAAACCATCTGGTCCCGTACTTTTTTTGGTTGGGAGGCTTTCTATAACCCCTTCTATTTCTTTAGGGGTTATGGGACTATTTAGCTGGTCTACTTGATGCTGATTTAATTTTGGTATTTGATATCTGTCTAGGAAATCGTCCATTTCCTCCAGATTCTCCAGTTGTTTTGAGTATAGACCTTTGTAGTAGGATCTGATGATCTTTTGAATTTCCTCAGTTTCTGTTGTTATGTCTCCCTTTTCATTTCTAATTTTGTTAATTTGTATACTGTCTCTGTGTCCTTTGGTTAGTCTGGCTAAGGGTTTATCTATCTTGTTGATTTTCTCAAAGAACCAGCTCCTGGTCTTGTTGATTGTTTGTATGGTTCTCTTTGTTTCTATTTGATTGATTTCAGCCCTGAGTTTGATGATTTCTTGTCTTCTACTCCTCCTGGGTGAATTAACTTGTTTTTCTTCCAGGGCTTTAAGGTGTGCCGTTAAGCTGCTAGTGTATGCTCTCTCCAGTTTCTTTTTGGATGCACTTAGGGCTATGAGTTTTCCTCTTAGCACTGCTTTCATTGTGTCCCATAGATTTGGGTAGGTTGTACCTTCATTTTCATTGAATTCTAAAAAGTCTTTGATTTATTTTTTTATTTCTTCCTTGACCAAGGTGTCATTGAGTAAAGTATTGTTCAGTTTCCATGTGTATGTGGGCTTTCTGTTGCTTTTGTTGCTATTGAAGACCACTCTTACTCCATGGTGATCTGATAAGAGGCATGGGATTAGCTCGATCTTCTTGTATTTGTTGACATCTGTCTTGTGACCGATTATATGGTCTATTTTGGAGAAGGTACCATGCGGTGCTGAGAAAAAGGTATATTCTTTAGCTTTAGGATGAAATGTTCTATATATATCTGTTAAATCCAATTGGTCCAGAGTTTCAATTAGTTTCACTGTGTCCCTGTTTAGTTTCTGCTTTCCTGATCGGTCCATTGAGGAGAGTGGGGTGTTGAGGTCACCCACAATTATTGTGTTAGGTGTAATGTGTGCTTTAAGCTTTAGTAAGGTTTCTTTTACGAAGGAGGGTGCCCTTGCATTTGGAGCATAGATGTTCAGTATTGAGAGCTCTTCCTGGTGGATTTTCCCTTTGGCCAGCAAGAAGTGACCTTCTGAGTCTCTTTGGATGATTTTAGGCTGAAAGTCAATTTTATCTGATATTAGAATGGCTACTCCAGCTTGTTTCCTGAGACCATTTGCTTGTAAAATTGTCCTCCAGCCTTTTACTCTAAGATAGTGTTTGTCTTTAACACTGAAGAAAGAGAACTTCAGGCCAATTTCTCTGATGAATACAGATGCAAAAATACTAAATAAAATTCTTGCTAACCGAATCCAAGAGCACATCAAAACGATCATCCACCATGATCAAGTAGGCTTCATCCCAGGGATGCAGGGATGGTTCAATATACGGAAATCCATCAATGTAATCCACTACATAAACAAACTGAAAGAAAAAAACCACATGGTCATCTCATTAGATGCTGAAAAAACATTCGACAAAATTCAGCATCCTTTCATGCTAAAAGTCTTGGAAAGAGCAGGAATTCAAGGCCCATACCTAAACATAGTAAAAGCAATCTACAGCAAACCAGTAGCCAACATCAAAATAAATGGAGAGAAACTTGAAGCATTCCCACTAAAATCAGGGATGAGACAAGGATGCCCTCTCTCTCCATATCTTTTCAATATAGTACTTGAATTTCTAGCAAGAGCAATTAGACAACATAAGGAAGTCAAAGGGATACAAATTGGAAAGGAAGAAGTGAAACTATCATTATTTGCAGACGATATGATAGTTTACCTAAGCGACCCAAAAAACTCCACCAGAGAACTTCTACAGCTGATAAACAACTTCAGCAAAGTGGCATGTTATAAAATTAACTCAAGCAAATCAGTGGCCTTCTTGTACTCAAAGGACAAGCAGGCTGAGAAAGAAATTAGGGAAATAACACCCTTCACAATAGCCACAAACAACATAAAGTATCTTGGCGTAACTCTAACCAAACAAGCGAAAGATCTGTACAACAGGAACTTCAAGTCCTTGAAGAAAGAAATCGAAGAAGACCTCAGAAGATGGAAAAATATTTCTTGCTCCTGGATTGGCAGGATCAATATAGTAAAAATGGCCATCTTGCCAAAAGCAATATACAGATTCAATGCAATCCCCATCAAAATCCCAACTCAATTCTTCATAGATCTAGAAAGAGCAATTCTCAAATTCATCTGGAGCAACAAAAAACCCAGGATAGCTAAAACTATTCTCAACAATAAAAGGACTTCTGGGGGAATCAATATCCCTGACTTCAAGCAGTACTACAGAGCAATTGTGTTAAAAACTGCATGGTATTGGTATAGCAACAGG
The DNA here is from genome assembly GCA_964023405.1 of Apodemus agrarius. Classification (NCBI taxonomy): domain Eukaryota; kingdom Metazoa; phylum Chordata; class Mammalia; order Rodentia; family Muridae; genus Apodemus; species Apodemus agrarius. The sequence goes on along the minus strand of OZ030009.1, from coordinate 60,903,866 downwards.
CAAACAGATCAATGGAACAGGATTGAAGACCCTGAAATTAACCCACAGACTTATGGTCACTTGATCTTTGATAAAGGAGCCACAACCATCCGATGGAATAAAGATAGCCTTTTCAACAAATGGTGCTGGTTCAACTGGAGGTCAACATGCAGAAGAATGCGAATTGACCCACTCTTATCTCTTTGCTCTAAGATCAACTCCAAGTGGATCAAGGACCTCCACATAAAACCAGACACACTGAAACTATTAGAAAAGAAACTTGGGAAGACCCTGGAGGACTTGGGCACAGGGGAAAAGTTCCTGAACAGAACACCAATAGCGTACGCACTAAGATCAAGAATCGACAAATGGGACCTCATAAAATTACAAAGTTTCTGCAAAGCAAAGGACACTGTCCGAAGGACAAAACGGCAACCAACAAAGTGGGAAAAGATCTTTACCAACCCCACATCCGACAGAGGGCTAATATCCAATATATACAAAGAACTCAAGAAGTTAGACCGCAAAGAAACAAATAACCCTATCAAAAAATGGGGCACAGAGCTAAAAAAAGAATTTTCACCAGAAGAAATTCGGATGGCCGAGAAACACCTTAAGAGATGTTCAACATCATTAGTCATCAGGGAAATGCAAATCAAAACAACCCTGAGATTCCACCTCACACCAGTCAGAATGGCTAAGATTAAAAACTCAAGAGACAACAAGTGCTGGCGAGGATGTGGAGAAAGAGGAACACTCCTCCACTGTTGGTGGGATTGCAAATTGGTAAAACCACTCTGGAAATCAGTTTGGCGGTTCCTCAGAAAATTGGGCATTGCACTTCCAGAGGACCCTGGCATACCACTCCTGGGCATATACCCAGAGGATTCCCCTACATGCAATAAAGACACATGCTCCACTATGTTTATAGCAGCCTTGTTTATAATAGCCAGAAATTGGAAGGAGCCCAAATATCCCTCAAAGGAGGAATGGATACAGAAAATGTGGTATATTTATACAATGGAATACTACTCAGCAATTAAAAATAATGAATTCATGCAATTTGTAGGTAAATGGTTAGACCTGGAAAATATCATCCTGAGTGAGCTAACCCAATCACAAAAGAATGCACATGAAATGCAATCACTGATAAGTGGATATTAATGAGCCCAGAAGCACTAAATACTCAAGACACAAATAGCAATTCAAATGATTCCCAAGAAGAAGAAAGGAGAGGACCCTGGGCATGTAAAGATTGCATCCAGTTTAGTAAAGAAACCGAGGGGGGAGGGGGAATGATTGGGGAATAGTTGGGGGGGGAGAAGAACTATGGGAACTATGGTGGGTGGGAACTGGGAAAGGGGAAAGCCTTTGAAATGTAAACATAGAATATAGAAAATAAAAATAACTAAAAAAAAAAAAAGAACATATTCTTGGGCAGTGAAAGCCTGATAGGTCTTCCACACATTTACAAACACATAAAAGAGAGTTGAATATAAATTACCTGTGTAACACAACACATTCAAGATTTCCTGTTCATAAATAATTAACCTATAAAGTTCTTGTCCATGGTAAATATTAGGCCAACTTCATTAATACTCGGATTTCTTTAAAGGCTCTTTCACAAACTTTTGCTTCTCATAAAAATATCTAATAGTTTAATAGTGTTACATTTTAGCTTGAGTCATCTGAGAAGGCAACTCCTAATATCCTTGGACAGAATAATCTTAGAAGTAAGAAAATGAAATATGCTTGAGCTATAAATCCCAATGCATTAACCCTGCAGTTGCAGTTTGGGATATGAAGGCATCAGTCCCCCTGAAGAACTAGGAGAGATAAAAAAAATCACAAGAGTCTGGTGATGTCACATAACCAATTTGTTACTGAACCCTACAGCTTTGGCATGACCTTCAGCTTGGTGACTCTCTTTCACTTTATGTAGCCACATGTGCGCCTTTATCCTTTCTGTTTCTTTGTCATTAAATAAGTCCTTGAACTATAAAAAAAAAAAAAAGAAGAGTAAGTCATAAGCACGATGGAGATGAAAACAAATTCAAGTTAATGTGGTCCTAAATTCTTGATCAAACACCAAAAACTATTCATTCTAAATTCATTTATGAGTGGTTGTAGAAAATAAAAGCATTAGCAATAGTCATAGTACCTATGATGTAGAAGTAAGACCTCATTTATTTAAGGAAAGACAGGTATCACAGGAAATAGCAACACACCTTCTTCCTACATGATTTTCTTGGATTCCAAACACTGTGATCAAGCACAAAGTCATAGGAACACAGTGTTAAATATTATGAAACAGCTTTCAATAAGTGGTTCAATTTAGCCCACTAGACTCCTGTCTTAGTTAAAACCAGTACATTCAGTTCAGCAGAGGCATCAATTTAATGTGTTCCCCTTTTGTGATGTCTCTCTGTATGTTGCTTCATAAAAGGATATGTTTAAAGTGAAAACCAAAAAATTAAGTATCTGTCACATCTCACAAACAAATAGGAGAAATTATATCAAGATATGTAAGAACTATCTATGTAAACATGTCTAAAACAATCAAGCTAAATAACTAAAATAACTATGACATAAATAAACTATGTAAACACAACAAAGCAGGTAAGATGAAAACTAAGTTTGATCAAGAATTGTAAATTCAGTTTTGGAGAACTGATGTGCATATATGTACATTGCAGAGTCTCTAATGCTCCCTCATAATTAATTCACAAACTAGAAAAAGAAGGAACACAGTATCATTCATTCCAGGAAGCCACAATTACTCTGATACCTAAACCACATGAAGACCCAACAAAGAAAGAGAACTTTACACCAATTTCACTTATGAATATCCTTGCAAAAATATTCAAGAAAATTCTCACAAACCGAATTCAAGAACATATCAAAACCATCATTCACCTCAATCAAGTAGGCTTCATCCCAGGTTTGCAAATGTCTGTCTGTGTCTGCCCCCTCTGGAGGGCACGGCCACTTGGGAACACAGAGTTTGACTGCACTGACCACCAGAGTATGAGCAGGGCTGTAGAGAAGCTCCAAGACACTGCTCTGGAAGTAGAAAAGTGCAATCTGAGTTGTAGGGAAAACCAGAGCTGGATGGTGGGTCCCTGGGCCTGTGATGAGGCCAGGACCATGGGGTTCCCAGACTCTTGGACATCCAGAAACCTCTGGAAGTTGCAGAAGAGCAGAGAATTGAGATGGGGGCCCTTGTCTCATGGCTGATTTCACTTAGCTTGGTGGTTGTGGCTGTGAGCTCAGAGGCCTTCTATGAGAGAATTAAACTGTGGCTTTGTCGGTGAATGCTTTCTCCATGGCTCCCCATGGCAGATTTTGATGAAAATGACAGTCCATGGTTATAGACAGTTTATTAGTTGTTTACGGTGGAAAGGGGATGCATAATATACCATTTGCAATTTTCCGGGTGAGCCTGAGATTAAATACCTTTTGTAGGGAAGAATGTCTGTGAATGGAAACTTATGATCTAAGCCCTCTGGGCCTCTAGGTACCTCGTTAACGTGGAGCGCTCTGTTTTTGGATTCATGTGATTATAGGGCATGGTTCTTTGAGGCCTTTGGCATGTGTTCCAGGCCAGGTGCCTATCAGGAAGCTAGAAGTTGCCTAAGCCTCAGGTGTGTGCCCACTGAGACTCTCGGTTTCAACCTACTCTACCTTACCAAACTTCCTCCATGGTTTTAATGTCTCCCATTCAGGGATGATTCAATATATGAAAATCCATTAATGTAATCCACTATATAAACAATATCAAGGAAAAAAATCACATGACCATTTCATTTGATGCGGAAAAGGCCTTTAACAAAATACAACACCCCTTCATGTTAAAAGTCATGGAAGCATCAGGAATTCACAGCACATACCTAAATGTAATAAAAGCCATATAGAGCAAACCCATAGCCAATATCAAATAAATGGAGAGAGAAACTTGAAGAAATCCCACTATAATCTGGGACAAGACAAGGTTGCCTACTCTCTCCCTATCTATTTAATACTGGAATTTCTAGTTAGAGCAATTAAACAACAAAGGAGGTCAAAGAGATAATAATTGGAAAAGAAGAAGTCAAAGTATCACTATTTGGAGATGATTTGATAGTACACATAAGCAACACCAAAAATTCCACCAGAGAACTACTATAGCTGATAAACAATTTCAGTTGCAGGATATAAAATTAGCTCAAACAAGTAGCCTTTATATAAATGATAATCAGGTTGAGAAAAAATTTAGAGAAACAACACACTTCACAATAGCCACAAATAGCATAAAATATTTTGGTGTAACTCTTACCAAGCAAGTGAAGGATCTGTATGACAAGAACTTCAAATCCCTGAAAAAAACAAGAAACATTGGACAGAAATTGGGGGCCCCTATATTTGAATTAGGGGAAGGATTGAAGAAGGTGAAGGGGAGAATAACCCCATAGGAAGACCAGCAATCTCAACTAACCCAGACTCCAGGGAGCTCCCAGAGACTGAGCAACCAAGCAGGAGCATACATGGCTCCTGGCACATATATAGCAGAGGTCTGCCTGGTCTGGCCTCAGTGGAAAAAGATGTGCTTAATCTTTGAGAGACTTGAGTCCCCAGGAAAAGGGGAGGGTTTGTGGAGGAGGAGCACACTCTCAGAGGCAAGGGGGAGGAGGGAAAATAAAAGGAAGTAACAATCACTATTCCTTAATATCTCAACATCAATGGACTCAATTAACGAACAATTAACTAACACGACTAACAGAAATATTTTTCATGTAAATCTTCAATTTTATCAGAAAATGTTTGTAATTCCTGTTTCAATTAATTTAGTAATTTTTTAATGTCTACCATTTTATCTGCATTATTTTTCATGATAATCTTCAATTTTAACATGTTTTTCTATATTTTTCTTCTATTTCATCAGAAATGTTTTCCATGTAAATCTCTGATTTTACCACAAGATATTTTTAATTCCACCTTCAATTAGAAAGTGGAATTAAAACCTAGAAAGGTTTTTTATGTCTATCATTTTATCTGTATAATTTTCCATGAAATAGTCAATTGTAATGTCTTTTTCTATTTATTTCTTGAATTTAATGGAAATATCTTCCATGTAAATCTTCAATTTTACCTGAAAATGTTTATAATTCCACTTTCAATCAACTTAGAATTATTTTTATGCCTACCATTTTATCTGTATAATTTTCCATGATAATCTTCAATTTTAACATGTTTTTCTATATATTTCAATTTTATCAAAAATATTTTCCATGTAAATCTTCAACTTTATCAGAAAATGCTTATAATTCCACTTTCAATCAACTTAGTAATACTTTTATGCCTACCATATTATATCTATATAAAATTTTCCGTGATCTTCAATTTTAACGTTTTTCTATATTTTTGTAGTTTTATCAGAAATATTTTTCACATAAATCTTCAATTCTACCATAAAATGTTTTACCTCCTTTTTTCAAATTAATTTAACAATGATTTTTATGTCTACCACTTTACTCAATTTTCCATGAAAATTGTCAATTTTAGTGTATTTTTCTATATATCTCTTCTATTTTATCAGAAATATTTTCCATGCAAATCTTCAATTTTATCATAAAGTGTTTTTACTTCCTTTTTCAATTAAAAACAAGCTTTTCAAAAATAAAATGAATAAAATTAAGAATAATTCTGGGAGATCAAATCTCCACAGGAGATCACAGTACCAACTCCTCTGAAGTGTTTAAGTAAGAGATGTTCTTACCTATTTTAGAACAACGTTGTGGCCATTCTTTTGTTTCTAATAGGCTCAATGTTTGCATGTTGAGCAACAAACCTGACGCTTCTTCCATCCTTTCTTCCCTCAGGCGAGCTCAGAACCTTCTCTCAAATGTAGCTGCATACACCTCTCTGATAGCACGTCACCCACTTCAATGGCAGAATTCCTTGCATTATTGGAACTATCCTAAATTCACAATCCTGCTGTCTCTAACTTAAAATGACACTCACTTGAATCATTGGGCTCCACGGGGCACAAAATAAAAGTGTGTTTGGCACTTGGCTGTGGTCAATGATGCTATAGTTAGTGGTCACCTCAGATAGGAGAGATTTATCCTTTAAAAATAAAAGAAACCATACTCTACTTTATGTGTGGCAAAACCATGTATCCATTAAATAACACCATAATACATATAGTTTTAAACATAAGTAAAAGGAGAGAAACATTTCAGATAACAAAATGCTTCTCAAATATTTTCTTTAAAAAAATCACTTTTTTTAAAAGTGGATCAATGAGACCAATGTATTCAGTATCTAATCATGTTTGATTCTTAACATAGTAGTGGTAAAAGGACTTAAGAATTATTTTCAACCGAAAACCAATTTGATTTCTGTCATCTTTCATGACTCTTCTGTTCTTTTGCCTGCATTCCATCCTTCTTCTTCACCTAATATTACTCCTTGTCCTTTCTCTAAATTGCGTACAATACACATGCTGTTTACATATATCTCCATATACATGCATAGACTATAATCATGTCTAATCTTTAATTTGCCCTAACTTGTTCAGTTCATGGAAAGAAGCAAAGGGAAAATTATAGTTCATTGAATCAGATCTGAAATTCTCTTATATCTTAGGTAAATACTCTACCCCGCACTATATTCCTGCTGTGATGTTAACATTTTTATTTGGCACAGAGTCACATAGATTTTACCCAGCTGCCCTTGACTCTGGGTCTAGCTCAAGCAGGTCTTAAATTTAGAACCCTCCTGATCAAGCTCCTTAGAAACTGGAATTTCAGATCTGTGACAACAGACACAGCTCTCTCGTGGCTCTCAGTCTACTCCTTTCTAACCTCTCAGCATTGACAAGTAATGATGGCGACCCTGCCCGGCATGTACCAGATCCCAGCTCAGTGTTGGGGTACGTACTTTACATTCACCATGCCCTAGCTTAGTGATGCAGTACATACCTTGCATGCACAAGGACTTAACTCAGTAATAGTATACTTAGCTACCATGTTTCAGACCATAGCTTCAATCTCTAGAACAACAACAACAACAGAAAAAAAAAAAGACTAAAATGTACCCTGCAAGTTTGTGAGAGGCAAGATGTCAGAAAGAAAATTTCCAGACTATAATTATGTGGTGAGATGAAGCCCATTATGGAAATGACCCCAGATTCCGGAAGTTAATGCTTTGTTAGGGTACAGTAGAACCAGGAATTTGAAAATAATATTGCCAATTTTGCTGCAAGTAATCTGAAGTCCTGCCTGAAAACACAACCTTTGTGCTTGTCTAAGGAGGGAGAAACAAGTGCAGATTGTCTGAATTATTTTTATTAATACCCTTTTATTTCATCCATTACTGTCAGTATAACGGAGTCTTATTTTCAAGATATTTTAAATTGTAGATAATTTTAGTGTATTTTTTGCATTCCTTTTCTTAAAGTACACTGTTGTTAAGGGAGAAAATGGTTTCAGGATGATAGTGTCTATTCTTCTCTCTATATAATGTGAACCTCTGGCCTTATACATTCCAGTGGACAGGTGTTCTGGGAGGGGGTGGGAATTATCATTTTCTTGTATATAGTAGTAACGAGAGTAGTGTTCAAAACATTCTTTACCACAGTATTCCCCGTCCTTCTTGGAGTACCATGCAATTTCCTACCTAATTGGTTAAACTTCCCTGAAAATAGCAGATGATAGCCATTAGAACATTTTGTGTTGTTATTAAATGCATTATATTTATTCCCAGTAACTTGCATAGTATATGAGGGCTTTGGCAGTTGGTTTTGTCTACTTGGAGATATTTTTGCATTTTTATTCACAGAGGAAGTGCTGAACCAGATGTGAGGCTAACGAATGCAAGATATTGTTTCTCATGTAAGAAGGGGCAACTTAGTTTCTTTCTCTCTCTCTCTCTCTCTCTCTCTCTCTCTCTCTCTCTCTCTCCATCTATTTCTCTCTGTTCCTTTCCATCCTAAACTCATTTTCTACCTGCATTTAAGGAAATAAATAACAGTAATAAAATAATCTACATTTGTTCAGTTATATTTTTTCTTCTGATTCCTCTCCTATTTTGCTCTTATATAGAACCATTCAGCAAGTGGGTAAAATAAAATAGGAAGGCTTGTTTCACTATAACTTTCATATAACAATTAGAGACTGGAAAAGAAGATTGTAGTATTGAGAAATAATTCAAAATGCGAAATAATGTTATATGTCTTTGGCATATTTCAGTCTCACAGATCAATTCTGAGGAGAACCAGCTCTCTGGAGGACCTTTGTTCAAAGGGTTCTATGTTTTGTTATTCTATTTAAGAGAAGTTATAAAGACATTTGCAATGTAGCTTAAACCTACTTTTGTCAAAAAGATTATTAGTCATTAGAAATAAAAATTGCTACAAAAGAAGCAGAACTTTTGCCCAGTTTGTACACAGTCCATGGTTGTATTCATCATGAAACAAAGTGCCTATGCACGTTAAGGAGTATCTGTGAGAGACATACTTCAAAGGAGTTGTCCCTGGGTCATCAGAGAATATATTACTTGACTCTGAAATAGGCAAGAAAATACTTAATGGACTTATAGCTACATTACTTACTTCTCTATTGCTATGATAAAGTTCCATGACCAAAGGAAACTTACAGAATGAGAGTTTACTTTTGGATTATGTTTCCAGGAGTAGGAGTCCATTGTGGCGCAGAGGCATGGTTGCAAGCTTTAGCAATGGCAGCAGGAGCAAAAAGCTGAGAGCTTCCATGATTAACCATAAAAGAGCAAACTAATGCCCTGCCCCAGTGGTATACTTTCCCCAAGCATTCTTAAAGAACACCACAAAGTAAAGACCATGAGCTCAAATGTCTGAGACTGTGGCAGACACTTTAAATTAAAAGCATCACAATATCACAAGATACAAAGGAAGAATTCATGTGATTCTTGAGAAAATTCTTTGAGAAAAGGAATATCAGTGTCTTGAAATTGGCTGTTTTTCCCAATGTAAGCTGAGAGAAATGCAAAGGGTTTGTGATCAGCTCTTAGCCATTCTCTAAATACTTGATTGAGACCTATTGGATTATGAAATAGATGGACACACTTTTATCACACCACACTACCAAAATTTATGAAAGACCAAACAGTTCAACTTTTACATCATTTTTGGAAGCATATAATCCCTACTTCCCTCAATAGTGTGGCCAATGACAATAATAGGTTCTTTTACTTCTATCTTAATTATATTCATCCTCTGATAACGCACTACATTACACAGCTTCAAAAGTGTTTATGAGGTTATGGTTTACAAGGGCCTCCCAATAGGCAGATAATTGATAGTAATAAAATATGAATCACTGGTGGTGCCTTGCTAAGATGCTAACAAAGCCAAGACCCCAGTTAAAGATCCAGTTGGGTCTTTGTCTGTTGTGTAGATAAATTTGCAGGTTTCATTTGTCTGATATTGATCTAATAAGCTCATGTTGATAGGTTCATGAGTGGTATGTTTCTGTATGCATTAATAAGTCAGTGTAGGAGTCAGGGTATGGTATTTTTGACTACAGAGGGAGATTCAACTGGTCTCTGTACTTGTCCTAACAATGGAGCCAAGTGTTGTAAGATGGCAAAGCATAATATACAAAATGGAGTAACTTATAGCAGTGCAATAACATAAAGCAGGGCATAGACCAATCTCTACAGTGAGATTGGAGGGAATGTGTCACCAATTCCAAAGCAGTCATGATTGCTTTAAGTAGTAGTTTCAAAAGAATTCATCTCAGATAAGTGATATTATATAATAACGAGAAAATGTGTGTCAATAGTAAGAAACACAATATATACTATATGTAATACAATAAAAAAGAAGTGAAGCACTTCTTTGTAATAATTAAGGCATAAATGTTTTTAAAGGAATTAAAATGGTCTTAACAAAATATTTTTGTAAATATGGTTTCATCATATTATTTTAGAATAAATAAATCTGAGGTGATGTGATGCATATTTCAAATTCAGGGTTTGAATTACTTTCTGGGTCTATTTTATAGCACTCATCTTTTTTTGCACATTTCCTTCCTATAAGAGGTATATTTAAAGTGATTGGAGTTCTTAACAAAGTAGACCCTCATTAGAAATTATGCTGAGTTAATTACACAGATTATGAAAGCCAGTAGGTCTAGATAGACTGCACTAGAACAGAGCATAGAACAATGTTCTCACATCTGAGTAGAGTGATTGGCAATCTTTTGCTGTAATAATTACTATTTTGGAAGAATTGAGTTCTCGATTACTAAATCAAGCCTTAGGCATTTTTTTATACTCTGTTAATAAATTTCAGCTCTACCTATTGAGAATTAAACTATGTAGCCTAGGGGAAAATGTGATTTTAAAATATGTTTCAAGTTGCTTTGGTAATTTTGTAGAATCTTCTTTCTCTTACCTTAAATTCACATAGAGTTGTATCTGTGTCCTATGATAACTGTTATATGTATATTTAAATACATATGCATGCATATATTATATTGCATGTAATATATGCTATATATCAGTACTTTATTATATTATTATCATCTATCATATATCATCTATCATGTATCACATTTGTATAATAAATATTATATATCATATATTATATATATTATATAATATATAACAAGAAACCTTGTTTGAGATTCTAAGATTAATCCCTAATGAGCATGTATTTGTTAGGACCACTTAGGCAACCCATTTTACCTTTTCAAGTTTTAGAAGCCTTAAAAGTATAAAGAATCCTAATAAGTACTAATTAGTGAATAATTGAGATTACTAGTAAGAATTTTTATGAAAGTACTTTATGAATTATAAAACACCATTCCAGTATGTAAGATATGTGATTTATCTACTTATTGTAAGATAATTTCTTTTTTGTATTATTTATTTATTTTTATTTATATGAGTACACTGTAGTTGTCTCCAGACACATCAGAAGAGGGCATCAGATCCCATTACAGATGGTTGTGAGCCACCATGTGGTTGCTGGGAATTGAACTTAGGATTTCTGGAAGGGCAGTCAGTGTTCTTAACTGCTGAGCCATCTCTCCAGACCATAAGATAGTTCTTAAAGGCTGTACATTCTGCCAAGAGCCTTAATATATGATGATATTTCTTATATTAACTTAATTCCATGATGTTTGAAAGGAAATTTCAACTCTAGCCTCCCTTGGTAAATAGAAATTCCTAGAACTGGACCTCAAATAGTCTAGGCTTTGGCATTTACTTCTTTCGTACTCATTTGCTATGTTTTGTGTGTGTGTGTGTGTGTGTGTGTGTGTGTGTGTGTGCAAGCCTTCTTGAATGCTTTCCTTTTGCTTGGGAACTGATAACTCTGACATTATAAGCACTTCTATATATTTTGCTACTATTAGATTTTAATATAGTGGTGTCACATGTGTATAAGAGGCAAGTGAGTGTATTTTTCTCATTGCTTGGAAAAATGCCTTTTAAAAAGCCACTTGAAAAAGGAAAAGTTAATTTTAGCTCACAGTTCAATGGAACACTCTATCAGGTCAAGAAGGTCATGGGGCAGGAACTTTGAAAAGCTGGTCACCTGCACCCACAGTTAGGAAACAGAAAGATGGATGCTCACATTTTGTGAGCCCAATCCAGAAAATGACACTGCTCCCATTTAAGGTGCTTCTTCTCATGTAAATTTGCCTACTCGAGAAAATTCTTTAATACACGAGCATGGTAATTCTAAATTTCATCAATTTAACAATAGAGACAAATTAACCACTATAAATCAAGAAGTAGTTTCATTGATACTATCAAATATACAAGAAAGAGTAAGACATAAGATGTCTATTTTGAAAGTGATATATATGAGGAGAAAATGGAGAATTCAATGACATCAACACAATCACTAGATTGATTGCCATATATTCAGCATATTTTCAGAAAATTGGCAAGATTTTATGAATAAAGATTTTGATGAAATTATGTACTTATACAATATGTATTTATTTTTATTGTATGTGTAGAAATAATTACATGATTATATAATTGTATGAATGTGTAGCATATGCATACCTGATTACCAAAGAGGCCAGAAGATCCCAGGTACCTGGATTCACTGACAATGTAAACTGACATGTGTGCAATGGGTACTTTACCTGGGCCCTCTGCAAGAGTGGCAAGTGCTCTTAACTACTGAGTCATCTTTTTTCATCCCCACAGAGAATATTTTTAAGAGAATGTAAATAAATATAATATCCAATAAGAAAAAGAGACAATGAAGAACCCTGTTCCCTCTGCCCTCCAAGGGTAAACAGATGGAAGATATAAGATGCAAAAGAAAACCTTGCTGACTCGGATCACTCAACTAATCACCTTGTTTGCCGCTCTGCAACTCTTAGATCTTATTCCACATTACTCTATTATTAAAGAGAAGTAGAAATAAAATCTCAACCCTTTGAGGCTAGACATGAGTTAGCATAGGCATTTTTATATTCAAACAATGAGACTTTGACTATTCCTGGTGTTCTGTGAAATGCTTTAGACTGGGTAACCTATAATAAACAGAATTTTCTCTCTTGAAGGTTGAAATCTTATTCTACTTAAATTTCTTTTGCTGTAATAAAAACAAAAATCAAACAAACAAAAAACCAAACTAACAACAAAAAAAAAAACTAAAAGAAACTTGGGAGAAAATGGTTTATTTTATCTTACAATTATTAGCCCAATGTGAAGCAAAATCAGGGGGCAAGAATTTGGAAACCTGCAGGCAGGAACTGAAATGGAGGTCATCATGCAGTAACACTATTTACTGTGCTGCTTCCTAATAGCTTGCTAATCCTGCTTTCTTATACAATCCAAGACCACCTGCCCAATGGTAACATCACCTAATGTGTACTGGGTCTCTCACTCACCAATCATCAATAAGGATAATGCCACAAAGATTTGTCTTCAGACCAATCTGATATAGACAAGTTCTTAATTGATGTACTGTCTTCCATATATGACTTGAGCTTCTTCACAGTCCAAGAAATGAAGAATCAAGGTGCTGACTGTCAGCACCCGCCAAGCACCATCTTGCTTTCCCCACATAAACAAATGAATAATCGAAATAGAAAGCATGAATTCTGTGTCTCATGTGCTGAAAGAAAGAGCAGCATGTGAGGAGGCAGTTTCCAGCAGCGTGCACATGCTAGGCATATGCTTTATGCCAAGACAACACTTAGAAGGTCATTTATTCACTCATTATGACCAATTAGCTTCCTAGTAGTGTTACTTTCTTATTTCATCACCAGAGTGTTCAAGTTTCCACTGATAAATGCAAGTACACTCATATTCAAGACACAGCCAAGAGGACTATCAACCCTGATTTTCCCAGTTCAGTACAGATTTAAAACCAGGGTATTGGTACTTTTTTTCCTCTATAAAACTAATCCAGCTTTTACCTGAACAGAAAGTCAACCTGAAAAGAAATTCTACTATAGATGAAAAATTAAAAATAGGAATGCAAGGTCCTAGAACTATGAGAATGGCTCAGTGTGAGAAATATTTGTACACAACCATTAGGCCCCACATAAAAGCATCTCCAATCAGCTGTCAGAGTGGAGACAGGCAGTGCCCATGAGCTCTCTGGCCAATCTGGTTTGCCTCATCACTAAGCTTCAGGTTTGATGAGCAATCCTGTCTTAAAAACTACAGTGTAGACAGACAGAAGACACCAGCATTGACTTCTTCCCCCACTTAAAAACATGCACACAGGGAGAGAGAGAAAGAAACAGTCAAGGAACATCAGATGTCAAAATGATTCTTCAGTTCTTTCTTCTAGACTCAGAGGTCAGATATGCTGATTCCTTTCCTGTATCTGAGGCTCAGTTGGTTGGTTTTGTTGTTTGTTTTTTGGTTTTTGTTAGT